>OY728158.1:532861750-534111750 GCA_963277665.1 Viscum album
CATTCTCATCCCTCTGGGTAGAGAGAATAAATTCTTCCTTGGAATTGTGTATTAAGAATTTATCATTCATAACATTCACAAGTTATGCTTCATTAAAAAATTGGATTATGCTTATAAGGTTGTGTTTAAGACCTTTAACAAATAAAACATTTTAAATTAAATATTTTCAAACAAGAACAATGATACCTATACAAAAAATCATCCTTGAGCATTATCTTTGAACATTATTTTTACACCTTTCATCTTAATAATATTTTCAAAGAAGTTTTTTTACTAGTCATGTAATGGGAACATCCACTATCAATGTACCACGTAATTTTGTTGGCACTTACTTTGTTTTCTTAAAAATAAAAAAGTTATACTTTCAGAATCTAAACTTGTTTGGATTTGGAAATATTATAAAGTAAAATTTTAAGTATCCACATTTTCATAGAAAATTAATCTTTATAAAAACCTAAGTATTGGGTTTTATTTAAAGAACAATTTTTCCCCCAATGTCCACTATTTTGACACTTAGTTCAAAAAATATATCTTTTGGGAACAAAATATTTATGACTAAAAAATGGTGTTGAATTAGTATAATTAAATCCACAACTATTCCTAAGAGAAAAAAGTTGTGAATACATTTTATCAAATTATTTTCTTCTATAAATGAAATTTCATAAAAGTTTCTTTAAGGAAATAATTTATGATTTTATTCTGATGACTAAATATTATCCTCATAGTCATTTGACTTAGAATTTAAGTTAGTATTTAAAATATTTTCTTGAGAAATAACATTTTTAAGATATTTAGAAATTTTATCCTTCTTAGAATTAACTTCCTCAAGGTTTTTGGAAATATTTTAAAAATCAAGGGATTTATGATCAAGATCTTTTGAAATATATGATATTTATTTTTTAAAAATAAAAATTCTAGAATTTTCCTTATCAAGATTCTTTTTGATATTACTATTTTCATTTTTTATTAACTTGGAAAACATAGATACTTCTTCAAATGAAGGTAAATTATTATATTCTTCGAAGGAAGATTCTTCATTTTAAGATTCAAAATATTCTTTATTGGGAAAATTATAATTTAAATAAATATTGGTTAATGATTAAGAAATATTGACATTAGATATGAGACATTGATTTTCAATAGGTAATCTTGCTATAAGACTAGTATTCTTCTGTTGAGAAGATTCAGTCTCAGAAGTTTTATCCGAAGAATCACCATAAATGGAACTCTAGGTTTCATTAGCTTTTAAAAATTTCTTAGTATTAGACTTTTAGTACTTCTTCTAGTTTTTTTTTTGAATTCATATCCTTTCTTTCTTACCTTTGGAGCATGGGACAATCAGATCTATTATGTCCATCCCTTTTTCATTCATAACAAGTTTCTTCTGAATATTTCTTTTCCTTTATGTCTTTATTCTTATATTTGTATTGAAAATCATTCTTTCCCACAATATTTTTCATTCTTCGAGCAATATTGGAAAGTTCATTCTCTGAATGATCAGTATCACTTGATTCAGATATAATAGTAGCTTTCTTGGATTTTTATCAAGTAACTCTTTCAAGAGTCTTGTATTTCATATGATTTGATGTAGTAGTAAAAGAAAAACTTCCATTACCATTGTTTTTCTTGTTTATCTCAGTATCTCAACTCATTCTAGTTTCATGCATAAGAATAGATCCAAATAATTTGTCAAGAGTAATGTTATATACTTTCATATTTTCATCAATAGTTTTCAGTTTCTATTCCCACTCATTAGGCGTGATATCAATTATATTTTCCATAATTATTTCATCATAAGTTTCTTTTTCTCCCATATATTGATGACTATTGAATATGGGGATAAATATTTATTTCACTTTTCAAACCAATTCTCTGTAAGGAAACATAAATCCATGATATTCATCTCTAAGCATATCTCTCCTAATCTCAATCACTTTTGAAGTTTCCAAATGTGTAACTTCAAGTTTATTCCAAATACCATTGGAAACTTCACAAAAGGATATTTGAATATAGATATTCCTAGTCATGGAACATAAAATAGTATTATGTATGTAGTAGTTTAGTTAATATTCTTGGTTTTCTTGATATGTGAATGTTCTGATTTCCTTTTCAGTAATCTTGTAGTCTCTAGTAAGAATAAAAAAATTATCCACACTGGTATTGATAATAAAAGTCTTCATCATATCTCTCTAGTATTTATAATCATTTCCATCAAATATTGAGGGTTTGGTAGGATTTAGATTGTCTATAGAACCAACGTTCACTCCTTCCATTCTATAAGAAAATACAAAATGTATTTTCCACAAAACATGTTAGTAGTAAAAGTTTATGAACAAATAAAATCTTTAATAAAAACTTCAAAAATTAAAGTTGAGCATGAAAAGTTGATCAAGTAAACTTATATGAAATTATAATTATTTCAGAGACCTTCTTTGATACCAATTTTAGAGTCGAAATGTAGATGTAGATGCTCAATTATAAGAGGGTGAATTATAGGTTTGAAAATTTACTTTTTTATCCTTACGAAATTCTATTTTTAACATGGTTAAAAAAAGATGGATTTACAAACCCTCTTTATTTCTTAGCAAAGAAATAATCTTGATTAGGATCCAAAACAATGGATCTAATAAAGAAACTTAAAACAAGTTTACTTAGGGAAATATTCTACCTTAAAGAATATAGAATATTATTTATATCAGAGTATACAAGTATAATAAAGTATAATAAAGTTATAATTTCATTAATTAACAAAATTTAGTGGAAAAAAACATGTAAAAATAACAAGTAATCAAGTAAAGGAAACATTTTAACCTAAGTTGAAGGGTATCCAACAACCTTGGATAAAGGTCCCTTGATTTATACATTCAAGAAAGTCTGTATTACCCACACCAGGGTAATACCGTGATAAGAATATTGAAATATATCTTGCTATACATGCAAGCCCTTGATCTCTAAGGTGATTCGAACCTCTATCTTCCTATCCCTAGAAGAGCTCAATTGATTAGCCAATCATAATCGCACTACGCAGGATGAACATGTTGTTCATGGATTGAACAAGTTGTTCACATCATTAACACATAGAATGAGAGTCTCTCTCTCTCTATAAATAACATTAAAGCATCAAATTATGTAATATCTATATGTTTCAATGTATAGAAATCATAAAATGTTTGTAGTGTTTATAGGAAAAGGTTCCAACGGTCGTCTCCCTCCTACAATGGTAATATATTTCCACAAATATTTGAGGGACCTATATGTTGGAGTTGGTGGTATAGAACCAACTACTTTGTACTTTATTCATTAATAAAAGCCTTATCAAATCTCGATTATTCTTCTACATGACAATGCATGTGATAATGTCCTAAGGATAGTTGTTGCATTAAAGGTTCATAGCGGATCCCGGCTATGATGAGAACCCGGGAGTGCCATAACACTATTCTTGAAAGTATGTTCTATGGCCGGATGATATTATTTGAGGGGAACAAATAATACTGGTCATTAGGGTTGAGGACTCATAAAACATTGAGGCACCTTCTCATGGTGTGTGCCCTTGGTAAAATTCAGGATGATATTATGAGAACGAGAGCCGCCAGTTGGAAATCCACATTTCATAGTGTCATTGGATGTTCCTATCTGCGGACGTGTGTATTGGTCCTTAGACTTTAAGATTATTATTAATGGGTATTTAAACTCACACACTTAGATGTATTGACGAAAAATGTGATGACACACTGTTCGCAGCGAGGTAGGATACGTTGGGTGCGTCACGAGTAATACATCATTAATAGATAATGCGAGAAAGGATTTGTCCCTTCTATTCCATAATGGAAGTAGATATCTCAGGCCCTTTGATGGAATTGATATAGCCTACATAAATCCATGGCCATGGTAAGGTATGGGCGAGTTTAATTCCAGGAATTCAAAGAAAGAATAATCGAGCGCATGGGTTGATGGCACTAGCATGCAACTCTCTTGATTAGAGATATCGAGACAAAGGGATTATATTACATGGTAAGCGTTCGTAGGAGGTGACACGTCATTGCGGCGTTAACTTATTTCTCTATGGGTGCCTTGGCGTGTTTCTAGATGCTAACCTTGGACTTTAGGCAGGCTCACCCTAATGCCACTGTGAAAGAGGCCTAGAGGGTCACACACTAAGTGTGTCCATGTATCTCAGTTAAATATTAATTTAACAAGTTGAACAATGATTATTCCCGATTGTGGTTTAACAATTATTCAAGGATGTATGATCGCATTTATTTTGACACTAGTTATTCGAGAGAATATATATTGTGGGAGAAATAATATGTATTTATTAGCGAGTAATTTAGTTACATTTATTTAAGAAATAAATATCCATTACTCAAGGTTTAATAAATGAGGTGGAGGAAAATAAATAAAACTGGAAAAATAAAATTACAAGATGTGTATGTTTATACATACACACCGTGTAGTTTGTTTTTTTCATGATTCGTGAGAAAATATTGTTTATTTAAATAAATGATATTAAATATGATACATTGGATGCATGTCAAGTAATAATGATGGTCAACTATCATTATTAAGACATGGGGTATTACCAAGAATTAAATGAAATAATTAAATGCATTTGGGAAATTAATTAATTTTATTATTCTAAGTATTATAAATCCCAATTACATTATTCTCATAAGGGTTATATATTTTGGTTGTGCACAACGGATTGGAAATACTCTCAAGCCAAGAGAGAATTACGTTTCCACCAAGAATGCTTTCAAGTTACGAAAGCAAGATCCTCCACCAGATCAAGGCGATCGAAGATGGACATCGCAGGCGAAGGATCTTCCACGCTAGCACTCAGAGTTCCCTTCGGTGACATCCAGAGATACGTAGAACACATGTGGATCACCGCTAGAGGAATCCTACACTTGGATTCTCCAACGCAATGACGGATCACAGGATTGTGACCGGAGACACCAACGAAGAAAGAATTCCATCGAGGTAATTCTTATGAATTAATTAAATTAATTATAACCAACATAAGAAGATCCTATCTTAATGGTTATGAGACTTTTCTTTTATTTTCCATTCTTTACTATATTCCGAAGATCCGGCATTTTATATCATGACGGATCTCGGATTGAACATCGTTTAACGCTAAAATTAAAGTTGGAAAATCCCGCCAACGCACTTCTACTGCGCCCGGAACCTACAAGTGGTATCAGAGGGGTCATATCATTGGTTATAATTATTTAGATTTTCATTGATGTTTTACGCATTTAATAATTTAGTTGTTTCAATTCAAGTTTAATCGTTCTGGAAATCTGAATATCGAGATCTGTTCCTCCTCCCTCGTTTCTCGTTCACCTCACAGAAGCAAATTTTTCTTTTAATTTTCATTAAAATAAAATAGAGGAACTCATCTGGAGGAGCCAAACGTTTCTGGCCGTACAACACCAGAATACACGGCGTTTATTCGGAAGTAGACATCGTGTAGTCTAGGTTCAATGCATTGACCGATCCTCCAAATCAGGTCGTGTATTGAGGTCATTTATGACACCGTGTGTTGACCAGAAACAGGTGGCACACAGTTTCTGGATTACATGCTGTGTGGTCCAACTGAACATGGCGTGTAGTCCCTTCGGGTTCGGGTTGGTCCGTGTATCCCGTACACGGCTTTCCCGGCTGGAAACCGTGTAACGCGGAAACTACACGGCATGTGTCCAAAAGAACACACCGTGTACTCCGAAAATTTCCGAAGTACATTTACACACCATGTCCTCGGGCGTGTACTTCGGATGGACGGTAAAGAAAATTACACACCATGTAGTTGGAACTACACGTCGTGTACTCACCCAAATTACGCAGATTTATTAAAATTTAATTATTATATTATACAAACCCTTGAGACGTTTACCATAGTGCAGGCGTAAAGCTGAGGCACAACACATGATAGGTGTTTTATATATATGTGTTTAATTTAACATCTGCGTAAGGAAAGGGAATTCATCGGGTTGCCTCCAAGGTACAAGTTACGTACAAGGATAATTTAAAATGAATTTATTTGTTTAAAATTATGATGGATGAGAATCTCAAGGAAGTTCAACAAAGGTTTTAAGATAAAAGGATTGATTAATTAAAGATAATTAATTAATTCAAGCGTGATTTATCTTAAACAAGAATGATTAAAGAATTGAATGCTAGTTTTATTTATACGTAAATATTGTTGCATGTGTGGATGATCATGATTTATACTGAAACCTTTGTATGTGAATGTTTTCTTTTAATTTATTTATTTAAATTAAATTTGTTGGCCTGTGAGCTATCTCCTCATTAATATGTAGGGCATGCGTGCCCAAGGATTATTTTATGTAAAAACCCCTTTTTACCCCTCACCTGCGTGTGAGATAAATGCATATATAATGGATGGAGCTCCCAAGCTAGTGTAGGAGGCTCAAGTTAGGAGCCGAGGTGAAACCAATCCAAGGAGATACAAAGGTGGACAGGTGGAAAGCTGTAAACACGAACCCACAATGTTCAAGGTGTTTCTCCCCTAGGTCTTGAGTTAGTTTATCAACTGCTAGATACACTAACCAATAGAACAAGCTCATGATCATACCATTTATTTTATTTTTATCTGTTGCATGGTTTATTTATTGTGGGTGTGTTGTCACGATCACACAATTAATGAATATAACAATAATGCAAGATGGAACTAAAATAAAAACCGATTTATACATAAATATTATCTTAGACATGGTTAATTACTTAAGTATATCCCACTTAATATTAACAAGTATGTAATCAAAGATAATAAAATGTTAATTTACATATAAGGATAAAATCCCTCAAAATAAATATTAAGTCGGTATAGCCTTCCAAAATCTTGGTTAGAATCGAACCATAGTTCAAAGTTCTTGACCAACCCTAGTTGGGGTGCTTTAAATTATCAGGGAATTCTAATTCAAGGTTTTGGGTTTACTTGACATGGTTCGCATCAAGGGTTGACTACCACAGCAAGACTTGGTGTGACCAAGAGGAAAAGGTTGAGGAAATCCAAAATAAAAGTATTTCAGGATTGGGGAGTCCACTCAGTGGATCAAGGAGCTGCGACTTAATGCAGTTGGCATTTGGATTGCTTACCTAAAACCCGTCAAGTTGCTTTACAAACCCTATTTGGGGTAATGCGAAGGGCAATATGGATCTTTGCCACTAGAATATTCAGGCAAAAGAATATTCTGAAGTCAATGGTGAGGGCTATTGTATTTCAATAAAATAGTGGGAGACTAATAAGTATTAATTTATTTATTTGTCTCAATTTTGTAAAAAAGTACTAAACCTTTTCTCATCTTAATTTGTAGAAACGGAAAGAAAATGACGTCAAAAATATCATTGTGCACCATACTCAAGAAGGAAAACCTTCTCACCAGCACCAATTTCCAAGAGTGTCAGAGGCGTTTACACGTCGTCTTTCGCCGCGAAAGGAAATTGTATGTGCTCGAAGAGCCTATTCCAGTTGCGCCTAGAAAAGAGGTCAATCATGAGGAATTGTCTCTCTATATGAAACACATGGATGATCCCACAGATGTCCAGTGTTTCATGCTATCGGCCATGTCTAATGAGCTCTTGAAGCAACATGAAAACATGGACGCGTATAGCATGACGTCTCACCTTAAGGATCTCTACCAAGAGAAGGCGATACATGAGAGATATGAGATCTCAAATGCTTTGTTCACCACGAAGCTTGGAGAGTCTGTGCCAGCTGGGCCTCATGTAATCAAGCTTATTAGATACATTGAACGCCTGGACATCTTAGGGATTAAATTCTCGGATGAGTTGCGTACAGATCTCATCCTATCATCACTGCCCAAGACCTTATATAGCTTCATTGTCTACTATAACATGAGAGGCAATGAGAAGAGTCTGTCGGAGCTTCTGACCTTGATTCGCTAGGTTGAAAAGGACATGGTGTGTGACAAACCCGTAGTCCTTATGGTGAACAAGAAAAGTAAGGACAAGGCAAAGGGGCCAAAGACTCATAAACGGTCTGAAGCCCCCGAGAACCGTCCCTCCAAGAATGGGAAGATCCAGAGGCAAGGCAAGGAATGGGAGGCGATGTGTTTTGCATGTGGCAAGTAGGTCCACTGGAAGAGGAACTGCATCTAGAAGAATGGGGACGCTAAAGGTGTGTTCTTTATCAAGTGAAATATTTATATTTCTATGCATTGGGTATTAGATACAACTTGTGGGGCTCACCTCTGTATTCAAATGCAGGAACCAAGTAGATTTAGAAAGATCTCCAGAGGAGAGGTGGATATTTGAGCTGCCAATGGCGCAAGGCTGGCTGCGTTGGCTATTGGCGACTACCACCTCTCATTGCTGACTGGGATGATTTTGGTTTTACATAACTATTATTTTGTGCCTAGTGTTACCAAGAACATAATTTCTATATCTTGTTTGGATATGGATGGATTTTTTTTCAAGTTCGAAAATAAGGGTTGTCTATTTTATAAGAACAATGTATGTTATGGTATGGAACATTTAAATAATGATTTGTATGTATTAAATTATGAAAACAAGTGTTGGAAATCGATAACGAAACAAACTCACATGACTCATACATCACCCAGTTGTGGCATCACCGTCTCGGTCATGTAAACGAGAAGTGCTTGACAAAGCTCTACCAAGATGGATATTTAGATTCTACTGAGCTAAAACCACTTGATAGATGTCACGCTTGTTTACAAGGTAAAATGACCAAGACGCCTTTTGGTGGACAGGGTGAAAGGGCCACAGAGCTTCTAGGATTGGTACACACTGATGTATGTGGACCATTTCCAGTAGAAGCTAGAGGTGGATATTCTTACTTCATTACTATTACTAATGATTTAAGTAGATATGGATTTGTCTACTTAATGAGGTATAAGTCTGAAGTCTTGGAGAAATTTAAGGAATTCAAGAATGAAGTAGAGAATTAGCTTGGTAAGAATATAAAAAAGCTTCGATCAGATCAAGGTGGAGAATATCTGAACCAAGAGTTCATCGATCTTCTACGGGAGTCTAGGATTCTATCTCAGATCACTCCTCCTTATACACCACAGTAGAATGGTGTTAGTGAAAGGAGGAACTGCACCTTGTTGGACATGGTAAGGTTGATGATGAGTCATGCGGATCTTCCATTATCCTTTTGGGGATATGCATTACAAACTGCAGCATACACATTAAACAGAGTACCAACTAAGGAGGAAAATGGAATTCCCTCCGAGTTATGGAATGGAAAGAAACCCATTTTGTTGCATACACGTGTATGTGGATGCGAGGCATTTGTTAAGGCCTTCTCAGGAAACAAACTAGCACCTCGGGGCACGAAGTGTATATTTATAGGATATCCTAAGGAAACAAAAGGATATTACCTATATAACCCTCAATACAAGAAAGTGATTGTCCCCAGACAAGCCGTCTTTCTTGAGAGGGAGCACATCCTCAAGAAGGATAGTGGGAGAAAGATTGACTTCGGTGAAGTTGATGCTCAAGATACACAAGAGTTAGTACAGGAACAAGTTCCACAGGTCCCCGTGGAAGAGGTTCCAGAAACACAAGTACTGCGTAGGAGCTCAAGAGAGGTAAGGGAACCATAGAGATTTGGTTTCCCAGTCACCGAGGATAGTGAATCATTATTGTTGGACAATGATGAACCACTCTCCTACAAGAAAGCAGTAGAAAGCTCAGAAGCTACAAGATGGCTATAAGCTATGAATTATGAGATGGATTCCATGTATTAGAACCAAGTGTGGGTTCTGGTCGATGAGCCATTTGATGTAAAACCTGTTGGATGCAAATGGGTATTCAATAGAAAGCTGGACATGGAAGGTCAAGTTAGCACCTATAAAGCAAGGCTAGTGTCTAAAGGATTCAGACAGCGTCAAGGAATTGACTATGATGAAACCTTCTCTCCAGTTTCCATGTTTAAATCCATAAGAATCATACTTTCCATAGCAGCTTACCATGACTATGAGATTTGGTAGATGGATGTCAAAATAGAAATCCTTAACGGGAACCTTCAGGAAAATGTCTATATGACACAACCAGAAGGGTTTGTGACACCAGGTGAATCCAAACGGGTTTTCAAGTTGCAGAAATCAATTTATGGATTGAAGCAAGCATCCAGGTCATGGAACATTCAATTTGATGAAGCCATAAAAGAATTTGTTTCATTAAGAATGAATGTGATCCATGTGTTTATAAGCAGTTTAATGGGAATGTGGTCATTATCCTAGTAGTATATGTTGATGAGATATTGCTTATTGGAAACGATGTATCGGCCTTACAGTCAGTTAAGGACTGGTTGAACAAGTGTTTCTCCATGAAGGACTTGGGAGAATCATCCTACATTATAGGGATCAAGATCATTCGTGATAGATCCAAGAGGCTTCTTGGACTAAGTCAGGGTGCATACATTGACAAGATACTAAAGAGATTTAGTATGGAACAATCCAAGAGGGGATTGGTTCCAGTGTCACATGGCCTACATCTTTCTAAGAAAATGTATCCTCAGACACAACAAGAGAAAGATAGAATGAGTAAGATCCCATAAGCTTCGGCTATAGGATCCATTATGTATACCATGTTATGTACCAGGCTTGATGTTGCCTATGCACTGAGCATGGTAGGCAGATATCAAGAAGATCCAGGAGAACAGCATTGGACAGTTGTTAAGACTATCCTTAAGTATCTGAGAAGAACTAAGGATATGTTCCTGGTGTATGGAGGAGACAAGGATCTTGTCATCAGAGGGTATGCTGATGCTGGTTTTCAGATAGATCAGAATGATCTGAAGTCACAATCTGGATATGTTTTCTGTCTCAATGGAGGAGCTGTGAGCTGGAAGAGTTCAAAGAAGCCAGTTGTCACCGATTCTACAGTGGAGTCCGAATATATAGCAGCTTCTGATGCAGCAAAGGAAGTCGTCTAGATTTGGAACTTTGTATAGGATCTTGATGTGGTGCCTAGCAGTAAAGATCCCATTATATTGTATTGTGATAATACTGTTGTGGTGGCTCATGCAAAAGAACCAAGGTCCCATCAACGGACAAAGAACATACTCCGGAAGTACCACCTCTTTAGGGATTTCTATCAGAGGGGTGAAGTTGCAGTGAGCAGAGTATCGACGGAAGAGAATGTGGCGGACCCTATGACTAAAGGCATATCTCAGCAGAAGCATGAATATCATGTGAGAGCTAGCGGGTTAAAGGTTGTTAGCAGTTGGCTCTAGTCCAAGTCGGAGTCTGTTGGAGTTGGTGGTCTAGAACCAAATACTTTGTACTTTATTTATTAATAAAAGCCTTATCACATCTTGATTTTTCTTCTACGTGACAATGCATGTGATAATGTCCTAAGGATAGCTTTTTCATTAAAGGGTCATAGCGGATCCCTGCTATGATGAGAACTTGGAAGTGCCATTACACTATTCTTGAAAGTATGTTCTATGGCCAGATGATATTATTTGAGGGGCACAAATAATACAGGTCATTAGGGGTGAGGACTCATAGAACTTTGAGGCACCTTCTCATGGTGTGCGCCCTTGGTAACATCCAAGAGGATATTATGAGAACGAGACCCGCCAGTAGGAAATCCACATTTCATAGTGTCGTTAGATGTTCCTATCTGCGGACGTGTGTATTAGTCCTTAGACTTTAAGATTATTATTAATGGGTATTACAACTCGCGCAATTAGATGTATTGACTAAAACTGTGATGACACACTATTCGCAGCGAGGTAGGATATGTTGGGTGCATCACGAGTAATATTGCATTAATAGATAATGCGAGAAAGGATTTTTCCCTTTTGTTCCATAATGGAAGTAGATATCTCAAGCCCTTTTATGGAATTGATATAGCCTACATAAATCCATGGTCATGGTAAGGTATGGGAGAGTTCAATTCTGGGAAGTCAAAGAAAGAATAATCGAGCACATGGGTTGATGGCACTAGCATGCAACTCACTTGATTAGAGATATCGAGACAAAGGGATTATATTACACGGTAAGCGTTCGTAGGAGGTGACACGTCATTTCGGTGTTAACTTATTTATCTATGGGTGCCTTGGTGTGTTGCTAGATGCTAACCTTGGAATTTAGGCAGGATCAACCTAATGCCACTGAGAAAGAGGCTTAGATGGTCACACACTAAGTGTGTCCATGTATCTCAGTTAAATATTAATTTTACAAGTTGAATAAAGATTATTCCTGGTTGTGGTTTAATAATTATTTAAGGATGTCTGATCGCATTTATTTCGACACTAGTTATTCGAGAGAATATATATTGTGGGAGAAATAATATGTATCTATTAGCGAGTAATGTAGTTACATTTATTTAAGAAATAAATATCCATTACTCAAGGACTAATAAATGAGGTGGAGGAAAAAAAATAAAACTGGAAAAATAAAAGTACACGTCGTGTATGTTTATACATACACGCCGTGTAGTTTGTTTTTTTTGGGATTCGTGAGAAAATATTGTTTATTTAATTAAATGATATTAAATGAGATACATTGGATGCATGTCAAGTAATAATCATGGTCAACTATCATTATTAATACATGGGGTATTACCAAGAATTAAATGAAATAATTAAATTCTTTTGGGAAATTAATTAATTTTATTATTCTAAGTATTATAAATCCCAATTACATTATTCTCATGAGGGTTATCCATTTTGGTTGTGCACAAAGGATTGGAAATACTCTCAAGCCAAGATAGAATTCCCTTTCCACCAAGAACGCTTTCAAGTTACGAAATAAAGATCCTCCACTGGATCGAGGTGATCGAAGACGGACATCGCAAGTGAAGGATCTTCTGCGCTAGCACCCGGAGTTCCCTTCGGCGACATCCAGAGATATGTGGCACACGTGTGGATCACCGCTAGAGGAATCCTACACATGGATTCTCCGATGCAACGACGGATCACAGGATCATGACCGGAGACACCAACGAAGAAATAATTCCATCGAGGTAATTCTTATGAATTAATTAAATTAATTATAACCAACATGTGAAGATCATATCTCAAGGGTTCCAAGACCCTTCTTTTCTTTTTCGTTCTTCCTTCTATTCCGAAGATCCGGCATTTTATATCGTGACGGATCTCGGATTGAAGTCGTTTAACGCTAAAATTAAAGTTGGGCAATCCCGCCAATGCACTTCCGCTGTGCCCGGAACCTACACTATACATATATCACTCAACTAAAAGTTTGTTAGAAATGGATTTTATGACATATTTTCATGTAAGAAAACATAGGAAACATTATAATGATTAATAATCATTATCAAATTTTGGATCTGATAAAATGGAATGTTACTTTAAGGAAATAAGGTAATTGTAAGAAAAGAATTTAATCAGATTCTTAAAAAAGTGAGAAATTGAGTCTAGAAATATTGACAATTGGATTCTAAAATAATAGAGAAACTAATTCCTAATTTTGAATAATTTTCAATATCATTTACATAGAATTTAGAATCTAATTTCTAGAGAAATCAGAGTCTAATATTAGAAGAAATTACTGTATGATTTTAAAATAAATCAGAGTCTGATTTCAAAAGAAATCATAATCTAAATTCAGTAGAAATAGGAGTCTGATTTCATAAGAAATCATAGTCTTATTTTAGAAAAAATAAAATCCTAATTTTAGAATAAATTGTATTTTGATTTTAGAAGAAATCAGAGTTTGATTTCCAAATAAATCAGAATCTGATTTCCAGAGAAATCGGAGTCACAGTTCTAGGAAAAATTGGATTCTAATAAACTGTAAGGTTTTGAGTTTGGTAAGGATTTTACATTTTTTACTTAATAAAAATATTATTAGACTTGTTTTAAGAAAACAACAGATAAATAAAATTAAACCAAGGTAAAGTCAAAAAAAAATTAGAGAAATTAAATTTTCCTTAAGAAAATATTTCTTAGAGAAAGATAATTTTCTTTAATAAAATGTGTTTGTGATTTTCAAAACATAAAGGAATAGAGAAGTCCTAAGGGAACATATTGACTCAACACCCATCCCCATTCCTACTCAAGGGTATTCACCTAGATGTACCTATCCTTAATTGATTTGGTACTTCCATGTATATAACCAATATTCCTTTATCTTGGGGTAAAATGTTATGAATAAAGTTCTTATGTTTTATGATATATATGGAAGACAAATGCATGAATATGATATAAATGTGACGGGTGGGCCTAGAATTATATTGAAATCCAATGCATTGGGTAGTGTTTTTATCTCACAAGATACAATGTATGATTCATGGTAGGTTATACTATGTACACTATGTTATTATTTCTCATCATTTATCCCTGACTTATGTTTATGATGTCTTGTTTTATGTTGTTACCACAATCCTTTATTGCCTTAAAGTTATCATCTTATATCATGATATGATATTATTTTTTATGATTCTCTTCCCTTTTAGGTCACCTTGATATGTCTATTGACTCACATGTATTACTTTAATCATGTTATGCTATTATTTTTTTATTGGACTTCATAGCTCATCCCTTTCTTATGTACGTCCCTAGGTTATCCCATGAAGTGTTAGAAGATCGATGAAATATTGTGGCATGATTTGGAGTTTTAAAATAATTTTTTGTACCCATGATTCATGTTATTATTCTATATACCTAATTTCCTAATGATGTTAGGCCTCACAATCATTTGAGATAGACTTACATGTATATTTATTTAATAAATCATGAATTAAAGTGTATAAAAGATATAGGTTATCATTGGTTGGGTGTAATGCTGATTATAAATGGATTAAAGATTTGGTTTGGGCATACTTACATCTAGAAATTCTTTAGTGGGGTGGGTTGGGTTTACTACCAACCATGCCATACTGGGTTTTATAGTTGTGTGCATTTTAATCAAGAAATTATTATCTTTCGATAAGATATGATGGGTAGACATCCTAATGACCCTTGAGTATGTTATATGACATGTCAGGACTCAAAATTGTTACTAGATGAAGAAGGTATGATTGATGATAGGTATCATGATGGAACCCAAGGATATAATAGGAATTTATTTTTATATTCATTATATATATTATCATGATGCACTAGCATGCACTTACATACACTCGGTAGTTTTTGGGACACTGATGGCGGTGAGTTACTAAGTTATAACAACACCCTGGTACCCAATAAGACTTCTTGTTTCATGACCCAGGTAAGGGAAAGGGTATTTCTACTTTGGATGGATGAGCTATAAGAGCATTGTTTGAGTCAAGAGATGAGATTGAGCCATGAATTGGAACCATTTTTTTGGATATCTCTAATTTTGTTTATTTTATGGAATATATTGTATATGATTTGTTAATGATAGATCTTTATCATATATATATAAATTGTTTTTCATTACGATATATCATTTTTTTATAGAATGGGTTATATTTTTTACTCTGATTGGAATTTAGTTGTGATGTCCACTTTTATTTTTTCTTTATAATGTGATGGGTGTTTATATATATAGTTGTTAATTTTTTTTATTTATGGTTATCTATCTGAGAGAGGGTATGGTCTACGCATGATATATTGAGGCCCACACTTTTAATTGGAAGGCTCTAGAATATGGTTCGGCATGCTTATGGCATGTGGTGTTCCGGTCAGTCATAATGGAGGTGAATCAAGTTGGGGAAACTATAGAAATGGTCAAAATTAAGTAGACGACCATCAGCTTTCATGAAATTCTAAAAAATGATCATTTATTTAATTTTTACATATATTAATGAACAATGCACCAATTTGGCATGTGGTGTCATCATATTGATCAAGCATGATGTTTACATTTAAAAATGTATAAAAACATATTTCAAATATTCCAAATCATGAAAATGGAATTTTATTTTAATAGATTTTATAAGAAATGTCATCGGTTAAATTGTGAAATATAGGAACAAATGACATATTTATCCAACATGTGGTGTAGTAAAAAAGATAGAAACTATATTTTTAATTATATGTGATAAAAACAATTGAAACAATCAAAATTTAAAAACATTGGATTTTTTTCATATTATTAGATAATGATCATCCATTAATGTTTGGTGTTAGGAATAAACAATTTGTCAGTCTGAAAAGTGGTGAGACCAAAATGAATGAAAGAGACATTTGAGATTAAAATTTATTTTCTAAAATAAGGATTTACAACAAATGGTTAAAATGAGGAAAACTGGTTCAGATTGTCCTAAAATTTTAGGGCAATGATCATTGTGTAATATTTAACCCATTGAAACAAACCACAAGTCAAATGAACAAGAAATACAGTCGAAGTAGTCAAATTATTGTTTTTTGTCAAAATTTATATTTGTAAAATGTTCTTTAACTATAAATAGTTAAAAATCAATTTTTTCGTAAATTTTCATGTTTAATTATTTTTTTAATATTAACTTCATTTTTAAGTTTATTTAAATTTGAGAATACAAGATGATAATTGTATATGGGTGGATGAGTTGTTCGAAATTAGTTTTATTTATATTTGAAAAATTATTATATGATGTCTAAAAATTTTATAATATATAAATCATATATTATTTTGAAATTAGGGTTGAAATAGTGTAGATACCACTGGTGGGCCAATGATATTGTTCTTCACTGATCATCATTGACTACTACTCACAAAATCCAATATAGTGGGGTTTTTTATTTGTATTTTTTCAAAAATAATATATATTTAGAAATGGTTTTGGTTTTTTATTTTATTTTATTTTTAATATGGATCACAAAGGCATTAGAGAGCCTATCGCATTTCTCTATTCATTTTTTCCATAATATTGAGCAGAAGGTGTTAAGAGCTCTAATACATTCTACTCAAGGAAAAAATATATTTTTTAATAATTATAATTGAAAATTTAAAAAAATTATTATTATTTTGTTTTGTTAATATATATATATATATATTATAAAAATTTTAACAAAATTTTACTGTTATTTTATCCATCGCTATTTTTATAAAATTAATCTAAAAATAATTTTAAAACTCTCATCTATGACACCCTTTTATAAGGGAGGGTGCCTAATAAATTCTTATGGATTTCCAATGTGTGATTGAGGTTCTCTTTTTCCAACACAAGATTAGTAATATAATATTTTTAATAACACATTATTAAAAATTAGTAATTAATTTATAATTAGTAGTTATTTATTGGGGATTAATTAATAATTAGAAACTAATTAATATATAATTATTAATTATAATAATAAATATATAGTAATTAATTAATAATTAGTAATTAATTAATAGTAATTTTTAATTATTAATTAATTAATAATAATTAATAATTAGTAAATAATTTATAAAATTATTATTTGGTAATTTATTGTTAATAAATATTAATTAATTGATAATAATCAATAAATAGTAATTAATTATTAATTATTAATTATTAATTAATGAATAATAATTAGTAATTAATTAATAATATTTAATAATTAGTAATTAAATAATTACTAATTAGTAATTAGTAATTAATCAATAATAATTAGTAAATAATTAATAATAATTAGTAACTAATTAATAATAATTAATAATTTTTAATTATTTAATAATAATTAGTTTTTATTAATTAATTATTAATAATTAATTATTAGAAATAAATCAATAATAATTAATAATTAGTGAATAATTAATAATAATTAGAAATTAATTAGTAAAAAATTATTTTTGGTAAATAATTACTAATAATTAATAATTAATATTTAATTAATAACTGTTATTAATTAGTAATTACTTATTAATAATTATTAATTAATTAATAATTATTTTTAATAAGTAATTACTACTAATTATTAATTAATTAATAATAACTAGTAATTATTGATTAATTCATAGTCATTATTAATAATTAGTAATTAGTTTTTTTCAGAAAAATGAGCACAGAGGCTCTTGCATTAATAAAGAATAAAATTACAGCATCGTGAAAGTAGGCATCAAACATTTGTCTCTATTAGTAATTAATAATAATAATTAGTGATTTGTAATTAATTAATAATAATTATTAGTTTATGAATAGTAATAAATAAATAATATTTAGAAAATAATTTATAATAATTTTTTATTAGTAAATAATTTATAATAATTAATAAATAGTAATTAATTAATAATAATTTCTAATTACGAATTAATTAATTGTGATTAATAATTTTTAATTGATAGTAAAAATTAATGATTTTTAAATAATTGATAATAATTAATAATAAACTAATATTTATTAATATTTTATAAATAGTAATTAGTAATAATAATAATTTTTTAATTTACATTTTGATTAATAATTAGTAATTATTCAATAATAAGTAATATTTAATAGTTCATAATTGATACTAGTAATTAATATTCATAAACTAATTAATAATTGGTATTTAATTAATAGTGGTTAATTAATTACTAATTATAAGTTATAATTAGGGCTCATAACACCTTCTTTTCAATATTAGGGGGAAATATATTAGGGTCCCATATGTTTTTACCTTAAGTTAGAGACATTGGGGGCCCAGCCCCATTACCATCCACATTTAAAAAAATTAAAACCTATACACATTTATAAATATTTCTTCCCTAAAGAAACCCAAATTTAAAAAAAAAATCCTAGTAAACTATATTGTTTGGATCTCTATTTAGAGTAACCCAGTGGGTTTCTTTAATGGGTTTTAAAAAAATAGAAAAAGGGATAGTTCTTCAATATTTTGAAAGAGGGGTTTGTAGAAGCGTTAACCTCATTCACAGTTCTCCATTGTGAGAAAAAAGCATGAATTGGGTTCATGCTTCGTCCTCTTCTACCAAGGAAGCATGAACCATGTCCTTGCTTCTTCAGTGTGGCGAAGGAAGCGTGAACCCCATTCACACTTCCTTCATGGATGCCAAAAAGGAGGCATGAATATGGTTCAAGCCTCATTTCGGCTGAAAATATATAAAAGGAGGCCACTCCCCCTTCCCAAATTCATTCTAATCCTCTATATTTCATTGCGAAGCCCTACTAGAATTCTTTCTCAATATATATTTTCTGTTTTAAGAAGGTAAAATTTCAAATTAAAATTTTAATTGACTATTTTTTTTGTTTATTTTTTTGTATGGTTTATTAATTTAATATGTATCGGTTTATATGTATGGATGTATGAGTTAGTGTCTTTTTTGAGATTTAATTTTTGAATGAGTTATTATTTGTTGGATGATATAATTTATATTGAATGTTTAGAAAATTTAAATATGGTTTTTTTATAATTGAAATGTTATGTATAAAATATAATTTCTATTTAGGGAAATAATATTGTTTTAGAAAATGTATATATTTTCATTTAAAATGTTGAGTAATTATATTTTAATAGATTTATATTAATATAAAATATGTTATATTTAGAGTAACATAAATTTAAAAACACATAAGTAATTTGCTATATATTTTATTAAAATTTTATTATTAAACATATATTATTAAAAATATATTACTAATATTAAGTATCATATTTAAATTTATTAATATATATATATATTATTTTTTTTCTTAACGGTATAATTTTTTTACTATAAATAATAATTTTAAATTATATTACTTGTAACTAATTATTCATTCGAGTAAAAAAAATATAATTACATAAATTTCAGAAAGTAAAAATATGATAAAAATATATATATAAATATGTAATTTTATAAAATTGAGATAACATTAGTTTACAATATTTTAATGATTATTATATAAGGGTAAAGTATTTTAATTATATTTACTATAGATAGTAATTTTAATTAATAAATATAAATTATATTAAGTGTAAATAATTATTCTTCTAAGTAATAATGTATGAAATATAAGTACTTATATTTTTGGAAATTAGAAGAATGAAAAATATATTATATATACACACATCGAAAAGATAAAATTTTAGAAATCTAGAGTAGATATTTATTATATATTACATCTAGTAATATGTAAAGTTATATAATATATAGAACATAATAATTAGGCTAAAAACATGTTATGAGTGTTATGTGATTACTGATCTTGAGATGACCGACCAAAGAATAATTGAAATTGCAAGTCTTTTTTGTGTATGTGGTTATATAATTTGTAATAATTGTATTTTCTTTTCCATGTTGATGATATATGAGTCATCCCTCTCTATGTATGTAAGGAACGGTGTGTCTACATAGAAAATGTTATGTATTTCGTACTCTTAGACCCCCTTAATTTCTTGTGATTAACTTTGTAATAAAAAGGCATTCAACAAGAGGTTTCCCATAAGAAGCATTGCTATTTGAAAAGAGATCGGTGGTTGCTAAAATATGAGATAATAGAGACTGTAGGAGTTCACCCATAGGTATTGGTTAGTTTATTAGATAAGGATAAACTAATCCATATAATATGTCTCAAGATCATGTCATAGTTATTTATTAATAAGTAATTAAAATTTATGAAACATTTGATAATGTGGTATAAACACATACAATGTTTTATTAAATTTTCATAGGTAATGATATCACTGTCAATATACTTCAACAGTGAGGTTATTTATGTCTATCAAGGTTTTAGTTATAGTTTGTTACATGTAATATTAACAAATATTCATAATGGTATGTATATAAATAGATGTATATATATTATTTATTAAATATATTACGTAAAGTGACAAGATTTAGAATATAATAAATATCTTCAAAAAATATGATAGCTATCTAGAATGTTTAGTTATCTTGAGTTGACCATCTAATGTATGATTGAAATTTCATGTTGTATGTTTTTTGGTATCTAGTGGTTTAATTTATAATAAATGGATGTTCAAGAGATGACCGACCAGTGTATGATTGAAAATGCATATTGTGTATTTTTAGTAATATAATTTGTAATAATTTCATTTTTTTCCTCAATGATGACCTATGTTCCATTCCTCTCTCTAAGTATGTAAGGACCTACGTTTCCATTTAAAAAATTTATATATATGAAACCCCTATACCCCCTCACTTGAATTTGAGTATCATTTAAATATAAGGGTGTTCGACAAGAACTATTGTTGTTTGAAGATTGATTTTTACACCATGTTTGAGAAGAGACTGATGGTAGCTGAAATCTGAGCTAATAGACGCACAAGGATCCCCCTTAAGTTTTTATTGGTTTATCAAATAATGATATACCAATCCATCGAAAAATTCTCAAGATCAATTTAATTATTTAATCATAAAAAATTTAAATAATTTAAAATTCTCATGATGTAATATATAATATTTTATTAATTATTTTTTTCTAGGTAATCATGTCTACAAAAATATATAACAATGGTGAGGTAATTTATAGTGATCACTATTTTTCCTATAGTTTTCCAACTACAATAGTATTAAATATTTTTGATTGTCTCACATTGGATGAAGTGCTCAATAATATTCATAGTCGAATAAAATTGAGAGTCGATCAATCAATTAGTTCAATAACATATCGACATCTTCAATATTCTAAATTTTTATATCACACTATGTATTCTTTGGTTGATGAAAAAGATTGTATGGATGCATCATTATTATTCAAGAAATTGTGTAGTAATGGTTTAATGGAATTATATGTGCTGATTTCTAATATTGATGTGGTGTAACCTACTACTACCAAACCATGTGTTGTGAGCTCGGTATAAGTCGTTCCTTCACAAAACATTCATTAATTTCCTGCTCATATAACTCCTTTAATAGAAAAAAATTATTAAGAAGATGATTATAATTAGCAAAGAAATGTAGGGGACATCCCTATGTGTACTTTCGTTATGCTTAATGACAGGTTATCTGAGGATGAATTATCCGTTGAGGTATCATGAGATGATACGGGTGATGGTGATGTAGGGAATGAACATTTTCAAGTTCCTATGATAGAAAAGCATCCCCCAGTTAGTGGTAATCATCCTTTAGTATTGACTTCCTTAGTTTAAGTAATGTCACATGCACTACATTTTTATTGAGATACCAATACATTGGCTACTAAATTCCCTGGAATTATAGGGAATAGATCTGCACCAAATGATAACAACATCTATGTCAGGCAGGAGTTTGAAAGTAATGTTTCCATGAAAAATGTTATAAAAAAATACCACATAGTGTGTCATTTCACATTTATGGTTGATTATTCTATGATGGAAAAATATCTCATTTGATGTGAAAAATATGGGCTAGAATGTAAATTCATATTGAGGAAAAAATATGATAAATTTGTTCCATGTTGGAATATAACCAAATTAGAAGACACACACACTTTTATACCTACAAGCTTGTCATAGGATCACACTTCACTTGACACAGAGTTTATTTCAACTATTATTGTATAGATGATATATACATGTCAGGACATTCCCATATCAATTTTTTAGGAATAAATGAAATAGTTCTTAAATATAAGATATCATACAACAAAGCTTGAAATGAAAAAACAAAGGCAATTGTAAAAGTGTATGGTGATTGGGATGAATCATATACAATGTTTCCACAACTTATGGAATTGTATTCTCTCAAAAATCAGATTATTTATAATTTTAAAACTATTTATTATGTGTCTCCAAATCAGTTAGTTGATCAGTAAATGTTGAATTTCAATAGGATTTTTTTGGAATTTGGGCCATACATCATTACTTTTCTCTGTTGTAATAAAATTCATTCAGGTCAATGTCACATTACTTTATGGAAATTATACAGGTGCTCTAATAATTTATACCACACATGATAGTAATCATTGTCCTCTACCACTTGAATTATCTATTATTGAAAAGGGGAATATTGAATCTTGGAGTTGGTTTTTGGCATGTATACACATTCATGACACACAAAACCAAAGAGTGTGTTTGATATGTGGTTTTCATTGAGAGATTATACAGTTTGTTAATAATAAAAGCGTTTCATGGAGATAACTAAATGCTTACCAATAATATTTTATTAGATATAGTGAGATTAATGTTTATAAGCAGTTCAGAGATGAGGTAATAAAGAAGGTGATCCTCAAGTTGGGTATGTTTTTCTAAAATTTATTTTTTTTAAAGTAAATTAAATATAATTTTAAATACATTATTCTCTTATGGTTTCTATATATGATCCACAAAAAATTCTTTTTATCAATGGATTGAAGATATTCAAAGGCTTAATGTAGATGTGTACGAATATATGATGAATATTTCAAAGGAAAAATGGTTATTGAGATATGATGGTGGTAGAAGAAATGTCCATACGACAACTAATATAGTGGAGTTCATAAATGGGGTCCTCAAGGGTGTGTGAAAACTATCGATCAAAGGACTAGTACAAGATACATTTTATATATGTGTGCACTACTTTGTTGAATAGTCCCAACATATCTTTCTTATTGATCAGATACTACATGATGCATCAGGAATGTGTGTTTTAACCTCTCACTCGGTATAGAGATGCTTTCATGTTAGAGTGTTATGACCTCATTACTAGAAATAACGGTTGAGTGTTGGTGGTCATGTTGAATACAAGGTATTGTGATTGTGGAAACTTCTAGGCATTAATATATCCATGTGAACATTTTGTTATAGCTTTTTCATCTGTAAACATATAATGGGAGCCCAATGTTGACCTAGTGTATCACATGAGCACTCTGGTTAATTGTTATAGTGTATCCTGGTTGCTTGTTGGAAACTTTCATTATATGACATTTCCTGCTGATTAGCTGACTATTGTTCCTGATATTTCTAGGTTTCATAAATTATTATTTTTATGCTATGAATTTTTCAATTTCTATCAATTTTTAAATTATTAGCTTTATATTACCAGGTTGTGCCCTCAGGGAAGACCAAATTCTACATGAATGAGAAATAATATGGAATGGCCTCTGAAATGGGGAGGGTGACTACGATGTATCATTTTTCATGTAGAAGAGAATACTTGTAAGAGATGTCCCCATGTGGTAGGACACAGCTCCACTTCCCATCATCCATGATCGAGTCTATGTATTCTATCATGATTGTGTATTTTTTTAGTACACATATGATTCAAGTATGATTTATATAAAAACATTAGAATGAATTAAACTTCAGTAGAGATTAATAAAACAATTAATTCATTTACTAATCCAACAATATTGGCCAAATATATTTTTTTACCTCTTTTTTCATCATAATGCTGAATTATACATGGTAATTGTCAACCTCATTTTTCTTGTTGTAGTTTTTAAAAAAAAAGTTTAGAAATTTTATTTAATTCACTATAAAAAAGTAACGATGATATCATTTGTGAAAATTGATGGTCCTTCATTACTCACATTCCATGATAGGCATGTTTCATAATCAGTATTAAAGGGACATTCTGTGCCTCCTTTGAGTGTACAGAGATCTCATCATTCTCATCATGTTTCACTACCTCTGTCTATCGTCCCCCATCATTGTCATGTTGGTTATTACGGCGTAGTGATGTGTGACTTCAAATTTTTTGAACATCAGCTCATTGCTGCGCTCATTGAGAGATGGAGTCCAAAGTTGTGATATGTTGAGTTGGAGAAGATTGATTTGAGCTGGTTCATAGATGAATGGAAATTGAGGTCCATGGTGATGGAATTTCCATCATCAGTAGTAGATTACACATTCCATGGATAGACCAAAACTTCACACATCTAGAAGAGTATGGTGACGAGATCACCATGTTGTGGTTTCATGTGCATACATTTTGAAGTTGATAGGTGGCATGATTTTTTTTTGATCATTCTACTACAGTTGTACATTTGATATATTTAACATTACTAGAGGAATTGGACAAGGTAAACCAGTATATATGGGGTTCGGTCTGTCCTGCATATACAAATAGGGTATTATGTAGTGCATGTCTCATCAATAAGATAAAGATCACAGGATGCTTTATTCCTATAAGGATGTAGATATGGGATCACATCCCTCACTCAGATCTACATACTCATATTCCATTGCATATTGATATTTTATAAGAGACTCCATGTCACGACTCGTCCCCCGGGGCTCGTGTCGTGACTAACCCCAAGCCCGCCTTCCATAGGCTAGGGGATGGCGACTAGCACCAAGGCGTATTCCCTAAAACTTAGAAGGTATTTCCTTTATAACTTTCAAGAACACGTAACCAAGAACACAAAAAGATACGAAACACCAATTAAAACTGTATAACAAAAGAGTGATAATAGTAAAAGGGTACGGATACAAGCCCAACAGTAAAGTACAAGAAATTAAAATTACAAGTACAACTGAAAAAAAGGAAAATAGTTACTGGATCATCCTCCAAGGATCCTACCTCAAGGGTAGGTATAGATCGCCTCCTTAGTACTCCACATCCATCTATATCCTCCGCGTATTGACACGCCATATGGTCCACCTCTGGGTACCATCCAGTCAAGGTACTCTCATCCTCTATCAACACTACTCGTCGTCAACATCCAACACAACAAGGTGTGGGCATAGCCCGTATAGGGGTGAGTATAACGATACTCAGTAGGGACCCTGAGACCCTCAAGGTCTCACAAAAATCTACCAAGGATAAACCAAAAAGTAAAAAATAAACAGATAACCCTACTTAGGTATATGCCCATACATATACCTAAGTTATCAAGTGATCCATATCAATCATGAAGAAAACACAGAAAAACTGACTCAACTCAACCAGGAATTTATTCTAGGGGTAGTATCAAGTAACAACCCCAGTCACATTTTCGAAGCCTTGGTTACTGGATAACTCCTCCTCTATTGAGTACAGTGGGTCTGACATGACACCAAGCGCGCTTCCCACTAACCATCGATTGTTGAGGTACTCCTCCTGTCGAGTACTGTGGATGTGCCACGTCACCGAGTGTGCTCCCCACCGTGGGTCTTCCGCATCACCAAGTGTGCTCCCCCTTGTAGCATGCTGAGGTACTCCTCCTGTCAAGTACTGTGGGTCTGCCGTTACACCAAGGCGCTCCCCATTTTGGGTCTTCCATGACACCAAGGCACTCCCCACTAGGCTAGTAGAGTCACTCCGAGTCAAAATGGTAAACAGCCGTTAGGTCTCAGCCAGCTACTTGGTCTCCTCACTACGCTTGCTCGTCTCCAGGAGGATTCTCCCCATAAGCTACTGGTCGATACTCCAACTGTCACGAATTCCCATGAAGAAATATTTCAAAGGTCTTCCACGTCATAGGGGTCTCAACGCAACAGACGGCGTGTCAATCGGACGCCCGATCTGTGAGTTATTATCCTTTTTGTCCCGGGGCCCGGTTGGATTCATCCTCGATCCAACCAGACTGTTTCCCATATCAAAACAAAACTCTAGAGCAGTATACTCAAAAGGACTGTCTCACTCCAAGATTTCTAGCACCTCTAACGGTTCATCAAATAGACATCTGGTGCCAAAGATATGGCCAGAAGAAATAAAGGGGCGCAGTGGGCCTAGTTCGTGCCCGACTCGGTTAGACCGACTCGGCCCGACCTAGCATGGGTCGACCCAGTTTGGGTTGACCCAGCATAACCAACAGGGTCGGGCCCAGCCCCTAATGCGGCCCGGTCCACTGGGAGGTCTAGCAGGCCGCAAGGGGCCATAGAGAGCCATGAGGGTGCAGATCGGCCGCGAGGGCGCAGACCAGTCGCGGGTCGGCGTGAGGGAAGTTCGGCCTAGAGGATGTCACGTAGGTGGATTGGCCCAAAGGGTGCTGCGATGGTGGCTTGTCCCGGGGCATAGGGTCGGTTCTACTAGGAGGGTCGTAGGGGCGTGGCTCAGGGCGGCTCGGCCCATGGGACGGGGTGGCGCCACTGACGCCGGTTCGGCCAGCAGGTGGTGTGACCAGGGCCAGATCATCCTGGAGGATAGAGCGGCCGAGGGGGCATGGTCGGTGGATGTCATGGACATGGAAGCTCAGCCGGGAGGCCAGGGTGGTCGGGGTGTGCCGCGGCCGAGGCGCAGTGCGGCTCGGGGCCGGTTGGGCCGGCGGTGGCACATGACCGGTTTGGCCGGGAGGTCGGGGCGCCGCGGGGGTGGCATGGGTCCTGGATGTCACGGGTGGCAGCGTTGTTTCCTCCGTCGCCTTATTCCCCTTCCTCTGTTTTGAAGAACACTGCAAATCAACACAAGGGTTACGGAGAGGACGATCCATGTTAGTTTGGCCCTCACTTTCCACCTTAGAGTGGTAGCAAGAGGTTCACAAGAACAAAGCGCATCAAACCCTCCTACAAAGATTCTTCCCAACCCGTAAAAGAAAAGAAGGGGGTGTACTTGTGAAGTGATAATCAAACAGCACTAAACCCCTACCTCGGGTTGATACGTCGATGGAGAGGAAAGAATGTGAATTTTTCATCATTCTTAGTGTCCTCCACACACCTCCAATCCTGAGCTCAAGTATCGGTTCATCGTAGATGAGGATGTCCCATGTTAGAAGAAGTAATGAGGAAGAAGGTCGAAGGTGGTTGGTGTTCTTCGTTGGGGAGCGCGTTCTTTGTTGGAGAACGCATTCTTCGTTGGAGAGCGAAATCCTCCATGTGTTGGGCGTCGCGTCACTTTACCAGCACTTCGTCACTTGGTGAAGTCATCCCAAATCCTCCTCCCAAGCTCCATATATATAGGAGAGGGGGTAGGTAGGTAATGATTGTGAAATTTATGACCGTTCATTTATTAGGAACCTTCCAAAATTCCAATGACACTGTTATTGAATTTAAAAAGAGGGAAATCCAATTAACTAAGTTGGCACAATTAAAGGTATGTGTATTGGAACAATTAATGTGGAGGAAGTCAAGAGGCTCCTCCACATTAATGAGGGGGGTTTAGAGATTCTCTCAATTAAAGGAGGGTTTTGTCCCGGGTGGTCCCCACCACAATTAAATATGAAGAGGAGGTTTAGTTCCGGTGGACCCCACCTCCCAACACCCACATGGGTGTTTCAAATAAAAATAAAAATGTCACACACTTTTATTTTTATTTTATTTTTACATGAAAAACCCCAAAAACTAACTTTTACCCTCGACCATCTTTCGTCGAAGTGAAAGTATCCTTAAGTGAATATCGACATTGCGAGTTCAACGGTGACCTCATATTTCAATTCCGAGCAACAGTTCAAAATTTAGAAAAACCCGCTCGCACATTTGTGGAACGTACCCAAAAAAAAGTTCATAAATTCAATATGGGCACTCCGGGCCTCAAAATCATGGGGCGTAAATTTTCTCAGACTCATAAAATTCCCATATATTAAAAAAATCATTTAAATTCCTGGTCTTTACATTCTTCCCACCTGAATTATTTATTTTATCATAATCCACAACTCAAACTAAGGGAACAATTGGGGGTACTGAGCATGCATCTGAGCCTCCCGCTCCCATGTGCTCTCCTGGAGGTTCCCGTGCTGCCAGTGAATCTGCACCAGAGGTATCGACTGTCCACGAAGGACCCACTCCTGTCGATCCTCAATCTCTACTAGAACCTCCGTAAAAGTATCCTCATTGTCGACATCCATATCACCATGGTCGAAGATGTAAGAAGGGTCGTGCACATATCTCCTCAGCTGGGATACGTGGAAGACGTCGTTCACCCTGTGCAATAGAGGTGGAAGAGCTAAGCGGTATGCCACCTCGCCAACTCTGCTGAGGATAAGAAAAGGTTTGATGAACCTCAGAGAAGGCTTGACACCTCGGCCAAATCTCTGTAGACCTCTCCGGGGTGATACCCATAGAAAGATGTTGTCTCCATCCTCGAACTCCATAGGACTCTATCTCCTGTCAGCATTCGACTTTTGTCTTCTCTGTGCAGTCTTCATCCACTCCTGGATGATCTGCACCTTCTATGTGGTAGCCCATACTATCTCTGGTCCCACTAGTGATGACTCCCCTAGGCCAGTCTAGCACAAAGATAATCTTCAAGTTTTCCCATATAACGCCTCAAAATGTTTCATACCTATAGTGGAGTGATCGTTGTTGTATGAAAACTCCACCCAAGGTAAGTGATCCTCCCAGCTGCGATCGAAGTCGACGACACAAGCACACAACATGTCCTCGAGGGTCTGAATGGTCCGCTCAGTCTGGCCATCTGTTTGAGGATGGAAGGTGGTGCTCTAACGAAGTTGCATCCGAAATCCTCCTGCAACCCTTCCATAGTCGGGAAGTAAAATGTGTTTCACAATCGAATACAATCATTGAGGGTACTCGATGAAACTGCATAATCTCTTGCACATAGAGGCATCCCAATCTCTCTACTTAACCCTTCTCTCTGATCGGTAAGAAGTGGGCCAACTTAGTGAGTCGATCGACGATCACCCAAATCGAGTCATGACCCTTGGATGTATGTAGAATTCCTATCACAAAGTCCATGGATATTTCATCCCACATCCACTCTGGGACCTCTAAAGGCTGAACCAAGCCTACTGGTACCTGATGACATGCCTTCACTTACTGATAAGTGAGGATCCTAGAGGCAAACTCTTCTACAAATTTCTTCATTCCTGGCCACCAGTGCTGTCGTCGGAGATCTTGGTACATCTTCACCACTCCTGGATGTACCGCTAGAGGGGAAGTGTGGAACTCCCTCAACACTTCCTCTTGAAGTGAAATTGATACCATGGTACGTCTTCTAAAGAGGATGACGTGCTCCCCACCTTTATAAAATCCATCAAGTGCTTGTCCTATGGATATCTGAGCACGTCGTGTCTCGCAATCAGCATACCCATGTTATGCCTCTTTGACTCACTGAAGAAGTGGGGGAGTGACTGTAAGAGACTGTTCAAAAGATTCTCCATTTGCCACGTCTTCATTCTCTCTATGGACCACCTTGATTGAATCTCTATCTCTTCTTGGGAGGTTCTTCGACCGTCTTCTGATCATCCGAATGGTGGGTCAAACAGTCACGAACCATGTGACTCTACCCGCCGCATGTGAAACACTGCCTGCTCCTGGCATGTCTGTCTCCGCTTCGGGTGCCCTGCACAATCAATCCCCAGTCATGTGGTCATCCACCTATAGTTCTAGTCCTCTTGGACCTATGTGACGTCTGTCTGCTGCCAGATGCAGAAGACTACGCTACGTGACGACTGGTAATGGGTCTCGCTGCTAGTGACTGCTCATCATGGAAACTCTCCACCAAGAGGGATCTCTCTTACACCCCTGCCTGCATCAAGATTCTAAGTGAGACCACTGAAGCCCTGATCTCCCACCTCAGTCCCTTCTTGAAGGTCTGGGCCATGAAGAATGGGTCATGCACCATATCGATGGATTAGCGTGAGAGGTCTATGAACCTCACTGAGTATTGAGCTACAGTCTTGTTTCCCTGTTGTAGATGAAGTAGCTCCTGAATGCGCACTGCGCGAAGAGTCACTAGAATAAACTCTGCCCAAAACAGGCTATTGAAGTATGCCTAGAGAACTGTCACCTCATCGTGAACCTGGAGCATCAAGCTCCACCATCAGCCTACTGCTGCCTGTAGAAGGCTAGCAACAAGAATCACCATGAGATCATCTAGTGTCCCTACCAGTCGGAAAACTCTCACCATAGTGTCTAGTAAATCCTCAGCCACCTGTGGGTCCATCTCTCCACTGAACATGGGTGGCCTCTGGCGCTGGAACTCATGAAATGCACTCAAGTGGCTTGCATCGTCTACTGCTAGGGCTCGTGGCATCGGTGGCCCAATGGGGAGTGGTACTTCTTGTGCCTCTGTTGGTGCCTCTACTAAAAGAGGGACCTACACCGAGGCCTCATCGCTCGGTGGGCTATCAGTGTGTACAACTCTTGGAACTCTAGTCGGTTGTCTGCATTGAGGCATCCTGAAAATAAAATGGTGTTCCATAGTTAAAAGTTTATAACTGGTGAGCTGACTTAAATTAAACTTTTGAAAACACACACGCAATCAGTGTTTTCGTGCATTGAGTCAGAAATCAGAAGTCAGGGTCCTAGTGTTTGGATATGTCGGCCGCCGCACCAACACTGGACTCCCTGAACTGAAAAGAACACTCACTACACTTAACACTATTGCCTCATAGAAAATATTATAATTATAAGTTCTAGGGTATAACCGACTCCTCTGATACCAATTTTTCATTACCTGCCCCCTGGGGCCTGTGCCTGGACTAACCCCAAGCCCACCTTCCATAGGCCAGGGGCTGGCAACTAGAACCAAGGCATATTACCTAAAACTGGGAAGTCTTTGCCTTTATAACCTGCAAGAACACGTAACAAAGAACACAACAAGATACAAAACACCAAGTAAAACTGTATAACAAAAGAGTGCTGGAAGTAAAAGGGGCCGGAATACAAGCCCAATAGTAAATTACAAGAAACTGAAAGTAAAAGTACAACTGAAGAAAAAGGAAAACAGCTACCGGATTTTCCTCCAAGGATCCTACTTTAAGGGTAGTTATAGATCTCCTCCTCATCACTCCACGTTCTTCCGTCTCCTCCGTGTATCGACACATCGTATGGTCCACCTCTGGGTACCGTCCAGTCCAGGTACTCTTAGCCTCAGTCACCACTTCCCATCTTCTGCATCCAACACAATAAGGTGCAGGCATAGCCCGTGTAGGGGTGAGTATAACGATACTCAGTAGGGACCCCGAGACCATCAAGGTCTCACAAAAATTCACCAAGGATAAACCACAAAGTAAGAAATCAACAGATAACCCGACTTAGGTATATGCCAATACATATAACTAAGTTATCAAGTGATCCAACTCAATCATGAGGAAAACACAGAAAAACTGACTCATCTCAACCAATATTTTAATCTAGGGGTAGTATCAAGTAACAACCCCAATCACTTTGTCGAAACCTCAGCTGCTGGATAACTCCTCCTCTATCGAGTACAGTAGGCCTGCCGCGACACCAAGCGTGCTTCCAACTAACCTTGGACTGCTGAGGTACTCCTTCTATCGAGTACCATGGATCTTCCTTGTCACCATGCGTGCTCCCAACTGTGGTTCTGCCGTGTCACCAAGCGAGCTCCCCCTCGTAGCCTGGTGAGGTACTCCTCCTGTTGAGCACTGTGTGTCTTCTGTGACACCAAGGCGCTCCCCACTATGGTTCTTCTACGACACCAAGTAACTCCTCACCGTGGGTCTTCTGCGACACCAAGGTGCTCCCCACTAGGCTAGTAGAGTCACTCCAAGTCAAAATGGTCAGCAGTAATCTATTCTCAGCTTGCTACTAGGTCTCCACACTACGCTCGCTCGTCTCTGGGAGGATCTTCTCCACAAGCTACTGGTCGATACTCCAACTATCATGATGACCCATGAAAAAGTATCTCAATTTTCCACCACGTTATAGGGGTCTCAATGCAAAAAACGACACGTCAATCAGACGCCCGGTCTGTGAGTTATTAGCCTTTTGGTCCCTGGGAATTGGTTGGATTCATGCTCGATCCAACCTAACTGTTTCCCATCTCAAACCAAAACACTAGTGGAGTATACTCAAGGGGACCGTCTTGCTCCGATATTTCCAGCACCGCTGACTGTTTATCAAACGGACGTATGGTGAAGAATATATGGCCAAAAGAAAGTAAAAGGGTGTAGAGGGCCTGGGTCCAGTCTGAACTAGTCAGACCGACCCAGCCTGACCTAGCATGGGTCGACCTGGTTCGGGTTGACCCGGTCTTACCCATAAGGTCAGGCCCTATCCGTAATGCTTCCCGGTCCACTGGGAGGTCTAGTAGGCCATGAGGGCCGTGAGGGGCCGTGAAGAGCCGTGAGGGCGCGGACCGGCCGCGGGTCGGTGTGAGGGCGGTTCGGCCCGGAGGGCGCCGCATGGGCAGCTCAGTCCGGAGGGCTCCGTGATTGCGGCTCGGCCCTGGGCGCGAGGCCGATTAGGCTCAGAGGTCTGCGGGGGAGCGGCTCAAGGCGGATCGGCCCAGGGGCTGAGGTGGCGCGGCTGGGGCCAGTTCGGACAGCAAGAGGCGCGACCAGGGCCGGTTCGGCTGGGAGGCCAGAGCAGCCGGGGTGGCTCATCCAATGGATAGCACGGCTAGGGCGGCACGACTGGTAGGTCATGGTGGCCAAGGTGCGGCACGACCGGGGCACGGTACGAACGAGGTGCGGCAAGGCGCGGGGCCGGTTCGGCCGGGAGGCCGGGGTTTAGTGCGGCCCGGGGCCGGTTCGGGTGGCGGCGGCATGGGGTCGGTTTGGCTGGGAGGCCGGGGCACCGTGGGGGCAGCGCTTGTCTTGGAGGCCTCAGGTAGCGGCGTTGTTCCCTTCGTCGTGTTCGTCACCTTCCACCGTTTTGAAGAACATCTCAAATCAACACAAGGGTTATAGAAAGGACGGGCCATGTTAGTTTGGCCCGCACTCTCCACCTTAGAGCAGTAGTAAGAGGTTCACAAGAACAAATCACATCAAACCCTCCTGGAAAGATTCTTCCCAACCCGCAAAAGAAAAGAAGGGGGTGCACTTGTGAAGTGATAATCAAACAACATTAAACCCCTACCTCGGGTTGATACGTCGACGGAGAGGGAAGAAGGTGAATTTGTTGTCATTCGTCGTGTCCACCACACACCTCCAATCCCGAGCTTGAGTGTCAGTTCGTCGTAGATGAGGACGTCCCACGTCAGAAGAAGTCCCGAGGAAGAAAGTCGAAGGTGGTCAGCATTCTTCATTGGGTAGCATGTTCTTCGTTGTAGAACGCATTCTTCGTTAGAGAGAGAAATCCTCCAAGTGTTGGGCATCGCATCACATTACCAGCGCTTCGTCGATTGGTGAAGTCATCACAAATCCTCCTCCCAAGCTCCATATATATAAGAGATGGGGTAGGTAGGTAACGATCGTGGAATTTATGACGCTTCATTTATTAGGAACCTTCCTAAATTCCAAAGACATTGTTTATTTATTTAAAAAGATGGTAATCCAATTAACAATGTTGGCACAATTAAAGGTATGTTCATTGGCACAATTAATGTGGAGGAAGTCAAGAGGCTCCTCCACCTTAATGAGGGAGGTTGAGAGATTCTCTAAATAAAAGGGGGGGTTTGGTCCCGGGTGGTCCCCACCACAATTAAACATGAATAGGAGGTTTAGTTCTGGTGGACCCCACCTCCCAAAATTCACATGGGTGTTTCAAATAAAAATAAAATTGTCACACACTTTTATTTTTATTTTATTTTTACACGAAAAACTGAAAAACTAAATTTTACCCTCGACCATCTGTCGTTGATGTGAAAGTCACCTTAAGCATATATCGGCACCGCGAGTTCAACGGTGCCCTTGGATTTCAATTCCGAGCACCGGTTCAAAAGTTATAAAAACCCACTCTCACGTTTACTAAACGTACCTGAAAAAAGTTCAGAAATTCATTTTGGGCACTCCGGGCCTCGGAATCATGCGCCGTAAATTTTCACGGACTCATAAAATTCCTAAATATTTTAAAAAAATCATAGGAATTACAAGTCTTTACACTCTATGTGGATTATTCTTGGAGTCAGATGCATCAACATTCAGATACAACAAGACATGATGTCCATGCCTACAGAATTATGTTGGATAGTCTTCAGCCAGATGATGTAAGTGGTTATTATTTATATAGTTAAATATTTATTTTTAACTGTACATGTCTTCATTTATGAATTGATTATTTTTTTATATATTTCATGTATTCCAAATACTGATGATATCATATAGAGTCTTCCAGAATATTTTATGGTGATTCTTGTTGTCGGCTCATACATCGTTCTATTGATTCATTTTCATATTGTTGAGTGGCATCAAACTGACAGGGTTATGAGGAAGTTTAGATTCATTCATCACATTCCTACACCACCCAGTCAATTATGTTCACTTCATTCCCTGGAGATGTTAGGAAAACAAGACATTGATTAGTGGAGGTATCATGCAGAATATATTAATCTATGGGACAAACAACATGAGTCCTTATTACGAGGGGTAGGGACAATACATAGTAATTTATTGGATTACCTATATTTTTTTCTCTGGTACAGTGGGTCCCCAGTCAAGTTTCTTATGTGTCACAGTTAGTGATTTCATGGCTTGGTAATCATTCTTCATTACAGTTTTGAACAAGTTTTTTTATTGAAATTACTTAACAGCTGAATTTTTTTTCATATGATGCTTCTATCACCCATTTCTTTCACATATATTATCCATTAGAGGGAGTTACATTTGACCAAGAATATTTTCATAGATTTTTTATGTAGTTTATTCCTCCCATGAATGATATTTATCATGGGATTTTCTTTGACCCGCCACGTGATGATTTGGATGTTGAGTCTGATATAACTATTTCAAGGGGTGATGATCATGTTATTGATGATGATTTTTCACTAGAGAAGAGTGTTCATTATTATTATCCAGATGTTCCCCCAACTCATCAATCACATCTAGTGTAACGTTTTGTGCCCTCCCGGTCTGTTACTTTGTTGGTTTTGAGTGTTAGAGGTGTTTGGGGTAGGTTTCGAGAATTTTAGGAGGAATATGGAGGTGCATAAGAACTACTGTAGGAAATACACATTGTGTAAGAGTATTACATGATGTGAAAGTTGGTTTCACATCTTTTCTAGGTATGTTTCATGAAATGTAGATTTTCAGGGTTCAATAGTAAAAAGGTGACATGTTTTTCATAAAAACAAAACACTGAGGATTACACGACATGAAAGGGGACTACACGTCATGTGAATCCCTGCTACAGTGCTATTATAATGTTTTAGGGTGGTTGAGTTTTCCTAAAAACCTATTATAGGTGTCTTGTGGCTCCCCCTTAAGGATTTTTGAGATTCCTTTGATGGGGATTGATCCTTGGGCTTTAATCTTTTATCTGTGGTGAGTTCTTCTCTCGTTATCATCCGCACCCTTTTATTATTCTTCAGAGTTTCCCTGCGGTGGTATGATTTGGTTTTGGTTTTGTGTTTGGGCCTTGTTTTTATGATATTTTTATGTGGTATAGTTTGATATTTGTTTTCTTATAGGGTGTTTGTGGTTTGTAGGAATTATTTTTTCCCCTAAGGTGCACGGTGAGTTGAAAAGATTCTTTGAGATAGGGATCCCCTCATTTCTATTTATTTTGTATCATGTGGGAGGGAGTTACTTTTTTTATAGATGGATTATAGTTGTTTAACCTTAATCTAATATAAATAATTGGCTAATTGAAATATAAAGAGGTAAAGGGGTTTGATCCATAAGTTTTTATAGCTTGATAATATTTTTTATATGGTGGATTGTTCGGGCTTGATGCCCTATAGAAATTTGTGGTCATTAGGGGATTTTTTATGCATTGGATATGTGTGTTTTGATTGTTGTTTCGGTTGTTATTGTTTGGTATCACCATAAAATGTAAATTGGATAACCATGTATATTTGGATAATAAAATGGTTTCCCTAGGATTTTGAATTGTGTGACAATGCCCTGAAGAAAGAAAGTGGAATGTGATAAAATCCCCTCTGTAAATCTACAAAATTATATTGGTGTTTTGTGATGTGTATGGCCGTGCTTGTGGGATGGTGATGTGTGGTTGGGGCATATGGGGCTAATGATTTGTGGTCCATGCTTTTGGGTCGGTGAGGTGGTCGTTTCTTTGTGCTAAATGACCAAGTAGTGAAGGAATAAATAAGTTAATGTTTAATAATGTTTGAAATGGAATGGGTTATTTTGGTAGATGGGATGGAAAATTAAATGATGGGTTGTGTAATTAAATGATGGGTTGCGTAATTAAGTGTGGTTGATGTTAAATAATAAAAGCAATGGGTGTTAAATGTGGAGGAAATGTGAAGACTAATAAGATTATCAGGGATATTCACCTTCTAAAATGACTATTGTATATACTAATAAATGTATTGTAACACCCCAAGCTTCTACGGTATGCTTCTCTTTGAATAATGCAATAGTGTGTGTTGTACGCAACATCGAGTTATAACACACCACAACCAATCAAACTAGCCGTTATGAATAGTAATACTCGCTTTTTGAAATTTATAAATTTTATTTTTCAAAATGGACTTCATTTTTGGATTTGGATTATCAAAATTAGCCTACGGTGAATTTTTGGTATTTTTCTGAAAAACATCATTTTTTGATGAATAGTGAAACCACTAAGTGGTAGTTAAAAAACTAAATTTTTCATAAAACTTAATTTTACCGCTTCTATGAGTGGAATTTTGAAAATCCGAGAGACATGGTTTGTATCAAGGATTAAAATTTGGTTCAATGAGATGAAAATAATTTTTGGTGATTAGTAACTTTTTACTTTTATTTACCACGGTTAAAAGTAAATATGATAATTAAGGGTAAAAATGATATTAATATTACCCTTACATATGTCCTAATTCTATTGGATAAGCTTAATTAGACCAAAAATAACCTTAGGAATAAAATATGAACCTTTTTAGGTCCACTTGGATTATATTAGGACATTTATTATTATTTAATTCAAAGAAGAGTTAAAAGAGGTAAATTCAATGTTTTACAACTAAAACATTTTTAATACAGGGTTACACATAAGATAAATTCGATTATAAATATTCATTAGAAATCTAAAAGATTTCCTACATAATGATATTTTATTTATAATTTTTAGATATTAAATAATTTAATTTATTTATGACACAATGATGATGTAGTAACTACCATAATAGTGAAAAATTAAAATAATTGATATTATAAATACCTAAATAAATATAATTTCAGACTTTTTATAAATTACACTAATTTTATAGTTTAATATGATATTTTAAGATTGATTTAATTAATTTTTTTCGAAGTAATACTTTTGTTATGAATTTATCAAAAACAAAATACCCCATAGTGTCAAAATTGACAAAAAAGAGTTTTTAAAACAAATATTATATTTTTAATTGATATTAAATTCCTAAAAATCTAAGGTTCTGCCAAGATAATTATATCATGTGTCATTAATGGACCACTTGGGGGTCTCTTGGAGGTATATAGTAAGTTTATTAACTATATAATATATAAATACAAAGTGAAATGGTAAGTGTTAAACTAATTAATTAAGAGTTAAAACTAAAAGATAAGGTTAATATAATGACCCAAACCTGTCTAAATTATATTGGTTGAGTGGTTTTCAACCCATCCCCACATTAACCTCTAAATAATCTACTTTTGAGCCATTAGAAACTGAATATGAATTTATTATAAAATAATATTTCTAGCTTTTCCAAAGGTGCCCCTCACCCCTCTTATAAAAGGGCACTCCCCCTTCTCACTAATTCACACATTCAAATCCTTTTGGATCGGCCAAACTCTGCCCAAATACTCTCTAAACTTCCCTCAATTCAACCTAGAGTCCTTAGTTTTATCATAAATCCAACCTAAGGAGCCCTTTTGATCAAATCAAAAGGAACAACCCGAAGAAGAGGTAATGTTTTAACCACCCTTTTCCAAGTTCATTTCTTCTTCAAATTCTTCTTTCTTTTTATTCCCATTTTAAAATAATAAATCCAGTATATCCTATATAATGCGATATTATTATAAATATGGTACAACTATATTCAGTATTCTATCCATCCTTTTAATGACATGTCACCATACGTGCGTATGTACAGCTTACCATCTCTACGTCGTGGTGTAATTGTTATTCAATAAATTATTATTTGGATGGGTATAATAATGATGTGTAATTCATGTAAATAATAAATATAACATGATAATGATTCTGTATATATTATATACCATCCAATTATATATTATTTTAATATCAAAAGAATGATATTGTCGCTCGTGCGTACGTACGGACTACCGTCTCCACGAACGCGATGAGATTCATTCTCCATCGTATCCATTCAAGTATAATTCTTATTTGATTATTAAAAATAATGTTTAAGGAATTGATATAATTTTTGTATATGAAAAATATACAACCTATCCATAACAAACACAGCTTATGTAACAAAACATATAAAAGAAAACGAGTAAGTTAACACCCGAAACGACGATAATTCTAAGATATTATTAACAAAGCAATGTTAAAAGATCATATATGATATCATATTAATGTATATGATTATTGTATAATTTAATAACAATTATTTCACCATTATACATGAGGTTAACCTACCCTCATCCAAGGAAAAGTACAAGGTAAGGGTTATTTCACAATCTCTTCATTATTCGAGGTTGTTTATACGTAATAATCTACAGGGATTTATTTATCATCCACATCCGTGTTTCTTAAAAATGTATTTCAAAACATTTTTACTATTTACAAGAATATGGTTTAAAGTCATTTATACCCTTGTTTGAATTTTTATAAGAGGTTTATAAAGGAATCTTTCCATCGTTTTCCAAACAAGGTTCTTTTTAACCTTTTTGACAGAATTAAGGTAAGAATGTTTTTTTTAACTTATACGGCGGGTGCAGCTATTTTCCGCCATTATAAAATCTTCGAAGCTTCCATTAAAATCTTGTAATAATATTCTCAAAGTAAATTTTTTATTTTATAATTATGTTACTTTTAAATGATTTCAAAAAAAGAGATATTTCTCTCAAATAGTTTTGATTTCATCTATGTCAACATCCTTTGATGGATTTTAAGCTTATTTGAAGTTGATTTGTTATGATACAAAACTTCCATATTGTATTGAAGGCTTTGTGATATGTTTGACTGTGGATGTGTTATTTTTATACCATTCATTGTTTATGGAGAAAGTATTGACATTTTTTATGCTAGTTTTAATACGAATGTTTATATTATGTTTAAACATGTTCATATGAGGAATGCATTGGACTTAATATGTAACGGGTGGAGCCCGAAATAGCTCCTAGATGCATCGATAGGTCTCACGAGAGAAACTAGTTTCTTGGAACAGGGCCTTGACAAAATCTTATTTGTAGTCTTGGCCCGAGGCCTTGGCTATGTGGTTATGATAGTCTGGCATTATGCATTCCATAATTATGAAAGTGGTTATTGATATTGCATTGATTATTCGATTAGTAGAATATCCACGTGAATAAGTAAATGGAATTATTTCATTTGATTTTTCCATACTATGTTGAAGTTCAAGTTTAAAAGGCTTTTGTTTTAGTTATACATTGCCTTAAATGTTTATTCTTATTTATGAAAGTTTCTTCTATATTGTTATCCTTACAGGGCATTTGAGCTCACCCCTTTTCTATGTTTTATTTTTCCTAGGATGTGAAGAAGTAATTTATGAATGACCTATAGGGATAGTATGAGGGGATAAGAGTGTGGACTATGGAGACTATACTGTTGTAGTTTTCATTTTATGATGTAATGTAGAAATTATTAATGTATCTAGTTATTCAAAGTCTACTAAACTAATCGGCCTTTCGAGACTTGATATTTCTTGTGATCATGGAATTGTTACGTAATAATGCACCAACTCTGGGTATCTAGGGTCGGGGCGTTACAATTTGTATAAGGTTAAATTTAGTACAAACCTTGGAAGCTAGATTTAGATAAACTCTGATTAAAGCACATAAATTTAAGATGGACTTTGAGGATTTGTATAGAAGAACTTCCTAGAATTTTGGTATTGTAGAGATTTTGTGAGTTTTCCGAGTAATACATACATGTCTGGATACGAGCAGGTAAAGGCGGCTCTGGCACATATGTACCTAGGGGTAAAACTCAAAAACACCGCTTTGAGCTAGACTCGAACGGGAACTAGTGAACGACAATGGTCCTTGTTGCACTCTTGGTTACGACACTCCCGGGGGATATGCTTAGGTTAACTCTCATTTTCTTTACAAATAATTTTGAAGTGTTTAGGAGTATATAATTCTTCAAAGAAAACATTTTTATGATTATGGATTATATCCATAAATAGTTCAATTTATGTTAAGTCTTTTATAAGTATGGAATTATGTATTTTGATTCATAAACTGATCTAGTTTATGCCATTGTTTAGAAATGCCGCCTAGTGGAAGAAATGGAAATCGTATCAATGCACGCACTCCATGTAGGGATTTCCCTCCTTCTCAAGATAATTATAGTGGATCTGTTGATGCAACTGGTGCTGATCAACTAATCACCATACTGGGACAACTCACCCAGGTTATGAATAATAACCTTACCCGTATAGAGCACCCTGATCCACAGCATGGAGGATCAATGTTAGATCGCTTCATGAGGAAACAACCACCAACATTCAATGAGAATAAAAAATCCATTGTTAGTTGAGCAATGGATAAGTTCCCTAGATAAAATATTTCAGGCTTTGGGAAGTAGTGAAAGGGAAAAAGTTATCATAGTAGTTTACCGCCTCACTGGAGATGATGATCAATGGTGGTCATTGATTCAAAACATGAAGGAAGATAATGAAGTATCAAATATGGAATGGAGGGAGTTCAAAGATCTGTTTTTAGAAAAATACTTTCCTCGGGACCATCGAGCAGATATGGAAAGGCAATTTCTTAGTCTAAGACAAAAAGAGTATGAGAATGTCGCAAAGTATGAGGCTAACTTTACAGGGTTAGCAAGGTATGCTGGATATTATATACGTAACACAAGAAGTAATATTGATCGTTTCTTTGATGGTTTAAAATCATTTCTCCGTCGAGCATTAGTCTCACAATCCTTCTCATCGTACGAAGACATTGTCTCATGTGCTATCAAGACAGAAAAGGAATTCTGTAAGTCTTATGACTTTAAAGCAAAGCAAGAGAAGAAGAGATCTTCTGATCAATCTGGGAATGGAAAAAAGGGGAATAATGGAAAAGTTGAATATCCAACCTGCAGTAAATGTGGGAAGAAACACCCCGGTACTTGCTTAAAAGGAATGGGAGTTTGTTACAAGTGTGGTGAAAAAGGCCACCAAGCTCATGATTGCAAGGAGAAGAAGGAAGCTACTAATGTCCAATGCTACAATTGCAGGGATATGAGACATTATGCAAATGAATGTCTTAAGCGTCAGGGGAACTTACCTCAGAAAAGGCCAAGGTATCAAGTCCAAGCTTATGTTATCACTACTACTGAGGTAGAAGCTTTGAAAGACGTGGTGGCAGGAAATTTAATGGTTTCCTCAAGTTTAGCAAATGCATTATTTGATTCTCGATCATTGCATTGTTTCATATCTTCCCAGTTTTCTAAGAAAATTAGATATTTCCAATTTGATTTAACAAGGGAGTTGTTAGTTAAAACTCCTAAGGGAAGTATCATTGCAACAAAGTTTTGTGAATCTGTCCCCATTAGAGCACATAAATGTTCTTTATCTGCTGATCTCATCGTCATACCTATGATTGAGTTTGATATAATCCTTGGTATGGATTGGATTTCAGACCATGATGCAAAGATTTATTGTAAGAAGAAAGAGGTTACGATTTTTGATGATTATGGTATGGAACACCTTATCTTTAGAGCAGAATCATCACCACCTAATTCTTATCTAGATCCACCCCCTATAGGTCAACTAAATTAAATTATTGGGGAGGAAGAGAATGAAATTATAGTGGGTGAGGAAAGGAATGTTCAAATAGAGGATGTACCTATTGTGAATGAATATGTAGATGTGTTTCCGGAATATTTACCTGGACATCCTCCAGAACAAGAAGTTGAGTTTTCCATTGATTTAATTCCTGGATCATGGCCTATATCGAAGACCCCTTATAGAATGGCCACTGTAGAATTAGTTGAACTAAAGAAACAACTAGAGGAATTGAGTAATAAGATATTTATTTTCCCTAGTGTTTATCCATGGGGAGCCCCTGTTCTTTTTGTTAAAAAGAAAGATAGATCTATGAGGTTATGTATCAACTACAGGGAGATCAATGCTATAACAATAAAGAACAAGTGTACCCTACCTCGCATTGATGATTTATTTGACCAACTGCATGGAGCTCAATACTTTTCAAAGATTGACCTTCGATCTCGATACCATCAATTGTGTGTGAAGAAGGAAGACATTCCGAAGACAGCATTTCGAACCAGGTATGTACATTACGAGTTTACAGTAATGCCTTTTGGATTGACTAATGCACCCTCTGTATTCATGGATCTAATGAATAGAGTTTTCAAGGAATATCTCGATGAATTTGTGGCGGTATTTATTGATGATATCTTGGTATACTCCAAAATCTACGAAGATCATGAAAATCACTTGCGCATTATCCTGATGACTCTGAGAAGACATGAATTATATAGGAAGTTTAGCAAGTGTGAATTCTGTCTTCAGGAGATTTCTTTTCTTGGCCATATTGTCACTAAATATGGAATCTCGGTTGATCCTTTAAGACCAAGGAAATCCAATAATGGCCTGCACCGACGAGTATAACTTAGGTACGTAGTTTTATTGGTTTAGCAGGTCATTATCGATGTTTTGTCAAGAATTTTTCCCAGTTGGCTAACCCATTAACAAAGCTCACACGTAAAGGGGTTAAATTTGTTTAGACAAAAGAGTGTGAAGAATGTTTCGAAGAACTGAAGATAAGATTATTCAATGCTCCTATATTGACTCTACCATCGGGGAATGATGGGTTTGTTATTTATAGTGATGCATCGAAGAAAGGACTTGGTTGTGTCCTTATACAGAATAATAGGGTTATTTCCTATGCATCACGACAGCTGAAAATTAATGAACAAAACTATCCTACTCATGATCTCGACTTAGCAGCTGTGATCTTTGATTTAAAGATATGGAGGCACTACCTCTATGGTGAAAAATGTGAGATTTATACTAATCACAAGAGTTTGAAGTATATTTTCTCACAAAAAGAACTCAACATGAGGCAAATGATATGGGTTGAATTACTCAAGGATTATTATTGTACGATACACTACCACCCGGGGAAAGCAAACAAGGTGGCAAATGCTTTGAGTATAAAATATCATGGAGTTTTGAATAATATGAGAATTGAAAGGGAACCAATTTTCATGGATCTAGTGAAGATGGACATGGGAATAACTAGGGAAGGTGAAACATCAATGCTTTTTCAAATGGTTGCCAAACCATCTTTACTAAAAAGGATTAAGAGTTCTCAGACTGATGATGTAGAATTTCAAAAGAAGATTAAAGCTATGAATGATGGGAGATTGAGAGACTTTGTGTATGAACAAGGAATTTTAAAATTCGGTAAGACACGTTGTGTTCTCGATATACCTGATCTAAAAAGAGAATTGATGGATGATGCTCATAGTTCCAATTTCTCTATACACCCTAGGAGCACCAAAATGTATAGAGACTTGAAGGAACATTTTTGGTGGGACAACATGAAGATGGAGATTTCTGATTTTGTGTCAAGATGTATGGTTTGTCAACAAGTAAAAGCTGAAGTCAACAGCTTGGAGGAGTCATGCAACCTCTTCCCATAACGGAGTGGAAATGGGACAATATTACGATGGACTTTGTCATGGGGATACCAAAGACTCCTAGAAGGAACGATGCAATATGGGTTATTATTGATCGTCTTACCAAGTCAGCACATTTTCTTGCTATAAGAGAAGATCTACCACTAGAACGTCTAGAAATACTATATATTAATGAATTGGTGAGATTCATGGAGTACCCCTATCGATTATTTTTTATCGTGATCCCCGTTTTACTTCAAGATTCTGGAAAAGTCTTCAAAAATCCTTGGATACTGAACTTCATTTCAGCACTGCCTACCACCATCAAATAAATGGACAATCAGAATGAACTATTAAAACCATAGAATACATGTTGAGATCCTACTCACTTGACTTTCAGGGTATGTGGGATCAATATTTACCTCTGGTAGAATATTCCTATAACAATAGCTTCCATTCGAGTATTCAGATGGAACCATATGAAGCGTTATACGGAAAGAGATGTCGCACACTGATCTGTTGGGATGACGTTGGTGAAAGAAAACTTGTAGGTCCAGAACTGGTGGAGGAAATGATGGAAAAGGTGAAGGTAATCCAAAATCACATCAAAGCAGCTCAAAGTAGGCAGAAGAGCTATGTCGATAACCGAAGGAAGGATTTGTAATTTCAAGTAGGAGATCATGTTTTCTTGAAGGTATATCCATGGAAGGGGATTATACGTTTCGGTAAGAAGGGTAAATTGAGTCTCAGGTACATCGGACCTTTTGAAATTCTAGAACGAATTGGGGTTGTAGCTTACCATTTGGCAATGCTTCCAAGTCTTTCCAAAGTTCACGATGTGTTCCACATATCTCTGTTGAGGAAATACATGCTTGACCCAACGCATGTACTCACCTATGAGGAATTAAAACTAGAACCCAATCTGTCTTATTGCGAAGATCCCATCAAGATTCTTGATATGAGAGAACAAGTACTGAGAAACCGGACGACTCGTCTGGTAAAAGTCTTGTGGAGAAACCATAAGATGGAAGAGGCAATGTGGGAACCTGAGGAACTTATGATGAAGAACCACCCGAGTCTTTTCATGCGGTAGTATTCTAGAAATTTCGAGGACGAAATTATTTGAAGGAGGGGAGAATGTAACACCCCAAGCTTCTACGGTATGCTTCTCTTTAAATAATTCAATAGCGTGTATTGTACGCAACATCGAGTTCTAACACACCACAACCAATCAAACTAGCCGTTATGAATAGTAATAACCACTTTTTGAAATTTATAAATTTTATTTTTCAAAATGGACTTCATTTTTGGATTCCGAATATCGAAATTAGCTTAGGGTGAATTTTTGGTATTTTTCGGAAAAACTTCATTTTTTGATGAATAGTGAAACCACTAAGTGGTAGTTAAAAAACTGAATTTTTCATAAAACTTAATTTTACCGCTTCTGTGAGTGGAATTTAAAAAATACGAGAGACACGGTTAATATCAAGGAGTAAATGTGGTTCAATGAGATGAAAATAATTTTTGGTGAATAGTGACTTTTTACTTTTATTTACCACGGTTAAAAGAAAATAGGATAATTAAGGGTAAAAATGATATTAATATTACCCTGACACATGTCCTCATTCTATTGGATAAGATTAATTCGACCAAAAAAAACCTTAGGAATAAAATATGAACCTCTTTAGGTCCACTTCGATTAGATTATGACATTTATTATTATTTAATTCAAAGAAGAGTTAAAAGAGGTAAAATCATTGTTTTAAAACTAAAACATTTTTAATACAAGGATACACATAAGATAAATTAGATTATAAATATTCATTAGAAAGCTAAAAAGATTTCCTACATAATTATATTTTATTTATAATTTTTAGACATTAGATAATTTAATTTATTTATGACACAATGATGATGCAGTAACTACCATAATAGTGAAAAATTAAAATAATTGATATTATAAATAGACAAATAAATATAATTTGAGACTTTTTATGAATTAAACTAATTTTCTAGGTTAATATGACATTTTAGGATTGAGTTAATTAATATTTTCTAAGTAATAATGCTATTATGAATTTATCAAAAACAAAATACCCAATAGTGTCAAAATTGACATAAAAAAGTTTTTAAAACAAATATTATATTATTAATTGATATTAAATTCCTAAACATATAAGGTTTGTCCAAGAGACTTATATCATGTGTCGTTAATGGACCCCTTGGTGGTCGCTTGGAGGTATATAGTAATTTTATTAACTATATAATATAAAAATACAAAGTGAAATGGTAAGTGTCAAACTAATTATCTAAGAGTTAAAACTAAAAGATAAGGTTAATATAATGACCCAAACCTGTCTAAATTATATTGTTTGAGTGGTCATAGACCCATCCCCACCTTAAACTTTAAATAATACACTTTTTAGCCATTATAAAACGAATATGAATTTATTATAAAATAATATTTCTAGCTTTTCCAAAGGTGCCCCTCACCCCTCTTATAAAAGGGCACTCCCCCTTCTCACTAATTCACACATTCAAAGCCTTTTGGCTCGGCCAACCCCTACCCAAATAATCTCTCAACTTCCCTCACTTAAACCTAGAGGCCCTAGTTTGATCAGAAAGACAACCTAAGAATCCCTTTTGATCAAATCAAAAGGAAGAACCTAAAGAAGAGGTAATGTTTTCACCACCCTTTTTCAAGTTCATTTCTTCTTCAACATCTTCTTTCTTTGTTATTCCCATTATAAAATAATAAATTCAGTATCTCCTATATACTGTGATATTATTATAAATATGTTATAACCATATTCAGTATTTTATCCATCCTTTGAATGACATGTCACCATACGTGTGTACGTACGGCTTACCGTCTCCACGTCATGGTGTAATTGTTATTCAATAAATTATTATTTGGATGGGTATAATAATGATTTTTAATTCATGTAAATAATAAATATAACATGATAATGATTCTGTATATATGATATACCATCCAATTATATATTATTTTCATATCAAAAGAATGATATTGTCGCTTGTACGTACGGACGGACTACCGTCTCCACGAACGTGATGAGATTCATTATCCATCGTTTCCATTCAAGTATAATTCTCATTTTATGATTAAAAATAATGTTTAAGGACTTGATATAATTCTGGATATGAATAAGATACAACCTATCCATAATAAACATGGCTTATGTAACAAAACATATAAAAGAAAACAAGTAAGTTAACACCCGAAACGACGATAATTCTAAGATATTATTAACAAAGCAATGTTAAAGGATCATATATGATATCATATTAATATATATGATTCTTGTATAATTTAATAACAATTATTTCACCATTATACAGGAGTTTAACCTACCCTCAACAAAGGAAAAGTACAAGGTAAGGGTTATTTCATAATATCTTCATTATCTGAGGTTGTTTATATGTAATAATCTACTGGGATTTCTTTATCATCCACATCCATGTTTCTTAAAAATGTATTTCAAAACATTTTTACTATTTACAAGAATATGGGTTAAAGTCATTTATACCCTTGTTTAACTTTTTATAACAGGTTTATAAAGGAATCTTTCCACCGTTTTCCAAACAATGTGCTTTTTAACCTTTTCAACAGAATTAAGGTAAGAATGTTTTTTAACTTATACGGAGGGTGCGGCTATTTTCTGCAGTTATAAAATCTTTGAAGCTTCCCTTACAATCTTATAAGAATATTTTCATATTAAATGTTTTATTTTATAATTATGTGACTTTTAAATGATTTCAAAAAAAGAGATATTTCTCTCAAATAGTTTTGATTTCATCTATGTCAACATCCTTTGATGGATTTTAAGCTTATTTGAAGTTGATTTATTATGATACAAAACTTCCATATTGTATTGAAGGTTTTGTTATATGTTTGACTGTGGATGTGTTATTTTTATACCATTCATGTTTTTTGGAGAAAGTATTGACATTTCATATGCTAGTTTTAATACGAATGTTTATCTTATGTTTAAACTTGTTCATATGAGGAATGCATTGGACTTAATATGTGACGAGTGGAGCCCGCTATAGCTCCTCGATGCATCTGTAGGTCTCATGAGACAAACTAGTGTCTTGGCACAAGGCTTTGACAAAATATTATTTGTAGTCTTGGCCCGAGGCCTTGGCTATGTGGTTATGATAGTCTGGCATTATGTATTTCATCATTATGAAAGTGGTTATTGATATTGCATGTGATTATTTGATTAGTAGAATATCCATGTGGATAAGTAAATGGAATTATTTCATTTTATTCTTTCCATACTATGTTGAAGTTCATGTTTAAAAGGCTTTTGTTTTAGTTATACATTGCCTTAAATGTTTATTATTATTTATGAAAGTTTCCACTATATTGTTATCCTTACTGGGCATTTGGGCTCACCCCTTTTCTATGTTTTATTTTTTCCAGGATGTGAAGAAGTAATTTATGAATGACCTGCAGGGATAGTATGATGGTATAAGAGTGTGGACTATGGAGACTATATTGTTGTAGTTTTCATTTTAGGATGTAATGTAAACATTATTAATGTATCTAGTTATTACAGGGCTACTAAACTAATCGGTCTTTCGAGACTTGATCTTTCTTGTGATCATGGTAATGTTACCTAATAATGCACTGACTCTGGGTATCTAGGGTCGGGGCGTTACATGTATATAGAGGTTGCGAAAAAGGATATAGTTTTTTGAGTTGGTTAGTTTATTTGAAAACCTATAGGTTTGGATTGAGTGTTTGATACTATATATATTCTTTTATTTTCCTTGTGATTTATATATGCACCCCACCCACATTGAGCACTATGTGATGAACACCCACATAGTCACATGGGGGTGTCTTTCCCAACATCCCGGTTGGAGGATAGATGATTGTCCACCCACTCTTACCTACTCCCTCTTCTAGGCGATGACATCCCAATCTTCATCAGGCGGGATGTGTGTCTTCAGGATGAGTTGTGATGTGGTGTCCTAGGTGTCTTTATGTTTAGTTGTGATGTGCTTTCTCAGGTGTCTTTGGGATGAGACATGATGTGTTGTGAGGCCTAGGTGTGTATGGTAAGGATGTGTTGTTAGGCCTAGGTATGTATGGGTGGGATGTTTTGTAGGGCCCATTTGTGTGCGGGTGGGATGTGATGTGGTATATTCTGAAGAGGTGGTAGTTCTATGACATTTTTCATTGGGGTGTGAGAGCGTCTAGTCATTGGGAAAGTGGAGCGTGGTACCCTATCACCAATGTGATTTACTTTATATTATATTAATTTACTTGAGTTATTTGGTAATCATGCCTTGGTGAGGTTGGGTTTGGTTAGTATACCTTTATAGGTGTTGGTTGGTTCTACTATTTTCTCACAGGTGCATTAGTATGCTTCCTTCACATGTGCATGAGAGACTTTGGTTTTCTTACTGAGTATACCTGTATACTCACCCTATGTATATAAAACTATTTTTAGGTTTCTATGAGGATTACATAGACCATGGTGGGCATTACTAGCTTGTACCTTTGGATACTTGTTGTGTCACTACCTTATTTTTTCTTTTGGGTATTTACTTTGTAGTCTTTTATTATATCTATTTCATTTATACATGCAAGTGGGATGGTTTTTGGTTGTCTTATATTCATGTCTTGGAGTTTTATTGTGGATGATTAATCTTATCTCCTGATCTTGTTTCCATATAAAGGGTAATGCCTCTTATATTGAGAGATTTGTACATCCATGGTGATAGTCGCAAACCTGGGGCCTAATAGAGGTGGGACATGGGGGTTCATTATCTCCCTTTCATCATTTCTATCCCAGGATGGGTATCTTTAGAGGGAGGGGTCATGATAGTGTGGTATCATAGCAGATAGTTGAGAGATAGGATAGAGTATGGAGTAAACCACTATGAGGTTTGAGTTATTTTTTATGGAAAAAGTGCATATTGACCTTGGTATGTGACATAAGCCAGGGAGATCAACTAGGACACAAGATTTTTGGGGACCCCATGATCTAGTGCATGAACTCTAAGCTTATTTAATGACAATGTGAGATGGACCCTCTTACTGGGTAGTGACCTAGGAGAGATACATTCATAATAATGACTTGTGTTACTTTTTGAATTGGGTTGTTTTGGGAGGTTTAAAATGGATGAAATAAATTAAATGAATTAAAAATAATCTTAAAAAAACTCCACACTATAGGGATTAAGAAATATTTTTTTTCCTTTGAGTTATGTCTCATATTTGTCGTTCGCATGTGGATCAGGAAGTTGAGGTTCAGTAGGCTTATGCTCCATCGGGGGGAGATGGAGCAGGTAGAGGTCAACCTCAGGATGTTCCTCATGTTTAGGGATCACGACCCATGTGTGGTCATGGAGGTGTTTGTTAGTAGATAGGTGTGGGAGTTAAGAGTGGTCAGTTTCACGCTATGGAGGTAGTAGTTCCAGAGGGTCCAGAGATCGCCAAAGGTGTGATCAGTTTGTTTAGTACTCTTGTTTGTGCCTTGTTTGATTCGAGAGCTTCACACTCCTTTGTTTCACCCACTCTAGCCCATTCTCTAGTAATAGACGTAGAGAGGATTCACATACCCCTAGTGTTGACTATGATAGTCAGAGGTGAAACTAGCTTGTTTGATGTGTACTGGGGGTGTAGAGTGATGATGGGGTTGCATCATTCCCATGGGGATATTTTCTTGCTATAGATGCAGAGATACGATGAAATCTTCATCATCGCCTAGTTGTATTCCTTAGGTACTGTTATCAACTACTTTAGAAGGAGAGTCATGGTTTTGGATGTGTATTTTCAGCATGTGGTTTTCTTCGGTGAGCAGCGTTGTTAGGTGGGTTGTTGACGTATGGAGCCCCTTCTTTCCTTGTTGGTGGAGTTTTCGATGGAATCAGTAGACGCTAGGATGGTAGAGGTTTCCAAGGTCATTGGGGTGTTCCTGTATGTTTTTCCTGAGGAGGTTTTGACACTACCCCCTTGATGCAATGTTGAGTTTGGGATAGACTTGTAGACCGATGCTTATCTGATTTCAATGGATCCTTATCAGATATCACTTTGTGAGTTGTTGGAGTAAAGGATTCAAATAGATGATCAGATTCAAAAGGGTTTTATCAGGCCTAGTGTGTCATCATGAGGTTCTCCATTTTTGTTCTCTAAGAAAGAGTATGGTAGTCTAAGGTTGTGTATAGACTATCTGAGGTTGAATCATGTGACGGTCAAGAACGGTTACCATCTTCTAAGGATGGATGATCTTTTCAACCAGATGAGAGGGGTGATATAGTTTTCTAAGATTAATCGGTGATCTGGATATCACCAATTGAGCATAAAGGAGGGTGATATCCCGAAGAATTCATCCAGATATAGGTATGATCACTTTGAGTACCATTTGGCGTAGAAAACACACCAACTGTGTTCATTGGGCTAATGAACTCCATGTTCTTTGAGTTATTTGATCATTTCTTCAACGTATTCATCAAAAATATCTTTATCTACTCAAAGTCGGAGGAGGAGCACGCCAAGAATCTTAGAATTTTCTTGCATGTTCTTTGATGCCACCAGCTTTTGAGAAAGTTGTCCAAGTGTACGTTTTGGATATGATAAGTGAAATTCATCAGGAATGTGGTGTCTCATCAGGGTGTGGTAGTTGACCCAACAAAGGTTGAAGAATATTTTTCTTGGGTAGCACCCAAGAACGTGGAAAAGGTTTTCATTTTTCTTGGTCTTATAGGCTGTTGTCGGTGGTTTGTGCCTGATTTATCTCAAGTTGCAACCCCATTGACAACTTTGACCTAAAAATACAAAGCTTTTGTGTGGATTGATTAGTATCAGACATTTTTTCAGTCACCAAAATGGAAAGTTTGTTAGTGCTTCAGTGCTCCGGTTTCCGGAGGAAGTGGTGATGCTTGAGGTGTTTTGTGATGCTTTTCATTTGGGTTTGAGATGCGTGTTGATGTAGTGGCAGGTAGTGATCACTTATGGGTCTATTCTGTTACACCCTCACGAGTGTAAGTATACCACCCATGATCTAGAGCTAGCAGTAGTTGTGTTCGAGTTGAAGTTATGGTAGTATTACCTCATTGGGGAGTGCTTTGTGGTCTTCATGGATCACTAGAGCTTGAGGTATATCTTTTCTTAGTGTAATCTGAACTTGTGGCATCAAAGGGGGGTAGATTTTATTCATAATTATGATTTCATAGATCTCCTACACCTCAAGAAAGGGAAATTTCATGGCTAAAGCATTGAGAGGAAAGTCATGGAAGGGTGTTGTTCAGAAGTATGAGGACACTTGGAGAGAAATGGAGGAATTGGTAGCCTTGAACTTATATGTAAGGGTGGATGGTAGTAGAGGATGTTTATTTCAGATAATGATGCAATCTTCTCTGATCTAGTAGGTGGAGGAGTGTCAGTGGGGAGACTCAGAGGTAGAGGTGATGCATGATCATGTTGTCCATAGTGATGCTCCTGAGAGATGGTCAGTGGATGGTCAGAACCAGGTGTTGTTTTATAGAAGGTTGTTTGTTCTGGTAGCAATGTGCAGGGGAGTTATTCCCGAGTTCTATAGCTCAACTTTGGTGGTACAGCTGGGAATTTCGAAGATGTACCATGGATTGAGGATGCAGTTTTGGTGGCCTGGGATGAAATGGGCATGACGAAATTTGTGGTGACATGCATGGTTTTCTAGTAGGTAAAGGCCAAGCATCAAGTTTTGAGTGGTTTGTTGAAACCTTTGGATGTTCCTAAGTGGAAATGGTATGACATCATGATGGATTTCTTCAAATGGTTACCCATAACTTGTGGAGCTTTTGATTCTATATGGTTGATAAAGGATCAATTGATGAAATTGGCTCAGTTCTTAGTGATCAAGGAGTGGGCACAGTGTATGCCTTGGATAAGTGGTATGTGGATGAGGTAGTGTGGTTTCAGGGAATTATGAGGTCCATTGTATCATATCCAGATACACATTTTACCTTGCGAATCTTGAGGGGATTGCAACATGATTTTGGAAATCATTTGTGCCTCGGCATTGCTTTCCACCCATAAAGTGATGGGCATATGGAACGGACTATCCAGACGTTGGAGGATATGTTGTGGGTGTGCATATTGGACTTTTGTGGCTCTTGGGTACAACACATTCCATTGTCAGAGTTTTCTTATAATAATAGTTATCACTCTTCCATTAACAGGGCTCGGTTTGAGGATTTGTATGGGAGACCATGTCATTCTCCATTATGCTAGATTGAGGTTGGGGATACAGTTTATCTTGATCCTGATGTGGTGCAGAGCATGGTAGAGAAAGTTCATCTTGTTCATGAGATGATGAAATCAGTACAAGATAAGAAAAACTCTTATGTCAATCATAGAAGGAGGCCCCTGGAGTTCGATTTTGGAAACCATGTGTTCTTGAATGTTCACTCTCGACAGGGGCAGCGAATGTTTGGCAGAGAGGGTAAGTTTTCTCCTAGGTTTGTTGGGCCCTTTGAGTTGTAGGGGCAAGTTTGTGAAGTGGTGTACTGGTTGGCATTTCCACCACAGTTGGAGAGGATCCACGACATCTTCCACATCTCTTAGTTTCGTCGGTATCTTCACTATGACTCTCATGTCCTTGACTGGGGACAGTTGGATATCGAGGATGACACGATGTTTGTGGAGCATCCAGTGGAGATCTAAGACATTTAATAATAAATATTATCTTATTTCTTGTATAAGTAATTATGTAATAATACAACATAATATATTAAAAATAATATAATTATTAATTAGTGAATATTTTTTTAAATACATTTTTTAATTTACATTATTATAAAAAAATATTTGTTGTAATGCTATTAATTATATTATATTAATTAATAACAAATAATACAATTGATATTTAAAAAAACTTACATATTAAAATATTAATAATAATTACATCAAAAAATAAACAATGATTTAAAATTAAAATCTTATAAATATTACTTTTTTCAATTAATTAATTAATAACATAATAATATAATATTAACTAATAATAAATAATACAATTCATTTTTGATAAATATATAATTTATCCATATTCTGCTCCTGTTTTATATCTATAAAAAAACATAACAAATATTTAGTAACTAATTATAGATTCGACGGAATACAAATTCAGTCCCCAGGCAGGGCCACCGGAGGATCGCCGGCGCGCGGCGGCGGCGTAAGGCCATGTGGGTTGGCGGCAAGAATCGACCAAAGGTAGATCGATTGGGTTGGGGCTAGGGCGATGACGAAGGCCTCCAACACCTTCAGCCGCCATCCCCGGCCCCTTCCCACCTCGATCTCCTTCCATGCCAACCTGGAACCCATCGCCTCAATAACAAATTAAAGACTGAGAAGAGGAATGCAAGGGAGTTTGTTTACCCAAAGGCGAGGGCTGTAATGGACCAGGCGACCACGGCGGTGGAGGCGGCGGCGGCGTGGCTGTCCGGCCTCCGGGCCTTGATGTGGGCGGTGCCCACCATCTGGGCTGCCAGTCCCACAGTCCCTGCCAGCAGACTGAAGATAAAAAAAAGGTCGTCACCTCGCTCCCTCCCCGCCCTGTACACAAACCCATAAGAGCTTGTTTGTTTTGGATGCGTCTAAAGGGCGAAAGGCTTACCTGGGATGCAGTCGGCAATTTTAGGGGATAGGGTTTTTTTTATTTTTTATTTTATTTTATGGGGTAGGTTTTAAATTAATTAGGGAAATGGGGCTGTCCAGCGCCAAATGAAGTGGCGCTGGAAAAAAAAGTGGCAAAGCGCCACTTCAAGTGGCGCTTTGACCACTTCGCCCCCACACCGCAACCCCATATATATATATATATATATATATATATAATAAACTTATTTATTATTATAAATTTAATTACTAAAAAAAATACAATAATTATAATAAATATAATTAAAAAAATAAATACAATAAATACATAATTATATTTTTTATAATAAATATATAATTATGATAAATTATATTTATTATAAAAAATTTATTTATATTTAATATAAATATAATACATACATTAATTATATTATATTTATTATATTTATATATTTGTTGTATTTATAATTATACATTTATTATAATTCTATATTTATTATATTTATAATTATATAATTATTATAATTAGAATTATAGAAATTATAATAAATTTATAATTATAAAAATAATAATTATGATAAATATATAATTATGATAAATATATAATAGCAATAAATATATAAATATAATAAATATTCAATTATAATAAATATTTAATTATAATAAATGTATAATAAATTAAATATATAAATATAATAAATATAAAATTATAATAATTATATAATTATAAATATAAAAAATCCATAAAATTATATATAGATATTTAATAAATTTATTTATAATAAATTTATTTATTATTATAAAAATAATTACAAACATAAATAAAATAAAATAAATATAATATAATCAAATATAATAAATATAATACAATAAATCACAAATATAATAAATTATAAATGTAATAAATTATAAATATAATAAAAATTATATAATAAATTATGAATATAATAATTATTATATAATTATAAATATAATAAATATAAATATAATAATTATATAATAAATATAAATATATATTACAATGATAATTATATATTTAAAATCATAATAATTAAATAATTATAAATATAATAATTATATAATTATATAATTATATTGTATTTATTATATTTATTATATATATTAATTATAATTAATAATTATATAATTATAAATATAATTATTAGATAATTATAAACATAATAAAGAAAAATTTAATAATTATATAATTATAAATCTAAAAAATATAAATATAATTATGTATATATTGTATTTTTTTATTATATTTATAATTATATAATAAATATACTATATTTATTATATTAGTTATATTTATTTTAATTTATTATGTATTTATAAATTATTATATAATAAATTATTAATCTAATAATTATTATATAATAAATTATAAATATAATAATTATATAATTATATATTTATTGTATTTATAATTATACATTTATTATAATTATATATTTATTATATTTATAATTATATAAGTATTATAATTAGAATCATATAATTATAATAAACTTATAATTATAAATATAATAATTATAATAAATATATAATTATGATAAACATATAATAATAATAAATATGTAAATATAATAAACATAAAATTATAATAATTATATAATAATAATAAATATATAAATAAAAAATTATAATTATATAATATTTATTATAATAAATATCTAATAAATGTATAATAAATACTATTATAATAAATATTATAATAAATGCACAATAAATTATAATAAACGTACAATAAATATTATTATAATAAATATACATTTATAATATTTATTATAATAAATATATAATAAATGTATATTAAATATTATTATAATAATTATTATAATAAGTGTATCGTAAATGTATAGTAAATGTATAATAAATATTTGTAATACATTTATTATAAATGTATATTTATTATAATAAATATTATAATATTTAATTATAATAAATGTATATTTATATTTATATTTATAATAAATATTATTAATCCATTATAATAAATCTACATTTCTTTTGTACATTTATTATAATAAATATGTATAATAATTGTATAATAATTATTATAATACATTTATTATATAATTATAATATAATAAATGTAATATGTAATTATTTATATATATTATATAATTACCATATCTATATTTATTTTATTTATAATTATATAATAATAATAATATTTATAATTTATTATATAATTATATTTATTATATAAATATATTAATTTTATAATTTATTATATTTATTATGTTTAGAATTTATTATGTATGTATTATATTTTATTTTTTTTATATATTTATATTATATAATTATTTATATTTATATTTATTATATTTTATTAATTATATTTATTATATTTAATTATATTCTATTTATAATGTATTATAATAAATTTATTATATATATATATATATGGGGGTTGGGGGTGGTCTGGGGCCGGTCAAAGCGCCACTTCAAGTGGCGGATGTTACATTTAATTATATTTAATTACATTATATTAAATTTATTAATGTATAATAATTTATTATAATAAATTTATTTTATTATGTATTATATTATATTTATTATATTTGATTATATTATATTTATTTTATTTTATTTATGTTTGTAATTATTTTTATAATAATAAATAAATTTATTATAAATAAATTTATTAAATATCTATATATAATTTTATGGATTTTTTATATTTATAATTATATAATTATTATAATTATATAATTATTATATTTATATATTTATTATATTTATATATTTATTTTATTATACATTTATTATAATTAAATATTTATTATAATTGAATATTTATTATATTTATATATTTATTGCTATTATATATTTATCATAATTATATATTTATCATAATTATTATTTTTATAATTATAAATTTATTATAATTTCTATAATTCTAATTATAATAATTATATAATTATAAATATAATAAATATAGAATTATAATAAATGTATAATTATAAATACAATAAATATATAAATATAATAAATATAATATAATTAATGTATGTATTATATTTATATTAAATATAAATAAATTTTTTATAATAAATATAATTTATCATAATTATATATTTATTATAAAAAATATAATTATGTATTTATTGTATTTATTTTTTTAATTATATTTATTATAATTATTGTATTTTTTTTAGTAATTAAATTTATAATAATAAATAAGTTTATTATATATATATATATATATGGGGTTGGGGTGTGGGGGCGAAGTGGTCAAAGCGCCACTTGAAGTGGCGCTTTGCCACTTTTTTGTCCAGCGCCACTTCATTTGGCGCTGGACAGCCCCATTTCCCTAATTAATTTAAAACCTACCCCATAAAATTAAAAAAAAAACCCTATCCCCTAAAATTGCCGATGCCGTCAGCTCGGCCATCAACGAGCCTGTTGAGGCACCAACTGGAAAATCCCAAAACCAGGACGTACATCAAGGAGTTGAGGAAGAGCAGGTGTGTCACTAATTTCTCACGCATGGCAAACCGAGAGGTCTTTTTTGCTGAGGATGAGGGGAGGGGTTGTGGCGCAACTGGCTGCCGCCCTTGTCGCCCCGAACTTAACCAACTTGACTTCTTCACTGGATCACCACCCTCGCGAGTTGATATTGTCTAAATACATAAATGTAATTTTCAAGGCTCTCTTTTGTCAATTTTTTTTAAAAAAAGTATTTTTTATCAAATAGTGTTTGGTTTAGAGCTAATAAAGACATCCTTTACTAAAAAAAATTGAACATAAAGATTGTGCCCAACTACGGGAACTTAGCGTGTTAGCACTTTTTTTCGCGTTGACAAAGTCCATTTCTAGCGCTTTTAAAAGCCGGATCTATACGAGTGGGGTGAGCCGCTCAAAAGGGTGATGGGTGCGTTGACACCCACCATTCGACCCTCAAACCACTTAGATTTCCGATGTGGGGTGTATGAATGCCCTTCCATGTGCCGATCTGCATAATGAGACCAGTCGAATAACGTGACATGACTATGGTGGTGGTGGAGTATGCAAATATTGTCGGCTGGCGAAATTCAATGAGCAATGAGTGCATTGACATCAATCATTTGGGCAACATCCCTCGTGGATTTTTGATGTAGGAGAGAGGGGTGCCCTATCAGGGCGCGACCAAGAGGTACAGGACACGACATTTGTTGGCAGGGGGTGGCAATGTGATGATTATTGATAGGGGGACAGTGTGATGTATGACACAATGTGATGCATGCTACTCGTTTTGGTTTTTGAGTCTTCTCTTTCAGGGGCCTTTGCGCTACACTACGTTGGGTCTTAGGGTCATCTAAAACATGGGCCTTAGGGCCAATCTATATACACTACTACAAAAACAGGCAAGAGAAATGTCACCTTTTATCAACGCTAAGAAAAAAGCACTGATAAAGGTAAATCTTTATCAACGCTAATTAAACGTGATGATAAAGGTTTCATTCATCACTGCTTTTCTAGCGCTGACAAAGAATCTCTTTATCAGCGCTAAAAAAACACTCATAAAGGAACCCTTTATAAACGCTAAAAAAGCGCTGATAACGGAACCCTTTATAAGTACTAAAATTTTATCGCTAATAAAGGGCTACTTTATCATCACTAATAAAGGGTGCGCTTTATCAACGCTAAAAAAGCGCTGATAAAACCATAGTCTCATTTTGTAAAATCGGGTGCATAGTATCCTCTGTTTATCATGCCCTCAAGCTCTCGCGGTACTGTACCCCTGCGACAACTCCCCTCCCCCCGATCTTCTCTTTGACAGATCTTCATCGCTTGCCCTACTCAGACACTAGCCCGACTCCTTATCCTCCCCCTCGAACCCCTTCTGCGGATCCTCCTCCCCGCGAACCCTACTTCTCCTCCTCCCCGCTGGACCCTACTCCCCGCGAACCCTACTCCTCAATTTCTCAACAGTTGGCGGCTCCTCCCATGCACCTCTCACTCTTGCGGTCGCGCCTTCTCCTCCCAACATAGCGCGGAAGGCTCCCTGACCGCTCAAGGCTTCTTCTCTCCCTCTATCGCGAGTGCGATTTACTCTAGGTAAGTCTCCCACTTCTCCTTTTAGGTTTATTTTTGGTAATTTCTCTCCCTGCTCTACATGTGTTCATCGTTTTAATTCTCATTTGGCCAATGATTCAATGAATAATTGGTGAATGGTCATTGCACATTCCATAGTTGGAATCACGAATCACTCCATGTGAAAATGAGACACGGGCAGTGCTGGTCTTTTTTAGACACATCGTATACCCATAGGGACACATCATGTCCTCCTTTGAGGATAGTTTTGAGCTCTATTTCCTTTTATTTCAGTTTTGTTGTGAGATTTTTGAGCTTCCATGGACTAGTATTGGTGGATTGTGTTCCCTTAGTCCATTCCTATGAGGGCTTGATGCAGCTTCATGACCTCATCCAAGGATGTTGGCCCCTTTATATCTTCTTAATGATCAGGGTTGTGTTGGTGAGTTCCATTATTCTTGATTGAGTTGTCTTAGTCCACTTATATGAGGGTTATTATGGAATTATGTATCATTCATTGTGTTGGTCGGAGTGGATACTCAAGAGGGGGGGGGGGGGGGGTGAATTGAGTTCCAATTAAAATTTCTGTAAAAAATATTTCTATTAAAATCCTCCAATTTATAAAACAAGTTAAATTTTAGTGAATTTGTAAAACTGTAAAAGTTTGATTAAGTTATCAAAAGATTGATTAGGTCTCGGTTAATTTAATCAGAGGATTAAATTAGCTTTTGAAACTAACCTACTGATTTACAATAGATACAAACACTTTCTAGATTAACTATCAAAGCAACTTTAAAACAATTTTATATTTCAATGTAATTAGTAATGGAATATAAGATATAGTTAAAACCAAAACAATTAAGCACATCAGTTTTAAACAAGAGGTTTAGTCTCAAGATGAGACTTAGTCCTCTCAAATAATTTATTTAAATTTGATCCTCACTCTGGGTCGGGGTAAACAATAGTACACAGTCTGTCCAGGTACTAAGACCTCTACCACAGTTCTACGTGGAAAAAAAAACAACAGCACACTGGCTTTCCAGGTCCTACTTGACCTCTACCACTATCCACAATGGGATACAAAAGAGTTATATAAGATTTAAGTGAGGATTTAGAAATCCTCTAGTTCAGCACAGGAGACAGTGTGCATATAGAATATACAGAGTACACACACTGCTCAAAATGTAAATAAAAGAATGAATGAGAGAGTAGATATGAGTTTTAGAAAGCTCTAGTGATTTGAAGTGCAGCTCTGGACTTCTTTGATTAATCTGTAATGCTCCTAACTACTTCTCTGGTTTTTTTCTGAAAAAAAGAGGGTCGTTTTCTTCAAGTTCAGTTTGATCATCTTGATCAGCTTGAGTGCAGGAATATATCGTTGTAGATCTTCACTCCATGTCTTGAGTTCAGCTTGTGTTCTCTTCTCGTATGAATGGCCTCGTGTATGTCGAATGTTCTTGAAGTGAGTGAGGGTCTGGATGTAGCTTCTCTATCATGTATTCATGTCACTGTTGTATTCTACTCTTTTCCACTTTTCAAATATTTCCATCTCTGCAGCTCGATCTTCCTTTTATACTTTGAGCACTAGCAAAAGGAATGATTACCTTTATCTAGGTACAAGGTACGGTTCCTGAAATTCCAACCACTATCATTAATTAATAGTAGGTGCATTAAAATCATCAAATATGACCTTTTTTAAATAAACAAATAGAAATAGTCTAGAGAACAGTGACTGGATTCCAATTGGCATCTCTTAGTATCAGTGAGCTTATAGCGGTGGCTCCTTTGTATCAGTAGCTATTACTTGTTGTAACGGTAGTTCCTTATATCAGTGGACTTCTATCGATAGCTGTAGCTCTTCATATCGGTAGCTCTTTGTTCTTGTATCGGTAGACTTTATAGTGGTAGAATTGCATATACCAGTAGACTTACTCTAACGGTAGCTCGTATCGGTGGACTTGCATACCGGTAGCTCTGTTCTGTAACGATGTACTTAGCCTTATTGATAGCTTTCTGTCTATATCAACAGACTTGTATCGGTGGACTTCATATCGGTAGCTTGTCTGTATCTGTAGACTTGATCTATCAGTGACATTTCCTTATCAGTGAACATGTCTATCGGTAGACTAAGTACCAGTAGGTCTGTATCAGTGACCTTCATATCAGTAGCTCTTGATATAACAATTGGTCTGTTTGTTTGTCTGTATCATTAGCTATGTGTATATCGGCGGACTTAACACTTATCTGACTTATGCACAACACATCCAGATTGAGTTAGAGTTATTTCAAAGTAGGATGAATATGTAATTAATATATGAATGAAAATTATTTTGGATTATCAAAACATATTAAAACGTAATTGAGATTATCAATATAGGTGAGGTTAACAATCTCCTCCTTTTTGATAATCACAACCTATGGTATTATAATCCAAAATAATCATGAATATATCAAATGATATGGATTTAAATCCAATTTTATCAAAGATAATAATAAAAACAAAGTACTAGAATTATAAAACAAATGAATCAGAGATATTATAAAACAAATAACCAGTGTGAGTAATGATATTTTCAAATGTGAGATTTTAAAAGAATATCAGAGGCTATAGTATTGAAAGAAATTATATCAGAGGTAATAATAAAAACATTTTACTAGAGTTACAAAACAAATGTATAAGAGAAAACAATATATTATAAAACACATGTATCAGAGGGAAATGTATTATGCTCATAAAATATAATGATATTTCATATCAGTTTTCCCTGTTCTTCCTTAGATTTTATTTCTCCACCAGATATGTTTCCCTTAGATGTTATTTCTCCCCCTTTATGATTAGAAAAAAGTGGGACAAAAAGGAAATATAGGAAAAGACAAGTAAAAGAGGGGAAAAGAAAGTAAGATCATATATATTCCTTAGAGTAAAAAGATACAAAGAAATACATAAATTAATAAAAAATAAATACACGTGAGTCTTATCAAAGATCCTAGCCACTAATCAATCCACATTCTCAGCATGAGATTTTCCCTTGGGATCAGAAGAGGATTCAGGCGTGGTGGATGCAGGTGGAGGCTTATGAACACCAGAAATGATCAGAAGAGGCTAAGCTACTAAAACTATTCCTGGCCTGTACTGGGTAGCTCTCTGAGTGATCATAAGAGTAAGCCTTTGGATGGCTTGGGCTGGAGTCATATGATCAGGAGAAGTAGTAGAGGTAGATGCAGGTAAAGTTGGAGGTACAATCACTGTCCGAGCATGAACATGTAAGAAGGGAAACAAGAGATTTATGAAATCCATAATAATTCCTCCTCCTCTTTCCATAGCAAAAATGAAATCATCCGTTTTTTCCAAAAACTTATCCAAAGCTGGAGTCAGCTCCCTGAGTTTGCTTACTTGTTCTCTGAAGGCTTGATTGACTGGAGGTAACTTCATGTTTTCTAACATAAGCTTGAAATGGTTGTTGAGATGATGCTTGGTATAGACCCTTTGGAAATAAAAATCCACTTTGTCTTTGACTTCCTTCTGAGAGGCAGTAGCCTCTCTCATGAAATTCTGAACGATTTGTCCAATATCCCTAGTGGTAGACACCACTTGACTTAGGGCAGATGAGTCCACAGATCCACTGGTTGAAGCTGAACCAAGCTCCTCCTTCATCAACGCTCTAATATGATCAAGCTCTACTGAAGGTCTGGAAGTAAGAGAACTAATAGAAAAAGCCATATTTTCCTTGAAACTTTTAGTTATCCCACTGATAAGATTTTTTACTTCTAAATCCTGGGTGCTAACATGCTATTGGATGGAATGCTTAAATTCCTCAAAAACTGATACTATCTGGCTAACCACACTCTTTACAAAATCCAAATCCTTGTCTGCTTGAGATTTAGAACTCATATAGGATTCCAGAGAGAAAACTGATTTATTTAGAAATTCAATATCCTTAGCCAAGATCGACACTTGATTCTGGGAAGCTGTGAATTCATCCACTATCTCTGCCACAGAGGTTGACACACTACAACCAAGAGAGAGTTCAAAATCTCTTTCCATGTTGCTCAGCTCATCAACAAAACAATTCTTTAAATTAACAACAGAAGCACTAAAATACTGTTTCATTTCATCTTTCAAAGATTCTAAGTCATGCCCGGTGATCATATTAGCAGGCACAACAACAGGTGTTCTTTCTGACGCAATACTAGCCACTGAGTCATCCATAACAGACTGAATGGATGAAATCAGTGAACTTTCCATTCTCCTTACTTATTCCAAAAAACTGGCTTTAATATCAGACTTCAACTTATCCAGATCTACCTTTCTTACCACATCCTCAGGTAAAAATTCAGAAGTGATATTATAGTTGACTTGAGGTCGGCTGACAGGCGTTTTATCCTCAGAGTCAGGGTAGTCCAATCCACAAACTACAAACCCTGGGTCCTCTGCCCAGTCTTCAATATCAACAGACACTGAAACACTGCCAAGTCTGGTTGGATGCTCCCCCTCAACTGGTGAATTCTCTTCTATAGCAATAACATCTCTAGCAGCTCTTTCTTCCTCAGAAGAATCTTCCACAACCATCTCCAATTCTCCAGCAGCAGGAGGCTCCTCAGGAATAGGAGCAGGTCTATCAACTTCATCAAATTCATCAGCAGGAATTAAGGAGTGTCCAATAAATGGACTCAGGAACAAGATGATAGAAATAGTTGCTTCACTTGCATGAACTTATTCTTCATTCTCTCGAGCAGCCTCTTCCTGATCTGATCTCTACTGAACTTCCTTTTCTTGTGACGCAATTTCAGGAGCTGGGCTAGGAGGAAAGTCCGAATCTCCTCCATCTACTACAGAGGAATCCTCCTCTTCTAAATCAACACTATACTGTGGATCCTCCTCATTAGGTCCTAGACCTGGATCCCTCACATCTTTAGGCCAAGAAGGATTATCCACAGGATTAAACTTATCATAAAGCTTCTTTTCATCAGTAATCCACTCCCCTCTCCATGGGTTCCAGCTTATCTTCATATACTTACACACTGTGCTTGTGATACAAAAGTTGTTTCTTACCACCACTGTCTCATCCTGAGAATCAACTACTCCCTTTACTTTAATCATCACTGAGATCAACTTAGAAAAGAATAAATCATTGGTCTTTGATTTGGGTCTGGTCATATCCTTTATTTGAATCATTTGCAGCTTGCAAAGATTTACCTTCACACCATGTCTCAAGATATGTAACAGATAGATATCTTGATATCTCAAATTTACAAAGTCCCCTCTTCTTGTACTTAGCACATGTTGCACAAATTTGAACAACAATCTATTTTCTCCATCTATTTCAGCAGCCACCACCTTTCTCTGCTTTCCACTACCAGTGAGCTCCTCTAAGGAAGTCTCATAATCAAATATGTCACTTGTAGGTGGTACTGTCTTTAATGAATATCCAAAAACTCCTTCATGTGGTACTCTCAGGTACTCAGCCCACTCAACAGATGAAAAGATATTTCCTTGCCATTTACCCATGAAACCATTCTATTTTCTTCATCGAATTTCTCAAAACTCAAAAACTAATAGAACCGTCTTACTAGCTTAGGATAGTAGGCGCCATTGTTATTCGAGAATCATTCTACCCATTTCTGATCTTTCAGAACCTCTAGAACTAACGATTTACTAGACATCATCCATTCTGCGCATAGCTCTTTCTCAATTACAATATCTATATTTTGTAAATGCCGGTTTACTGGATGCCTCCTTGAACTTGTTCTACTAACACTGCTACTTTCTTCAGGCCCTATCTTTTTCTTCTTCACATTAGTCTCATCAATGTCATCTCTGACAGTAGGGAGTTTGGTTTTTTCCATCTCTGGTTCGAGGAACTTAGGGTTTTCATGAGAATCGGGGATTCAAGGAGTTGGGTTTGAGAGAGGAGAGTTCAGTGGATTGAGAAGTAACTAAGACTTAGTTTTATCATTTAGGAATCATAAAATAAATAATTAAAATATAATATGTAAAGTATAAATGATACAGATTCTGGCAGCTTAAGACAGAAGTTTAAAACAGCACATACTAATGGTAGGGTATACTGGTGAGAATTCCTAATGGTGAGGTCCACTAAAAATGAGGTATATCAGTGAGGTTCATACTGGTGAAGCATAACAGTGAGGTTTCATGCTGGTGAGGTATAACAATGAGGTTTCATACCAGTGAGGTATAACAGTGAGGTTTCATGCCGGTGAGGTATAACAGTGAGGTTTCATTCCGGTGAGGTATAACAGTGAGCTTTCATGCCGGTGAGGTATAAAAGTGAGGTTTCATACCGGTGAGGTATAACAGTGAGGTTTCATACCAGTGAGGTATAATAGTGAGTTTTCATACTAGTGAGGTATAACAGTGAAGTTTCTAACGGGAGAGTCTATCATTCCTAATTCATGTCCAATGTAACCTAATCTATCCAAACATAAGGGTTTAGTGAAAATGTCAGCTAATTGATGTTCAGTTCCTATAAATTCAAGAGTAATATCACCTTTTTGGTAATGATCTCTCAAAAATGGTGCCTTACATCAATGTGTTTGGTCCTAAAGTGAGACACGAGATTCTTGGAAATGTTAATTGCACTCATGTTATCACAGTTTATTGATACATGTTTAAAATCATATCCATAGTCCAACAAAGTATGTTTCATCCATAGAATTTTTGCATAGAAACTACCAACAACAATTTACTCTGCTTCAGCAGTAGAAAACGCAACAAAATTTTGCTTCTTACAACACCACGATACTAGGGACTTACCTAGAATATGACATGTTCCAAAAGTGATCTTTCTATCTAACTTGCAACCAGAAAAGTCAGCATCTGAATAACTCATTAAGTGAAAATATTGTCCTTTTGGATAAAACAAACCTAAATTTATAGTATGTTTAAGATATTTGAAAATTATTTTAACAGCAAGCAAATGAGATTCTTTAGTATTAGCTTGAAATCTTGCACACATACACACACTAAACATAATATCTGGTCGACTAGCAGTAAGGTATAATAGACTTCCAATCATACCTCTGTAATTACTTTGATCAACTGGTTTCCCAGATTCATCAATGTCCAACTTGCAGGTGGTACTCATGGGTGTATCAATTTCCTTAATAATAACTAAATCAAAACATTTTAAAATATCCTTTGTATATTTACTTGGATTTAAAATGATACCATTTTCATTTTGAAAAACTTGAAATCCAAGAAAATATTTTAGTTCTCCCATTAAAGTAATTTTAAATTCATTTTGCATACTCTTTGAAAAATCAATACACAAAGTATTTTTAGAAGATCCAAAAATAATATCATCAACACAGAATTTTACAATCAAAACATCTTTAGAAATTATTTTGATAAAGAGTGTTGGATCAACAATCCCTTTTGTAAAACCTTTTGAAATAAGAAAATTGCTAAGTCTATCATACCAAGCTCATGGAGCTTCTTGCAAACCATATAAAGCTTTAGTTATCTTAAAAACTAGATTTGGAAAATGAGGATTAGTAAATCCAGGTGGTTTTTCAACAAAAACATCTTCAATTATAAAAATATTTAAAAAAGCACTTTTAACATCCATTTGATATAACTTGAAATTCAGATGAGTAGCATAGGCAAGTAGAATCCTTATAGTTTCTAATCTAGCTATAGGGGAAAAGGTTTCCTCATAGTATATCCCTTTATCTTGACTATACCCTTGTGTAACTAGCCTTGCTTTTTTTCTAACTATGTTTCCAGACTCATCAACTTTATTTCTAAAAACCCATTTAGTGCCTATAGTTAAAGTGTTCTTAGGTCTGTCAACTATTTCCCAGGCTTTTTTTCTTTCAAATTGATTTAATTCTTCTTGCATAGCCATTACCCAAAATTCATCATTGATTGCATCGTCGATATTTTTAGGTTCTAACTGTGAAAGAAAATCTTGATGTTCAACCTGGTTTCTTAGAGAAGCTCTAGTCTATGTCCCTATTTCAAGATTACCAACAACAGCATTTAAAGGATGATTCTTTAGAATCCTAGTTGATCTAGTAAAGGTAGGAATAGAAATTTCAAGTTCATCTGTAGGTTCGGGTTCAACAGAAGAAGGTTTTGGAATGTTTCCAGAACCAGATTTATTTACAACAGGTTCATCGATTTTATCATTAAGGTCCAGAATAGACAAATCTTCATCAAGATATTCAAGAGAAGAATTAGGTTCATGTGGATCAGTTTCATCAAATTTGATGTGAATAGATTCTTCCACACATTTGGTTCTTTTGTTAAAGACTCTATAGGCTTTTCTAGTTATAGAGTATCCTAAAAAGATACTTTCATCACTCTTAGAAGAAAACTTGTCAAGATTGTCCTTAGTATTGAGGATAAAAACTTTTCAACCAAAAGCTCTAATGTAAATAAACATTGGTTTCCTATTATTCCACAGTTCATAAGGGAAATTTTTAAGAACAGGTCTAATAAAGACTCTATTTATAATATAACAAGCTGTATTTATAGCTTCATCCCAAATGTAAATTGGCCGGTCATACTCATTGAGCATAGTTATTGCGATTTCATGAAGGGTTCTATTTCTTCTTTCTACTACACCATTCTGTTGAGGTGTCCTAGGGGAAGAGAAGTTATGATTATAGCCATTGTGTGAGCAGTAAGATTCAAACTCATGATTTTCAAACTCACGACCATGATCACTTCCCAGGGTCTTAATCTTAAGTCCAATATGGTTTTCTACAGACTTGGAGTATTTAATAAAGTAGGAACAAGCTTCAATTTTGTGAGCTAATAAGTATACCCAAGTATATCTACAAAATTCATCTACTAATACATAGACATAGTGCTTCCCATTTAAACTAGAAACTCTAGAAGGTCCAAACAAGTCCATGTGAACCAACTGGAGAGGTTGAGAAGTTGAAACTTCTTTCTTTGATTTAAAAGAAACTTTATGTTGCTTTCCATTTTGATAGGGATTACAAACTTTATCAGCTGGGAATTGAAGTTTGGGTAGGTCTCTAACTAAGTTCTTCCTAGTCTGTTTTCTAAGTGAATGAATGTTGCAATGTCGTAATCTTATGTGCCAAATCCAAGACTCTTTATGAAAATCATATAAGAAAGTAATGTTTTGTTTAGATAAAGATTTCAAATCAACAACATAAACATTTTCATTTCTCAAAGCAGAAAATACTAAAACATTTTTAGAATTAAAAAAATTGCAGGAATAATTTTCAAACATAACATTGAAACCACCATCACAAAACTGAGAAATACTTAACAGATTATATTTAAGTCCACCAACAAATAATAATTTAGAAATTCAAACTGAATTAGTGTTACCAATCTAGCCTAAGACGATTATCTTTCCTTTTGAGTTATCACCAAAGGTGACATAGCCTCCATCAACTTTGATTAAGATTTTGAAACAAGAAAAGTCGCATGTCATGTGTCTTGAACATACACTATCCAAATACCATGTCTTCCTACAGGAACTCTTTAAGCAGGTCTCCTACAAAACAGGTTTAGATGGAAAATGATTTTGGTACCCAGATTCTCTTGGGTCCAGATAGGTTAGCAGGAAAAGCTTTAGGTGCCCAAATTTGTCTAATGGGTCTCATACAATCAATAGATTCAAACGATTTTGAAAGATAAAATTTATTTGATCTATAGCCATGTGAATAACTAGTTGAATCATATGCATTTATAGAACTAGAACTAGAAGCATTCTGTCCAGATTTATGAATAAATCTATTTTTAGTAATCTGTCTCTGTCCAGGTTGATAGCCTATTCTAGTGGTATATTTTTGTGCCACTTGTTTTCCTAGAATTTGAGTTAGAGTATTCTTTCCATTTGTGAATTTCTCTATGTAATTCCTTAATTTCTCATTAGATAGTTTCAGTTAAGTATTTTCCGTAAGTAATTGAGCATTCTTTTCCTTTTCTATATCAAGTGCAGATTCAACAGAGCTGGTCAATGTATGCTCTTTCTTCAAGGTCTTGTACTTGTCCTTCAATTCATTACAGGTTTCTTCCAGCATATTACAGTATTCAAAAATTCAGCTTTAGAAATATTATCATCACTACTTTCATTACCATAATAATAATCATTCAGCATAGGGGAAATAGGTACCTCAGAAGTATTAGTCATGAAACACATGTTGGAACGATTATTTTCAAATTCAGAAACTTCAGACTCACTTGTGCTATCTTCTGAAGCAATCCAAGTTTCTATTATAGCTTTCCTGTACTTATTGTCCTTGTAGTCATGTTTCTTTTTGAAATTCAATTTTGGACAATCTACTTTAATGTGACCTTTTCTTTTTCATTCATAGAAAACAACTTCATCCCACTTATCAGACTTTTTCCAATCCTTATTCCAATGACCTTTGTTGTCATACTTTTATTTGTAGTTTGATTTTTTAAAAATTTATTCTTCATATAGAACTTCTTGAATCTTCTGGCTATCTGAGCCATCTTTGCATCACTATCAGATGTACTCTCATCACTAATTGAACTTTCAGTTGGTATGTGAACTTTTTCCTTGTCCTTTCTCTTTAAAGCAGATGTCTTGAAAGCTATTGACTTTTTCATAGGTTCATCATCTTTTTCCTTATTCACTTTAAGTTCTTCTACATACATCATTAACTTACCAATAAGTTCCTTAACAGGCAAATCACTAATATCACATGATTCTCAAATTGAAATAGATGTGCCTCTCCATTTGTCTGGTAAACATCTTAAAATCCTCATGATCTGTTCTTTTGCAGGAACAACTTTTCCAAATGAGCTCATTGTATTTACAATTTCATTGAACCGGAGATACATGTAAGATATAGGTTCACCAGGCTTCATTTTAAAACTATCATAATTAATAGTATAGGTATTCAATCTCATTTCCTTAACATTGATTATTCCCTCATGAGAAGCACCCAAAGTATCCCAAATTTCATAAGAAGTTTTGCAAGAAGATATGCGATTAAATTCTTCATCGCCTAAAGCAAAATATAGAGCATTCAATTCTTTACAATTATTATTGTAAGCTATTTTAGTAGATTCATCCGAAGTAGTTCTTTCATTTTATGGAATTTTATATTGAGTATCTATAGCAGTCCAGATGTCAAATCCCATACTTTCCAAATGAATTTTCATTTTCAGTTTCCACTGGGCATAATTTGTACCATTAAAGAAGGGTGGCCTATTGGTAGCAGCACCTTCTAATATATTATCCATAATTATATTTTAGCAAAATATTTAAAGAGATAAAATTTAGAACTAATATAAATTTATGATCTTTAAGATAAAACTAAAATCACAGTTGAAAAATAGAGTATATCGAAAATCCTTTAAAAATATACAATCCTATGATACCGAATGTTGGTCGGAGTGGATAATCAAGATGGGGGGGGGTGAATTGAGTTCCAATTAAAATTTCTGTAAAAATGATTTCTATTAAAATCCCCCAATTTATAAAACAAGTTAAACTGTAGTGAATTTGTAAAACTGTAAAAGTTAGTTTTGGTTCTTAAAAGATTGATTAGGTCTCAGTTAATTTAATCAGAGGATTAAATTAACTTTTGAAACTAACCTACTAATTTACAATATATACAAACACTTTCTAGATTAACTATCAAAGTTACTTTAAAACAATTTTATATTTCAAAGTAATTAGTAGCAAAATATAAGATATAGATAAAACCAAACCAATTAAGTACAACAGTTTTAACCAAGAGGTTCAGTCTCAAGGCAAGACTTAGTCCTATCAAATAATTTATATAAATTTGATCCACACCCTGGATCGGGGTAAACAATAGTACACAGACTGTCTAGGAAATAATACCTCTACCACAATTCTACACGGGAAAACAAAACAACAACACAGTGGATATCTAGGTCCTACTTGACCTCTAACACTATCCATAGTGGGATACAAAAGAGTTATATAAGATTTAAGTGAGGATTTAGAAATAATCCAGTTCATCACAAAAGAAAATGTGCATTTATAATATACAGAGTACACACACTGCTCAAAATGTAAATAAAAGAATGACTGAGAGAGTAGATATGAGTTTTAGAAAGATCTAGTGATTTGATGTGAAGATCTGGACATCTTTGATTATTCTGTAATGATCGTGAGTACTTCTAGGGTTTTTTTATGAAAAATAGAGGGTCGTTGTCTTCATGTTCAGTTTGATCAGCTTGATCAGCTTGAGTGTAGGAAGAGATCGATGTAGATCTTTACTCCTTGTTGTGAGTTCTACTTGTGTTCTCTTCTCATATGAATGGCCTCTTGTATGTCCAATGTTCTTGAAGCGAGTGAGGGTATGAATGTAGCTTATCTATCATGTATTCGTGTCACTGTTGTATTAAAATCTTGGTCACTTTTCATATATTTCCATCTCTGTAGCTCAATCTTCCTTTTATACTTTGAGCACTAGAAAAAGGAATGATTACCTTTATCTAGGTACAAGGTACGATTTCGGAAATTCCAACCACTATCATTAATTAATAGCAGGTGCATTAAAATCATCAAATATGACCGTTGCTAAATAAACAAATAGAAATAGTCTAGAGAACAGTGACTGGTTTCCAATCGGTAGCTCTTAGTATCAGTGATCTTGTAGCGGTGGCTCCTCTGTATCAGTAACTGTTACTCCTTGTAACGGTATCTCCTTGTATCATTGGAATTCTATCGGTAGCTATAGCTCTTCATATCAGTAGCTCTTTGTTCTTGTACTGGTAGACTTTATAGAGGCAAACTTTAATATACCGGTAGACTCACTCTTACGGTAGCTCGTATCGGTAGACTTGCATTCTGGTAGATCTATTCTGTAACAGTGTACTTAGCCTTATCGATAGCTGTCTATCTATATCAACAGACTTGTATCGGTGGACTTCATATCGGTAGCTTGTGTGTATCGGTAGAATTGATCTATTAGTGACATTTGCTTATCGGTGACCATGTATATCGGTAGACTAAGTACCAGTAGGTCTGTATCAGTGACATTCATATCAGTAGATATTGATATAACAGTAGGTCTATTTGTTTGTCTGTATTAGTAGCTATGTGTATATCAGTGGACTTAACACTTATCTGACTTATGCACAACACATCCAGATTGAGTTAGAGTTATTTCAAAGTAGGATGAATATGTAATTAATATATGAGTGAACATTATTTGGGATTATCAAAACATATTAAAACTTAATTGAGATTATCAAAACAGGTGAGGTCAACACATTGGAACTCATACCCCTCAGTGACTTGGAACACGTATCAATTCAAGGGACCCGGAGCAATCCTCATTTCATTCATGTTATCCCTGTGTTGGGTTTTAGAATTGGAATCACCAACACTTACATGAGCATTGATCCCTTATATTGGAGTACGTTTCATGTAGGGTCTATTTTCCCCCCTCAAGCCTTAGGAATTAACCCCCTCTCTTTGTATAGAGATCTGATCGTTCAGATGGTGTATTAGTCTGATGGAGCGTGTATCTTGGATGAACCCTCTAAGTTTTCAACATACTTATTCTATAGTGAGTGGTCTCAGTTCACTTTTATGGGGGTTAGTATGGAATATGATCCTGAGCAATGGACTACAGGTCACTTAGAGACCTAGAGCTTGTATCCCTCTGAGAGGCCTGAAGCAAACCTTTTTCCAATGTGTTTTCCCTATGTTGGGTTTGTTGAATTGGAATGACCAACACTTACACAAGTATCTATCCCCTAACTTGGAGGATTATTGTAGTAGACTCTAGTATCCCCCCATCAAGCCTTGGGCGTTGACCCCCTATATTTATATCACGAGCTAATATTTATGACGGGTATTATTCTGATGGAGTGTATATCTCGAGTGAACACTCTCAATTTTCTATGTGATTCTTCTTGGCTAGATCGGATGAGTGTGAACTGTAGGATGAGTGTATTCATTGGAATTATAGCTTGGGTAGCATTTCTTCTCGGAGGATTGTTACCTTGAAACCCTGAGTGGATCTACAACTAGAAGTGGTTGAGACATTTTTTGACTCAGTGTCTTTTATGAGTATATTTGGGATATCCTTGGTTATCATTATGTATCATATCTTTTTGGGAATACCTGTGTTTAGGGACATGAATACTCTCAATACTTTATGTATGGTATTTTTGGGGTGTCCTATTGGGTATTGTAATACTCATAACTACAAGGGATCTTCCCTTTCATGTCATGTATTATACAGACGATGGAAAATTTCACATAGTCCTTGGTGGACTAGGATAAGGTAGTGATTAGTTTGGGATACACAGACTAAGGTGTATACCAATGGTGAATTAACATATGTACCCTCCTTCTATGTAGGCCATACATTATTTTCCATTTTTTGGTTGGATTATATTTCAAATCTTTTTTTTAAATCCATTAATTTATGTTGCTCAATTCATATACCAACCTCCAGTTTTTTGGGGGAATTAAAAATGTAATACTAATATTTGGATGGCTATATTATTGTTTTATGATTATTCCTATGGTTTGAGTTCATATCATAATCTTTTAAGGTAGTGATCTTCTAGGATGTAGGGTCAGCAACACCCACCCACAGTAGTTGTGTGATGCAAGTCTCATCTCAGGAGACACTTTCATTCATAGGTACCTCAAGGATATCCCATTACTCCAAAGAATTTAATATGATTTTTATGGATATAGACATATCACATTGCATTTTCTTAACATTCATGCTATAGTCAGAGAGGCAGTCGATGAATAGCCAAGGCAGAGGAAGGAACTGAAGAAAGGAGGTCTTTACAACACTAAAGTGTTGATTTTGATGGGGGGTCTATCTTGGTTCTGTTGATTTCCAAATATTTATTGGAAATGGTTAGTCTCTATTAATCTCTATTTTTTATATGGAAGTGTTTCTATTATATTATATTTGGAAGTCTTGTTTTGTGTATTTGAATCATAAATACTAATATTTGAGATTCAAATAGGATGGAGATGAATAAAGATTGGATGGATGGTAATCATTTGAAAATAGAGTATTAGAACGGAGTGACAGAGTTCATCAAGTTTGTAAAGGATCATGAAAAATATTCTTCTCAAATCCTTTTTCCATGTTTAAGTTGTTTTTATTCTAGACTAACTACTCCATAGGAGTTGGAAGAACATTTGATATGTCACGGAATAGATCAGAGTTATAAATGTTGGAATAAACATGGAGAAAATGTGAATGTGGCTACTAGCTAGGATAAAACTACGTTTTATAGATCATCAATGATTACAAATATGGATAATGAAGATGGCCGTATGGAGGATGTGATTACAGATGTCAATGATGATGAAGATCGTATTGAGGAAATGACAAGGACGGTTGAAGATGAACTCCATGATTTCCCAAATTTTGTTGGGAGGTTAAAGGGTTGTGCAAAGATGCCATTGTATGATGGTTGCACTAAATATATAGTATTGTTAGCTGTACTGAAGTTTTATAAATTGAAAGTGGGAAAAAGATGGAGTGATGTCAGTTTTACGGAACTACTTGCTCTCTTGAATGATACACTCTCGGAAGATAATGAGCTTCCAAGCCGGACATATGAATCTAAACAAATGCTACGCTCGATGGGTATGATATCTGAAAGAATACATGCCTTCATGAAAGACTGTATATTGTTTCGCAAGGAGAAAAAATCACTTACAGAATTCCCAAAGTTTGGTGCTTCCAGATACAAGAAAGATGAATCCAGTCCTACGAAAGTTGTATGGTACTTTCCAATCATTCCATGGTTTAGGCATCTATATGGAACTGAAGAAACTGCAAGATAATTGTCGTGGAATGCATAGAAAAGAAATAAATATGGGGAATTACATCACACAATTGACTCTCCTAAATGGAAGAAAATTAATCATGAGTATCCTGAATTTGGAAATGAGCCGAGAATCCTTTGTATTGTGTTATCTACAGATGGAGTGAATCATTTTTTTTTCAAACCAACACTCATAGTACATGGCCTATTATGTTGGTAAATTATAACTTTCCACCCTGGTTATGCATGAAATGGAAATTCATCATGTTATCTATGCTTATATCAAGAACAAAACAACTAGGTAATGATATTGATGTTTATTTGGATCCTTTGATCGATGATTTGAAGTTATTGTGTGATTTAGGTGTTATGTTGTATAATGCTTATAAAAGTGAATACTTCATGTTGAGAGTGATGTTGTATGTGACGATAAATTATTTCCCTACTTATGAAAATTTTTCATGCTATAACATTAAAGGAACTCAAGGGTGTCCTGTGTGCAAAGAAGATACATAATCAATTAGGTTGAAACATTCATCGAAATCTGTGTTTTTAGGACATCATAGATTTCTAACTCATCAGTATAAGTATCGATCTTGGACGAAATCATTTAATGGATGTTCAGAATAATGAACAACACCGTCTCCACTAACATGTGATCAGCTATTTGAGAAAGTAAAAGATGTGAACACTATTTTTAGTAAACCATTTTTGAAAAACCTTATGGAAATCAGTTGGAAAGATAGATCAGTTTTTTTGAATTACCATACTAGAATTGTCTATACGTCAAAAAATTTCTTGATGTGATGCATGTAGAAAAAATGTATGTGAAAGTGTTATCGAAACATTTCTAAATGACTCTGGAGAAAAAAAGGATAGAATTAAGGAAAGGTTATACATGGTTGACATGGGAATACGAGAATAGTTGGATCCTGTGAAGGGTGAAAATCAAATGTTTCTTCTCCCAACTGCTTACACTCTTTACAGGGAGGAGAGATATCATTTTTGCAACTTCTTCAATGATGTAAAGGTTCCAGAAGGGTATTCATCAAATATCAAGAACATTGTGTCAATGAAAGATTTGAAGTTAAAAGGTTTGAAATCACATGTCTTCCATGATTTGATGCAAGATTTAATTCCTATAGCTTTACGTTTCATTTTTACTAAGAATGATCGTCATATGTTAACCAAACTTTGTTTCTTTTTCAAAGATATATACAGAAAAGTTTTAGACCCGGTGAAATTTCCTACTATGGAAAGAGAAATTGTAATCATATTATGTGAATTAGAAATGTTTTTCCCACCATAATTCTTTGATATGATGGTTCATTTGAGGGTTCACATGGTGAGAGAGATTCGACTTTTTGGTCTTGTGCACTATAGATGGATGTACCCCATTGAACGGTATATGAAGATTTTGAAAGGGTATGCCAAACATCAAAGTCATCCAAATTGATGTATTGTGGAGAAATATATTGTTGAGAAAGACATTGAATTCTGTACTGAATACTTATCTGATGTCGAAAGCATTGGTCTCCTGAAATCTCGTCACACTGGATGCATTGAGGGTGATGGAATTTCTTGAAGAGATGTTGTGACAATCAATATTACAGATCAGAAGCAGACCTACCTTTATGTTTTACATAACAGTTGGGAGGATACTCCATATATTGAAACCCACAATGAAATTCTAAGGCAGGTGAATCCATCAAGGGATGAAAAATGGATATCAAATACACATAATCACCAGTTTATAGGATGGTTTTGGGACCATATTATTATGGAGTTAGTTGGAAATCCAAATTCAATTTTAGAACAACTTCGATGGCTAGCTATTGGACCGAGTGTGTATATATTACCTTACAATGGTTATGTAATTAATGGTTATACATTCTATACATATTTACATGATGAAGATAGTACCATGAAAAATAGTGGAGTTACACTTGTGGATGAAGCGATGCATGTTTCTGGTAGTAAGGACATAAATATAATTTATGTGAATATGTCATACTTTGGCATTATCAAAAAAATATGGGAGTTGGATTATACGACATTCCAATTTCCGATTTTTCAATGCAAATGGGTTGATAACAATAGTGGTGTTAAAATAGATGAATTGGAATTTTTGAAAGTTGATTTTAGTAAAGAAGGGTAAAAAGACGAACAGTTTATAATGACATCAGAAGAGGTACAAAAATTTTATGTTCTAGATCCTACAAACTGAACGTGGTTGATTGTTCTGTTACCATCCAAAACTATTGAAGGGTCTGATGAAGATTTAGTTGAAAAATATTCTTTTAGTGGTATATCTCAATCATTTCAGAGCGGTCCCAATGTAGAAGACGTTTTGTATGTTAGAGGAGACCACAATGAAGAGATTTGGATAATCAATAGAGGGGTCAAATCCCTTAAGCCTTTAAAAAAAATAAAGGGAGTTCAATAAATAGGTTATATTTTGTTTTTAATATAGATCTTGTTATCTCATGTTATTATCTTATCATTACTTAATTTATGTAATCTAAATTAACTATTCAACCACTTTTGCAGATAATGACTTCTACACATTCTGGTGCTCCTAACCTCGAGGCTGAAAAAGTCTCTCAAGCGGTTGTTGTTATTGTTGTTGTTGTTGCTCACAGTGTAGAGAAAAAAAAAGTTTCTGAACCTATTGCTGCTCCTAGTGTTGAGGCCCAAAAACCACAACACATTCCATTTCTACCATTTTAGATGAACATATAGATGCTGTTGATATCGATGAAATGGTCAGGGATGAAGGACCGACATCCCAGAAAACACAGGTGCAACGTAGTTTGACGGTGTTAGCCAAAGTTCATAAGGCAAAAAGAAAAGGCATCAAATTTGATGTCAGATGGAATGCATGAGGAAAACATGTGAATCCCAACAAGGCTATGTTTAGTAGTAACATTGGAATTGTCACTCGGCAACGTGTGCCGATTGACATAGATTCATGGAACCATGTTGTGTTCGGGCTGAAGGCTATGATTTGGGAAGAAATTACAGTAACATTATGATATTATTTCTTTAATTTACTAGAAAATAAAATAATGAATCAGTGTATTACTATTCTCAATCTCTTGAAGAGTACATTTATAATAGATGATTCACAGAAGAATTATGTACTAAGGCTTACAGGAAGGATTCATCAAGGTTTTCACACTATTTTAACAAAATGTCACCTGAAATATTCCAAAGGTAAAATAAACCCACACCCACCCCTTGTCTATGCTCACATAATATCCCAAGAAGCATGGGATGCATTTATTGGCCTCTTTGGGGATGAGAAGTTTCAGGTACATTGTGGCTGATAATACATTGTCTGAGGATATGTGTATTCATCACTTTGATTGTCAATATTTCATTTATGAAACAAAAACTCAGTACTAAAAATAAGGAACGTTCATCAAAACCAACATACCCCTATCGTAAAGAAAGGATGGGGTATGCTTCACTAGAAATTAAAATGGTACATATTTTAAATTTATAGTAATATTGTTAGGTTCCAAGAAACAACATCCTAATTATCTTTCTATATTTATATGTAGGTTGATTAGTCTAATGCCAAAGACAATTCCATCCCACGTCATGTGCTATGGTAGGAGGCACACATGAATAAGGAAGAGAAGCTTGTAGATGAAACACACAAAAAGTGTGGGAAACATGTGTAAGTATGACACGATAAAATGTTTTGTTTTAAATTGCTATTACATAATAATAATTACTTATTTTCTTATATATGACAGTCATAGGAATCATCTAATCCTATAGCGAATGCAGACCTACTATCGACATCTTTGAAGCGACTAGAACAATACGGTTGTGTCATAGGTGTGGGTTTTGGGGTGGCACCCCAGGTATATTTTGAGAAAAAAAAAATCAAATGGATGATAGAGATGAAGAAATGAAATTAATAAGTGAAAAACTAGAAACTCTTGAAGAATGATTTCAATGGTAGGAAGAGTTTCTAGAGACTTTTATGGGTGGGAAGCATGGGAAAGACACAACTCAAGAACAACTATCGTATGAAGATTACGCTCCACCCCCAATAGCTTTGAGGCCAGCCATTATTCTCAAAGATCTGTCTTAGAAGTGGTAATGAATATTCTAAAAATTGTTCCCATGAAATGTGAATCAAACAAACAATGATAATTTTCTTATACTGATCTTCTACAGGTTGATATTACTATGATTTATATCTGTCAACACGCACCTATCACCTTATAGAAAGGGCTACGGTGTTCAATATCTTAGAGGACAAGCTTCATAATAGACCACAAGCTTCATAATAGACCACTTCCAAAAGATCATCTGGAAGTGATGATTACTGTGTCTCATGAGCCAAATACAGAGCTACCTATTCCACTTGATGATGATGAATTCATATGGTCGAAAAGGCTATTAGGACATTAATTTCATGGCTGTCACAACTTGTAAGAGTGCATGTGGACAAAGAGGTATTTATTTCCATTTTTTTCAAGCTAAACCTTTAATAATTAATGAAAAAAGGTCTGAACCAGTGAATGTTGTTATAGAGAGAGAAAGGAAAGGGGGTGACAAGAAATGTGGGCTCAAAAGAATCTAAAGTATCGACCAACTGATCCCAAAGAGCTATTGAATGCACAATAACACCACCTATTCTCTATCAACATTTATAAGAATTGAAGAATCATGTGGTTACGAAGCTAAAAAATGGTAGTAATCATATTGTTGTTTTTGAAAAGAATATATATGGAGAAGAAATTCAAGATTTCTTCACTGCTAAAAATGTAAATGAGATCCTTGAATATGGTTGGCTAGGTGTCACAGTTGTAAATTTATATATGAGGTATGTTCTCATGAATTGATTTTCTAAAAGCTGATATAATGCGCTAATTATGACTAAATGCATTTTATATTATTGGAAAGCGTATATATGAAAAACAGTTGAGGGGATTTTACCATGAGCCAAAATTCAGACTTGTTAGTCCGCATAACACATCAACATAACTAACAAAATTAGATCCATCAAAAAAGGATGAAATAGTGAAAGGCTTGCTGAAAACATTTGAAAGCAAGATTACAGATGACAGACTCTTTCTAATACTAACCATGCAGGGGTAAAACTCTATGATTAAATCATATCAATTATATTTTTACTTCTATTATTACTTATTCCTTTTTGTGTTTTAAGGAAACATTGTCTACTAATTTCGGTGAATTTGGATACTCCAAAGATTTATTTTTTGGATTCAATGCAAGGATATCCAACAAACCGACCACACATTATGGAGTTTGTGAATCTGTAAGACACTAAATCCTACGTTTTAGTTCTAAACATCATGTTATATAATTTATATTATCTTTTACTGAGGATTCTATTATGATAGGGTGGTGTATCAATATCATCTAAAACAAGGAATGAGGACAAAGGCTAAGCATAAGGAGGTGAGAAAATACTATTTCTAGACTGGTATCGGGGTATATATAATAACATTTCACCATCCAAACACAAATCAAAACAAGTTACTTATTCTCCTAATGATAAAAGTTTTTTCAGTGTCCAAAACAAACAAACGATAATGATTGTGGTTATTATGTTTGTAAATTTATGAGAGAGATCATTTTCCATCAACAAACTAGCATCCCTAAAGAGGTATTCTCAAAAACCACTACTATTTCATTTAAATTATTTATTTATTATTTATTTATATATTTAGCAGTACTAATATGAATTTTTAAAATACTCATATTCACAAGATGATATATATTTTTTTAGAAATGAGTGGGCTGCATACCTGATGGAAGATTGTACACAAATATCATGAAGATCTTGGGACGTATACAATTGACAACCATTTCTGAGAGGGGTTAAGGAGATCAAAAGATGAAACATTATTGTATGTAAATTTTCGTAGGAAAATTTTAATTGTTATTAAATAAAACATCAATTCTCCAATTATTCATTTTTCCATTTTAATAGATGAAATGCACCAACAACAAGCAAGAATGATGAACCACTATTTTTTGGGCTTTGGATAAGCAAAAACAGTAAAATATCCAAAATAACTTCATATATGACCAAATGAATTAATATTATGTTGATAATTTAGGAGAAATATCCATGGGTTATCTGTTATGTGTATGAGTCAACCCCACCTCAATTCGAGGCATGGTGTGGCTGGTATCACTCAAAGTGTCTCTCTTTTGTTTAAAATGGACAACATTTTAAGTGAAAATAACAACTGACATACGGAAAACCAACCAAATGCATTCATATTGTTTTGATACTTTAGAATAACAATCCATGGGTCATTTGTGACATGTAAGAGTCAACCTCGCCTCAATCCAAGGCACAGTGTTTCCGGTATCACTCAAAGTGTCTCTCTCTTGTTTAAAATGGACATAATTTAAGTGAAAACAACAACTGACGTACATAATACCAATAAAATGCATTCGGATTGTGTTGATACATTAGAAGAATGATACATGGTTCATGTGTGACATTTATGAGTCAACTACGCCTCAATATGAGGCACAGTGTGGCCGGTATCACTCATAGTGTCTCTCTTTTGTTTAAAATGGACAAAATTTTGAGTGAAAACAACAACTGACGTACAGAAAACCGACCAAACACACTCGGATTGTGTTGATACTTTAGTAGAAATATCCATGAGTCATGTGTGACATAGAATATTCAACCCAACTTCAATACAAGGAACGATGTGGCCAGTATTACTCAATGTGTCTCTCTTTTGTTTAAAATGGACAAAATTTTAAGTGAAAACAACAACCGACGTACTGAAAACCATCCAAAAACATTCGGATTATGTTGATACATTAGGAGAACGATCAATGGGTCATTTTTATGTTAAAAAGGCAACCACGCCTCAATATGAGGTATGGTGTGACTGATATCACTCAAAGTGTCTTTTTTTAATGGACAGAATTTTAAGTGAAAACAACAACTGATGTACGAAAAACCAACCAAACGCATTCGGATTGTGTTTATTCTTTAGGATAACGATCCATGGGTCATGTGTGATGTGTAAGAGTCAACCCTTTTTCAATCCGAGGTATGGTGTGGCCGGTATCTCTCAAATTGTCTCTCTTTTGTTTAAAATGGACATAATTCTAAGTGAAAACAACAACTGACGTACGGAAAACAGACCAAATGCATTAGGATTGGGTTGATACTTTAGGATAATGATACATGGGTCATGTGTGATGTGTAAGAGTCAAAACTTCCTCAATACGAGGGATGGTGTGGCTGGAATCACTCAAAGTGTATCTCTTTTGTAAAATGAACAGAATTTTAAGTGAAAACAACAACTGACGTATAGAAGCTGACCAAACGCATTCAGATTGTGTTGATACTTTAGGATAATTATTCATGAGTCATTTGTGATGTGTAAAACTCAACCCTACATCAATATGAGGCACGGTGTGGCTGGTATAACTCAAAGTGTCTCACTTTTGTTTAAAATGGACATAATTTAAAGTGAAAACAACAACTGACGTACATAAATCCCCCTTCCTACCATACACACCAAAAGAATTCATTTTTTCCTAAAGAAACACATAATATTGAAATAAAAACTATTCAAAAAACATTTTAAAAATACAAATGATCTTAAAATCCAAGAAATTCATTCCATTGAAACCATTAAAGCCCCCCACACCCTAGACACCCCCACGGATAACCCCCCACACCACCCTAGATAGCCTCCCCACCCCTGGACACCCCAAGCCCCCTGGATAACCCCCCACCCCCTGGACAGCCCCCACCCCTCCTAGACACCACCCCACCACCGGGACACCCCACCCCCTGGACACCCCCTCCCCCATGGACAGCTACCCTCACCCCCATGGACACCACCCCACCCCCCTTGGACAACCCCAACCCCCCTGGACCGCCCCTACCCCCGGGACACAACCCCTCCCCCTGGAAACCCCCATCCCCTGGACACCCACACCCCTAGAAATCCCCCAACCCCCTGGACACCACCCCGCCCCCTAGACACTCCCATGGATAGCCCCCCCCCCACCTCCCCGGACAACCCCCACCCCCTGGACACCTCAACCCCATGGAAGACCCCACCCCCTGGACGACCCCACCCCTCCTCGACACCACCCCACCACCTGGACACCCCCACCCCATGGACACCCCCCAACTCCCTGGATGGCCCCCCACCCCTTGGACCCCCACCCCTCCTAGACACCTCCCCACCACCTGGACACCCCCACCCCTTGGACACCCCACCCCCATGGACAACAACCCCCACCCCCTGTACACCACCCACCATCCTTGGATAGCCCCCCAACCTCCTGAACTACCCCCACCCCCTGGACACCACCCCACCCCCTGGACACCCCTACCCCCTGAACACCCCACCCCTAGAAAGCCCCCCAACCCCCCTGGACACCACACCACTCCCCCGGACACCACCATGGACAACCCCCCCTAGACAGCCCCCAACCCCTAGACACTCCATCCCCCATGTCACGAACCGAATCGGGTCGCCATCCGAGCCGACACCCGACCCGGCCCGCGGAAAGGCCCGAAGGGCGTTCCCAATCCCCACGGGCTGGAACAAGTGCCCGGGTATCAAAATAAACTTTGGGAACGATTTACCCGAGTGAACACATATAAAGCAGCCAACCAAAGTAAACCAAACAGAAGTAAAGGTTACAGTCAAACATGCAGTTAACCAAACAGGTTTTTGGTTCACAAGTATTCAAAAACCCCAAATAACACTAAAACAAGATAACCAAAAACCAACCTAAGGACTGTCTCCCGGTGTGAGGACACCGCCTCTAAGCCACCACCAAAACGCCACGTAGATAGTCCTGCTAACAACCTGAACCACTGCTCCCAAAAGCTGGACCCTTACCTGTATCAGAAGTAAACAAGTCTACTTACACACAAGGGTGTAAGTAGGGTGTGAGCAATCGCCCAGCAGGATATCACCAAGAAAAGATTCCACGCACAACTATCAAAAGACAAACCATTTGCAATGCTAAAATAAATAGAGAAAGAAGTGCAAAAGAAATGGTTTTCATGAAACGATTTAAAAGAAAGGCAGTTCAAGATAAACACATTAGGATAGCAGTTCAAGTGACATATCACGTATCATTATGCATGCAATGTAACTGGTGACACCAAAGGATGGTAAAGGCCCTATGGGTACTAGAACAAGTGGGATCCTAGAACGTCGTGTCTCAGTGAAACGTGGCTTAGGCGGCCACAACCCTCAGATAACGTGGCTTAGAAGGCCACGACCCTCAGAACACGTGGCTTAGAAGGCCACAACCGTCAGATATCATATGTTTAGTTAGTGTTGCAATCGTCAAACCTGCCAGTGAAACCGGGTCGGGTCATCTCCGGAACACTAGCTCACTAGTCCTAGTCTCCCCACCTAATACCCCGGCTTCCCTCCTTGTGCTCACCTAAAGATCAAGGTTCATATAACATGTCACATTATCACTTAGAGCCAAACGTGTCACCTGCACACTGATATCCTCTTTGAAAACCACACACACACCAAAACTTCCTTTTTTTTTCTTTAAAAAAAAAACTTAAACCACACTGCACAGTTTACAAATAATAATAAACAGCCAATGTGAGTTTTCACAATAAAAATGGACTTTCACCACATAAATATACCACTGGAAAATTAGATGCACATTTAAAAAGTAATCAAAACTAATTTGTCAATATGGAAACTAATTAGTAGGGTGCTGAAAAATTAAACCAACACGCAAAAGATCGCCAGATGATAATTGAGTGTGGAATCACCTAACTCAAACAGGCGTGAAAAAAGACACGGTGCAAGACTCCAGTTGCGCCGCGGTTGCACCGTCTTGAGCTGTCAAACAGGTCCTAAAAACAGAAGATCGTACAACAGGCTCAATAACATTGTTAACATAATAATAATAATGATAATAATAATAACGTAAAAATAATAATAGTGAAAATAACAAAATAATAATAATAATAATAATAATATAATAACAACAACAACAACAACAACAACAATAATAATAATAATAATAATAATAATAAAATAATAGAATAATAATAATAATATAATAATAATAGCAATAATAATATAATATAATAATAATAATAATAATAGCATAACCATAATATAATAATGATAATTTTATAATATAATAAAAATAATAATAGCATAACCATAATTTAATAATAATAATAATAATTTAATAATAATAAAAATAATAATAATATAATAATAATATGATTATTATTGACATAATAATAATAACAGAATAATAATTATAGTAATAATGTAATAATTAACATATTAATAATAATAAAAGAAAACCTTAATGTAACACCCCAAGATTTCATAGTGTGTTATTTCTTCAAAATAATTCAATAACTTGCACTACACGCAACACCGAGTTCAATCACACCACGACTTACAAAAAAAAGCCATTCAAAAGAGGTTATGAATAGTATTATCTAAAATTTAAACTTTATATAATCATTATAATTTTAGAATCCATATTATGAGTTTCTTAGATATAATGCAAGAACAAATTCATTTTCAGTATTTCACTTTTATCAACTTTTAATAGTGAACCCTTTTTAAATACATTATTTTTAAACTTTTTGACTAAATGGGGATATCAAAAATTTAAAATGAAACATCCCAACCTTCCACGGTACGCTTTCTTTGAATAATACAGTAGCGTGTGTTGTACGCAACCTTGAGTTTTAACACACACCACAACCAATCAAACAAGCCGTTATGAATAGTAATACCTACTTTTTAAAATTATATATATTTTATATTTAAAAATGGACTTCATTTTTGGATTCGGAATATCTAATTTAGCCTAAGGTGAAATTTTGGTACTTTTCGGATAACTTTCATATTTTGATGAATAGTGAAAATTACTAAATTTTAATTAAAAACAACTTTTTTAATCAAAATAATTAATAGTGATAAATTATGAATTTTAGTAGTTTTAAAGTATATTTAGAATATATTTTTACCATTTAAAATAATGTTGGTCATTGGAAATAATTTTACAATTAAACCGAACATAAACAAGTGTCAATCTTTTGATAGTTATTATCTCTTAAAAACACGCTTTTTGTTTTGACATCGGGAATTAATTTTAAATTAATTTCTGCCACTTATGTGTTTTGAATTTAGGAAAATGGATTCCATATTTGGAATCAGGATGTTCAAATTGTATAAATAGGTAACTTTTATTTTTAGACATTTTGAATAATTACTGCGGTAAATATTTTATTTACCATGGTTAAGGGTAAATCCGGTAAATAAGGGTTAAAAAATAATATTATAATAATACTAAATTACCCTAAAACGTGTCTTAACCCTATTGGTTGATACATGGTCGACCATGGACATCTTTGGGTCGATTTTGGGACCCCATGGATTCACTTGTAAGTGATAATGACACTTTATTTTAATTAAGTTAAAATGAATACAAAAATGACACAAGCATATATCTTTTATAAAAACAATTGTTACATAGGGTTATATATGTTGGATTTTAGATTATAAATATTCATTAGAAAGATAAAAAGATTTACTACATAATTATATTTTATTTATAATTTTTAGACATAAATAATTTATTTTATTTATGACACAATGATGATGCATTAATTACTATAATAGTGAAAAATTAAAATAATTGAGATTATAAATACCCAAATAAATATAATATGAAACTTTTAATGAATTAAACTAATTTTATAGGATAATATTATATATTAGGATTTATTTAATTGACTTTTTTCGATGTAATCAATCTGTTATGAGTTTCACAAAAATCAACTATTGAATAGTGTCAAAATTGACATAAAAGAGTTCTTAAAACAAATATTATATTATTAATTGATATTAAATTCCTAAAAATCTAAGGTTCGGCCAAGAGACTTATATCATGATAGGTTCATCATTAATGGACCACTTGGGGGTCTCTTGAATGTATTTAGTAAGTTTATTAACCATATTATATAAAAATACAAAGAGACATTGTAAAAGTGAAACTAATTAACTTAGAGTTAATACTTAAAGATAAGGTTAATATAAGTACCCAAACCTGTCTAAATTCTATTGGTTGAGTGGTTTTCGACCTATCCCCACCTTAACCTTTTAATAATCAACTTTGGAGCCATTTGAAACCGAATATGAATTTATTATAAATTAATATTTCTAGTTTTTCCAAAGGTGCCCCTCACCCCTCTTATAAAAGGGCACTCCTCCTTCTCATTTATTCACACCTTCAAAGCCTTTTGGTTCGGCTAAACTCTGCCCAAATACTCTCCCAACATCTCTCACTACAACCTAGAGGCCTTAGTTTGATCATAAATCCAACCTAAGGAGCCCTTTTGATCAAATCATAAGGAAGAACCCGAAGAAGATGTAATGATTTCACCACCCTTTTTTCAAGTTCCTTTCTTCTTCCACTTCTTCTTCCTTTGTTGTTACCATTCTAAAATAATAAATCCAGTATCATATATATACTGTGATGTTATTATAAATATGGTACAACCATATTCAGTATTCTATCCACCCTTTGAATAACATATCACCATACGTGCGTACGTACGGCTTACCGTCTCCACGTCGTGGTGTAATTGTTATTCAATATAATATTATTTGGATGGGTATAATAATGATGTGTAACTCATGTAAATAATAAATATAAAATGTTAAGGATTCTGTATATATCATATACCATCCATTTATATATTATTTTAATATCAAAAGAATGATATTGTCGCTCGTGCGTACGTACGGACTACCGTCTCCACGAACGCGATGAGATTCATTCTCCATCGTATCCATTCAAGTATAATTATCATTTGATGATTTAAAAAATGATGTTTAAGGACTTGATATCATTCTGGATATGAATAATATAAAACCTATCCATTACAAACATGTCTTACGTAACAAAACATATAAAAGAAAACAAGTAAGTTAACACCCGAAACAACGATAATACTAAGATATTATTATCAAATCAATATTAAAAGATCATATATGATATCATATTAATGTATATGATTCTTCTATAATTTAATAACAATTATTTCACCATTATACAGGAGTTTAACCTACCCCAACCAAGGAAAAGTACAAGGTAAGGGTTATTTCACAATCTCTTCATTATCCGAGGTTGTTTATACGTAATAATCTACTGGGATCTCTTTATCATCCACATCCATGTTTCTTAAAAATGTATTTCAAAAATTTTTTACTATTTACTAGAATATGAGTTAAAGTCATTTATACCCTTTTTTACTTTTATAAGTGGTTTATAAAGGAATCTTTCGGTCATTTTCAAAACAAGGTCCTTTTTAAACTTTTCGACAGAATTAAGGTAAGAATGTTTTTTTTAACTTATACAGCGGGTGCGGCTATTTTCCGCCGTTATAAAATCTTCAAAGCTTCCCTTACAAGCTTATAAGAATATTTTCAAAGAAAATGTTTTATTTTATATGGATCTTAAATGATTTCAAATTAAAAAGAGATATTTCTTTAAAAAGAATATTGATTTCATCTATGTCAACATCCTTTGATGGATTTTAAGATTATTTGAAGTTGATTTATTATGATACAAAACTTCTATATTGTATTGAAGGTTTTGTGATATGTTTGACTGTGGATGTGCTATTTTTATACCATTCATAGTTTATGGTGAAATTATTTACATTTCGTATGCTAGTTTTAATACGAATGTTTATGTTATGTTTAAACCTTTTCATATGGGAATGCATTGGACTTAGTAAGTGACGGGTGGAGCCCGCTATAGCTCCTCGATGCATCGGTAGGTCTCATGAGACAAACTAGTGTCTTGGCACAAGGCCTTGACAAAATCTTATTTGTAGTCTTGGCACGAGGCCTTGACTATGTGGTTATGATAGTATGGCATTATGCATTCCAACATTATGAAAGTGGTTATTGATTTTTGCATGTGATTATTCGATTAGTAGAATATCCATGTGAATAAGTTAATGGAATTATTTCATTTTATTTATGCCGTACCATGTTGAAAGTTCATGTTTGAAAGGCTTTTGTTTTAGTTATACATTTCCTTAAATGTTTATTCTTATTTATGAAAGTTTCCGCTATATTGTTATCCTTACTGGGCATTTGAGCTCACCCCTTTTCTATGTTTTATTTTTCCCAGGAAGTGAAGAAGTAAATTATGAATGACCTGCAGGGATATTATGTGGGGATATGAGTGTGGATTATGGAGACATTATGTTGTTGTAGTAGTTTTTCATTTTATGATGTAATGTAAAACTTATGAATATATCTAGTGTTTCCAAGGCTACTAAACCAATCGGTCTTTCGAGATTTGATCTTTCTTGTGATCATGCCAATGTTATGTAATAATGCACCGACTCTGGGTAACTAGGGTCGGGGCGTTACAGTTGGTATCAGAGAAAGTTTAGTACAAACCTTGGAAGATATATTTAGATAAACTCTGATTAGAGCACGTAGACCTAAGATGAACTTTGAGGATTAGTGTAGAAGAACTTCCTAGAATTTTGGTATTGTATAGATTTTGTGAGTTTTCCGAGCAATACATCAATGTCTGGATACGAGCAGGTAGAGGCGGCTCTGGCACAGATGTACCTAGGGGTAAATCCCGAAAACACCGCTTTGAGCTAGACTCGAACAGGAACTGGTGCACGACAACGGGCCTTTCTGCACTCTTGGTTATGACACTCACGGGGGATATGCTTAGGATAATTCTCATTTTCTTTACAAACCATTATGAAGGGTTTATGAGTATATACATCCTCAAAGGAGACATTTTTATGATTATGGATTATATCCATAAATAGTTCAATTTATGTTAAGTGTTTTATAAGTATGGGATTATGTATTTTGATTCATAAACTGATCTAGTGTATGCCATTGTTTAGAAATGGCGCCCAGTAGAAGGAATGAGAACTCCAGAAATGCACATGATCCAAAGAGAAGGAAGGATCATATATTTCATGGTCTTAAGCTAGAATTTATAAGAGAAATAGTCTCCCATGTATTATCATCATATGAAGAAATAATATCATGTGTTGATAAGATAAGTAAAGAGTTTACTGAGTCCTACGGCTTTGAAGGGAAGCAAGAGAAGAAAAAGATGGAAGAGAGAAAGTTGGATAAAGGGAAGAGGGAAAAGAAGAATTTTCCCATATGTGGTAACTGTGGAAAGAAACACCCTGGAACTTGCCTGAAAGGAATGGGAGTTTGTTATAAGTGTGGAGGAAAAGGGCACAAAGTACGTGACTGCAAGGGTAAGAAAATGGTTTTAAATGTACAATGCTTCATTTGCAAAGAGTTTGGACACTACGCGAACCTATGTCCCAGTCATCAGACTATGCCGCAAATGATGTTATTGGATAATAATCAAGTTATGATACTACCACAGATGAAGAGGAATGATTAGAGTTCTTATGTTGATTATGTCAATTGAGTGTTGTATCAACAATGTACTTGTTATAATAATTATGGAGTATATAAGGATTGTACTGCAGTACTATTTCATTAAGGACTTGAGATTGTGTGGAACAAAGAAAAGTGACTCAATAGTAGGATAAATTTTTGGAAAATATATGGTTGAGAGAATGATAAATCATAATATAGTTCTGATACTGAGGTAGTGATTTTGGAATAATATGTGATTGTTTTGGATAAATTATATTGGATATTCTTGACTACCTTGGAACTGATTAATGATTTGTATATTCCATCATTGTTGGGGTTTAAAACATTTTTGGATTAATGAAGTATATCCAGCATTCTATATGGAATAAGGGAGCATGAATGTAATCAATAAGGAATATGGTAATACATGATGAAGGTATTCATATGCTATTACGGGTTAAAAAGGATCTATATTATGTTTACCTTCCTTATAAATGTTGGACTGTGAGTTTGGACAGAAGTATTTTGGATAGTTCTAGTTTGGATTATTTTGGATTGCCATAAAAGGACAACCCGGAGGTCGGGCGGCAACCCGTCGCGTCCGGCAAGGCTGCGAGACTTGAACCCGCAACTGAAGGGTGACAAGGGTGTATCACCTACCACTGGCCCACGAGATGTCCTAGATTAAATAATGTAGTTTTTATTAAAAGATCTTGTAGATGAATTATAAATTCGTTTATTTTGGAACCCTATACGAATAGTGTAAATATATTTTTTTTACATTCTATTATCTTTTAGAGTGAAAGATGAGTTTGTGGTAGAAATTTATTAATGGATAAAACTCTAATTATAAAGTAAGTATACCTCCTTATGATCTTAGCCAATCTCATAAATAAATTCCTCAATATTAATAAAAGAAACTTAGAACAAAAATGTTTTCCTAGATGGTACCTTAAATCATCACTAATTTATGGCTTTGGGATTGTTGGCCTTTTCATAGCCATGTTCTCTACCACTCTCCATCAGATAATTGATGGTTATATTTTTCTTCCATATCCATATTTTCCTACATGGAATCCTAGTATGTGTTATTTTCGGTAATCTTCATACTTTCGACTCTTTATTTTAAATAGAGGCCTCATTAATTCATTTTTCGATGTGGGATTTCAACTAAGATATTTTGAAACGTCAAAAATGTGTTATCCTAATACCCTATGTTTTGTTGAACCGATGGTATTTCAAATCATCATAGATTGATGAGTTTAAGGACCTCAATTTTATACTTTTTTGTGATTGATGACCTCAATCACTACCTATAAATATTTACGTTTTTCCTCCAATTATATGTCTCTAATTTCCACCAATGTTCTCCTAATCGAGATCATAATTTGGTGGTGACCCTTTCATTTCTCTTTTCCTCATATTAAGACTAAATTTTAGTAACCCAATTTCCGATGTGGGGTTTCCCACAAATATATTTTCTATTTTCAACCTTTTATTTTCGAAGAACAATTTCAAATTGCGAGGACGCAATTTATTGATGGAGGGGAGAATGTAACACCCCAAGATTTCATAGTGTGTTATTTCTTCAAAATAATTCAATAACTTGCACTACACGAAACACCGAGTTCAATCACACCATGACTTACAAAAAAAAGCCATTCAAAAGAGGTTATGAATAGTATTATCTAAAATTTAAACTTTATATAATAATTATAATTTTAGAATCCATATTATGAGTTTCATAGATATAATGAAAGAACAAATTCATTTTCAGTATTGCACTTTTATCAACTTTTAATAGTGAACCCTTTTTAAATACATTATTTTTAAACTTTTTGACTAAATGGGGACATCAAAAATTTAAAATTAAACATCCCAAGCTTCCACGGTACGCTTTCTTTGAATAATACAGTAGCGTGTGTTGTACGCAACCTTGAGTTTTAACACACACCACAACCAATCAAACTAGCCATTATGAATAGTAATACCTACTTTTTAAAATTATATATATTTTATATTTCAAAATGGACTTCATTTTTGGATTCGGAATATCTAATTTAGCCTAAGGTGAAATTTTGGTACTTTTCGGATAACTTTCATATTTTGATGAATAGTGAAAATTACTAAATTTTAATTAAAAACAACTTTTTTAATCAAAATAATTAATAGTGATAAATTATGAATTTTAGTAGTTTTAAAGTATATTTAGAATATATTTTTACCATTTAATATAATGTTGGTCATTGGACATAATTTTACAATTAAACCGAACATAAACAAGTGTCAATCTTTTGATAGTTATTATCTCTTAAAAACACGCTTTTTTGTTTTGACAACGAGAATTAATTTTAAATTAATTTCTGCCACTTCTGAGTTTTGAATTTAGGAAAATGGATTCCATATTTGGAATCAGGATGTTCAAATTGTGTAAATAGGTAACTTTTATTTTTAGACATTTTGAATAATTACTGCGGTAAATATTTTATTTACCATGGTTAAGGGTAAATCCGGTAAATAAGGGTTAAAAAATAATATTATAATAATACTAAATTACCCTAAAACGTGTCTTAACCCTATTGGTTGATACATGGTCGACCAGGGACATCTTTGGGTCGATTTTGGGACCCCATGGATCCACTTGTAAGTGATAATGACACTTTATTTTAATTAAGTTAAAATGAATACAAAAATGACACAAACATATATCTTTTAGAAAAACAATTGTTACATAGGGTTATATATGTTTTATTTTATATTATAAATATTCATTAGAAAGATAAAAAGATTTCCTAAATAATTATATTTTATTTATAATTTTTAGACATTAAAGAATGTATTTTATTTATGACACAATGATGATGCAGTAATTACTATAATAGTGAAAAATTAAAATAATTGATATTATAAATACCCAAATAAATATAATATGAAACTATTAATTAATTAAAATAATTTTATAGGATAATATGATATATTAGGATTGATTTAATTGACTTTTTTCGAAGTAATCAATCTGTTATGAGTTTCACAAAAATCAACTATTGAATAGTGTCAAAATTGACATAAAAGAGTTATTAAAACAAATATTATATTATTAATTGATATTAAATTCCTAAAAATCTAAGGGTCAGACAAGAGACTTATATAATGATAGGTTAATCATTAATGGAGCACTTGGGGGTCTCTTGGATGTATTTAGTAAGTTTATTAACCATATTATATAAAAATACAAATAGACATTGTAAAAGTGAAACTAATTAACTTAGAGTTAATACTTAAAGATAAGGTTAATATAAGTACCCAAACCTATCTAAATTCTATTGGTTGAGTGGTTTTCGACCTATCCCCACCTTAACCTTTGAATAATCAACTTTGTAGCCATTAGAAACCGAATATGAATTTATTATAAATTAATATTTCTAGCTTTTCCAAAGGTGCCCCTCACCCCTCTTATAAAAGGGCACTCCTCCTTCTCATTTCTTCACACCTTCAAAGCCTTTTGGTTCGTCCAAACTCTGCCCAAATACTCTTCCAACTTCTCTCACTACAACCTAGAGGCCTTAGTTTGATCAGAAAGCCAACCTAAGGAGCCCTTTTGATCTAATCAAAAGGAAGAACCCGAAGAAGAGGTAATGATTTCACCACCCTTTTTTCAAGTTCCTTTCTTCTTCCACTTCTTCTTCCTTTGTTGTTACCATTCTAAAATAATAAATCCAGTATCATATATATACTGTGATGTTATTATAAATATGGTACAACCATATTCAGTATTCTATCCACCCTTTGAATAACATATCACCATACGTGCGTACGTACGGCTTACCGTCTCCACGTCATGGTGTAATTGTTATTCAGTATAATATTATGTGGATGGGTATAATAATGATGTGTAACTCATGTAAATAATAAATATAACATGTTAAGGATTATGTATATATGATATACCATCCATTTAAATATTATTTTAATATCAAAAGAATGATATTGTCACTCGTGCGTACGTACGGACTACCGTCTCCACGAACGCGATGAGATTCATTCTCCATCGTATCCATTCAAGTATAATTATCATATGATGATTTAAAAAATGATTTTTAAGGACTTGATATCATTCTGGATATGAATAATATAAAACCTATCCTTTACAAACATGTCTTACGTAACAAAACATATAAAATAAAACAAGTAAGTTAACACCCGAAACAACGATAATACTAAGATATTATTATCAAATCAATATTAAAAGATCATATATGATATCATATTAATGTATATGATTCTTGTATAATTTAATAACAATTATTTCACCATTATACATTAGGTTAACCTACCCTAACCAATGAAAAGTATAAGGTAAGGGTTATTTCACAATCTCTTCATTATCCGAGGTTGTTTATACGTAATAATCTACTGGGATCTCTTTATCATCCACATCCATGTTTCTTAAAAATGTATTTCAAAACATTTTTACTATTTACTAGAATATGAGTTAAAGTCATTTATACCCTTTTTGACTTTTATAAGTGGTTTATAAAGCAATCTTTCGGTTGTTTTCAAAACAAGGTCATTTTTAACCTTTTCGATAGAATTAAGGTAAGAATGTTTTTTTAACTTATACGGCGGGTGCGGCTATTTTCCGCCGTTATAAAATCTTCAAAGCTTCCCTTACAAGATTATAAGAATATTTTCAAAGAAAATGTTTTATTTTATATGGATCTTAAATGATTTCAAATTAAAAGGAGATATTTCTTTAAAAAGAATATTGATTTCATCTATGTCAACATCCTTTGATGGATTTTAAGATTATTTGAAGTTGATTTATTATGATACAAAACTTCTATATTGTATTGAAGGTTTTGTGATATGTTTGACTGTGGATGTGCTATTTTTATACCATTCATAGTTTATGGTGAAATTATTTACATTTCGTATTCTAGTTTTAATACGAATGTTTATGTTATGTTTAAACCTTTTCATATGGGAATGCATTGGACTTAGTAAGTGACGGGTGGAGCCCGCTATAGCTCCTCGATGCATCGGTAGGTCTCATGAGACAAACTAGTGTCTTGGCACAAGGCCTTGACAAAATCTTATTTGTAGTCTTGGCATGAGGCCTTGACTATGTGGTTATGATAGTCTGGCATTATGCATTCCAACATTATGAAAGTGGTTATTGATTTTTGCATGTGATTATTCGATTAGTAGAATATCCATGTGAATAAGTAAATGGAATTATTTCATTTTATTTATGCCGTACCATGTTGAAAGTTCATGTTTGAAAGGCTTTTTTTAGTTATACATTGCCTTAAATGTTTATTCTTATTTATGAAAGTTTCCTCTATATTGTTATCCTTACTGGGCATTTGAGCTCACCCCTTTTCTATGTTTTATTTTTCCCAGGAAGTGAAGAAGTAAATTATGAATGACCTGCAGGGATATTATGTGGGGATATGAGTGCGGATTATGGATACATTATGTTGTTGTAGTAGTTTTTCATTTTATGATGTAATGTAAAACTTATGAATATATCTAGTGTTTCCAAGGCTACTAAACCAATCGGTCTTTCGATATTTGATCTTTCTTGTGATCATGCCAATGTTATGTAATAATGCACCGACTCTGGGTAACTAGGGTCGGGGCGTTACTCTTAATATCTTATAAGTTAAAATAATAAAATGAAATAAACAAAATAAAAAAAAATGAACAAACCGGCGGGGGGGCAGGAACGGCACAAAAGAGGAGAGGTAGAGAGCGCCGACTGGGGAAGAGGAGGAAGAAGAAGAAAAGAAGAAGAAGAAGAAGAGAAGAAGAAGAAAAGAGAGAAGAAGAAGAAGAGAAATAAGAGCGGCAGGGGGCGCGCCGGCTGGGCGGAGAGGGGAAGGAGAGCGGCAGGGTGTGGCTGGTCCGCTGCAGGTGCAACAGGGGAGTAGTAGGTCGGCCCGAGGCAGAGGCGTGGCCGATGCAGGTCCGGTGTGGGTGCAGCCGGGGATGAGGGAGACAGCGGGCTGAGAGGGAGAGGGCCGAGGCGGAGAGGTGGTCCGGCGGGAGGTGCGGGTGTAGGGTGACTGGTCCAACGCGGGACAGCGGGAGCGGGGAGGCGCGAAGTGCAGGAGCGGCGCAGGTGTGGAAGGATGAGGGAAGGGAAATCGGGAAGAGGGAAGGCTGGCGGTGCGTCGCGCAGGACGGGCGAAGGGAGCGCTCCGGCTGGGCGGAGGAGGCTCGGGCAGTAGGAGCGGCGCAGCAGGGGCGGAACGCGACGGCGCTGCCCATCGGGGCAGAGGAGGAGGTAGAAGAAAAAAAAGAGAAGGAGAAGAAAAAGAAGAAGAAGAAGAAAAGGAGGGAGAGAAGAGAATGGGAAGGAGGAAGAAGGGGGAGGCGCGACGAGTGAGCCGGGGAAGGGGTGCGCCGCAGATGGAGGATAGAAACAAGGGAGAGAGAAGAAGAAAAAAATGTGGGGAGGAAAAAAAAGAAAAGAAAATAAAAAAAAGTGGAGGGTGGCGGCTAGGGTTTCTGGGGGGGAGAGTTAAACAAACAAGTTAAAATAAATTAATAATAACATCAAAACAATAATAATATGATAATAATATTAATACAAATAACATACTAATCAACAGAAATAATAATACTATTAGAAATAATAATAATAACAATAACATCATAATAATTATAAAAAAATTAATAATAACAATAATAATAATATAATAATTACAATAATATAACAATCATAATACAATAATAACCAATAAAACCATAATAAAAATTTATCCGGTTATTTAATGTTCGAGCATCGGCACCACGTGCCGAGCGACGTGAAGCCAATGCGCACTTATCAACGCGCACTTATCAGCGTGCACTTATCAGCGCACTTAAAATAAATTTTATCCAGCTTTCTCGTGCCTCGCGCGCACGCCAAACGATGTAAGGCCAACGCGCATTTATCAGCACCACTGCGGAAGCCCCTTGTCGATTCAGTCCACACATCAACCAAGCAATTAAATATACCGACAATCTAAACTCATGAAATAAAAATTTTAAAATTAAAGTCGTACCTCTAAGTGTCGACCGGGCGTGATAATTCTCCACACCATGAAAACGTTCCGCCCTCAGAAAGTCTGCTCAAAGCCTGATTAGAGAATAGAAATGGGTACTCCTGCTCAACCCATGACTTCCGCTCCCAAGTCTCGTTTTCATCATTTCCGTGCTGCCAAAGAACACGGACCAGAGGAATGGAATTTCCACGCAACACCTTTTCACGATAATCCACTATACGCATTGGTCGCTCGACCACAGACAAGTCGGACTCTATCTCCAGCTCCTCCCAATTCAGCACATGCGACGGGTCAGGGTTGTACTTCTTTAGTTAGGAGACATGAAATACGTCATGAATCGACGTCAACTGCGATGGCAAAGCTAACCTGTATGCCACCTTGCCAATCTTCTTAAGAATCTCGAAAGGTCCGACATATCTCGGTGTCAGCTTCCCCTGCTTCCCCAAACGACGGTGACCCAAGCGAGGGGCCACTTTCAGGAACACTCTGTCCCCCACTGAAAATTCGAGATCCCACCGCCTCTGATCTGCATAAGACTTGTGGCGAATTTGAGCTGTCAACAACCGCTGCCTAATCAGCTTGACCTTCTCAGACGTCTCCTGAACAAGGCTCGGTCCCAAGAGCGAGGCTTCTCCTACCTCAGCCCAACACAGGGGGGACCGACAAGGCCGACCATAGAGCGCCTCAAAGGGTGCCATTCTGATGGAAGACTGGTAACTGTTATTATAAGCAAACTCGACCAGTCCCAAATGGCTATCCCATGAGCCTCCAAAATCTAACACACAGGCTCAGAGCATGTCTTCCAGAATCGGATTCTCCCACTCCGTCTGGCCATCAGTCTGAGGATGGTATGTCGTGCTCATCTTAATCTGCGACTCCAAATCCTTCTGGAGGCCTCCCCAAAAACGAGATGTAAAGCGGGGGTCCCTGTCAGAAACAATTGCCGATGGCACGCCATGAAGTCTGACCACCTCCTGAACATACAAGCGGCCCAGTTCCTCTACCTTCGTTGTATCTCTGATCGGAATAAAGCGAGCTGACTTGGTCAAATGGTCAATCACCACCTAGATAGCATTCCTCCCCTGAGGTGTACGAGGCAGGCCAATGATGAAGTCCATGGCGACCTCGTCCCACTTCCAGGTAGGAATGGGTAATGGTTGGAGTAGGCCAGATGGTCTCTGATGCTCTGCTTTCACTTGCTGGCAGGTGTAACATCTGGACACGAAGTCGGATATGTCCCATCTCATACCTGGCCACTAGAACTGACGGCGAACATCGTAATACATCTTGGTGGTACCAGGATGGATGGCCCACTGAGATTGGTGGCTATCCTGCATCACCACCTTTCGCAGAGACAACAGCACTACATCACAGACCTTGAAGCATAGGACCCTATGGGAAGACAAGGACCAATCAGAAGGAGTCTCCCCACCATGAAGAAACTGCATAGATCGCTGACAGAACTCATCACCAGGCTGCTCCCGCTGAATCAACTCTAGAAGAGCAAGAGTCAACTGGATGCTAGCCAAGAAGGTACCTCCACTGTGCTCCCTGCTCTCCAAATGCATCTGGGCGAAGATCCCCATCAAGGTCCACTTATCGTTGGACTTCCTCAACGCCTGCACTGGTACTTTTCTGCTCAAAGCGTCAGCTACCACATTACCCTTGCCAGGGGTATAGACAATATCAAAATCAAAACCCTGCAGGTACTCGACCCAGCGGCACTGCCTGAAATTGAGATCCTTCTGAGAGAAAATGTAGTCCAGGCTCTTATGGTCAGAGTAGACCACAAACTTCTCCCCAAAAAGATAGTGGCACCACGTCTTCAAAGCATGCATCCCCGCTGTCAACTCTAAGTCATGAGTCGGATAGTTCTTCTCATGTGGCCATAGTTGGCAAGAACCATAAGCCACAACATGGTCATCCTGCATGAGCACACATCCAAGGCCTGGACCTGAAGCATCACAGTACACCAAATAGCCCTTTCCTGACTCCTGTAAAGTCAACACGGGTGCGGTGGTCAACCGCCGCTTCAACTCCTCAAAAGATGTCTGGCACTATGGGCTCCACTCAAACTTCACCCCTTTCTGGGTGAGTGCGGTCATGGGGGAGGCAAGCCACGAGAAGTCCCAGACAAAGCGCCTGTAATAATCAGCCAAGCCCAGAAAACTCCTGATCTCAAACACATTTCTCAGCTGCTCCCAAGACATAACTGCTCTAATCTTTTCGGGATCCACTGAAACCCCTTGTTCTGAGATGACATGCCCCAGAAACTTCACTTCCCTGATCCAGAAAGTGCAATTAGAGAGTTTGGCATACAGGCGGTGATCCCGCAAAGTGCCCAAAACAACGCACAGGTGATGCTCATGCTCCTCCTCAGATCCAGAATAAACCAGGATGTCATCCACGAATACCATGACAAATGAGTCAAGATATTGGTGGAACACCCTATTCATGAGTGCCATAAAAACTGCAGGAGCATTCGTCAGTCCGAAAGGCATGACCAAGTACTCGAAGTGATCGTACCTGCTTCGGAAAGCCGTCTTCGGGATATATGCTTCTCTCACCCTGAGCTGGTGGTATCCCGAATGCAAATCAATCTTGGAGAACCACTTTGCCCCCTTAAGATGGTCGAACAAATCGTCAATCTGAGGCAAATGGTATTTATTCTTGATGGTTACCTTGTTCAATTTCTGGTAATAAATGCACAACCGAAGGGTTCCATCGGCCTTCTTCGCGAATAAAACCGGTGCGGCCCAAGGAGAGACGCTCGGGCGAATGAATCCTTTGGATTCGAAATCGTCCAGCTGTATCTTTAATTTCCTCAATTCGGTGGGGGCCATGCGATATGAGGGAAGAGATATAGGCTGTGTTCCCGGCGCCAACTCAATCGATAACTCGACGTCTCGCTCTGGGGGTAAGCCAGAAAAATCATCTGGGAAGACCTCTGGGAACTCATCCACTACGCGAGGTAACCCGCCCTGTGAAATACCACCATCGTCCTCCAGCGCAAGCGATGACAACTGATAAGCAAGATTTCCAAGCTCAAGGAGTGGAGGTCCCGCACGTCCCGACCGAGGATCCCATTCTCCGTGAAATAACTGGGGAGTCCCATCTAGTGCTATAAAGTTGACTCGGCATTGATAGCAATCAATGTGCGCCTGGAAGCACACCAGTCAGTCCATACCGAGGATCACATCAAATAGGTCCATGTCAAGGACCAAGAAATCCCATTCCATCTCGACTCCCGACACAGAGAGTGCGCACGATCGGCACTTAAGGCCTTGCTCCCTCTTTTTCCCCAATGGTGTTACCAACTCCATAGCAAACGATAACAGCTCGGTTGGTAGGTTCAGCAGATTCACAAAACAAGCAGATATGAAAGAATCTAAAGCACCAGTATCAAATAAAACTGCATCTATAGAAGATGTAACCAGAATAGTACCTTGAACCGTCGAAGGCCCTACATCAGATCCCGCTGGAGCCTGATCCACAACATGCAGTTTCCTGGTCCCTGCCTGAGAATGACCGCTCGCCTCTGGCTCTGCCCTGATATGGCTCTGCCCTGAAGACGATCCGGTCCTACCACCACGCCCACCAAACCGAGATCCTGTCGTCCTGGTCGGCTCTGACTGAACTGATACCCCTCTAGAAGCCACTGATCCAGCCCCACTCTGATAAGGGCGTGCAGTCCTGTAGAAGTGCTGTAGATGTCCCACAACTCCACATCCATGGCATGGTTTGGGAGGGTATGGACAAACAGGTCAGATGTGCCCTGCTCTTCCGCACTGATGGCACACAACAGACCCTGCACCAGAAGCCCCAGATGAAAACTGCCTGGGAGGATGACCTGAGCTGCCATCACCCTTCTTCCATTGCTCATCACGCTTCCTCTTCTTCTCAGATGAACTGCCACTGCCAAGCCCTGACACTGATCCAGAAAACCCCGACTTTCCCTTCTGGTCAATCCCGACCATACAAGCACGATCGACCACCTCAGCATAAGTATTCAGCTTGAACAAGAAAACCTGGGAGTGAATTTCTGGTCCAAGGCCCTTCTCAAACTTCCGAGCTTTCAAGAATTCGCTCGAAACTATCTCAGGTGCGTACCTTACCAGTTCAGCAAAGCGATTCACATACTCCATCACTGTCTGATTCCCCTGCGAAAGCTCCATGAACTCCCGAGATCTAGCATAGGCTACGAACTCTGGACAATACTGCTCGTTGAAGATACCCTTGAAATCTTTCCAGCTCATGTGCTCATGTTTCCCAGCCTGGACCACTGATTCCCACCATTTTCGACTGGAACCCTCCAGCTGGAACGAGGCACACTTCACCCTGACTTCCTCAGGCCTGTCAAGGAAATCGAACATGAATTCTATCTTTTCAAGGCACTCCTCTACCTCCTGAGGTTCTGAACCACCTCGTAAAGAAGGAGGTTTTCTCCTTAGAAACTCTTGAGCTCTATCCTTCCTGGAGCCAAATTCTTCCCCTCTAGCTGGAACAGGAGCGGGGGCAGGAGTCTCCCCTTTTCCCAAAGCCTGAACGGCTCGGACCATCGCCTCAACTAATCTCTGATCAAGCGGCGTGGGAGAACTATCTCCGGCTTCCTCCCGTGGATGCATGGGGACTCTCCGGGGAGGCATCTTACTGAAAAAGGGAAACAATCGAGAAGGAAAACCATCAATAAAAAGGAATCCCAACCAGATAATTATTCATCAATAAACCAACCATGCAAAAATGACTCCATGCAAAAGTTTTACTTTTCTTGCCTTGTGTCCACGTAAAGTCTGCAGCCTGCATGTCCCACCCAGAAAATAAGTGAAACCAGCACCCTGACATCCCATGGTGACTCTGTATCTGTCACGAGGCATGCTGGCCAGGCACCCTACTCGCAACATGAATTCTGAGCCCTGACAGACCCAACTCATGTATAATCCAACTCATCCCAAATAACATAAACCACCACCAAACCTGCCCTCTGATACCATTTTGTCACGAACCGAATCGGGTCTCCATCCGAGCCGACGCCCGACCCGGCCCGCGGCAAGGCCCGAAGGGCGTTCCCAATCCCCACGGGCTTGCACAAGTGCCCGGGTATCAAAATAAACTTTGTGAACGATTTACCCGAGTGAACACATATAAAGCAGCCAACCAAAGTAAACCAAACAGAAGTAAAGGTTACAGTCAAACATGCAGTTAACCAAACAGGTTTTTGGTTCACAAGTATTCAGAAACCCCAAATAACACTAAAAAAAGATAACCAAAAACAAACCTAAGGACTGTCGCCCGGTGTGAGGACACCGCCTCTAAGCCACCACCAAAACGCCACGTAGATAGTCCTGCTAACAACCTGAACCACTACTCCCAAAAGCTGGACCCTTACCTGTATCAGAAGTAAACAAGTCTACTTACACCCAAGGGTGTAAGTAGGGTGTGAGCAATCGCCCAGCAGGATATCACCAAGAAAAGATTCCACACACAACTATCAAAAGACAAACTATTTTCAATGCTAAAATAAAGAGAGAAAGAAGTGCAAAAGAAATGGTTTTCATGAAATGATTTAAAAGAAAGGCAGTTCAAGATAAACACATTAGGATATCAGTTAAAGTGACATATCACGTATCATTATGCATGCAATGTAACTGGTGAGACCAAAGGATGGGAAAGGCCCTATGGGTACTAGAACAAGTGGGATCCTAGAACGTCGTGTCTCGGTGAAACGTGGCTTAGGCGGCCACGACCCTCAGATAACGTGGCATAGAAGGCCATGACCCTCAGAACACGTGGCTTAGAAGGTCACAACCCTCAGATATCATATGTTTAGTTAGTGTTGCAATCGTCAAACCCGCCAGTGAAACCGGGTCGGGTCATCTCCGGAACACTAGCTCACTAGTCCCAGTCTCACCACCTAATACCCCGGCTTCCCTCCTTGTGCTCACCTAAAGATCAAGGTTCATATAACATATCACATTATCACTTAGAGCCAAACGTATCACCTGCACACTGATATCCTCTTTGAAAACCACACACACACCAAAACTTCCTTTTTTTTCCTTATTTAAAAAAAAAACTTAAACTACACTGCACAGTTTACAAATAATAATAAACAGCCAAAGTGAGTTTTCGCAATAAAAATGGACTTGCACCACATAAATAAAACACTGGCAAATTAGATGCACATTTAAAAAGTAATCAAAACTAATTTTTCAATATGGAAACTAATTAGCAGGGTGCTGAAAAATTAAACCAACACGCAAAATATCGCCAGATGATAATTGAGTGCGGAATCACCTACCTCAAACAGGCGTGGAAAAAGACACGGTGCAAGACTCTAGTTGCGCCGCGGTTGCACCGTCTTGAGCTGTCAAACAGGTCCTAAAAACAGCAGATCGTACAACAGGTTCAATAACATTGTTAACATAATAATAACAATGATAATAATAATAACGTAAAAATAATAATAGTAAAAATAACAAAATAATAATAACAATAATAATATAATAATAACAACAATAATAATATTAATAATAATAATAATAATAATAATAATAATAATAATAACATAATAGAATATTAATAATATAATAATAATAATAGCAATAATAATATAATATAATAATAATAATAATAATAGCATACCCATAATATAATAATGATAATTTTATAATATAATAAAAATAATAACAGCATAACCATAATTTAATAATAATAATAATAATTTAATAATAATAATAATAATAATAATATAATAATAATATGATTATTATTGACATAATAATAATAACAGAATAATAATTATAGTAATAATGTAATAATTAACATATTAATAATAATAAAAGAAAACCTTAATATCTTATAAGTTAAAATAATAAAATGAAATAAAAAAAATAAAAAAAATGAACAAACCGGCGGGGGGGCAGGAACGGCGCAGCAGAGGAGAGGGAGAGAGCGCCGACTGGGGAATAGGAGGAAGAAGAAGAAAAGAAGAAGAATAAGAAGAGAAGAAGAAGAAAAGAGAGATGAAGAAGAAGAGAAAGAAGAGCGGTAGGGGGCGCACCGGCTGGGCGGAGAGGGGAAGGAGAGCGGCAGGGTGTGGCTGGTCCGCTGCGGGTGCAACAGGGGAGCAGCAGGTCGGCCCGAGGCGGAGGCGTGGCCGATGCAGGTCCGGTGTGGGTGCAGCCGGGGATGAGGGAGACAACGGGATGAGAGGGAGAGGGCCAAGGCGGAGAGGTGGTCCGGCGGGAGGTGCGGGTGCAGGGTGACTGGTCTAACGCGGGACATCGGGAGCGGGGAGGCGCGGAGTGCAGGAGTGGCACAGGTGTGGAAGGATGATGGAGGGGAAACCGGGAAGAGGGAAGGTCGATGGTGCGTTGCTTAGGACGGGCGAAGGGAGCGCTCCGGCTGGGCGGAGGAGGCTCGGGCAGCAGGAGCGGCCCAGTAAGGGTGGAACGCGATGGCGCTGCCCAGCGGGGCAGAGGAGGAGGTAGAAGAAAAAAAAAGAAGGAGAAGAAAATGAAGAAAAAGAAGAAGAGGAGGGAGAGAAGATAAGGGGAAGGAGGAAGAAGGGGGAGGCGCGATGAGTGAGCCGGGGAAGGGGTGCGCCGCGGATGGAGGAGAGAAACAAGGGAGAGAGAAGAAGAAAAAAACGTGGGGAGGAAAAAAAAGAAAAAGAAAATAAAAAAAAAGTGGAGGGTGGCGGCTAGGGTTTCTGGGGGGGGGGGAGAGTTAAACAAACAAGTTAAAATAAATTAATAATAACATCAAAACAATAATAATATGATAATAATGTTAATACAAATAACATACTAATCAATAGAAATAATAATACTATTAGCAATAATAATAATAACAATAACATCATAATAATTATAAAAAAATAATAATAACAATAATAATAATATAATAATAACAATAATATAACAAACATAATACAATAATAACCAATAAAACCATAATAAAAATTTATCCGGTTATTTAACGTTCGAGCATCGGCACCACGTGCCGAGCGACGTGAAGCCAATGCGCACTTATCAACGCACACTTATCAGAACGCACTTATCAGCGCACTTAAAATAAATTTTATCCATCTTTCTCGTGCCTCGCGCGCACGCCAAGAGATGTAAGGCCAACGCGCATTTATCAGCGCCACTGCGGAAGCCCCTTGTCGATTCAGTCCACACATCAACCAAGCAATTAAATAAACCGACAATCTAAACTCATGAAATAAAATTTTAAAATTAAAGTCGTACCTCTAAGTGTCAACCGAGCGTGACACCCCAGGACACCCCCACCCCCTATACACCCCTACCCCCCTTGGACAGCCACCCCAAACCCCTGAACATCCCCAACCCCCTGAATTATGAATTGAATTCTTTATGTATTTAATTAAATTATGAATTATGTGTTAATGGTGTATGGGTATACTTGTTGTATGTGTATTCTTGCAGTAATTACCTTATGAATTATGTGTTAATTTTTTATGGGTATACTTGTTGATATGCTGATTTTTTTGCAGGTCTTGTTTGGGTGTGCTGCTGCATAATTTTATGTTACAGTAGGTAGGGAATTTATTAGCGCTTTTTTATCTCTCATAAAGGGTGCCTTTATCAGCACTAAATAAGCGCTCATAAAGGATCACTTTATCAGTGCTAAAGAAGTTCTGATAAAATATTCCTTTATCATCACTTTTTTATCACTGCTAAAGAAGCCCTTTATCGGCGCCTTTTTAGCTCTGATAAAGGCTCCCTTTATCAACGTGTTTTTAGAACTGATAAAGGCTCCCTTTATCAGCGCTTTGTTAGCACTGATAAAGGGAACCCCCTAATCAGCACTGAGCTTTACAGCGCTTTTGTAGAGCTGTTAAATCCTGTTTTGAGCACTGATAAAGCCCGTTTTTGTAGTAGTGATAATAAAATAGATATGGAGGGTGTCTGTCATTCCTTGTGGGGAGGGATGAGACTTGACCTACTGGGATTCTCGAGTGTGTGTGTTACAAAATCTCATGTGATATATGAAACTACCCTTTATCAGTGATAACTAAATGCACTAATAAACTTTATCATCACTAAAAAAAGAATTCATAAAAAAACATCTTTGTCAGCGCTTTTATCTAGTGCTGTAATGTCTAATTTTTTTGACTCAGTTGAAAATTCTAAAGGAATTTGATCTTTTCATTGGGTGGATGGTCTGAATCCTAAATTAAGCTTCATAACATAATTCTGAGAGTTAAAACACTTAAATGTGATTATTTTAAGACGTGGTTTAAGGCCTGAGACGTGACTTGGGTGTTCGGTTGAGTTTTAGAAGCACCGGCCTTCGAAAAATCAGTTTTAGGAGAAATAGACGGGGGTGCATAGTAAGGATAAAAATAACTGTGCGTCCCAAACTGTGCAACCTATTTGTATAGGAACATAGTTTGATGAAACTATGTGGCCCTCTATGGGAAACCATGAAGCCAGATGTAGGGGTTCATAGGGTGTCAGAAAGTTTGTTTAACCATGCGCCCAATGCCACATAGTCGTGCAGGATGTCTGCCTAAAATTACAGAGGTGGGTCTTGGACACCAATGAGAATTGGAGTTTCCATGCGTTGTGTGTTGGATTCTTTATCAACCATATCACTATCAACCCTAGTGAGTTAGTTTATTGGATGTGATTCTGTCATTGATATAGTGTGGGGAAGTGTGTTAGATTTATTGTTCACCATGTCAACTACTACATGACATGGTGATGTTCCCGATAGAGGGAAAGTGGCGGAGTGCATGAATCAATGTGCGAGACTGGAATATCGATCATGATAATATTGAGAGATGATTTGCAGCTATCGAAGAAAGAGGACACCCAGACAGTGGTGCACCATGCAACCAACATTTGTGGAAGTTCTAGTGTGATTGTTGGACATGTATGTTGACAAATTTTGAAGACAGAGTTATGGAAGCTCTAGATGTGGTTTAAGAAATTGTGTTTATATGACAATGTCATTTCCCAGTGTTTGCCAAATTTTTGAGGTCCAAAATTTGGAGGATGGACTAAGTTTCATGGAATATTGATTTCTAGGGATGCCTGATTAAAATATGTCAAATTCATTGAATTCATGTAAGTTTGGTGTTTCATGAATGTTTTTTGTTGTGAAGGTTTTGAGATTCCTGAATGAATGTTTCACAAAATATGGATGAGGCGTGATGGAAATATAGTAAGTTATGAGATTATGAGAAGTTTCATGAATGAAAAATTTCCCAGAAGTTTCATAAAGAAATGATGTTTCATAAACAAGAATAAAGAGTTTCTTGAAAAAGAGGTGGCAAGTGAGAAAGTTTCGGGAAGGATAAGAAACATATATAAATAGGAGACTACCCCTCTCATTTGAGTCAACCAGAATTGTTGAAGGTTCAAAGAATCTGAATTCACAAAAGGGTTTCAGAGAGGTTTTTCTTGGGAAAAGGATTCATATGAACATGTGTTCCATGAAGAAAGGACTTGTGTCAATATGAACAAGGGGTTTTCTGAAGGTTTATATATATTCAAAAAAGGTTTTGAGTATCTTAAAATATTATGAGTTTCATGAAAGTATGAAGTTTCACGAAGAGGAGGAAAGTTTTGCAAAGTGGTTCAAAGGTTACATGTAAGTGTTATGGTTCATGACACAAAATGTTATTGGTACTTCTTGAATACTTTTCCAAATGAATTTTTTATTCCTTGAAGCCTAGTTCAATAGGGAAAGTGATGAAATGGTGATATTCACAACTTGTTTTTGAGAGATAAGAGTGAAGATCAATGTACACTAATCAGTCAATCAACTATCATAAATTTAAGATGTGAATTGTTCTGTGAGTCAAAAATCATTCCCTATTAAATCAATGATAAAAGGGATAGGACAAAGGGAGTGAATCTTGGGTGGTAGTGAGCCAGACCCTAAATCTGGTATAGGCAATGATCCGAGCATGGAGTGACCATAGATGGATCATTATGTCTGAAAGACTAGAAAATATTAGTGGATTTTGTAACATTATCACAACTTTGGTGTGTGCCCCTTGGATGCATCCCATTGTGGGTGAACCAAGTAAGATTCTTGTGTCTTGTGGGATTTCTTGCCTTATATTTTTCAAGATGACAAATAGTGCATGGGGATTGAGTGATCATCAATCTTATCTGAAAAAGGCTAAGATAAGTGAACTAGTTAATCAAAGCATCACATAACAGGTGAACATAAGAGTGATCCTACTAATAAGTGAGGTTAAGATTTGTTAGGACTATGATTATTTCACAAGTATGTGGGGAAACATGAATGAGTTTCATGTTGTAATATTGGGTTCCCCAGACCCAACTAAACAATACTTTTTTATTACAATTCCATGTATACAGTGATATATACATGATGTACATTATAGTGTAAATTTTTTTATCTAGTATTTAAATGGTAATGTTCATAGATTTATTATCATATCAAAAGGTTATATAAGATCCTAGGCTATAATGAGAACCTTTAGATACTATGAAATTAATCTTAAATATATTTTCTATAGTCTAGATACATCATACTGACTGGACACAATTGATGTATTACTATCATGAGTTGGGGGATCAAAAAAATTGAGACTTCATCTCATGAATTTAACACTTGGTGATCTTTGTAAGGTGAGATCATGATGATAGATCCTCCAATAGGAACACCACATGTTTCAGGTATCATTAGTTGTTTATATCTACTGACATGTGTATTTTTATCCTCACTTGAGACCATTCTCAACTTGTGCCATTTTCATGCGTACTTTGATGCATGGAAAAAACCATGAAAATGAAGTTGTGGCGAGGGAGCTTGTGTTGGGTGTGTCATTGGTGGTATAACATTGGTCGAATGACTATGATACAATAAATTCTGAGTTCAGGAAGTAATATCTTAGGACGGGTTGATCAGGATGGTAGTACCTTCATAAATCCATGTCCATGGTGTCAATGGTAAATCCATCTAGACAGATCAATAAATAATAAAGCAATAAAGGATTACGACACAAGTGTGCATCTTGCATTATGAGATAGTTAAAGACAAACAAACTATATTAGACAATGTATGTTCATAGTTTGGTAGTCATTGATCTAACTATTCCTTGTCTCTTTAGGGGACTTGATGAGTTTCTAGACCCCACTCTTGTTCTATGAATACTATTCACTACTATCGAGATGAGGTCCTAGAGGGTCACACACAATACTGTATCCAAGAATCTACTCTATTTAGGTGAATAGGTATATAGGACATGATGGGCCCTACCATGGGGTCCTAGAGTTTTCCAAGTCTTATTGATCATCGATAAATAAATAAATTCATTATTATTCAAGTATAAAATAAGTGGGTCATATTTATTTATTAAAATTATTTACAATTGTTTAAGTAAAAACCAAGAACAATGTTATATGAAAAAAAATTGAGCATGTGTTGAATCAACAATTTCATTAATTTATTTTTGGTTTTGATCCCCATAATCACCATCATTTATGTTACTAATAATGTTTTATTAATTTAATTTTAAGAAGATGATATTTGTTAGGAATATTTATATTTAGTATGGAAGCGTACACTAGTTGTACATCCATGGGAGAATATTTGATTAAGTATTTTGCACATGTTTGAAAGTATTCTGGAAACATTGTTCATACCCTATGTTTATAATAATAACATATGGTTTGGAAAGACTATGTTGGAAGAAAATATATGGATCATAAACCCTATGTTGTTGGAAAAGTATGGATAGACAACCCTATATTTGGAAGAAATCCTACATTTAAAGGAATGAATATACTATCAATCAATCCTACTTTTGTAAACAACCATATGTGTCAACCCTAATTTTGGATTTTGTCTCTATGTGAAGGAAACCTATATTTGAATGGTCAATGATGAAGTTTTAAATTAAAGATATTATCCATGTTTTATCCTATATCTTGGATTTTGTCTCTAATAACCCATGAAGTATTCTAATAAAATTTTAACATATATATTTTTATTGTATTTATTGTTTTATATATTGGGAGAGAGATATATTTAATGAAAAAATTATTAAATAATTCCTTCTTCTATAAATTAAATTGTTAAAAACAAGTCTATATAATTATATAACTAAATTATTCAAAACAAGTTCAGAAAAAACATCATCCTTTGTTTAATATTTTAGGCTTATTATTGTTTTTAATTTTTTATATTAAAATTTTTTATTTAAAATTTGAATAAATTTATTAAAAATAATTTCTTTTTAAACATTAAAATATTTAATTATTGTTCTGTATTTTTGGATGTGAGAATATAAAGCATCATTTGCAAATTTTCAGAATAAAATGTATCGTTTTATCTTAAAACCCTAGAATCTTCTTCTAAAACCCACCTAAATTATTTATCATTCTTCTTAAAAATATCTTTTTTGAAGACTTCGTAAACTAGTCTGAGAAAATATGAGGAGATCAAGAACTTATATCTCTAAGGAAAGTATTTCTATAAATAAAATGAAATGTAATCCTTCTTATGATATATTCAGAGAATATTCAGATTCATTTGTTAAGGATTTATTTGAAAAATATTAGAAAAAAGGTAATAAAGCTCATGGTTTTGAAGAACTGGATGATTTATCATCATCTCATATGTATAAAGGTGGAATGTCTTATGAATATATTCTATTCATGTTTAGTACACTGAATCAAGAAATAGTGAAAGTATGGCATCCCGCCTTTTTATTACATAACTTTTCACTACATTTTACAAATATAGGACCTTTAAAGTCTAGTGTCTGGGAAATCAGGAAAAAAAATACACGAGAAAATAAAACACACTTTTAAATCCCCTTGAAAATCCTCTTAAAAATTTCATCCTATGTAAAACTACTGCATCTCATAACCTGGAGACATACATTAAAGAAAAGGGTGAGCAGAAAGCCCAGTAAGGAAAGCAAGGGAATTAGTTTACTTGTGATATCAGTAAGAACTTGATGAAAAACATAAAGACATGAGAAATGGATGTAGAGGCATTTAATAATGAAAATAACTTGAACCATAACATGAATATGTGTCTACAACATTTAATTTATACATTCATGAACATATCACCAAGGTTCATCCCCAAGGTGTCATAAAAACTACCAAGGTTATTCACCAAGGTATCGTTAAACTTTTTATCTCTAGAGATTAAATTTTTTACCCAATGCATTATAGTGATATCAGGTCGCACCCTTAATATGTATTTTTTTCATGTGATCCACATAGATAAATATCAAACATTTCATAAATAAACCATATATAATAAAATAAATGGGTTTCATGTAAAAATTTTGACGTTTTAAAAGTTCTTAAAAATAAGATCATTATGTCATTTATAACCCATGGAAAGGGAGAGAGGGTTATATGTATGTCAATTATAGAATAAAATAGATCAATATTATGTCTTTGTAAATACCCCTATAAATGAAATAGGTTTGGGTATTCACAAGAATAAAATAAGTTAATTTATTGAGAGAAAGAGAGAAATTTTGGGACGAAATTTCTACCGCATAACAGCTATATAACATGGTTTTAAAAAACAATAAAAAGAGAGGGGAAAAGGGTAAACCAATAACAAATAACTTATAATACAGTAAAAGGATAGAATAAAATATAAATAAGAACATGGTATGGATATTTGAATGATATACCACGTGGAAATGAAACTTGAAAGAAAAGAGAAGATGCAATTTATTTTACTAAAATTTGACAGCCTAACGACGTCACTTAAAAATTCAGAAAATTAATTTATGAGAGTGGAGAGGGTATATCATAATTTCTAAATTAAATGGAAATTAATAAGGATATATAATAATATACCCTAATATAATAATATGGAAACTAGAATACATAACATAAAGGAAGTCATGACTTAAAAGAGGAGGGTGAAAGGTTCCCTTACCTTGAAGAGTGACTTCAAAAGCTCAAATGTTGAGACCTTGGGGGCTTGAGGGCACATTGGGATGAATATTTGGGAGTTAAAAAGACTATAACTTCGTTGTGAAGGATTTTGTAATGAAAAGAATGATGGAATGACTTGGTATTTATTGGAAAGTGAGGGAATAATTAATTAATTTTCATGGGACACCTCATCGGTGGTATTTGCAAAAACAGGGGCATACCCATGGTATTGGCCACTTGGGACACCTAATAGAATATATTACTATTAAAAAGTTGACAATAATTATTACATCATTATTACATCATTATTATATCATTATTGATGTCATTAAACACCCGAAACTCAAAACTGTATTTTCACTATTCACTGAAAAACAAAACATTTTATAAAAATATTATAAATTCACCCTAACCTAATATAGATGCTATGAATTCAAAAATAAAATCCATTTTATTAAAATAATTTTCTAAATATTTTTAATTTAATTTTTAAATAAAATCATTATTTACTCAAAAAACAACTCTAAAACTATAAATTATTTAGTAATACCTTGAAAAAGTAATCAAGGTCCAATAAAATTATCATACAAGCATAAGACAATAAAGTAAAAATTTCAGATTATATTTTATGAAAATAAATTTCCATATTAAATTGTTAAATTAATTATAAAATTGTAAATAAAGTATTTATGACATACAAAAATAAAAAAACTTATACTATGATCGTTTTTACACTTTAAGATGTCTAAATTGTATTTATACATTCATGGGTGAATTTTCTATTTTTTTGGTCCATTTACTATTAATTACTATTCACAAGGGTATGTTACTATTCATACTTTACTACTTACTAAATATCAATTTGATCTTATTAGACTCTAAATTTCTTACTGATTACAACTGTAGAAGACCATTTTTTGAAAATCATTTCACATTATTAATTATTTAATGTTTAGATGAATATTTTAAAATACCCTTTTTACAAAATTAATCAATAATATCCATCCTATATTTATCCAGACATTTGAAAATCACCAATTTTACCATAATAAAAAATAAAAAAATTATTTATACTAAGGGATTAAAAAAAGTATCTAAGGCCTCGTTACACATACCCTTATAACACCTACATTGGAACTAAGTGTAAGGTGTGCTATGGTGATAGAATCTTGGAGAGTCTCAGACAACTTTTACCGAGTGGTGATTTATATCAGCTTGAACTTCTTCCTTAGGCGATTCCGTTGAAGCTTCACATGTTGAAGCTCATCTTAGTCTTGGTCAAGAGCAAAGCCCAAAGATGCTACCTCTTTCCCAAGCTCTAACAGATGGTCTTCCTATGGCCCAAGTCTACTAGATGAGGCCATCGACTCTTCTTTCTGTATTAAGTAAACAAGATCACTTGTATTTATAAAAAATAATTGTAACATTAAGAGTTTAGTTTCCAACGGTCATATTGACCAATGGTCGTATAACAGTCAAAACCCAACGGTATCACTTCATTAATTAAAAGATATAGTTTTGTGGAGTATAAAATGAAATAACACACAAATTTATGAAATAAATATTATTAAAAATTTTGGGTTGTTACATTCTTCCCCCTTAAGAAATTTCATCCCCTAAAATTTAACTCATACCCTAAGAAGAGAAAAGGTGTGGGTACTTCTACCTCATAGACTCCTCTGGTTCCTATGTGGCTTCTTCACATTTGTGGTTCCTCTACAACACCTTAACAAGGTGGGTAGTCTTTTTGTGCAGAACCTTGTCTCTTCGATCCAAGCTCTCCACCGGTCGCTACTCATAAGAGAGGTCATGTTCTAGTTTTACCACCTCTGGATTTAGTACATATGAAGGGTCAGTTATATACTTCTTCAAGAGGGATATGTGGAAGACATCATGAACTTGTGCTAGATTTGGAGGAAGTGCAAGTCAGTAGGAAACTGCTCCTACGCGATCAAGGATTTAATAGGGGCCAATGTACCTAGTGCTCAGCTTCCCTTTCTTCCCAACCCTCATGAATCTCCTCCAAGGTGAAATTTGAAGAAATAATTTGTCACCAAAATCAAATTCCAAGTCCCTTTGATGGTTTTTGACATATCACTTTTTTCGACTTTGAGCAGCCTTAATGTGTTTTTTAATGACATGGATTTTTTTGTCATCTCTTGCTCGAGATCGGGCCCAAGAAGCTTTCTCTCACCATCTTCATCTCAACAAGTAGGATTTCTACATAACTTCCCATATATATCTTCATAGGGTGCCATTTGAATGCTCGAGTGGAAGATATTTTTGTAAGAGAAATCAACTAAAGGGATATGTTGATCCCATCCACCTTTAAATTCCATTGAGCATGTTCTCAGCATATCCTCGAGTGTTTGAATTGTACTTTCAGATTGGCCATCAGTTTGGGGGAGATAGGTTGTACTGAAATTCAATTTAGTCCTCAGATCATGTTTAAGACTTCTCTATAATTTTGATGTGAACCTTGGATCATAGTCAGAGAAGATAGAAAGTGGAACTCCATGCAGCCTTACCTCTTCCTTTATGTAAACCCTGGAAAGTTGATCAAAAGAGAAATATTCCTGAATAGAGATAAAATGGGTAGTCTTGGTGAGATGTTCCATAATAACCCATATAGCATTGTTTCCTTTGGACGTTCTCGGGAGACTAGTGACAAAGTCCATAGTGATATTGTCCCCCTTCCATGCCGGTATGTGTAGTGGTTGTAATATCCCTTTAGGAAGTTGTCATTCTTCCTTCACTTGCTGACATACCAGGCACCTTGAAGTGTAGTCGGCAATATCGCTTTTCATATTATCCCACCAATAATGATCATGAAGGTCTCTATACATTTTCATGCTTCCTGGATGTATAGAGAAAGTAGAGCTATGAGCTTCATCCATCAGCTCCTTCTTTATTTCTGGAATTGATGGAACCCATAGTCTTGTACAAAATTTCAGTACACCTTCTTGATCAATATTGAACTGAGGAAACTTCCCATCCTTCATAGTCTCAAATTTCTTTTGTAACAAGGAATCTTCTTTCTGAACATTCTTGATCTTCTCTAGTAATGACGGTTGAGAAATCATTTGGGTTAGGGTTTATGATGTCCCTTCTCTTATAATTACCATGTCCATCTTTACCTGGTCATTGATCAAAGGATCTCTTTGAATCCTCATCATGGAAATAAAAATTGGGTCTTTCCTGCTTAACATATCAACTACTTTGTTTGCTCTTCTAGGATGATAAAGAATTGAACAATCATAGTCCTTGAGAAGTTCCAACCATCTCCTCTATCTCATGTTCAATTCCTTTTGTGTGAAAATATGCTTCAAACTTTGATGGTCGGTGTATATATCACATTTCTCCCCATAAAGATAGAACCTCTATATCTTTAGATCAAAAATGACTGCAGCCAGATCCAGATCATGCATAAGATAGTTCTGCTCACGAGTCTTCAACCGTTGAGATGTGTAAGCAATGACATTGTCATTTTTCCTGAGGACTCACCTAATCCATTTCAGAGATGCATCGCTAAAAACAACGAACCCTTCTCCACTTAAGGGTAGAGTTAACATTGGTGCAGTAACCAACCTCTTCTTCATATCTTGGAAATTTTCCTCACACTCCTTTTTCTAGATGAACTTGACCCCTTTTCGAGTTAACTTGGTTAATGTATTAGAAATTTGTGAAAAGTTTTTCACAAACCTCTTATAATATCCCTCTAATACAAGGAAACTACAAATCTCACTTAATGTTGTAGGCTGAGGAAACTCCTCTACAACTTTTTTCTTTACATGGTCAAATGTGATTCCTTCATTTTTAACAATGTGCCCCAAGAAAGAAACTTTCTGTAACCAAAATTCAAATTTTCTAAACATCCCAAAAAGCCTCTCCTTCTGTAGAGTTTTCAAAATAACCCTTAGACTATCCTCATACTTCTCACGAATTTTGGAATATGTAAAAATATCATCAATAAAAACTAACACAAAGTTATCAAGGTAGTCCTTAAAGTCTTTATTCATCAAATCCATAAAAATAGCAGGTGCATTATTCAGTCCTAAGGGAATAACAACAAACTCATAATGCCCATATCTTGATCGAAAGGCAGTTTTCAGAATATCTTTTTTATTCACCCTCAATAGATGATAACCAGATCAAAGATCAATCTTAGAGAAGAATTGATGCCCACAAATTTGGTCAAATATGTCATCAATTCTTGGAATATGGTATTTTTTCTTCACTGTGATCCCATTCAGTTGTCCCTAATAAATTCATAGCCGCATCGATCCATCCTTATTATTCACAAATAGAACTAGTGCTCCCAAGGAGACACACTCGGTCGGATAAAACCCTTCTTCATAAGATCTTTTTGTTGTTTCTTTAACTCATCCAGCTCCACATTTTCCATACTATATGGGGTCTTTGATATTGGATAAGGTCCACGTATGAGTTCAATGGAGAACTCTACCTCTCTTTCTGTGGGAGGTCCAGGTAACTACTTAGGAAATACATCAATGTATTCCTGGACGATTTGGACGTTTTCTATCCTCAAACTTTCATTTCCTTATTCTTCTTCACCGATCAACTCCATAAAGAATGATATAGGAAATTCTTCTATAAAAGGTTCAGGTTGAGATATCTCTCCTTGGGAGATAACTGTAGGTCTTCCATTCAAGACTAATACGATTTCCTTGCTTCTGCATTTGATCATAGCATTATACTTTGAGAGCCAATCCATCCCTAATATAATGTCAAATTACAGCATGGGAATGACTACTAGATTTCCGATAAGATTGTTCTCACTAAAGTAAATAATAGAGTTTCTAAACACTGACGGTTCTTGGGTAATCTCAACTCTAATTTTAGTAAATCGGGGGTTGATTCTAAATTATTTTCAAACATGGAGGAAATAAATGAATGCGTAGAACTAGAATGAAACAAAGCACTTGATAGCTTTGAGAGAACAATAAGATTACCTTCCACCACATCATTTTGTGCTTTAACTTCTACCTTAGTGATTGTAAAAGTATGACCTTGTTCCCTTGGTCATTGCTGAGGCTGATGGTGATTCCCCTCCACTGCCCTCAAATTTGGATAGTGATTGGAAAAGTGCCCAAGTTGTCCGTACTTATACCATTGGACATCAGGTAGGGCCTGCACCATCTTCCCTTTTTCATTAGTGTTGGGAAGTTGTGGATTCACCTCACTATGACAATTCTGTGCAATGTGGCCATCTCTACCACACTTGTAGCACTTCCCTCTCCCGAGAAGGTAGTTTCCTGAATGCTTCTTCACACATTTATTACATGTGGGACGTTTTACTTTCTTTCCTACTCTTCCCTAACCAAAGATCCTCCATAAGCTTGGATCTATAGATGTTTTTCTTATCATTGGATTTATGAGACCATTGCGTCTCACCAAACTCTAGTGTGACTTTCATCGCACTTCGCATGATCTCCTCATAGCTACCATAATATCAGTTGCCTAGATTCTTCCACAGATGAGGTATCATTCCACCGAAGAATCTATCGACCTTACCATTTGGATCCATGAAAAAGCTAGAGGTGTAACATAAAAGCCTTGTGAAGTTTATCTTTTAGCTTCCCACAAATTCATTTACCATTTTTTCAGCTCGAGAAACTCCTTCTCCATTCTTGTTCTCATCATTTGAGGGAAATAATTTTTAAAGAATGTACCTCTAAAATCTTCCCACTCCATAGCTTCAACTTCCACTCTTGGACTTGTGTTTTTAATTAGTTCACACCAATGATTAGCTTCTCCCTCTAAGCGATAAACAGCTAAGGTAATATTCTCTTATTCAGAATAGAGGAGCACATAAAAGATCTTCTTGATAGAGCTGATCAACTATTCAGTAATTAGTGGGTCAGTAGATCCACTAAAGGTTGGTGGTCATTAACGCATAAAGAATTCAATAGAAATTTTTTCCCTTCATAGTGATATCGGTCTCTTAGCTTGATTCAAGTTATTTCCCATAATTTGAGTCATTTGGGTCATCATTCGCATGAAAGTTTCCATTCCGGCTTCCATCGGAGGGCCGTCAGTGCATGGTCCATTGCGGTAACCATTTTCATGGTTCCTCATATTTCCCGCCATTTTCTAAAAGAATAAATCCTTAGTGAGAATATTATTTTATTTTTGAATCTTTTAACTATAAAGGATTTTATGTCTTAAAACATCATGATTTAAACAATTACATTTCTCTATAAATCTTTCATAATGATTCATAAAAAGCTTATGATTAACCAAACATATCCCCCATGAGTTTCATAACCAATAGTGAATCAAGGCCCATTTTCGTGTACCAGGATACCCCGGGTCAAGCCCGAAAATCTTTGTCGGAGTTTTCACTCCTAGGTACATTTGTGCCAGAGCCGCCTCTACCTGCTCGTATCCTGACAGGGATGTATTTTTTTGATAAACCACTTACTAAATACCCACCAAAATACCATGAAGTATTTATATATTTAAACTATTCTATATGGTTATTCCTACAGTTTTCATAGCCTAATTTACATAAATAACTAAACTTTTCTTTGATACCAACTATGGAATCCCACCTTTTTATTACATAGCTTTTCATTACATTTTACAAACAGAGTACCTTTAGAGTCTAGTGTCTTGGAAATCAAGAAAAAAATACATGAAAACATAAAACACTCTTTTAAATCCCCTTGAAAAGAATCTTGAAATTTTTATCCTATGTAAAACTACTACATCTCATAACCTGGAGACATACATCAAAGGAAAGGGTGAGCAGAAAACCCAGTAAGGAAAGAAAGGGAATCAGTTTACTTGTGATATGAATAAGAACTTGATGAAAAACATAAAGGCATGAGCAATGGAAGTAGAGGAATTTCATAATGAAAATAAATTGAACCATAACATGAATATGTGGCTACAAAATTTAATTTAGACATCCATGAACATATCACCAAGGTTCATCCCCAAGGTGTCATAAAAATTACCAAGGTTATTCACCAAGGTATCATGAAACTTGTCATCTCTAGAGATTAAATTCTTTACCCAATGCATTGGAGTGATATCATGGAGAAACCTTAATATGTATTTATTTTCATGTGATCCACATATATCAATATCAAACATTTCATAAATAACCCATATATAATAAAAGAAATCGGTTTCATTTCAAAATCGTGACGTTTTAAATGTTCTTAAAAATAAGATCAGTATGTCATTTATAACCCATGGAAAGGGAGTGAGGGTTATATGTATGTCAATTAAAGAATAAAATAGATAAATATTATGTCGTTTTGAATACCCCTTTAAATGAAATAGGTTTTGGTATTCACAAAAATAAAATAAGAGAATTTATTGAGAGAAAGAGAGAGAAATTTTGAGATGAAATTTCTCCAGCATAACGACTATATAACATGTTTTTAGAAAACAATAAAAAGAGAGGGGAAAAGGGTAAACCACTTAGAAATAAATTATAATACAATATAGGGATAGAATAAAATATAAATAATAACATGGTTTGTATACTTTAATGACATACCACATGGAAAGGAAACTTGAAAGAAATGAGAAGATGCAATTTCTATTACGAAAATTTGGCAGCCTAACAGCGTCACTTAAAAATTAAGAAAATAAATTGATGAGAGTGGAGAGGGAATCTCATCATTTTGAAATTAAATTGACATTAATAATGATATATATGAACATACCCTAACATAATAATATGGAAACTATAATACTTAACTTAAAGGAAGTCATGACTTAAAAGAGGAGGGTGAAAAGTTCCCTTATCTTGAAGAGTTACTTCGAATGCTCAAAGGTTGGGACCTTGGGGGATTGAGGGAACCTTGGGATGACTCCTTGGGAGGTAAAAAGAATATAACTTCGTTCATTAGGGTTTTTTAATGAAATTAATGATGAAATGGCTTGGTATTTATAGGAAAAGTGAGAGAATATTTAATAAATTTCCAAGGGACACCTCATCGGTGGTATTTGCAACACCATGGGCCTTACCATGGTTTTTGCCCATGGTATTGGACACTTGGGACAAATCATAGCATATATTACTATTCACAAGTCTACCAGAATGATTAAATCATTATTAAATCATTATTGATGTCATTAAACACCTGAAACTGAAAACTGTATTTTAAATATTCACCAAAAAACAAAACATTTTATAAAAATATTATAAATTCACCCTAACATAATATCAATGATCTTAATTCAAAAACAAACTCCGTTTTATGAAAATATGTTTCTAAATATTTTTAATTTAATTTTTAAATAAAATAATTATTTATTCAAAAAACTCTAAAATTATAACTTATTTTGTAATACCTAGAAAAAGTAATCAAGGTCCCATACAAATATTTTATAACCATAAGACAATAAAGTAACAATTTATGATTATATTTTATGAAAATACATTTCAATTTTTAAATATTAAATTAATTATAAAATTGTAAATAAAGTATTTATGACATACCAAAATAACAAAACTTATACTATGATCATTTTTACACATTAAGATGTCTAAATTGTATTTATACATTCATGGGTAAAGTTTCTATTTTTTTGGAAAATTTATTATTCATTACTATTCATAAGGGTATGTTACTATTCATACTTTACTATTTACTAAAAAAACAAATTGATCTTATTAGACTATAAATTTTTTGCTGATCACAATTGTAGAATACCATTTTTTGAAAATCATTTCACATTATTAATTATTTAAAGTTTACATGAATATTTTAAAATACCCTTTTTATAAAATTCATCAATAATATTCATCCTATATTTATCCGGAGATTTGAAAATCAAAAATTTTACCATAATAAGAAATAAAAAATTTATTTATACCATGGGATTACAAAATGTATCTAAGGCCTCGTTACATATCCCCTTATAACACTTGCATACGAACTAAGTGTAAGGTGTGCTATGGTGATAGAATCTTGAGGAGGCTCAGACAACATTGCCCGAGTGGTAATTTATGTCAGCTTGAAATTCTCCCTTAGGATATTTCATTCAAGCTTCACATGTTGAAGAGGAACTTAGGCTTGGTCCAGAGAAAAGTCCAGAGATGCTACCACCTTCCCAAGCTCTGACAGATGGGCTTCGTACGACCCGAGTCTACTGGATGAGGCCATCGAATCTTCTTTATGTATCAATTAACCAAGATAAGTTGTATTTATAAAAAATAATTGTAACGTTAAGAGTTTAGTTTCTAATGATCATATTGGCCAATGGTCATATAACAGTCGAAACCCAATTGTATCACTTCATTAATTAAAGAATATAGTTTAGTGGTGTATAAAATGAAATAACACCCAAATTTAGGAAACAAATATTATTAAAAAGTTCAGGCCGTTACAGAAATAGTATACTGATATGAATATGTCTAGAAATCCATATGAATAATTTAAAAAGATTTCAATTTCAAAAACATTTTTTCATACACTAAAAAGAAAGTATCAAAATGTGAAAGAAATTTTGATTTCAAAAGAATTCTTTGAAGTGTTTAATGCAGAAATGCTAAGTCATACGGGGTTACTCAAAAGGGAAATTTTTACTAAGTTGGACCTTGATAATTTGAAAGAGTTTTTTGTTGGACAATATTCTTTTTCTTTACTGAATCAAGGATCTATAGTTGTTCAAAATATAATAGAAGAGCTTTTAAAAGTCTTATATGATTTAAGTGAAAAAATTAAAAGTTTAGAAAGTTCAGATGAAAAATCTAATCCTTTCTAACAACCCATCTTTTTTTCTTCATCCTTATAGATTATTTAATGCTAATTATATATATGTGTATATATATATTTGTTTAAATATATTATTTAGTAAAAATAGGTGATATAAAATTTTTCATAATTTATTTTTATGTATCACACTAATAATATTTCTTAAATTGATATCTTATGTGTAAAAATTACATGTAATGTTTTATTACCTCATTATACGTGAAAAATAATTCTATTAATGTAAATAATAACTAATCCTCTAAATAAATTAAAATGTTTTACTCATTTTTTACATGTGAAAAAAATATTTTAAAATTTATTATTCCTTGAAATATATTAACTCCTTGAATATGATTTTTGATATTTCTTATGGGGAGTTAACAATATGTATTTTATTTTTTTAAATAATTAACTTATTTAATACATTTATTACAAACACATATTTTTCATTGAATAATATTTTATATTCTCCTTGATTACATATTTATATCCTTTAAATTAAAGCATGAATTTAGGGGGGGGGGGGGTTATATTGCTATATATCATTGTCATATTTTTTATGTCATATGGGGGGGATTTATAGGGGAAATTTATAAGAAATTATGTAAAAACAAATAATTGAAAAAAACAAAAACTTATTCTTAATTTTTTTTAGTTTTATATTTATTTTATGGGTTTTGTAATCATCAAAAATGGGGAGATTGTTGAGCATATGTTGATTCAACCATTTCTTTAATTTCATTTTGGTTTTGATACTCACAAACACCGAAATTATTGTTACTGATAATGTTTCTTTTAAGTGAAATTTTGGAAGATGATATTCATTGGGAATATTTATATTTGTTTTGGAAGCATACACAATTTTTTAATCAATGGGAGAATATTTGATTAATTACTCTATACATGCTTTCAAGTATTTTGGAAACATTGTTCATACCCTACATCTATAAGAGTAACATATGGTTTGCAACCCCTATATTGGAAGGAAACATATGGATCACATACCATACATTGTTGGAGAAGTATGGATCAACAACCCTACATTTATAAGAAAACCTACATTTAAAGGAATGAATGTACTGTTCACCAAACCCAATTTTATAAATAAAATATATATTTTCAACCTTAATTTTGGAGTTTGTTTCTAAGTAAGGAAACCTACATTTGACTGGTCAACAATAGAGTTTTAAATTAAAGATATTTTTCATGTTTTCTGTAATGGTATGACTAGAAATAAATATATCTTTAAATATATTTTTTGAATGATTCAAATGCTCATACTAAATAGATTAAATAGTTTCTATTTATAATTGGAGTTATGAATCTCTTAAATTATTTTGAATACAAAAATTCTATGATTTATTATGAAATATTTCTAGAAGCTATTTGATCAAGAGAAAAGATCTATGTACTGTGATATTAATCATCTATAAATATAAATATGTTCATCATTGGATGTGTGTGTTGAGAAAAGGATATAAAATATACACAATATAAATTGGGAAAAAAAGTTACATGCTTTAAAGCTATACTTTGGATACATGCATGTTTTTATCTATCTGATCAAATTGCTACTATTGTAGTCTCTGCTAATGTATCTTATTATTAAATCTTATTTTTCATGTTTGAAAAAGAATTTTTTGGATACATACTTTGGAGACATACATGTTTACACATCTTTATGTTGTTTTATTTACTTCTTCTTATGAAAATCCTATTTTACATTGAATATCTATTTGATGTTGTTGTATGTTACTGAATATCAAATACATCTGTTTGTTGTTACTGAAACTATGAAAAAATCTATTTTCTCAACCAAATAAATCTCTATTGATTTATTAGAGTTTTGGATACTCTGACTCAGTCGTTGGTGGAGTACCATATTCTCAAACTAATTAATGGAGAATCTAGTTTCTTGTAAAATAAATAGATTGTCCTATAAAATCCTATTTGTAAAGGTGTCAATAGCCTAAATTAGTTGTTATGTTCTTGTGATAAGAGAACATATCTAGTAAAAATCATCAATATTTTGGAGAGAGTATTGGTGGAGTGGAAAAGGGTATCTTTGTGCCCCGAACCACTATACATCATTGTGTTCTTTTCCTTATTTATTTCTGCTACTCAATTGTATTTAATAGAGAAGGAATGAATCACTAGTTAACAAGATAGGTTTTTTTAATTTGTTAATGATTCTAAAGGATCTCAATTCACCCCGATTATGTCTTCATCATCATCATTCTGATCCAACATGAATGTGATTTTAAAATTCAGGGTTAATTTAATATTATTTTTAATTACGATTCGAGTTAATGAATTGAGTTTTATCATTTAATGTATTGAATAAATATTACAAGTATGTGACAAAATATAGATAATATTTACAGTGTAGTTAATTAATTCCTCACAATTCTTTATTTATTTATTATTTAGTGGATGTTAAATATACAGGGATTGGGTAACCCTTTTTGAGTATTTGAGCATGCACTATATATAGCTGGAGAGAATCTCATTCAAGGGACTATTCAACAGTTATGAATTGAGAGTTTCTTTCTCCTCTTGATTCCTAGATAGAGAAATGATCCAACTGGGTGAATGATCCAATATCACATTTGTGGATCGAAGGCACATAATCATTGTGACTATAATGACATTAAAGAGATCATCAGACCTCCATGCTAGAACCTGGAATTTGATGAATGATGTGGGTGTGGATTCTTGAATCATCTATGGATTATCCAGATTGGTTCAGCTTAAAATCCTTCAAGCAATGATCACTAGTAATAAACCATAGTTGAGCATGCTTTGATTAGAACATGGAATTTTGTTTTGGTTTATTTTTTTATCTGAATAATCTTTATGAGATCCTAATATCAAAATGACACTTGGATCTTTAGATACCAAAACTTCCATCAATATGGTGATAAAGATTTTAAAATCTCCAGCCCACCAGCTTCAGCTGCGCACCCCGGCACCAAAAAATGGCATCAGAGTGATTGTGTTGATTTTCTAAGACAAGAAAAATTATGTTTGTTAATACTTAAGTAGTGGGTTTTATTTATGTCCCAAAAAATAGACCATACATCGATCTAATTTCTAATGGCCAAGTTGTGTCCCTCTAAAAACTTTTATATGGATCATTTCTGATTTACTTTTAGTTAAAATTGAAAAACATATTATATATATAAATATATATATGTTTTTATAATGATGTGGTGGAAAAAAATCAAGAAAAAATTGATTCAGGTGACCCAGGTTTATTTCTAGAAAGAACTGGTCAAAATCTAGCTAGAATTCAGTGGCCGAATTTACTCTCGACAGCATCCATTTTTGTACACACCTCTTGAACAAAAAATTCAATTACCTAAAAAAATAGGCCTTTGGACTTAGTAAAAAAATGTTTTCATGACTTAAATTGAAAAAATATATTGGATGACTTTTTTAAACAATCCTACATCCAAGATTTTAGAAAAGTAACAAATGTAAAAGGGTATTCTCCTATATCCCTAAGGGTCATTCCCTTGTCTCCTTCCTATGGGAACACTTTCCCAGTGACCTGCAACACTGCCTTGTCATTCATTCGAGACCCTGTGGCCACCACCATCCTCTGAATGATGTCATCGGAAAGTCCGTGCAATTTCCAGAACACCTTTCCCTCATCTTAATTCCCTCACTTATTAATCCCAAAGATGCTAGAGAGAACTAGTGGTGGCCGCTCTGCCCGTCATCAAGCCACACTGTGGCTTTCCTGCTGCCTCCATTTCTATCTCCGGCTGCACCTAACTAGGATCCCACTACTACCCTAAATACTATTATATAGAGATACTGCCTCACCTAATTGAGCACTATCACATAGGGTCCCCTCCTCTGGATGTCGATGCACCTGATGCTCTCCACGACTTCCACTACACCACCAGGGTGCCTCCTGACCAACCACCTCACCTGACTGAGGGCTGTTGCCGGTCAGATCTTACATTGAACCCACCTCACACCACCTACTAGATATTCTGTAGGACCACCCCAAATAAGATACCTTGGACTGTCGCTGGCTCCTCCCATAACAACCATTGTCGAATCTCATTGCTGCCTCCCTAAGGTAACCCCTGCCATAGGTTCAGATGAACCATATCCTTCCCATACTAGGTTAGGGTGAGTGTTCCCAACCTAGGATTAGTATTCATGGCCTAAAATACCCCTACATAGGGTATCTCCAGCTCAGAACGATCCCGTGTTGGGTCAACGAGACCCACAATGGGTCTGGACAGGGTTTCATAGCCGAGGTTTTTTTATATAAGAATAAATTAATTGAATTTATTAGTTTAATTTTAGTATTAATTTAAAATAATTATATATTAATTTTTTCATTAATAATATAATGTTTTTAATATTTTGAAAAATAAATAATTTAATTTTATTACTAAATTAATTAATTAATTAATTTATTTTTTTTGGAATAAAAATTAAATTAATGAAGTGCTCAAATAAAATAAATTATTTGAATTAAATTAATTAATTTAATTTATTTAAATTACTTTCGTACTTTATTGTGATTTAATTTCTCATGAGTTTATTATATTATATTGATTAGACTTGGGCAATTGACCAACCTTTCATGTCTGGTTTATTTTTATTTAATAACCTATTAGCTACGTGCAATGTTTTTAATAGGTAGTTAGTTTTTATGATGGTTTTTGTATCATATTTTTCATTTAAATATGTATAAGGGAATGTGCATCCATCAGTATTTTTGTATGTACACAAATATTCCTGAGAGCAGCTCGCCTGCATGCAAGTACCTTGGTATTATGATGAAAATGATGTATGTAATAGCTCACGCCAAGTCAAGGTGAAAACTGAGATGACATATGAACACAATGGATGGGCACAAGTTGCATCATGAGTTATGACATGACTTATATATGATTCCCATACGTCATGGTTGATCCATTGAGTTTAAATGGATCAACCAATACTAGATGTTCAAGACCAGTCAGGTATTTTTATTTCTTTTTTTAATGTTTTGTTAATTTTTTTCATTTTCATGATAGCGAAAAACATATAAAATAATAAATATTAAAATTCATAAATATTTGATGAATGTTTCTTCTATTAATGTTAAGTTGAGAGAGAATTAATATAGAATGAATGTATTAATAGAAATGGATTACATTCATAAAAAAATATTAAAAACCCTCAAAGAAATATTAGTCACAAACACCTTCCATCATTTTAATTTGAACAAAACCGGGTGTTCGGGGTGCTCATAAGTCAAAGTCGAGGGTTCCTCTTACTACTAATGAGTTCTTATTAGAGTGATTGGACAACTTAACTAATATTGAAAGCAAAAATTATCCAAATATTTCTTGTTTAATATTTAGAGGCAAGTGTTGAGTAAATCATATTTATGACTTTAGAAGCCGGGACTTCACTCAACTAATCAAGGAGCCATGAGTTAATGCGCTAGTATAGTAAAAAAACTACCTTGAACTATACATGAAGTAGCATATCCAAATATTATAGACTATGATGAGACACTTCAAGGATCTTTTCCCCTAGAATAATCATGTGATAGAGTATTCTGATTCTAGTATATAGGATTGATTTAGTTCAATAAAATGGTGGGAGACATTTTATGATTTAATTAATCAATAATTTCTAAATTGGTAATAAATATAAAAGTACTAATATGCTAGATTTTATATTTTTTTTTATAAAATGGAAAATAATACCCCAAGACATACTATGATAATTATTAGACAAAAAAAATTTCCAAACTGGAATGAGTTACCAATAGGTCATACATGCGCTTGTGAAAAGTAATACAACATCATAAACTCAAAGAGATGGTGTACCCAATACCTATTAATCCACATTAGGATGTGAGGGTATTAAAAATTATTACAGGGTAGTTTGGTTACATGAAGGTGAGGGCTATAATGGACTAGGTGACCACAACAGTGGAGGCAGTGATGACCTGGCTATCCGGCCTTCAGGCCTTGATGTGGTTTCTACCCACCATCTAGGATTCCATTCCTATAGTCCATTCTAGTAGACTGAAGATAAGGAAAAATACCACCACCTAGCTCCCTCCCAACCTGATAGAAAAACCCATAATACACTATTTGTTTTGGATGTGTATATAAGAGAAACTAATAGTCAAAAGGATTACCAAGGATGCTATTAGCTCGACCATCAATGAGTCTGTTGAGACACCAACTGATATATGGACAATTAATTTTTATAAATTTTATTGAAAAAAGGGTGTACAAAACTACCTAAACAAGAAAAATGCAAGGGGGTCTAAAATGATGCAGCCCAAGGGCATCCCCCATAGCAAAGGACCTGCACTCTAAAGGTAGTGAACCAAAATTATCATACATGACTATCTCTTCTCCTAGTATCCTAATCTTAAAAATTTCATCTGCAATGAAGTTGTTATCCCTCCAACTATGATGAATGATCTTCCCTAGATTATTCTCCAAAGAATACCTCTTAATAATGTAAACCGGGTCCCAAGGCACCTCTAACCTCCCCTGAACCATTTTCACCAAAACATCTGAGTCTGAATCCACTTCAGACACATGAGAACCCTGCCTCCTGCAGAACACGATCCCTATAAGTAGCGCCTGTTACTCCACCCCAAAGAACTACCCAGGCTATAATCCACACTGAACGCAAACATAACTGATCCCATCAAGTCACGTAGTACCCCACCACCTTTCATGATCCTGTTCATGAAAGAACTATCCATGTTGATCTTTAGCCTACTAGAAGGAGGGATATATCTAATACACCTCCCCAAAACCATTTTCACCAGAACATCTGAGTCTGAATCCACTTCAGACACATGAAAACCCTACCTCTTATAGACCGTGGTCCCTATAAGAAGTGCCTGTTTCTACACCCCCAAAGAACTACCCAGGCCATAAGCCTTACTGAACACCAACAAAACTGAGACCCCTAAGTCACGTAGTACCCATCCACCTCTCATGAGCCTGTTCATGAAAGAACCATCCAAGTTGAGATTTATCCTTTTTGAAGTAGGTCTCCATCTGATCCACCTCCCCCACAAACTTCCCTGAACACAGGGTATGCTAAGAAGAGTACAAACCATGGATTAATGATGGCCCTCTTTCAAAAATGTTACCAACATGAAGATTAGAGATATAAACCTCAACTGAAGTAAGTTCGTAGAAATACAGGTCCACATATGTGCATTATTAATGGCCTCCCAAATAACCCAACAAATGGAGGCAAGTACAGATGCCTGAATCTTGAAATTCGTGCCTATGCTTGTCACACCAAGAAACAAAGAAGACAAGAATTCTTGAAACAAGAACATATTTAAGCTGATACATGGTTGCGGCATGAACATGGGCCAAAGCACAATATCCCATTCACTCGAAACGAATAGTCACACCATTGATTCATTCCTCAGCATCACACAACAGTAACAAAAATATTCCAGGTAAATACCTCTACTTTGAATGTTCTCATCCATTGCAAGGGCCTTGTTTTTAATTTTCCAAACAAGGAAATTCATTTTTTTTGGAAAATAATTGAATAATTCTTTCTCATACCACTCATCAAAAACACTCTCCGCATTTATCCACCTCCTAAACTCTCAAATGGAAAACCTAATCAAACATGAGCCCGTGAAGAAACATCTATCCACCTCTTAATTCATGAAAATGATTTAAAAAACCTCTTTCTATTGCTAGTTGAGCACTTAATTGATCAGCACAGGGTTCCCACTTGCTTCCTTGAAAGAAATTTCAGGGTTAGGGCATCACAGGAAAACAAACTCTCCCCACCCAGTTAGCTTTCTATAATCCAATGTACCCCTTCCAATGATACATTGAGAAGAGCCTTGAAGATCCTAGAGGAGTGTGAACATGAACCTGGAAAGTCCATAAGGATGTATCCTATGATTAGCAGCATTCACCTTGAGTACCCTGTACCACTTTCTAAAAAAAGAAGCGCATAAGGAAGTCCCAGTGAAAATGTCCCAAGCCAACTTTTCCTGCATTCTCTGCATGGTTTCAAAAAGGTCATGTAGGCCCACTCCCCCTAGTTGAGACACCAACTAGAAAATCCCAGAACTATGACATAGATCAACAAGATGAAGAAGAGTAGTAGAGGATGTAGGTGTCTCAATAATTTCTCATTCATGAAAAACTGATATGTATTTTTTTCTTAGGATAAGGGGAGAGGTTGTGACAAATCGAGCTGCCACCCTTGTCTTCCTAAACATAACCAACTTGGATTATTCACTGGATCACCACCATCGAGAGTTAATATTGTGTAAATACATAAATTTATATTTATAATATATCATTATGAATAAATATTTAATGATAATTATATATATATGATATATCCTAAAATATTAATGAATTTTAGACGGGATAATAATAAAGTCATTAGGTAATAAAGGAAGATATCTAGGGTTTGAATCTAGGTGTATACAAGAAAGGATGAAGATGGTGTGTAGAAGCACTCATAAAGGTTGGTGGGAGCAGTGGGTGAGGGCTGATAAAGAGGGGGGGGGTGATGGGCATTGAAAATGATTTTGCAGAAGCATTGATAAACGGGGTTTTAGAGGTACCCTTTTATCAAATATTTTTTTAAAAAATATGAATTTTAATAGAGTTTTTGTTTAGAACTAATAATGGAATCCATTACCAATTCCAAAAAATACCTAATAACGGTTTCTCCCTTATAAGGTAAATTAGAATGTCAACAATTTTTTAGCATTGACAAAGCTCATTTATAGTAACTTTAAAAGTGTGATATATAGTAGTGGGGTGAGTGGCTCGAAATAGTTATGGGTGAATTTCCGCCCATCATTTGAACCTTTACCAACTCAGATTTCCAATGTAGGGATTATAGGTACTCTTCCATGTGATGATCTACACAATGAGACCAGTCACACAACACGATGTGACAAGGTAGGTGGTGTAATAGGAAAGTATCCTTGGGTTTGAAGCTCGAAATAGAGATGGGTTTGTTGAGATCTATAATTTTTACATCAACCCACATGGATTTAATATATATAATAGAGGGGTGACCTATCATAGAAAAAAGCAGGGAAACACTTCATGAAATTTGTTAAAGGGGGTGGAAGCTGTAAAACTTTTGTTATGGTGTGGTGATTACTGATAGGGGGTGCTGTGACATATGACAAGTGATATGATGTGATTCAAGATACTCATTTGGGTCTTTGGGTGATCTATTTCAAGGGCCTTTGATCTACACTCAGTTGGGATATAGGGTCATCTAGAACATGTCTATTATGGTCACTCTATATAAAAAAATAGATCCAATGGGTTCCTATCATTCTTTGTGGGGAGGGATGAGGATTGACTAACTAGGGTTCCTGAGTGCATAAATTACTACATATCATGTGACATACAACTCTAAACTTTATTAGTGAAAGCTAAAAACACTGATAAAGAGTACCATTATCACCTCTAAAAAAGGCATTGATAAACATGACCCTTTGTTGGTGCTTTTAACAAGTGCCAGAACGTCCCATGGTTTGGAATGGATTAAAATTATAAAGGAATTTGATCTCTTCATTGGGCAGATGGTCTGATTCTTAAATTATGTTTGGGAATGTGATTTCAAAAGTCATAAAACTTAAATGTGATGTTTTAATCACTACCACAAAACTAGATTTTAACAGAGCAAGGATTTATCAGTGCTAGCTGAAATCACTAATAAATACCCACTTTATGAGCACTAAAAAAAGCACTAATAAAGTCCCCCTTTATCAACAAAAAATAGTGCTAATAATGGGTGGTCTTTATGAGCACTAAAAAAAGAACTGATAAAGGGGGCCCTGTATCAACGCTCATAAAGAAGCACTTATAAAGGGATCCCTTTGTTAGCGCTAGTAAAAAATCACTGATAAAGGGGGTACCTTTACAAGTGATAACAAAAATGTACTGATAAAGGAGGGTCTTTATCAATTATAGAATAAAATTGATGATAAAGTGGGGTCTTTATCATCGCTCATAAAAAAGTGCTAATAAAGGGGAAATCTTTATCAATTTTTTTACTAGTGCTGATAAAAGATCTATTTCATTAAAAACTTATATTTGATTAAAAATAATATAGTAATATATAAATATATTTATTTTGATATAAATATAATATATTACTTTAAATATGATTTAAATATGGCTAAATACGTATTTACACTTAATGTAGAAGGTATTTAGTAAAAAACAAATTATAAAATGAATAAAAAATAATATTAATTAATAATTATCTAATTATTATCTATTAATAGTCATCTAATAAAAATTGGATGACATACAAATTAAATAAATTCATGAATGGTCTAAGATAAGTTAAAAACATGACTTAAAATTCAAACGACCATAACTTTTGATTCAAGTGTCTGTTTGGGCTCTATCACATATCAAATCAAAGCATGTGAAGTGATCTATTACTTGGTGATTAAGATAAACACCGATCACTTTTTATGTCAAAAACCCTGAATTTATATACAAATAATTTTTTAGTTGGGATACCCTATTTTTTTAATATTCAATAGTCTTTAAACTTTGTTTAAGAGAGTCTTATTGCCCATTTTCAGTGGGGAATGAATTTTATCATAGATCTTACATTCATATAGATATAATTGTTTTTAAATTTTATCATTTTTCATAATTTTTTTATTTATAATTAAATATATACATATTTTATTATATTTAATTATAAGAAATCAATTGTATAAAAACATATTTCAATTAAAATGTATTTTTAAATATATAAACCAAATGGAAATAAATATCTACAAACATTTTATTTAAAATAAATTATTATCCATTTTATTTAACTTAAAAAATGACATTAATATTTATATATAATCCTATATAAGAAAATTATTATATATAAACATGTGTGCTTCAATAAAAAAATATATTTTTCCTTATATTCTAGTTTATGTAAATAAATTCATATATATTTAAATATTTTTGTGTGAGAGAGAAATATAAATGTGTACTTGGGTGTGTAAATATGTGTGTATGTGTGTGTCTGTGTGTATCAATATTATGTGTATGTCATATATAAATTTATTTTTATATAAATATATCATTACCATTAAATATAGTATATAAATGAATTTATTAAAGTAAACCTATATGAATACACACACACAAAGAAATATATATATAATGTTTATATATAAATATGTGTGTGTATTGATGAAAAAACATATATTTATATATATATTCTAATATATGTAAATGAATATTAATATATAATATATTTAAATAAATTTAAGTATATATATATATGTATATAACATACACACATGCATACACAAAAAAATATGTTTTATAAATTTATTTGAAAATAATTATATATATATAGGATTATTAAATATGTATGTAAATATATATAAATAAATAAAAATATCATAATGTATAATATAATACTCTAGGGTAGTGGTAAAGAGGTCTGATTTGAAAATGGAAGTCATGGGATCAAATTTTGGCATGCGTGGGTGGATGAGAAGTAGTCTAGAATTAAGAAATGGGATCGCAAGCACTGAGGATGGGGATTGGTGTTGGACAGTCAGTTGGAGCAATGAGAGAGGGGGTCTCAAGCACTGAGAAAGGGTATTAAAAATATTTTTTTCAATTTTTATCAGTTCTAGAAAAAAGTACTGATAAAGGGTTCCTTCATCAATGCTAAATAAAAGTGCTGATATAGTGGGGATTTGCGAGTGATATAGAAAAAGTGATAATAATGGCCCAATTTATCATCATTTTTTTCTTATGATGATAAAGGTTGTCTTTTAACCTCACTTTGGAAGTCAGTGATTTTTTAGAGAGGTTAAAATCATATTAGTAGCATTGTTAAAATCAAAACTTGTAGTAGTGAAGAAGTGGTTTAAGGCATAGGATGTGACTCAGGTGTTTAGTTGAGTTTTAGAAGAACCAATCTTTGAAGAATCCGTTTCAGGAGAAAGAGACTAGGGTGAACAGTTGGCACACTTTTAGAACTAATTGGGCAGAACAACCAGTGTGGCATGTTTGTGCGGGGACACAGTTTGATGAAACCATATAGCCCTCTAGGGGAAACTGTGTGGCCTAGTAAAAGGGTGAAGATGGTTTCACATAGTTTGTTTAATCATGTGCCCAAGGTCACATGACTGTGTGGGATTTCTACAAAAAATTACAAAGGCGAGTGCACAGACTATGTATGTTTGTGAAACTATGAACCTATCCATGAAAGGGGTCTCAATTTGGATAGTATCACCGCACGATTGACACATGGTTGGCACACAATTTTCCAACCTTTCAGGCCCATTAAATGGGTCATAATGAACATTTACTCCCTTTGAAATTAAATGGGGGTTTCACCATTTCCTTTCCAATTTCACCCAGCAACCCTCTGTGCATTCTCCCTCCTACATCCCTCTTCTATGGGTCGATATCCCTCGTTCTTGGTTTGAATTGTATGTTATTAGGCGCGTTGCAAGAATATCAGTAAGACTATGATTCCTATTGTTTATTTTTATCATTTAGCTCACTAAATTGGATGCTATTTCCATGTGATATCATATTCCCTATTTTTAGGATGTTTGATGATTCTTTCATTTTCTATTGTTTCGAGGAGAATCAAAGACTGAGATTAGATGAGTGAAGAATAATTTTTATAGGGTAGGTGTTCAAGTTAATTTCCCCTAATTTATGGATAGTTAATAAAATGAATCATTGTTCCATGTTCCATACATTCAGTGTGCCACTTCTTAAATGAGAAATTAAATAAATTAAATTCTTATACCATGACCTGGAACCCTCTTACATGGTTGGAGGTCAGTGACCACAACCCAAACCACCTCTTGAGGCTAGTTCAATTACTTTATTTTTCACCAACCATAATTATTGATTAAACCACCCCTTAGGTGAATTATTAAAAGGACTTGGCATGTTTATAAATGTCTTGAAGAATTAAAAAGGTTTAGATAAACCTTATGGTCCTTGATAACCTACATTATTCTTGACAATCTGAGCTAGTGAATATAATTTATTGAATATAAACGGAATTGAGTTAATGAAATGTATCGTGATAACTTATATTATGGAATGGGTGCTTCTCATAGCCTTCATGTTGTTGTAAATTAAATAAATTATAATAGGGTAAGTGTTTTCACATGGCCCATTTTATTTCTTATAATTAAATGTTAATTAGTGTGACATGAATTTTAAGCTGGCATCTATAGTCTCAAAGACTATAAAACATGCTTCATGCATGTTGCCTCCTGACTGTAACCGAAACATCCTTCTATATAGGCTTCATTTTTCCTTTGTTAATGTATTGGTGTGGAAACTAACATGACCTTAAGAACACTTTTCTTATTATTCATGGGCATGGCGTTAATTATTGTTCATGGGAATGTAATTCCTTATTATTCATGGGAATGGCGTCCCATATTATTCATGGGCATGACTTCCCCTATTATTAGCAGTCATGGAATCTCTTATTATCCATGGTAATGGAGTACCTTATTATTTATGGTCATATCATCCATTATAAAATGTGATACATAGGCTTGGTGTACCTTAATATTATTCCATGAGACACTTGTGACTATGCATGGATTCTTGAGTTACGCTTCAGGTCCTGGATAACATTACATATATATATATATATGGCTCTAAATGTTACTACATATATGGTGAACATACATACATACATACATACATACATACATACATACATACATACATACATACATACATACATACATACATACATACATACATACATACATACATACATACATACATACATACATACATACATACATACATACATACATACATACATACATACATACATACATACATACATACATACATACATACATACATACATACATACATACATACATACATACATACATACATACATACATACATACATACATACATACATACATACATACATACATACATACATACATACATACATACATACATACATACATACATACATACATACATACATACATACATACATACATACATACATACATACATACAAACATACATACATACATACATACATACATACATACATACATACATACATACATACATACATACATACATACATACATACATACATAAATAGATAAATAGATACATACATACATACATACATACATACATACATACATACATACATACATACATACATACATACATACATACATACATACATACATACATACATACATACATACATACATACAGACATACATACATACATGCATACATACATACATACATACATGCAAACATGCATACATACATACAGCTTAGGACAAGGATGGTATTGTCGGTCAGGTGTCCCTTGGGGAACCCATGTTCAACTTGTTAGTATTTATTTATTACTTTCTTATTGATATGTCTGCACACTACTATATTTTATATTCACATACTATGTATGCATTATACACCATTGGTGGTGGCTTACTGAGTATATCACACACCCTGGTCAGGAAGCCATATGATACCCAAACATACCGCTTGGTTACAGGTTCATGATCAGGGATTATGCTTGCATGTTGTTATACTCATGGGATAAGATGGAGTATGTGAGTAAATGACCAAGATAGTGCTCATGATTCAATTGAAGATAGCTACTGAGCCTTTTATTTATTTATTTATTTCCCTTATTAGTCTAACCCTATGTATTGTATTGTATGTCTTCTACCAAGAATTCCTATTGTATGTAAATTTCTTGTATATTGTATCATGTTCATGTATGATTATTTATTCATTTATTATTTATTATTAGATACTATCTTCTACTGATCAGTCATTTATATTGATTCTTATATTGATTTATTTTGATATACCTTTGTTTCACTATGATCATGTTGGTATAGTCTCCCTAGTGTACCATCATTAGACCATCATTTCTAGTCAAAAAACTCTTGTGTTTTGGGAGACACAATTGAGGCCCAGTAGATAACTAGCTCAAGGAACCATTTTAATGGCTCTCATGTCGGGATGATACAAGTGGCATCAGAGCTCTTTTTTATTTTGTCTTACTATCTTGGGATGGTAGTTATGAGAATATGAATGTTTCAACATTTGGTAAATTATAATTTCTATTTCTTTCCAACACATGCATGAGAGAAAGATTACATTTCTAGGGATGTGATTATTTATGTTGTTTCTATTACATTTGATTGATATTTCACCTCAAGTTATTAGTGTATTTCCACTAATTACTAATTTATGGATTTTCCCCTAGTCCTGGTATGGTAAGGAAGTATTACTACATAAATCATTTTAGAATTGTAGATATTCACATTTAATACATATTCCATGCCATTTAGATTTCATTTCTTTACTTTTGGACACTTACTGTATGTGCCTTGTGTGATTATTCATCACACATGACTGTATAATATGCTTATGTGGTTTCTTTGTGCATTCTTGTATTCCTTGCCTTTGTGATATCATTCTTTGTTATAGTGTGATAAAACAATTGTTTCTTAAAGTTTCTACCTAAACATAAATGGTATTTTTCTATATATCTTTATAGTGGAACTTTAATTGACCAATTATGTCATGTTTGAGATTTGGAACATTGGTTGCATGGGATAAAACATTTATGGTTGTGATTAAATGGGATCCACTAATAATTTATAAAGTGTATGGACCTTTATAAATTGGGAAGGGTAGACCATATAATCAAACAATTATACATTAACTTGATATATTCTAACATCAAATATAAACAAACCTATTTGGAGTTACCTAAATTCCAATTGCAACTTATATTTGGAGTTACCTAAATTCCAATTACATAAGAATGATGGCCCGTATGACTAAATACATAAATGCACAATAATACCCAAGTAGTTTAATTGGGGCATGTTTCTTATTTCATAAACCCACTAAGGTAGTTTTGATGATCTTGGTAAAAATGAACTAACCCAAATAGGTCACCCTTATCTTTATATGCTTTAGTACTTGACCCCACAGGCGCATGATTGTGATAAATGTGGGATGGTTATTTAACGTGTTTGTATCCATTATTATGGTGTCACATATATACATATGATTGAATCTGACTTAAATAATTCTCAATAAAATGATAAAATACATTTTATATTCTTTTGTTCTTTATTATTATGAATCATTAGTTAATTAAAATGCCAATTACAACCTAAAGAGTGTTTCCTATATAAACTAGAATTAACATTTTATTTAACCAATCCCAGTTGTAATAACTTAATTTTTCCATTAATTGTTTAAAATAAAATTAATAGATAACTACCAAGTGCTGCAAGGAGTCATCTAAATAAAGAGATTAGTTCATTTTTCCTTTGAAATTCGTACTAGATATTCCTTGTATATTAGGTTCTTAAAATTTTTAATAAATGAGAATCAGAAAAATTCTTTAAAATAAACCCTTTTTGAGGGTTTTATAGAATGAAAACTCATTTAAGGGTTAGATTTAGTCTATATTGAGAGATTAATTGAGTGGGAACATGATATTTCCCATAGGACTCAACTGAATTTTTATCTGTCGCTATATTGAACTGAATGGATAGGTTGTAAATCCTAATGAATTCTTAGGTGTGACTCTATATTAAAAGTTTACACCATATATTCAAAGTTGTGTTAGACTATTTTAGGTAGAACCCTCATAAATAAATGTATTTATAAATGTTATTAGTAAGATGATACATTAGGTGTCATTCAGGTACTGATTGCTCTATGTAGGACTCTCGATAATAAAATTATTCCCCTAATAAATGGGTGGTTTTATGGTTAGTTGAACCTCAAGGTAGTATTACCATATATGGATACCTGGTGAGTATTGACTTCTTATTCTTTATGTTGGCATTGTATCCTTTCAACGAGCACTCCCCTATTCAGATTCCTAGTGGTGATTAGGTCCAGGAAGCCTGATGTTTGGTAGGTGATTCCATTACACCCATGTTGATATGTTTTTGATCCTAGTAGGTCTATGAAACCATAACTATTTAATTTTAACCTCTTCTAAATGAGTTTTTTTAGGAACGATAGTTACTGTGCAATAAATTCACTTAAATTGGATATGTTTCTCATGCGAGAAACATTGAGGATAGTTGGTTAAACCTAATGGACTTGTTTTTATATTTATCCATAAGGTTAGGTGGGACACCATGGTGCCATTATGTTTGACTTTAACACAAGTAGTCTAGCTACATTTCTTTGATCAAGGTAAACCTATGGGGGAGTTCATCATGGGTTTACCTTTTCTTTAAGATTAGTGAGCTTAGTTTTACGCTGTTCTTGAGGGTTCTTGTGTTTTCTTAGATAGACATGGTGATGCCTATGGATTTCGAGTAATCACTGAGGGTTCTTGGATATATAAGCTATACTAAATTGGTAGGGTCATTTGGGTGGCTTCCCTCATTGACTAGTGTTTCCGATATATATGCTTTAGTTTTCAAAAACCATTCCTTGAGGTTAAAAGATGTTTGAAAAATCCTAGAACATATGGTTTCTCAATTTTAAGAGGAGTTACAAGGGAGCTTATGATGTGTTATAAACTAATATTATGGGTAGAAAAATCATTTTAACTTGCTGATGGATGACCCACAAGAGTACGGGACTTGTCTTGAATCAGGTGATGTGAGATAGTACACCCACTGCGAATGATGAGTTAGTTCACATCAGTTGCATGCGTTATCTTTTTATAATTGAACATTGGTTAGATTAAGATTATATTTAATGTAATTATGGTTTAAAATATGATTATTTCATGTTGTAATACTTGTAAATTTTGGTAAAAAAATTTAAAGTAAGTTCTTGGTGATGAGGGAAAATATGGAGATGGATAGAGTGACATGAGACGGTGGAACCATGGTTGAAAATGGACACACATCATTGGGATATGTGGTGTCTTGTGTTGGTTAAGGAAATTATATATTATTTTTATGAGTGAATGGATCTTTAGGATTGATACATGCATATAGATGAATATATTAGCATACTTCTAGTCTAGAGGTGATCATGCCCCATATCTTGACATCATCTTGAGTACATTGAGAGAGCATCTTCTATACACCAAAATATATAGACAAATAGATATTATGGGTTTATGGAATAATTAATTAGGGGGTCTTCTTAAGGATAAGTTTAAAGGAAACCCACATGGTGCGGAGTGAACCATTGGAAATTTAAGGGTTGTGAGCCTCATTATGAGTTGTAATTCATCATTCACTATGGGAACTATTCTCAAGAAATAGAAATGAGTCATGGGAAATGTTTACATTAGTTGTAAGGATGAGTGGACACTTATCCATGCTAATTTGTATGTTCGAGAATGGAAGGGTAATGTTCTATGGAAATTAGGTTGTCTTTTCATTAGAGATATGAAATGGACTCTCCTAAGGTGGGGAGTGGGACATCAGTCACTAGTGGGAGAACCTCATATGAGAAGGGTCATGATATCCTAAGGCCAATCATTGTATGGTAATTTTATCTATCATAATCCTTTAATAAATAAATAATGTATGTATGTATCCCCTAGTAAATTCTATGTACGGATTCCATTATAGATTTGGGTGATATCCAAATGTGGGCATTAAGCCCGAAGTACCTTATGATGATCCATGGAAGCTAGATCATGATAGTGTTAGTGATGGTTATAAAACCTGATGACGATTTTTGGGAGATGTTTTGGTGAAGATACATAACCAAAATTCAGGTATAGTCTTAGGTGAGAATGTTCGGAACAATCATGGTACTCCTTGAGATAAGGATTCAGAATCTGGCTTTGGTGACACATCGAACGTAGAAGCTGGGCATTTTTAAAATATTTAACTATAGGTGGTTTAAATTTTTGTTATCTTAAATAAATGGATGTTTTTGGTGAGAAAATATCATCAAGAATGATTTTGGGTAATATGGGGATGGTTTAAAGATTGGTTGTGACTTTTAAAGGAAAAGATGGTGTGACCTATTAAAGTGTGGTTGATTGAAATTAGAAAATTCTGATCTAATCATGAAAAAATATAAGATTAGTCATGTGTGAATGTGTGTCATGATGTTAGAATCATTCTATAATCATCATTAGGACATTAGAGCCTTATTCCTAAAAGTAATTCAAATGGTGGGAGTGTCATGGATTAAAATTAGCTATGAACAGTTAGAGACTATGGTGGGAAGATACATAGGATAGATGATAAAAGATATGATGACATGATCATGTATCAGGTTAGTTGTGATTAGGTGATCTCCATCCTGATGTTTTGATTTTGAGTATGAGTATTGGTTTGATTTTTAGTGGCTTAGACACCTTGTGTTTAAGGTAGTGTTTGTAGGTGCATTGGGTGTGGGAAACACAACATGGATGTTTAACCAAGAATTCATGACCCATGTATGTTGGGTAATATTTATAATTTTCCCTAGGTATTCTTGGGGATGAAAAGTTCCATGGTGAGATGATTGTAACATCTCATGTTTTGGATTGGGTTAAAAACTCTAAAGGAGTTTGATCTTTTCATTTAGTGGATAGGTTGAATCTTAAATGCTGATTTAGAATGAAATGTTGATATTTGGAACACTTAAATGTGATGTTTTAAGATAATTTTTAATGCCTTATATGCGACTAAGGGGTTTTGTTGAGTTTTGTAATCACCAGGCTCCAAAAAATTAGTTTTGGGATAAACAGACAGAGGTGCATGTTTGGCGCATGGTAAGAGCTAACCATGCAACCAAAATTTACATCTTGTTTGTATATGGACATGGTTTTATGAAACGGTGTGGTCCTCTAGTAGGAACCATGTGGCCTGGTGCATGGGTGAATAGGGTTTCACTCAGTTGTTTTAACCATGCACCCAAGGTCACACATTCATCTATGATGTTTATAGAAAATTATAGAGGTGGGAACATGTGTTGTACACGGTTCGTCAAATCATGCCCCAAGTCATGAGAGGGGGTGTCCCTTTGTAAATTAGCACAACATGTTTCTCACATGGTTAACCAAACCATGCATCAAAATTGTGCATATCATTAAAAGAGAAAAAATAACCATTTCCTCCTTTGGCCTTAAATGTGATTTAACCCATTTTATCCCACTTTTCACCAATCATCCCTCTATGCTTGCTCCCTCATTCCTCCCTCTTCCATTGGTGGGTATCCCTTATTATTAGTCCAAATAAAACATCATTGGGTGTGTTAGAAGTATATTAATAATAATATGATTCCTATCATGTCATTTCTTTATTCTTCTCTCCATATTTTATGCAATTTACATGCGATCTCATATGCCCTATTTTTAGGGTGTTTGATGATTGTTTCATTTTCTCTCATTTAGACTTGAATCAAAGACTAAGATTGGATGAGTAAGAATCATTCATACAAGGTAGGTGTTCTAGTTTATTTCAACTAATGTATCTCTTGTTTATAAAATTTTTCATTATTATACATTTTGGGATTTTCGTGCATCACATCTTAAATGTAAAATTAAATAAATTAAATAACTAGACCGCAACCTAGAACCCTCTTACATGGTTGGAGGTTAGAAACCACAACTTGAACCACCTCTTGAGGCGAGTTTGATTACTTTCTTTTATTCCATCCTTGATTATTGATTAAATCACCCATCAGCTATGTTATTAAAAATACTTAGCATGTTTATAAATGCCTTAATGAATTAAAAAGGTTTAGATAAACATTCTTGTCCTTGATAGCATAATTAATGTTTGACATTGTGAGTTGTGGAATCTCATTAGCTGAATTAAAATTGATTTGGGTCAATGAAATGTGTCATGATAACTTATATTATGACATGGGTGTTTCTTAGGGACTTTATGTTGTTGTAAATGAATTTAATTATAATTGGGAATGTGTATTCACCTAGAAAATATGATTTCTTATAATTAAATATTAAATAGAAAGACATGAAATTGTAATCTTTAATGGATAATCTCATGGCCTATAAAACATGTTTCTTGTATGTTGACTCCCTAATGTAACCAAACCATCCTTCTCGTAGATTTGGGTTTTTTTGTAAATGCATTTACATTAACACTAACTTGGCCTTAAGGATATTTTTCTTATTATTCATGAGAATGTAATCCTTTATTATTCATGAACATGGTGTCCCTTATTATTCGTGGGCTTGTAGTTAGTTATAATTCATGGGAATGGAGTCCCTTTTTATTCATGGGAATGGTGTCCCTTTTTATTCATGGTATTGGAATCAATTATTATTCATTGAAATGGCATCCCTTTTTATTCATGGGAATGGTCTCACTTATTATTGATGGGAACAAAATCCCTTTTAAATTGTGATACTCGGGCATGGAATCCCTTAATATTATTCCAGGATACTTTTGTGACTATGCATGGATGCTTGATTTACACATCAGTTCCAAACTAGAAATATATATCTATATATATTTATATAAATTCTACTACACACACATATGGTGTTACATATTCCAAGATATTTTGACTTAGGGTGAAGTAGGTATTATCGGATGGGTGTCCGTTGGGGAAACGATGTTCAACTTGTTATTATTTATTTATTACTATATTATTAATATACCTTTACACTGAAGTATTTTATATTCACAGATAGGGTATGTATTAGACACCCTTAGTGATGAGCTACTGAGTATATCACACAATATAATAAGGATGCCATTTGGTACCCGAACAGACCTCCTGGTTTCATGGTCAGGATCATGGATTATGCTTGCATGCTATTATCCTTATGGGTTAGGATGGACTATCAGAGCTGAGGACTGAGTTAGTGCTTATGAAGTTTTTAGAGATAACTGTTGAGTATTTTATTTATTCATTTCCCTTGTCAGTATATCCATGTGTATTGTATTTTATGTCTACTACCAGGTGTTTCTATTATATGTCAGTATTTGTACACTATATCATGTTCATGAATGATTATTTACTCATTTATTATTGATTATTATCTATTACCTTCCACTTCTTAGTCATTTATATTTCTTTTTCTGTTGATTTATTTTGATATACCACTGTTCCACTCTAATCATGAGCATATATTCTCCCCACCGTACTATCAATAGAACCTTTCTACTAGTTATAAGTCTCTAGATTTTTAGGATATGCACTTGAGGAAAAGCAACCAACTATCTCAAGGAACCATTTTAGCGATGCCTAGGTTGAGATGCTCCAAGCACTGATAAAGGGTGACCACTTTCATCGCTATTTTAGCATTGATAAAACTTATATTTTATAAAAAATTATATCATTAAAAATCATATACTAATATACAAATATATTTATATTTATATAAATATAATATATTTTTATTAAATATGATTTATATAAAATTAATTATGAATTTACAGTTGATATATAAGATATTTAGTGAAAATGTTTTATAAGGTCATTAAAAATTAAAATTAATCAATAATTTTATAATTATTATTGAGTAAATTAAATTAATTACAATTTCATTACATAAAAATTCAATAAATTAATGAACGATTGAAGATAAGTAGACAACATGACTTAAACTTTCATTAGTCATAACTTTTGATCCAAGTGTTCACTTGGACCCTACCACATATCAAAATGAATATTTCAAAAAAATAAAAGACAGAATAACTTTAGGGGACTTTTTTAATAAATTTTCATGTTCATAAAGGCCTATAATCCTTCGAAAATTGAGTTTTTTTGTTATGGTACACTACTTTTTTAGTATTCTATATAATTTAAGACTCATTTTTGGGGGTCTTCTTATATTTTTTTAGTAGAGAAAGAATTTATTACTAGGGATTGATTTCATGTGAATGTTATGGTGTTTAAACTTTATACATTCTCATATTTTAGTGTTGTTTATAATTAACTATATACATATTTTCATATTTTTACATATACTAAATCAATTGTACAAATTAATATTTGAACATATTTACAAAAAAATGTATTTTAAACATATAAAACATATGGAAATAAATATATATTATTCATTTAATTTACAATAAAAAAGTATACATTTTTTAATTTATAATAATGAATTAATATATATATATATATATATATATATTTATATATATATATGCACCTATAAAAGTAATGTTTATATATAAATATGTATGCGTAAATAAATAAATATATATTTATGTGCATATTATAATATATGTAAATAAATAAATACATGTATATATTTGTGCGTGTATGTTTGAAATATAAGTGTGTGTGTGTAAATTTTTTGTGTATGTGTGTGTTAATATTGTGTAAATACAACATATATAAATATTTTTTTTATAAATATATCATTATTATTAAATAAATTATATAAATGTATTTACAATAAATATTTATAAACAAATTATACCAATTTTATATCAAAATATACACATATATGTAAATATGTATAAATATATATGAAAATATGTAGAAAAATAAATATTTATTTATATATGTACGAAATTTATATCTAAATATACAATATATAGATACATTTTTAAAATTTATTTGAAAAAAATATAAATGTATATAATTATATGAATAAATATATAAATAGAAATGAATCACGTACATATATACGTAGATGTATTGTAAAATTTTACACAAATCTTGAAAGTGTAATGATAAAGGCATTGAGCGTTCAAGATAGAGGTCAGGGGTTCGATTCTAAATGTGAGCAAGGATGAAAGGAGAGCAAATTGCTGATAAAAGGCTTGGAAAGAACAGATAAAGGTAATTTAATTGAGAAAGGATGTGTCCATGGTGTGTGGGGAGCACATGGTGTTGATAAATGTGGGGTTTTAGTGTAGAAAAAAGGGCTTGGTTGAATTTTTTTTTAATTTATGTTAGAATTTTATAACCACTAAAAAAATGACTGATAAAGGCCACCTTTATCAGTGATTTTTTTAGTGGTGATAAAATTTGTGATATCTTAAGTTCACTTATCTTATTAGTACTTTTTTGCACCAACAAATCCCATTTATAACACTTTTAAAATTGTGATATATAATTGGTGTGTGTTTTATAGTCTGTAATTACCTCTACCTACATATATATATATAATTTTAAAATAATTTAACTACTATTACATCAAGAATTAGTTTTATTAATTAATAAAAAAATATAAACAAAACCCCCACACATGGCTCCCTTTTATAACAAAGGGTTCCCTTGAAATCCTTATAGATTTTGTTATGTGGGATTCAACTTCCCCTTTAACTATGATTAAATAATAATATATTATTATTAATAACACATTATTAATAATTAATAATTAATTAATAATTACTTAATGAATAATTAATTCATATTTTATAATTTTTAGATATTATTTAATATAAAATAATATTAATGAATGTTTTAGGTGCAACGAAAATGCCTATCGGGAATAACAAAATCGGTTTTTTTAATCAATGATTAATCCAATATGTATTTAATGAAGAACATCATGACCAATGGAATTAAATCAATGATTAATTAACATATGAATTACTGAACTAATAAGGAAGGATAATCATATATAATTTATAATTAATTTATAGATAGATTTAGAATTAACTTGTCTTGTATTTCTTTCTTATTTGATGATGTAGTTCACTACTCTCATCATATAGTTTTTGCATAAAAATCATAGAATTTCAATGTAGAAATTCCAATTTCTAGTATTCTTGATCTAGATCAGTTGTGTAATCCATCATTGATCGCCATAAGAATATCTTCATGGATTTAAGATTCTTTAGGACCACTTAATGGCTTGAGGGAGTGGAGGGGATTGAAACTTTAGTTATTGAGTACATTATTGATAGTTTATACTCTTAGTATTGAGAGAATTATCTCTTGTTTTTTGTGATCAATAAGAGGCTAACCATGTAAAGTGATATAATTGAGTATTTATAGAGCAAGCTTAGAGTTTATAATTACACATAGGCCCTTATCCAATTCATTATTCTTTAGAAAATCCTATTTCTAATAATAATATAAACCATATTATTATTTTCTTTACATGTGCAATACCTATGGATAAGTAAATATCATTTGTCAAATAAAAAAATAAATATTTATTTAAAGGATATTTAATATATCATTTCCCTTTGGAATATTAAACTTGGTTTGTTTATTCTTATCAACATTTACCAAACTATGAAAAATGACTATTTATTTAATAAATAAATATCACTGCATTATTCTATAATGAATATTATAAATATTATATTCTATAAATATTTTGAATATATTTCTTATTATTTAATTCACATATTTATTCTTCTTAAAAACCCATGATTAAATCTTGACAACCAACCAAACATGAATAATTATTAAACCAAAAATAAGGAATAATGATTATTATAACTTATTAAATTCAAAATAGAATTTCACTGAGATTTAAGATACACTTTTTAAAGACCCGTAAAATTCAAGGAAATTTTTTTCTTAATTTTCTTGGGAATTTTACAAGAACACAGTTTCTGACGGCACCTGATTCCGAGGCCCAGTGTGGCCGAAATCATTTTCCGAAGTTTAGATCGGGTACGTTTAGTGAACGAACGAGCGGGGTTTTCTAACTTTTGAACCGGTGCTCGGAATCAAATTCCGAGGGCACCGATAGAATTGCAGCGCTGGTATTTTCTTAGAAACACCTTTTTCGGAGTTGCGTTTGCTCGGGTGTGGTTTTTAATTTTTGGGGTTAAGTTAAGAAATAAAATAAAGTGGTGCGACAACTTTATTTTATTTCACTTAAAGCCACTTAGACCAAGTTAAGCAGATAGGGTGGAACCTAAAATATCCTACCCACTTGGTAGGATATTTGTGAGGTGGGGCCCGCACGAGCCCCACCATTTCTTCCCTCCTAAGTAACGCACCCGCAAACCCCCTCTTTAATGAAAGTCAACCGTGCGTTTTTCTAGTTAAGAAACACCCCATTAAATTGGGCAGTTAAATTGTTACAATTAATTTTTTGAATTAATTGTTCATTTCTTATCTTTTTATTTTCAAATTCTTAAGTTGATAATAAAATAAGAAGAGGACTTATTTTATTATGGTTGGGGGTTTGTGTTGTGTTAAACCTTTGGGAGAACAAAGAGAGGATTATTTGTTCTTTGACGAAGAACGCGAAGAACACTCTACCGCCAACAAAGAATGCCAACCTCCGACGGCAAGAGACGCCTTCCTCGGAGATCACCCAACGCCAACGACGAACCTCTTCTTCCGCGATGGTTAATTCCGCAACGAACGATCGTTCGATGACAACGTTGAGGTAGGGGTTTTATGCGTTTCTATTTTGTGTTTTTCTTCCGTCGTTTTTTTTCCAGTCAATTGAACAGCCTGTTATCGCATTAACTGGAGGAGGTCGGACCACATGAACACGACCGACACTCCTCCCCTTTTTGGTTGTGGATTTTTGATGCGGCGAACAAGGAAACATGGGGCCGAAGCACCGCGCGGAAATTGTAAAAGGGAGAGCGGAGAAACACGGCGCCGCCACACCGCGCCGTGGGAAGCAACAAATCCGCGGCGCCGTCGCGCCGCACCGTAGAAGATGAACAAAGGACGCAGCACCATCGCGCCGCGCCGGAGGACCTCAGAAGCACCGCAGCCGGAGCGGGGCCGCGGCGGATGGGCACGACGCCGTCGTGCCGCACCGGACGGACGAAGGCCGCAGCCGGTTCCGGGCCGCCGACGTCGGAGCGAGGGGACCGGCCCCTGCCGGTCCCGTGATGGCGGCAGCCGGCCGGCCAGCCGGGCCGACCGATTCGAGGAGAGCGTCGAGGGTCGTAACCCCCGACCGGCCAGCTGAGCGGCCCCATTAAGGGGCCGCGGTTTACTTCACGCGGGGGTAGCACCCCCCGCCCCGAAACGGTTCGGCCGTTCGGCCGAACCCCTGGCGGTGCGCCGGGCGGCTGCCCTGGCCGGTCCGTCAAACCGGACCACCAAGATGGGCCACGCCAGCCGGGCCGGGACACGCCCAAGCGGGCCGGACCCGGACCCGGTTCGGGCTGACCCTTGGGGTATCGGGCCGGGTCGGACCAGGCCCGAACCCCTATTACCGAACCATTTTCAGTCTGTCGCCCATAACTTGAGCTACGGGCCTCCGATCGATGCACCGTCAGTTGCGATGCGATCCTTGGATCAAGAAGGTCGCTTCGGTATATCGCACTAAAGGTTTTGGAATACTTTGGGTTTGGCCGGGTTGGTTCGTATATGAAACCAACCGGGCCCTCGGAGCGGAAACACTCATAACATAATCTCCGAACATCCGATTGACGTGCCGTCGAATTTGATGGATTCCCCTAAGTGAGACGGATCTTTTGGTGTAATCCGCCCGAGGTTTGGAAATAGGCAGAGTACGGTCGGGTTGGTTTTGACTTAAAAACCAACCGGGCCCCTGGGACGAAAAAGCCAATAACTCTCAGACCGGGCGTCCGTTTGACGCGCCGTCTGTGGCGTTGAGTTCCTGTTGATGATACAGAACTTTTGGATACATCAACTATGGACTATGTGTCAGTTGATGTATCAGCCTCTCGGCTCGTGGAGCGGACCCTCCTGAACGAGCTTTCTGTGTGCGGGAACCCTAGAGCTGGCTGCGACGATGACGACGATGACGATTGTACAGAGATCCTCAGTGGATTCGACGGCGACGACTACAACACTCAGTGATCCTCCGTGGATCAGTGCTACAGATCCTGTGTGGGTCCGATCCTGTGTGGGTCAGCACTCAGTGGTCCTGTGTGGGCCAACGCCTACAGATCCTGTGTGGGTCATTGCGGGGGTTAGTTACCTATTGATCCTGTGTGGGTCAGATCCTTTGTGGGTCATTGCGGGGGTTTGTACCTATCGATCCTTTGTGGGTCCGACAATTTAGATGAATCAGTGGCTATATCTTATCATCTATATCGTCATACGAAGAAGAATACCTGTGTGATCTGAATCCTGTTTTGCTTTCCTTTGTGGATTGTGTTTTGCTATCCTGTGTGGATTACGTTTTGCTTTCCTGTGTGGACTGAGTTGTACTTGAGCTCGGATGTTGGAGCCGAATTGGAATTGATGACTTATGTATATGTATGGGCATATAACTAAGTAGTATTGGATGTTACTTCGTGATTGTATCTTTCCTTTGTGGATTATCCTTTATGAATTCTGGGAGACCTTCAGGGGTCTTGGGGTCCCTACTGGGTATCTTATACTCACCCCTGCACGGGCTATGCCCGCACTACGTTGTGTTGGTTGCAGACGACGGACATCACTGATCGTGGTTGAGGCTTGCGGAGCAGGACGGTACCTGGAGGTGGACAACTGGGCGGGACGTACTCGGAGCGGACGGTTGGACCCGAGGAGCTGTGGAGGCTATCTGTACTCACCCTTCAGGTGGGACTTCTGGTGGGCAGCTCGACGTTGCGGCTTTAATTTCATTTGCTATTTTACCTTTCGAGTTGTACTTTACTTTCAGTTTGTGTTTGTATTCTGGACCACTTACTTTTCCGCACTTACTGTTGTACTCAGTTTTTACTTAGTGTTTACTTCTGCTTTCTTGCTCTGTGGTGTTTGTTATTTATTTTACAAGGCAATGCCTTCCCTTTTTACCGGGATTTATGCCTTGGTGATAGTCGCCAGCCCCTGGCCTATGGAAGGCGGGCTTGGGGTAGTCACAACACGGGCCCCGAGGATGAGTCGTGACAAATTGGTATCAGAGGAGTTCGGTTATACCACAGAACTTTAGACTCTGATATTTTTTCTAAATGAAGAAATAGTGTTAAGGGTATTAGGTGTGTTTATCAGTCCAGGGAGTCCAGTCTTGGTGCGGCGGACAATGTATCCATACACCAGGACCCTGACTTCTGATTTGCGACTTAATGCCCGAAAGCATTGATTTCATGTGTGTTTTAAGTTTTCTTTGTGATTAATTTGTGTCAGCTCACCAGGTATACTGTTCTGTCCGTGGCGCACCTGTTTCCTTTTCAGGATGGCCCCACGACGACAGCCAGCTAGGGTTCCGAGATTTGAGTGTGACGACATCCCACCGAGCGAAGAGACCTCGGTACATGGCCCTTTGACAGCAGAGGCACTGGCGGTACCTCTACCCGCCGAGCCACCGATGCTACCATCCCCAGCCGCTGACGATGCACATCGCCTTAGTGCACTCCACGAGTTTCAGTGCTAGCGACCGCCGAGGTTCCGCGGGGAGACGGACCCCAGGCAGCCGAGGACTGGCTGGAGGCAGTGGTATGAGTTTTCAGGTTAGTGAGGACACCAGCAGACCTCATGGTGATCCTCACAGCGAGTCTACTGCACGCAGCAGCAGGCAGATGGTGGAGCTTGATGCTCCAGGTGCACGTTGAGGCATCTCTCCTCTGGACGGACTTTGATAGCCTCTTCCGCTCGGAGTTCGTCCCAGCCACCCTCTGTGCGGTGCGCATCCAAGAGCTTCTACAGCTGCGGCATGGAAGCTTGACGGTCGCCCAGTACTCGGCGAGATTTACCGATCTCTCGCGCTACTCGATAGACATGGTACGAGACCCATTCTTCCGAGCCCGGACCTTTGAGCAGGGATTGAGTCAGGAGATCAGGGCATCGCTGATCTCCCTCAGCATTCCGACTCAGGCAGAAGTACTGGAGCGTGCTCTTCTGATTGAGAGCTTTCTTGCTGAGTCTACACCAGCGGCGAGACCTACCGCAGGGCGACACGTGGTGGAGTCTTCTGCAGCTGACAATAGACAGATGTTGCAGAGGTCCAAGTGGGCCAGTCCATCAGGCGGATGACCTCAGGATACTGGCTCGGAGGTGCGGGGAACACGTAGCAGAACCGGTCTTATGAGTGGAAGACAGTGCTATGCATGCAGCGGGTAGGGCCACATGGCTCGTGACTGCCCGACCCGCCATGCATAGGAGCAGTAGACGGTTTAGGAACCACCTAGGTAGAGGCAGAGGTTCGACCGTGGCAGTCCGCAGGGAGCAGGCGGATGAGGCAGAGGAGTTGGCCGAGCAGCAGGTGGTGGGCGACACTTTGAGGCTTTACCACCACCACCACCAGGAGGTCCACCCCGACATCAGGGGAGAGCACAACTTCAGGCATCTGAAGCTTACGATCATGGAGCTCCGGAAGCAGGTGGAAAAGTGTGGGTCTAGCTCCAGGCATAGAGGCCTTTGCCCATTATGCCTCTATCTTCGTTGTTTGTGTTGCCTTTAGTCCTTGTACTTTGAGTTGAAGTAATAAAAGATGCTTGCATTAGTGACGTTTTCTTTCTTGTCTTTTGTTTGTTAATACTAAGAGGTGCCAGTTAAAAACTGTTGACTTGACCCTCACTTGAGAGATTCTTACTGGAGGAGACCTAGTGACCACACAATGATGCCGGCAGTGTGACTCAACCCTTGGAGGTGAGAGTAACAGTTGGATCTCTTGGTAGCAGCATCGAGGCCTTACGACGTCATCCATGCCATGAATTAACTAATCATGATGGGATTGACAGTATTAGGCAAGGAACGTGGTTCATCCATGGGATGAGACTAGATTTACCTTTTCAGCAAAGGAGAAATCTTTGCAGCTTTGCAGAACGTTAAGGAGGAAGGGGCAACCCTTCGTGTGGTCAGACAGATGTCAGCAGAGCTTCCAGAAGCTGAGACAAAGATTGACCAACACGCCTATCTTGAGGTTGCCAGAGGAGGGAGTAGGGTACATAGTTTACTGCGATGCATCAGGGACCAGACTCAGATGTGTCCTGATGCAGGAGCAGACCGTGATTGCCTATGGATCACATCAGTTGAGGCAGCATGAGAAGAACTACGCTACCCATGACCTGGAATTAGCAACAGTGGTCTTCGCTCTGAAGATGTGGTGACACTATCTGATGGACGAGCACTTTACAGTCTATTCTGACCATCAGAGTCTCAGGTACATCTTCTCACAGAAGTACCTGAACCTAAGACAGTGGCGATGGCTCGAGTTCCTCCAGGACTATGAATTTGAGATAGTCTATACTCCTGGAAAGGGGAACGTGGTAGCCGATGCTCTCAGCAGGAGGACGAGCATTTAGCTACTTGGGGAGGCGACAGAGTAGCTAGCCGCTTTGCAGATATCCTTCATGGATAGAGATGGAGCAGCTTTTATTCAGTCACTCAAAGTCACTCCTCCACTACTACAGTGGATCAGAGAGGCACATCATGGGGATGCTGACTGTGAGACGCGGCGTGTGGAGATATCCTCATGACATGCACATGATGGTTTCTCCTTTGGAGCAGAGCATGAAGTCCTTTTCAGAGGATGTACCTTGGTACCAGTTGCTTCGCGGGAAGAGGTGCTGAGAGAGTTTCACACTTCCCCTTTGGTGGTACATCCTGGAGTGGTGAAGATGTACCAGGATCTCAGACGATAGCACTGGTGGCCGAGCATGAAGAAGGTTGTGGCAGAGTTCGTTTCTCGATGCCTCACCTACCATTAGGTGAAGGCAGAGCATCAGGTACCAGTAGGCTTGGTACAACCCTTGGTGGTACCAGAGTGGAAGTGGGATGAGGTATCTATGGACTTCGTGACTGGAATTCCATGCACATCCAGAGGTCACGACTCCATTTGGGTGATTGTCGACCGACTCACCAAGTCGGCTCACTTCTTACCCATCAGAGAGTAGGGACCAGTGGAGAGCTTGGGACGTCTCTACGTTCAAGAGATTGTACAACTTCACAGTGTGCCATCATCTATCGTCTCCGATCGAGATGCTCGCTTTACTTTCCCGGCTTTGGAAGGGGTTACAGGAGGCATTCGGGACGCAACTACGTCTGAGAACCACCTTTCAACCACAAACAGATGGTCAGAAGGAGAGGACCATAAAGACTCTCGAGGACATGATCCATGCATGTGTCCTCGACTTTGGTCGCAGCTGGGAGGACCACCTACCCTTGGTGGAGTATGCATACAACAACAGCTACCACTCCACCATCGGGATGGCACCATACGAGGAGTTGTACGACTGACCTTGCAGATCTCCATTGTGCTGGACAGACCCTGGGGAGTCAGCACTTATGAGACCAGAGATGGTCCAGGCCACAAAATAGAAGGTCCATGTCATCCAGGAGCAGATGAGGATAGCTCAGAGCCAGTAGATGTCTTATGCTGACAGGAGGCGGAGGCCACTGGAGTTCGAGGATAGAGACCACGTCTTCTTGCGGGTCTCACCTCGATGTGGATTACGGAGATTTTGTCGAGGCGGAAAGTTGTGTCCACGCTTCATCAGACCATTATAGGTCCTTTGCAGGATAGGAGAGAAGGATTATCGCCTGGCTCTACCACCTCAGTTGCACCGGGTGCACGATGTCTTCCACGTATCTCAGCTAAGGAGATACGTGCACAACCCATCGCATATCATTGACCATGGGGAGATGGACGTTGATGATGGGGAGACTTTTACGGAGATTCCGGTGGAGATCGAGGATCGACAGGAGCGGGTCCTACGTGGATGGTCGATTCCTCTAGTGTGCATCAGATGGCAGCATGGGAACCTCCAGGAGATCACTTAGGAGCGGGAGGCTCAGATGCATGCTCAGTACCCACTTTTGTTCCCCTAGTTTTGATGTATCTTTACGGGGACGTAAAGCCCTGAGGTGGGAGTGATGTAAAGACCTGTAAAATTCAAGGAAATTGTTTTCTTAATTTTCATGGGAATTTTACAAGAACGCAGTTTCTGAAGGCACCTGATTCTGAGGCCCAGTGTGGCCGGAATCATTTTCCAAAGTTTAGCTCGGGTACGTTCAATGAACGAACGAGCGGGGTTTTCTAAATTTTGAACCGGTGATCGGAATCGAATTCTGAGGGCACCGATGGAATCGCAACGCCGTTATTTTCTTAGAAACGCCTTTTCCGGAGATGCGTTTTCTCGGGTGTGGTTTTTAATTTTTGGGGTAAAGTTAAGAAATAAAATAAATTAGTGCGACAACTTTATTTTATTTCACATAAGCCACTTAAACCAAGTTAAGCGGATAGGGTAGAACCCAAAATATCCTACCCACATGGTAGGATATTTGTGAGGTGGGGCCCGCACGAGCCCCACTATTTCTTCCCTCCTAAGTAACGCACCCTCAAACCCCCTCTTTAATGAAAGTCAATCGTGCGTTTTTCTGGTTAAGAAACGACCCATTAAATTGGGCAGTTAAATTGTTACAATTAATTCTTAGAATTAATTGTTCATTTCTTATCTTTTGATTTTCAAATTCTAAAGTTGATAATAAAATAATAAGAGGACTTATTTTATTATGGTTGGGGGTTTGTGTTGTGTTAAACCTTTGGGATAAAAAAGAGAGGATTCTTCGTTCTTCGACGAAGAACACGAAGAACGCTCTACCGCCAACAAAGAATACCAACCTCCGACGGTGAGAGACGCCTTCCACAGAGATCACCCAATGCCAAAGGCGAACCTCTTCTTCCGTGATGGTTAATTCCGCGATGAATGCTTGTTCGACGACAACGTTGAGGTAGGGGTTTTATGCGTTTCTATTTTGTGTTTTTCTTCCGTCGTTTTTTCCCTTTCAATTGAACCGCCTGTTATCTCATTAACGTGAAGAGGTCGGAAATCACGAACACGGCCGACACTCCTCCACTTTTTGGTTGTGAATTTTTGATGCGGCGAACAAGGAAACGCGGTGCCGAAGCACCGTGCGGAAATTGTAAAAGGGAGAGTGGCGAAATGCGGCGCCGCCGCACCGCGCCGTGGGAAGCAACAAATCTGCGGTGCCGTCGCACCGCACTGTAGAAGATGAACAAAGGAAGCAGCACCATCGCGCCGCGCCGGAGGACCTCAGAAGCACCGCGGCCGGAGCGGGGCTGCAGCGGAGGGGCGCGATGCCATCGCACCATGCCAGATGGACGAAGTCCGCGACTGGTTCCGGGCCGCGGCGGAGCAGGGGAACCAGCGGCTGGTTCTGGTTCGCCGGCGTCGGAGCGAGGGGACCAGACCCTACCGAACGAGCTTGCTGTGTGCGGGAACCCTAGAGCTGGCTGTGACGATGATGACGACGACGACTGTACAGAGATCCTCAGTGGATTCGACGGCGACGACTATAGCACTCAGCGATCCTCCGTGGATCAGTGCTACAGATCATGTGTGGGTCCGATCCTGTGTGGGTCAGCGCTCAGCGGTCCTGTGTGGGCCAGCGCCTACAGATCCTGTGTGGGTCCGATCCTGTGTGGGTCATTGCGGGTGTTAGTTACCTATCGATCTTGTGTGGGTCAGATCCTTTGTGGGTCATTGAGGGGGTTAGTTACCTATCGATCCTGTGTGGGTCAGATCCTTTGTGGGTCATTGTGGGGGTTAGTACCTATCGATCCTTTGTGGGTCCGACGAATTAGATGAATTAGTGGCTATATATGATCATCTCTATCATCATACAAAGAAAAATACCTGTGTGATCTGAATCCTGTTTTGGTTTCCTTTGTGGATTTTGTTGTGCTATCCTGTGTGGATTACATTTTGCTTTCCTGTGTGGACTGGGTTGTACTTGAGCTCAGATGTTGGAGCCGAATTAGAATTGATTACATAGGAATATGTATGGGCATATACCTAAGTAGTATCGGATGTTACTTCGTGATTGTATCTTTCCTTTGTGGATTATCCTTTGTGGATTCTGGGAGACCTTTGGGGGTCTCGGGGTCCCTACTGGCTAGCTTATACTCACCCATGCACGGGCTATGCCTGCACTACGTTGTGTTGGTTGCAGACGACGGACAGTGCTGATCATAGTTGAGGCTTGTGGAGCAGGACGGTACCTGGAGGTGGACCACTGGACGGGACGTACTCAGAGCGGACGGTTGGACCTGAGGAGCTGTGGAGGCTATCTGTACTCACCCTTCAGGTGGGACTTCCAGTGGGCGGCTGGACATTGCGGCTTTACTTTCAGTTGTTGTTTTCCCTTTCAAGTTGTACTTTACATTCAGTTTGGGTTTGTATTCTGGCCCACTTACATTTCCGCACTTACTATTTTACTCAGTTTTTACTTAGTGTTTACTTCCCCTTGCTTGCTCTATGGTGTTTGTTGTTTACTTTACAAGGCAATGCCTTCCCTTTTTACCAGGATTTACACCTTGGTGCTAGTCACCAGCCCCTGGCCTATGGAAGGCGGGCTTGGGGTAGTCACGACACGGGCCCCGAGGACGGGTCGTGACACACTTATTATGTGATCCTCTAGGCCTATTTTTTCCTAGACATTATGAGGAACAACCTAAAGTAAATTGTTAGAATTCAACAACACACTATTTCACCCTTAGAGAAACAATTTAATTTCACAATTCCATACAACCTCATATGAATGCTCACTATATAATATAACCCCCTTTTCAAGATTTCTATAATCAAGCATGTTTCATTCTGGTTTCATCAACCTATGTGCTTGATGTCCCTTTCTTTGGATTTCTGAAAATGAACCTTCCCACAAAACACCATGACCATGGATTTATTTAAGCAATTCTCTTCCCATAAAAGACCCAAGATATGAAATTTTATTAATCAAAAAAGGGGAAAATATTTTCTCGAATTATTCATTAATGTAATATAACTTGTTATATACCTAACACATCCTACATTGCTAATGACATATGACATCACAGTTTTCATCAATACTTTAGAGTATATATATTCATAGACATTAATAAAAATATTAAAATCTAAGGACTAATTTAAATATCCATAGATGGAATCATACAATGACATATATAAATTTGGGTTTCCTATTAGTGGATTATTTTCTAATAATCTCCCACTCAAAATATTACCAAGGTTATACACCTTGAGAAAGTGACTCATATTTCTATGAGTCTCCAACCATAATAGCCTATATCATTTTCATTCCATAAAATTATATCATTAAAAAATAAAATATATAGTTAATAATAATGTTTTGGTAGTTCTAGGTTATCATCATAGCAGAGAACTATTATAACCTTTCAGTGCGACATTTACTCTTAGGAAATTATCACATACTATGTCATATAGAAGAATAATCATGGTGTGATAATAAGTTTATTAATATTCTAAATAATGAATATAGGTAATCATAAAGTATATTGAATTTGGTTCTGGGGAACTACTCTAATAGACTCCTACTTACACTAGATCCAACTACTAAAAAACTTTTTTCCACTAATTATCAAATGGTATTCATGATTTTCCTAAGATAATATTTTAGTTAAGGGGTCTACCATAGTCTCTTTTGTGAAAACTATTTCTAATCATGACTTCAACCCGCAGAGAAAAATCCACCAAGAGGTGGAACTTATGGATTATATTCTTTCTCCATTGGTGTGACCTTATATTCTTTTTGAGTGACTCCAATGAAGTATTATAATAATATCATGTGATGGGAAATATACTATTAGGCACCACATCAAAATCTCAGAAAAATATAAGTATCCAAATTTCTTTGTTGGTTGCATCAAAATCTATTATAACCTCTGATGACTAGATCATTATCACATCCATATACTAGGAACATATCCTGAGTACTCATCAGATACATAAGTATGTACTTAACAAAAGGCCAATTTTTTCACATGAATCATCTTGATATCTACCTACCATGATAAAATGAATGTAAACATCAAGACTATTATATAAAATGGAATACGTGATTGATCACATCACAGAATCATATGGTATAAAACTCATTCTCACTCTTTCCTATTGTGTATAAAGAAACAAATTTCTTAGAAAGATGTATACCTTCTGACATTGGAACTAGAACCCTCTTATATTTTTTATACTAAATATATTTAGTATTAAGTCAATGTGAATACAATGACTTAGTCTATGAATCCTCTTGGATCAATCATAAATGATCTTGATAATTATAAAATAGATTGTTTCACCTATGTATGTCATAGAGAAGAACTTGATCAACCTATCATTAATAGACTATAAGGATAGTGTTTTGTTTCCAATAAGTAATATTCCATAAAAATATAATACCAATATAACAACTTTATTCCCACTAAACCAATTGTAAAAGCATGGATCACGTTAATTCTTAATGAAATTAAATTCTTTTATAGATTCATCAAACCAAAATTTTCATGACCTAGACTCTAGCTTCAATCCATAAATGGATCTCTATAACGTTTATACCTTTATTACTTTATTTAGATCCACAAACCCTTATTTTTATGTCATATATACATTTTCTTTAAGGTTCCTATTAAGTAATGTTGTTTTGACGTTCATATTATAAATCACATACTCATGGAAAGATTTTATATAACTTAGAATGATAATTAATCTAAACATGGATACTATAGAAAAAGTATCATTGTAGTACTTTCCTTAACACTATTTAAACACTTTAGCCACTATTTGTGCTTTTTAGGTATTCACATTACCTTCCATGTCTAGTTTTCTCTTGAATAAACATTTTAACTTAATGTGCTTTGCATCAACTAGTATATTGACTAAAACCCAAACATAGTTCTGATACCTAGTATCCATTTTATAATTCTTGGATTCTTTCCATTTTTTAGTTTTTATCTTTACACTACCCCTAGTATAAAATAGGATTATTATTTTTAACCAATAATGATTCACCATCCCTAATTACTAGAAAAACCAATCTGTATGGTTCTCTAATATCTCAAGTGATCCTTCATAGTACTTGGGTTTTAGAAAAAATATATTCTATGGGGACCTATGAAATATGTTCCAATACTAACTCTATATTATATTGAGTATCAAATTCATTGAAGTTAATATTTCTCTCACTATCCTTCTTGATATTTCATCCATCACTAGAAAAATTTATTTTATTATGATGATCACCTTCCTGTATGAAGATCTTTTTAGATTTTATCCACTTATTTCCTTTGGATTCCCAATAAATATACACTTCATGCCTTGGTGTTCTAGTTTGTCACCTGATATGGCCTTAATAAATGTTTTTCATACCCATTCATGAGTATTTTACAACATGGATTTATTTAATTATAATAATTCATATGGTATTCCACTTTCATCTTTAGTTAGAACTTAGTTTAGAATGTGCGTTGCAATGTTTAATTAATTTCCTCCAAAGGATAATGGAATATTTCCATGACTCATCATCAACCTCACCACTTCAAGTATGACGAAGTTCCTCCTTTTACTAACACCATTTCACTATGGTGTGTAAAGTGGAGTGAGTTCAGATAGAATCCTGAAATCCTATATAAATTCAATAAACTTGTAGTTAAGATATTCATGGCCTCAATTAGATCACATATTCTTTATCTTTTTAACAATTTTATTTTAAAATTTTACCTCATTAATTAAATATCACCATATCTACTCTATTAATCAACAAAAGTTATGTTGTATGATTATAAACCTATAGCTTCTATTGGAAAAGGTTCACACACATCAAAGTGTTCCAATTCTAGAAGCTTTGTGGATGTTTCAACCTGTCCACTAAATAGTGGTGTAGATATCTTACCTTGTAAACAAACATGACATATTTCAAGTGTTTTGAGATAAAAATATTACAAATAACCATCTTTATAGAGCTTTGTGATATGGTTATTGTTTATATGACCAAGATGTATATGCCATAACTGGGTGTTAAATAAGTTATTAAAACATGATTTTCATCAATTTAGAGAACATGGTTCTCATAATTTAGTACGTAAAGATCATATTTAAATGTAACATACCATAAAATATGTTTTAATTTTAAATGAAAAAGATCCTATTTAAAAAATTTAAAATAAAACCATATGTATGTAGGAAAGATACATAAATTATGACCTTGGTAACAATTGTAACATAATAAAAATATATTAAAACCTAAATTATCCCTATTGTCAACAGAGTGTGGTAGTATCTTATATCCAAATCAAAAAGTAATGTTTCATTGGTTTCTTGAATATCCACATCACCTCTAGAAATATTTTATAATATACATGGTTATAGTATTTTCTAACATATATGAGAACCAAAATATCTATCTAATACCCAATGTGTAGATCTATTAATATTTCAATCAATAAAATACACACCTTAATCTTCCCCTTGCTTCTTAAACTAGGTGTATTTATTATTCCATTGGCCTAGATTGCTACATGTACCACCAAACACATTTTTTCTATTTCATTACATTGGGTCTTATTTTTCTTGTAAGGATGGTTCTTATGAGAATTATACTTGGAATCAGTCTTGAGGACCATTTTCTTGTTCTTAATTTTGATATTTTTCATACGGACTATAGGACATTCTTTCCCTATGTCCTTATCAACTTCATTAATCAAAGTAAAAAGTTCATAAAGAGTCTTATAACTATTCTTCATATTATAGTTAATAATGAAACTAGAGTATCTATTATTTATTGAGGATATAATTAGATATGATCACAAATAATTAGGGACTATAAATCAAAATATGTATAAGTTCTCTTTGTATCCAATTATATTGACTACATGAGTTACAAAAATAATCAAATCACTAATATTGCACATGAATAATTCATTAGAGATCTCATATCTCTCTTGTATAACCTTCTATTGATAGAGATCATAAAGGTGACACATGATTCTATAAACATTCATATCCTCATTTTTCTTTAAAATCTCACCAAACATGGATGATAACATGAAAATTTTATAATTTTTGGTATCATCCACATGTATAATGTAAAGAGATAATTCTTATATACTAACCTCTTTAGCATGTTACTAAGGAAGTGGGGGTTTATAGAACCTATAACATACATTCATAGAATAATATAATGCACAAGTTCCCATACCATTCCTATAAATTTGATTTAATGAGAAGGTTATCCTTCTCTAGAATGTATCATATTGATATAGTCAAATCCATATAGATTTATATTTCAACAATAAATAAGATACTAATTTTAGAACATTATATAGATTACAAAAATTAGATAAATAAATTTAAATTTATTAATCTCCCACTATTTTTATAAAACAAAATATCCCTCAATATTGATTTGGGAATATCTTATGACATGTATATTCTAGTATTAACTATCTATATATCTATTATCATAACCTATATGAAGGTTTGAAAATCTATTCGATGTTTTTTAGGTTAGCATAACTTTCCAACAACATTAACTTATAGCTCCGTGGTTTATTGAGTGGACTCCCTGATCTTAAAATATTGGATAAGGATTTCCTCAACTCTTGCCTATTAGTTGCACTAATTCTCATATAGGAAATAAAATATTAATGAAAACTTGGTTAAGTTGATCTAATAATCAATTTAGAAATTCCAAAATAATTGAAATCACCCTAATAGAGTTTGGTCAAAAATTTTGAACTGTGGTTTTATTTCAACCCATGTAGTGGAAGGTTATAACAACGCAATATTTTAATTCGATTGATTTTATCTTTTATGTATAAATATACCTTTTTTATCTTTATTACATGTTTTTTAAAATTATGTGGATTTACTTAAGTGACTAACCATGTCTCAAAAAAAGTACACATAATCCAATTTTTTTATTTCCTTCTTGTAAGAATGTTAATTAATTAATTTATGTGATCAAGACGGAGCATCAATAAAAGAAATTAACTATGAAACATGATAGAAATATAATAACAACAGTTTTATTTTCATGTTATTTTTGAATGAATATTTTATCTAGAGGATGATAAATAAGCCTTCAACCCTAATGGAAAACACCTTGAACCATAACATTGTTTATACTGAATCATTCCACCTATCCTCTTATATATCTCTTATATTAGTCTACCTTAAACTCTAAATTTGAAATGACTCTGATTTACTAAGAGATATACTCATCACATACTCTTTACTCAAATGCATGTGAGGTGAACTAGAGGATTGGTTAAGGGGGGTTTATATAAAAGAAACCATGGGAACACATTCACTTACATAATGAGAGGAGAGGATGACATGAATGCCAACATTTTAAGTTAATAATAATAATAAATTAAAAATCAATCCAATCACATACACAAGTCTTGTTTAAGATCATGATAAAATACACTCATGAAATGAATATACATTTTAAATCAAGCTAGAATTCACCATAATTCTTCTTTACTTAATATTAAATTCATCAAATTAATCTTATTAATTATCTGATTAATCAATTAATTCAACTTATTTTAATTACATCCAATATTTATTGGAAATTTACATCATTGATAATTTTAAACAAGTTAAACATATTATTTTTATTTAAAAGTAATAAAGTACTCATCTATACTCAAAGGAAACAACATATACCCATCCAAGACACTCATTATGGTCATTGTATCATGTATTCACATGGAATTCAATATACATATCATGGAATGTAATTACAAGGAATGAATTTATCCTTAAATGATGCATTATCATATTTAAATTATGAGGAATGTGATGTTATTAATGAAAACAGAGTACACTACAGGTAAATAACATACATATATTCCATTACAATATTTAACATGGTAATTAATTTAATATATAATTAATCATACTATTACATGATGTATACTATCCATAAATAACATGAAGAACACATTTAAATAAGATTAATTATATAATTAATTTTTATCTCAGAAATAAATTAATTACATGAGGTATAGTTGATTACTAATAATATATTTGGGCTATACGATGTGTGATCTCTTCTGTCCATGTTTGTGATAAACAACATGGGATAGGGAATGTTGTTGTATATAGACATATATGAGGTACACTGTATGTATTATAGCCACACACTATGTTTACTAGATGTTTCAGAGTTTATTAGTCATCATGTCATGTAATAAATTAATGACTTGACTCGGGCCTCATGTTTTTATACGCAAAAACACATGGACTACATGGTGTGTAAGTGGGTTACATGGAATGTAGTATAGAAAACCACATTATATCTTGGAATGTTCAATACACAGTGTTCATTAAATTCATTCAATGTATAGATAATGCATGATGACCCAGTCTTATCATGAGTCATCTTAGTGAATTGAACATGGTTACATGACTTGTACCTTCATCCTACACACTATGTACTCTTGTTTAATCCATTAAGAACCCTTTATATCTCCTCATATAATTTTAGAATGTTATTCAAGTTAATTTAACCTATTTTGTTAGATAAGTGACAATGAATAAGGGAGGTTAAGAATTCAATGTTTATATTTGAAGAATGAATAGCCTATAAGTTAAACTAACAAAAATTCATATTAATAAATAATTATAAATTAATTATGTGACTTCTTTAATACCACATGAAATTTCTAGGTGAAATAGAAGTTCATATTGGGCATAACCAACATAGATTTGTATTATAATTGATGAATAATCCGAGATTTACATGATGAAAAATTTCATGACAAAAAAATTAAATTGAATATTAATTGACATATGAACACTAAATCTAAAAAATCACGTCCATCACATACAATTTACAATTAATTTATAGATATATTTATAATTACCTTATCATGTAATTATTTCTTCACCGATGTAGATTACTACTATCATCATATCTTCATTGCATCATAATATCCAATAGTATAATATGGATAGCTATGATCTATACATAATCCAAATTCGTAGAGAATCACTATATTATTTTCGGGGTAGGAATGCTCAATCTCAATCACTTTCATAATCCATTATTTATTGTAGTAAGAATCTCTCCCTGGGAAAATTATTATTTAGGTTATCTCAAAGGATTGAAAGAGTGGAGGATTGATGATCTAGTTCTTGAGCATGTTATTCAGAGGTTTCATTCTTGGAATTGAGATAATTCCCTCTAGTTTTGTTGTTCTCAAAAAAAATATAACCCTTGAAAGAGATATGACTAGATATTTATAGATATAGGCTAGGGTTGGTAATTGCACATAGTACTTTAACCAATTCCTTATTTCTTTGTAAACCTCATGTATACTAATAATATAAATAATAATATTATTTTCTTGACATGTGAAATACCAATGGAAAAATAATAATGTTTTTTAAACAAATAAATATTTATCTATTTAAAGGATATTTAATACCTCCTTTCCTTCTAGACCATGAAACTCAATCCATTTGTTCACCATGGTATTTACCAAACCTTCAATAATGACTATTTATTTAATAAATTAATATTAATTCATTATTAACTGATAAATATAATAACTATTATATTATCTAAATATTTCAAATATTTTTATTATTATTTAACTCACATATTTATTCATTCAAATAACTCGTGATTTTTTGGAGATAAAACAACCCTAATTAATTATTATTATCCAAAGAATGAATAATATTTATTCTAACCTAAAAAATTGAAAATATAATTTAACGTAAATTCCAAATATACTTAGTGTGCATCCATATAGGACTCTTTCTTAGTGGTAATATAATGAACTGCTTAAATTCCATGAAGCATCTTGCAATACACCAAGGAACCCATCGAGAATAAAGTTAATTTCGCAATGACATGAAACCTCATAGGAATTCTCAGTCTATAATATAGTCCATTTATCATGACATCTCTAATCAAACAGCAGGATATTTGTGTCATCAACCTATGCACTTGATTTGTCTTCATTTGACTTTTTAAAAATGTTCCTTCCAACAAAACACCATGGATTTTGATTTATTTAGGATGTTATATTCCCATTAAAGGGCCTAATATATCAACTTATATTAAATATTAGAATGGAAAAATATTTTCTCACATTATTCAATAATTCAATATCACTCATGAAGTACCCAATGTACTGTACTTTACCATGAACATATGTCATCATATTTTTCATCAATACATCAAATTACATGAATCGTGATACACATAAATAATAATATTAAAGTATAAGGACCAATACAAACATACATAGAAAGAAACATCCAATAAAACAAATAAATGTGGATTTATTATTATCCATTCATGTTTTCATAATCTCATATTCTTATGATTAACAAGGTCATACACCATGAGAAAGTGTCTCAAAGTCCTATGAGTCTCCACAGCTATTCTCATGTAACATTTTCATCTTGTTAATTTGTATTTTATAACTATATAACACATATTTAAGAATATTTCCATGACACTTCTAGTTTCTCATCATACCAGGGAACTACTATAACCTTTCAATGTGAAAGTTTCTCTTAGAACATTATCACATACTATGTAATGCATTACACCAATCATGATGTGATAATAATTTTATTAACCTTCAATAAAATGAAAATAGGTAACAATAAAGTAAATATAAGTTATTTCTAGGAAAAAATCCAAAAAATAATTTCTAAATAATTAATTATAATTAATGGAAATATGTGAGTGGTTAATAATAATTAGTAATTAATTTATAGATTACTAGTAAATAGAACTAAATAGTAATTAACTAATAGTAATTTATAACACCTCAAAACATAATCAACCCAGAATTACATGATTTACAACAAGTTATGGACTTTATTACATTTTAAATATCATTTAGGTTCATTGTTTTAGAGAATTATGAAAACCATTATATAAAAAAGTGGGAATTTCCACTGCGATTGCATTTTTTATGAAAAACAATGACCTTATTTTGACAATACTATTTCATCCATGACTCATTTTCTTAATTCATGATGTGTAACAATTTAAATTGATATACTTTATAAAAATCATTAGGCCCTATGTTTTTTTTAAAATGTGGGACGAGAAAAGAAATTCTCATCAAGGGATATAAAAAGAATCAAAAATTGTAAATCTCTTTTTTAAAAACTTCAAAATCCATAAAGTAGGTTTCATTTTTATAAAATAAACTTTGATGACATATAATCATTTACTCAACCATGAAAAAAAGTCTATTTCCCAAATATTTTCATAAAAAATTTATTATTATGGATATAGGTAAAATAATAATTCCTAAGGGGATATTGAAAAACATGAAAACATTTCATTGAAAACAAAACTTTCACCTTTATAAGACTATAAAATTTCCTTTAAATAATAAGTTCATTTTATTTCCTTATAAAATCAAAATATTTCAATAAAAACCCATTTTTTACCATAGAAAAATATGTAGGTACCTTGGGATATCATCATCATATCACTATTACAATCACACTTTCAATCAACCTAAAAAGAAATAAACTTCATGGTTAATTACAATATGTATACTCTTGGATAATATTAAATTATACAATGCATTGGATGCATATATCAGACCCACCCATCACCATAAATAATGTCCAAGAAATATAACATTAATTAAACACATAAAATCATTTATTTTCATCCTAAAACCCTTAAAATTGGAATTTCATCTCATATGAAAAACCAATTTCAGGTATCTCATAAAATAAGAAGAAATATACTTTTATTTTGAAGAAATTTAAAGACTAAAAATTACCCTAAAATGGGAACATGATCTTTGAAATAATATAGAAACATTAAGAGAAATCTTGATAATGAATAATGATGGGAAAATGTGGTCATATTGTAAAAATTAAAATATCATTCTTTTCCCATTCTGATAAAAAGTCATAAATGAGTTCTATGAAAAACATAGAAAAGATTAATTTTTAAATATTTGTATAGAAAGTCAAAATTACTTGAAAATTAAATTTGATATTCTTTAAAGAAAAAATAAGAAAATTCTAAAAAATTTGAAAGAATATTTTTAAATAGGTAGAGGAAATGACCCTTTTTATTGAAAAAAAGAGGAACCTTTTTTATTAGGTAGAGGGGAACCCATTATAAATGGACCATAATACATAACCCATAAGGTTTTTTATTGGCCAAAGACCTAGTAAACATGAGACTCCAATACCCAAATACACCTTAACCCATGTGTTTTTTTTACCATTGATCTGAGCACAACTTTCAAGTAGTAGAGTCTTCCCAAGATTCAGGCTACATCCCAAGTTCCACCATTAAACTAGACTTGTCCATCCCTTCATTATATATATCATATCGGCTCACCTCATTTTTCAGTGGGCCCATATCTAAACTTGTCCGCACCTCTTTATCACTGATACTGTATCATGACTCCTTCATGAGGACCTCACATAATTCTTGTACATCATAGTCACCTACGATTAGAGGCCCACCACTATCATCCACTAATAGTGACCCCTCTTCCCCTTCTTACTAGCATTTTCCAACATCCAGTCTGATCTCGCAATATCCACTGACATCACATTCCAACCCATCATATCATAAGAGAAATAAATCCACCATAGAGGACTATCATGGGTAAAACTGTAACACCCCAGGTAAATAAAGAATATGACATTTTTATATTTATCCATATTTGTGAATAAAATATTAATATTACTTTAAAGGGGATGCTATGATCGATGGCGTACCCAATACGCAACAACGAGTTTCTTGGGAATCTTACATTGCACTCTAATAATAAAATAATATTATTTTAAATAGTAGTTAACGCCTAGCCGTTGTAATAGCGGGAATGAATAAAACTAACTAAAAAATGATTATATATGTTTGTCAAATATTTTTACTTTTTACAATAAATTTTAGAGGATTAAAAATGCGAATGAATCCAATTTTAAGCGTAAACATTCTAATATTCTTTAAAAGGTATATTAACCGCCTTTTGATGGAGAACCTCTTTTAAATGAACTTTTTTACAATTTTATGTGTTATATTTGAAAAAATAAAATTCTTCTTTAGAATCGGGACATCAAAATTTACTTTGTGTAAATTTTTGGTATTTTTCCGAGAAAGTTCAATTTTTAATGAATAGTGAAAAATGTTGTATTTTAATTCAAAACCTCTTTTTAATCTAATTTATTTATATGATTAGATTATATTTTTAATTGGTTTTAAAGTGAAATTATAATATATGTTTACCATTTAATTCAATAGTTGTCGTTGGAATTAATTTCACTTTAAAATCGGACTTAAACTAGTGTCAATCTTTTGATACTTTTTGTTTCATAAAAACACGCTATTTGTTTTGACAGCGGGAATTAATTATTAAATTAATTAATGAAACTTATATGTTTTTAATTTTTTAAAATAGACATCATTTTTAAATTTGGAATATCAAATATATCTTAGGGTGAAGTTTTGGTAATTTTCTGAAAAACTTGAATTTTTGATGAATAGTGAAACCACTAAGTGGTACTTATAAAAACTGATTTTCCGTTTAAATGAAATTTTTCCACATTTGTGTTTTTAATTTCAAAAATAAAACATACATGGTTGTCATTAAGAAGTAAAATTTGGTTCAATGGGATTAAAATAATTTTTTGGTGAATAGTAACATATTAAGTTTTTAATCGCGATTAGAGGTAATTAGTGTAGTTTAAGGTAAGAATAATGTTTTAATAAAATGAAATGACCTAGAAACATGTCCTACCCTAATTTGATGTGTCATGTCCGACCAAGACAATCCATGGGTCAACTTGGGGACCCCATGGAGACACTTTGGTTGGAAAATGACATAAATACCTTTTTATTTAATGTTAAAGTAAAAATGACACAAACATGAGTTGTTTTACTAAACCAATTTTTACATGGGGTTATACAAGTTATATTTTTGACTATAAATATTAATTGGAAAGATAAAAATATATCCTACATCATAGTATTTTTTTTATAATTTTTAGACATTAAATAAATTAAATTATTTATGACATAATGATGATGCAACGATTACCTCATTAATAAAGGATTTAAATAAAATGAAATGATAATGTAAAATATATGACCTACATATGTCCAAAACCTATTGGATTGGTGGATTTCGAACCCTTATCACCTTAACCTTGAATTATATCAATGTGGGACCTTTTGAATCCAAAACTCATTTTAAAATAAAGTAACATTTCTTTACTTTCCAAGAGTGCCCCTCCTCTCCTCTTATAAAAGGCCCCCACCTCTACCTCCTTACCCACACTTCCAAAGCCTTTGGCTCGGCCAAACCCTGCCCATTTTGTCTCTACACTTCCCTCTCTTACTCCTTGAAGCCTCACTTTGGTCAGAAGTCTTCCCAAGGAAGCCTTTGAGCTCAAACCAAAGGGAGTTACCCGATTTTAAGGTAATGTCTTCACTTGTGTCCTTTTGTTTTATTTTGCTTCTCCAACCCCCTAAACTCTTTTTATTCATTTCTTTTGTAACAACTCCAGTATATTCAATATACTAGGATGTTTTTATAATAAGTATTATATCTAAACTTACACACACCTTCGTATAATGGTTAAAGAACATACTGTTTCTGTGGTTGGCGATTTTGTGCCTCACGAAACGATGATTGTTCAATATTCTTTTAACACCTTTAAAGGTGGCCATTATGATGTCACTGTATTTTATATATCATATATAATATTTTTATGTTTTACTTAAGCTTATGTATTTTTCTTTTGTTGCATACCTTTATGGTTTCCATTATGGGTAAACGCAATATCTTCATTTAAGGAAGTACGGACTACCGCCCCCTCAAAGTGATTTGATTCGTTAATACCATATGTGGAACGTATAAAGGATATATTTCATGATATTATATATGATACCATACTGGAATTAAAATAATATTATGTATCATTAGGTTTTAATTCCATTAAATATGAAATAGAAATGGAAGTAGCGTTCATGCGTACGTACGACTTACCGTCTCCATGAACGGTACATTTCATTTCTTATCTCAAAATGTTATGTACTATTATAAGTACATATATATAATGGATATATATTTAATATATTACATCTAAATGATGGATATAATTATGTAATTATAACATATATATATCTCTCATTTTTTTAATTCCATTAATATGAAAAAAATGAAAGTAGCGTTCATGCGTACGTATGGCCTACCGTCTCCATGAACGGTGCTTTTAATTTTTATCTCCAAGTGCTATGGAATATTATAAAATGAATATATACTGGATATATATGATATTTAAAACATAAATACTATTCTGGATATGATGTACCTATAACTAAATGGAAAATTATTTTCCAACAAGTTCAATTTTTGACTCATGTACCAAACATCGACAAAAACGTCTGATATGAACTCATATTATTAACCAATTATTATAACATTAAAAAATGTGATATGAACTGAATAATAATATTTATAGGAGGTACTTAAGAAATTATAAATTGACCAAAGTTTATTATTCAGGAATATAAAGAAACGAACAAGACAAGTTGGACTTGAGGTAAGGGATCCTACCCCTCTCTTTCTTTTTTAAGTACACTCTTTTATGTCATTCCTTTTAAACTAATATTTCTTATGATTGGGATGTTATTTTATATTACGCCTACTGTAATTTTTATTTTCATATGATTAGAGACCCTATTATATCTCATAAATTCATTTTTGGAAGCTTTAAGTGGCGCCGTTAGGCTGCCGAGTTTTCGTAAGGGATTTTTCATCTCACTTTTAGTCTCGTGAGATTTATGCTAAATTTTCCACCATTTCCTTTGAGTGGTGTATTTACTATCCATTATTATACTCTTTGTGTAACATAATTTCGTTTATGAGTATTTAAATCAATGTTTTATAGTCCTTATTTCATGGGGTGTACGTTTCGAAAGTTACCCAAATCGGTAAGGGAACCTTTCACCCTCCTCTTTTTAAAAGACTTCTTTTGTTATGTATTTTAATTTTCATATTATTATGTGGGGATATGTTATTATATATCCTTATTGTCTTAGATTTTATGTCCAAGTGATGATATACCCTTTATCTCTCTCATCAACTCTTTTTCTAAAATTTGATGTGACGCCGTTAGGCTGTCAAGGGAACTTCTTAACCCAATTTCGGTTTCTTTGGGTTCAACATGTAGTTATTGAATACGTCATCCTTTGAATATGTGTGAATGGAATTTGATTGTTTTACACTTAATATCCACTTATATTGGGTGTATTTATATTTTTCACACATAATTATGAGATTGATTTAACCTTAATTTAAGGATACCTTCTTTACAGGGGATTTCTTCTCATTTTACATTTCTATTGAGACTTCATTGTTGTTATGCACCAATTCACTCTTATATGGTGTATATACTGTCCTTTGGAATATTATATCACTAATTCCTTTATTATCATGATATTATAAATTTCTGATTAAATGTTATTCCTCAATTATTGTATTCAAGTGTCTCTCATTTTGTTAAAAAACCTTTAACTAAAATATGGTTTTAAATGTTTTAATGTTTTAATATTATAAATATTTCTCGTTAATATCCATGTTTTCAAAATGGTTTTAAGAATTTATTTATATGGATATTGATGGTTTAAAATGTTAAAACCTTCAAAGTGGTATGGGACACTTTGATTCAAAGATCTCTTTATTAAATGTTTTAAATGGTTTCGAAAATGGTTTTTGGAATGGATTTATTATTTCAATATCTTAAAATGTTATATTGTTATTGCAATATGGAAATGTTATATTTCCTTTATGCTTAAGTTATGTGCTATGATTATGTTATGGTTCTTGGGCATTGTTTATGAAGACGGGTGGTTCCATGATAAACTAAGGGCAGGTGAGCCCGATATAGCTCTCCAATGCATTGGGTAACGCGAAGGGGTTAAACATTAAGGTTTCTCCGAAGTGATTTAGGGAATATATTGTGATGGGTATTCCAAACGTAACCAAGAGGGTTAATCCCTACGTAAGAATGTTATTAATGCCTCAAGTTACCTTTATTTCTTATGATTTCTATGATTTATTCATGATTTGATGAGGTATGTTAAAGTGCTTATGTTTTATGAGTAAAGTATGATTTCATTGATTCTTATGTGTACATGTACTCATGTTTACTTTCCATATTTTTATAACCCTTACTGAGCTTTTTATGCTCATCCCAAGTTTTTTGAAATGTTTTTCACAGGTCAAGGAAAAGGTACATGATATGATGATAGTGTCAAGGAAGTGTCAAGAAAGAATCCATGCTTTATTTTTTAAATATGTTTCCGTTTATGGGGAAAAAATGAATACTATCTTTTGTGTAACCACTTTGTTTAAATGTGGAATGTAATGCAAGTTTTATGATCTAATTCTCTAAAACTCTAAACCTGAAAAGATCCTCAATGTGTAATCTTGTAATAACTCAAGATTAAGTAAGGTTTAAGGCTGGGGCCTTATAGTTGGTATCATAGGTCGGTTTAGATAACTTTAGAGGTTAGGGTATCTTCTAAGCATAAGTGACATTACCATAATGGTTAGGATTTCAGAAAGAGTCCTAGTTTTAGATAAAGTGAATAAGTAAGTATATCTTAGTGGTTATATTCCTCATTAGTACATGATGGTTTTGTTGATATACTCACACTGACATTTCTGTTTTTAGTGAATGGATGGATCTAGTAGGAAGCAAAGTGACAATAGGTTTGAATGAAACTGTGGAGGTTCTCTGATTAAGAGACTGGATGAAATGGGGTATTCAATGATGAAACTCATGGTTGTTCTAGACCAACTACCAAGGAGTCATGATCATCCACTTGAACCTTGGTATGTTCTGTAATACATCATGTACGAGATGACCAATCGATGTGGATGTCCAGGTAATAATTATAAAGGTAACCATTAGTGTTTATATGATCCTTACTTTTGAGGTAAATATGGGTTATTATATGTTATGATGGAAAATGAAAGGCATGAGATAAACTTGAGGTTAAAATATTTTATGATTATTTTTTTTGAATATTTTATCTCGTTTTGGGGAATGTTTTAAGAATTATATAGTTTTGGAAAAAGGACAACACACAGACCGTGTGACAACCCGTCGCGTCAGACAAAGCTGCTGGAATCGAACCCACAACCAAAGTGCGACTGGTATTTGTCGCCTACCACTGGACTACGTGAAGTCACTAGTTAGTTTGACCAAATCTTTTTAGTTAGATGATTTTATTAATTAAGAGTAAGTTGATTTTGGGTTATCTATGGAAATTTATTAACCTATCATGGAGGATATGTGATTAGGTTAATTAATTTTTAATATGAGACTTTAGGAGCAACTGATGTTATTTGGAGATAAATGTTACGATTTAACTTGGAAGACTATGTGACTAAATCCTTCAAATATTTGGGTTTCAATCTTATTTTGGTTTAATTTGAAGAATTTTATGGACAAATTGTTTATCGAATGGTCCTCGTTGAACTTTGGGTTTTGTTGGACAAATTTTGGAGATTAAGAATAGATTTGTTTTTTTAAAAAGGATTATCCTTTTTGGGTATTATCTGATCTTGTACTAACCTTTTTGGTTTTTTTTGGATAAGGTCTAAAGATATGGGAAGTATATACTTCTCTTTTGTGGATTAGGTGATCCTCTAGAAGCTGATTATAGTACTCTTAATGTGAACAAGTCTTCCTAAATACTCGTCTTTTGGGGAAAGTATGAGTTTGTGTAAGAAATCTAGTAAAATTTGAAAGTCAACATGATAAGTGATTATGTTTCCTTATGAATAAATTCCTCAATAAAAAGTAACTTAAAACAAAAATGTTGACTATTAACTTTTCCTACTGGGGAATCGAATGACGTTTAACCCATCACAAGTTTTTGATCTTCTCATGGTTAACTTTCTCCTAGACATGTTTACTGTCACTCTCCATCAGAACACGAACCTTTGTTTTTTCTTCAATATCCATATTTTCATACTTGGAATCCTAGTATGGGTTAACTTGGGTGACCTTTGTACTTATCTTTCTTTATTTTTTTAAAGTGATTGTTTTATTGACTCTTGTTCCGATGTGGGATTTCCAATGAAGTTTCCAAGCCCAATTTTAAAATTGCGAGGACGCAATTCTCAAAAGGGGGGAAGGATGTAACACCCCAGGTAAATAAAGAATATGAAATTTTTATATTTATCCATATTTGTGAATAAAATATTAATATTACTTTAAAGGGGATGCTATGCTCGATGGCGTACCTAATACGCAACAACGAGTTTCTTGGAAATCTTACATTGCACTCTAATAATAAAATAATATTATTTTAAATAGTAGTTAATGCCTAGCTGTTGTAATGGAGGGAATGAATAGAACTAACTAAAAAATGATTATATATGTTTGTCAAATATTTTTACTTTTTACAATAAATTTTAGAGGATTAAAAATGCGAATGAATCCAATTTTAAGCGTAAACATTCTAATATTCTTTAAAAGGTCGATTAACCGCCTTTTGATAGCGAACCTATTTTAAATCAACTTTTTGAAAATTTTATGTGTTAAATTTGACAAAATAAAATTCTTATTTATAATTGGGACATCAAAATTTACTTTGTGTAAATTTTTGGTATTTTTCCGAGAAAGATCAATTTTTAATGAATAGTGAAAAATGTTGTATGTTAATTCAAAACCTTTTTTTAATCTAATTTATTTATATGATTAGATTATATTTTGAACTGGTTTTAAAGTTAAATTAGAATATATTTTTACCATTTAATTCAATAGTGGTCATTGGAATTAATTTCACTTTGAAATCGGACTTAAACTAGTGTCAATCTTTTGATATTTTTTATTTCATAAAAAAATGCTATTTGTTTTGACAGAGGGAATTAATTATTAAATTAATTAATGCAGCTTATATGTTTTTAATTTTGTAAAATAGACATCATTTTTGAATTCGGAATATCAAATATATCTTAGGGTGAAGTTTTGGTAATTTTCTGAAAAACTTCAATTTTTGATGAATAGTGAAACCACTAAGTTGTACTTATAAAAACTGATTTTCCGTTTAAATGAAATTTTGCCACATTTGTGTTTTGAATTTCAAAAATCCGACATACATGGTTGTCATTAAGAAGTAAAATTTGGTTCAATGGGATTAAAATAATTTTTTAGTGAATAGCAACTTATTAAGTTTTTAATCGCGATTAGAGGTAATTAGTGTAGTTTAAGGTAAGAATAATGTTTTAATAAAATGAAATGACCTAGACACATGTACTACCCTCATTGGATGTGTCATGGAAGACCAAGAAAATCCATGGGACAACTTGGGGACCCCATGGAGCCACTTTGGTTGGAAAATGACATAAATACCTTTTTATTTAATGTTAATGTAAAAATGACACAAACATGAGATGTTTTACTAAACCAATTTTTACATGGGGTTATACAAGTTATATTTTTTACTATAAATATTAATTGGAAAGATAAAAAGCTTTCCTACATCATAGTATTTTTTATAATTTTTAGACATTAAATAATTTAAATTATTTATGACATAATGATGATTCAGCGATTACCTCATTAATAAAGGATTTAAATAAAATGAAATGATAATGTAAAATATATGACCTACACATATCCAAAACCTATTGGATGGGTGGATTTAGAACCCTTATCACCTTACCATTGAACTATATCAATGTGGGACCTTTTGAATCCGAAAATCATTTTAAAATAAAGTAACATTTCTTTACATTCCAAGAGTGCCCCTCCTCTCCTCTTATAAAAGGCCCCCACCTCTACCTCCTTACCCACACTTCCAAATACTTGGGCTTGGCCAACCCCAGCCCATTTTGTCTCTCCACTTACCTCTCTTACTCCTTGAAGCCTCAGTTTGGGAATAAGTCTTTCCAAGGAAGCCTTTGAGCTCAAACCAAAGGGAGTTACCCGATTTTAAGGTAATGTCTTCACTTGTGTCCTTTTGTTTTATTTTGCTTCTCCAACCCCCTAAACTCTTTTTATTCATTTATTTTGTGAAATATCCAGTATCTTCAATATACTAGGATGTTTTTATAAGAATTATTCGAGATACACTTACACACACCTTCGTCTAATGGTTAAAGAACATACTGTTTCTGTGGTTGGCGATTTTCTGCCTCACGAAACGATGATTGTTCAAAATTCTTTTAACACCTTTAAAGGTGTCCATTATGATGTCACTGTATTTTATATATCATATATAATATGTTTATGTTTTACTTAAGATTATGTATTTTTCTTTTTTGGCATACCTTTATGGTTTCCATTATGGGTAAACGTGATATCTTCATTTAAGGAAGTGCGGACTATCGCCCCCTCAAAGTGATTTGATTCGTTAATACCATATGTGAAACGTATAAAGGATATATTTCATGATATTATATATGATACCATACTTGAATTAAAATACTATTATGTATCATTATGTTTTAATTCCATTAAATATGAAATAGAAATGGAAGTAGCGTTCATGCGTACGTACGGATTACCGTCTCCATGAACGATACATTTCATTTCTTATCTCAAAATGTTATGTACTATTATAAGTACATATATATAATGGATATATATGTAATATATTACATCTAAATTATGGATATCATTCTTGAATTATAACATATATATATATATATATATCTCATTTTGTTTTAATTCCATTAATATGACAAAAAAATGAAAGTAGCATTCATGCGTACGTACGGCCTACCGTCTCCATGAACGGTGCTTTTAATTTTTATCTACAAGTGCTATGGAATAGTATAAAATGAATATATACTGGATATATATGATATTTAAAACATAAATACTATTCTGGATATGATGTACCTATAACTATATGGAAAATTATTTTCCAACAAGTTCAATTTTTGACTCATGTACCAAACATCGACAAAAACGTCTGATATGAACTCATATTATTAACCAATTATTATAACATTAAAAAATGTGATATGAACTGAATAATAATATTTATAGGAGGTACTTAAGCAATTATAAATTGACCAAAGATTATTATTCAGGAATATAAAGAAACGAACAAGACAAGTTGGACTTGAGGTAAGGGATCCTACCCCTCTCTTTCTTTTTTAAGTACACTCTTTTATGTCATTCCTTTTAAACTAATCTTTCTTTTGATTGGGATGTTATTTTATATTACTCCTACTGTAATTTTTATTTTCATATGATTAGAGACCCTATTATATCTCATCAATTCATTTTTGGAAGCTTTAAGTGGCACCGTTAGGCTGCCGAGTTTTCGTAAGAGATTTTTCATCTCACTTTTAGTCCCGTGAGATTTATGCTACATTTTCCACCATTTAATTTGAGTGGTGTATGTAATCTACATTATTATAATATTTGTGTAACATAATTTCGTTTATGAGTATTTAAATCAATGTTTTATAGTCCTTCTTTCATGGGGTGTACGTTTCGAAAGTTACCCAAATCGTTAAGGGAACCTTTCACCCTCCTCTTTTTAAAAGACTTATTTTGTTATGTATTTTAATTTTCATCTTATTATGTGGGGATATGTTATTATATATCCTTATTGTCTTAGATTTTATGTCCAAGTGATGAGATACCCTTTATCTCTCTCATTAACTCTTTTTCTAAAATTTGATGTGACGCCGTTAGGCTGTCAAGGGAACTTCTTAACCCAATTTCGGTTTCTTTGGGTTCAACATGTAGTTATTGAATATGTAATCCTTTGAATATGTGTGAATGAACTTTGATTGTTTTACACTTAATATCCACTTATATTGGGTGTATTTATATTTGTCACACATAATTAGGAGATTGATTTATCCTTAATTTAAGGATACCTTCTTTACAGGGGATTTCATCTCATTTTACATTTCTATTGAGACTTCATTGTTGTTATGCACCAATTCACTTTTATATGGTGTATATACTGTCCTTTGGAATATTATATCATGAATTACTTTATTCTCATGATATTATAAAGTTCTTATTAAATTTTATTCCTCAATTATTGTACTCAAGTGTCTCTCATTTTGTTAAAAACACTTTAACTAAAATATGGTTTTAAATGTTTTAATGATTTATTATTATAAATATTTCTCATTAATATCCATGTTTTCAAAATGTTTTAAGAATTTATTTATATGGATATTGATGGTTTAAAATGTTAAAACCTTCAAAGTGGTATGGGACACTTTGATTCAAAGATCTCTTTATTAAATGTTTTAAATGGTTTCGAAAATGGGTTTTAGAATGGATTTATTATTTCAATATCTTAAAATGTTATATTTTTATTGCAATATGGGAATGTTATATTTAATTTATGCTTAAGTTATGTGCTATGATTATGTTATGGTTCTTGGGCATTGTTTATGAAGACGGGTGGTTCCGTGATAAACTAAGGTTGGGTGACCCTGATATAGCTCTCCAATGCATTGGGTAACGCGAAGGGGTTAAACGTTAAGGTTTATCCGAAGAGATTTAGGGAATATACTGTGATGGGTATTCCAAACGTAACCAAGAGGGTTACTCCCTACGTAAGAATGTTATGAATGCCTCAAGTTACCTTTATTTCTTATGATTTCTATGATTTATTCATGATTTGATGAGGTATGTTAAAGTGCTTATGTTTTATGAGTAAAGTATGATTTCATTGATTCTTATGGGTACATGTACTCATGTTTTCTTTAAATATTTTTATAACCCTTACTGATCTTTTTATGCTCATCCCAAGTTTTTTGAAATGTTTTTCACAGGTCAAGGGAAAGGTACATGATATGATGATAGTGTCAAGGAAGTGTCAAGAAAGAATCCATGCTTTATTTTTTAATTATGTTTCCATTGATGGGGAAAAAAATGATTACTATATTTTGTGTAACCACTTTGTTTAAATGTGGAATGTAATGCATGTTTTATGATCTAATTTTCTAAAACTCTAAACCTGAAAAGATCCTCAATATGTAATCTTATAATAACTCAAGATTAAGTAGGGTTTAGGGTTGGGGCCTTATAAAAACCCTTTATGTGATTCACTATAAATGGTACCTATTCAATTGAATAGGAACTTGAGTGTATTTAAAAGAACAATAATGTAAAATTGAAAGATTTTAAATACATTAAAATAAAGTTTTAATGAAAATTCCATTATCTCGAATCCCAAATCACCATATACATATTTTAATTTTTTAAATAATAAAATTATACTAATTATTTACATGACTATTAACCTTTCTTATATTCATACCCTTATTTTTAATCATTTTATTTCATTTATTACCATTTTCTATTTAATTTTTAAATCTTTTAAGTTCACATCGGACATTTTGGGGTCATTCGGCCCAAAATAAATTTGGTGTGTATAAAAATGTCAAACAGGTCATGTTTCCATCATATAAAGAATATTAGACAAGTTATAATTATATTTTTTATATATTAAATATAATTTTAGAACTATACAAGTAATATAGTTATGAAAAATGAATATTATAGTTTCATGGATGCGGTAGTTCATACGTACACATGAGAAACATTTTAATTTTTATAATGGTTGAAAAGGAAATAAAGTAGAGATATTTTTACCATTATAGAATCAAAATAATATTATTGTATAATATTTATTAGTTAAATCCATCCTTATGACCATATATGTGATAGTTAGTGATGAAAAATGAATTACATAACTTTATGGTGATGGTAATCTACACATATGCATGAGTGGAAAATATATTTTCAATAAATGTGAGGGTAAGAAGGTAAATAATATTTCATATTCATAGAATAATAATTATTTCATAGACATAATATATATAAATTAAATAAATATTTATAACCATCATTGTTAGGCAGTGATGAAATACGAATTACATCACCTCATGGAGGTGACAGTTTTCATGTATGGGCAAGCATCGATTTCAATTTACATAGGATAGAAAGGGGATGGAAAAAGGTTTTAACATTAAGAAATTGACATTTAAGTATAGCAAAGATACTTATTTTATCATATTATGATGGTTATAATATGTTTTCTTAATGTATTATAATAAAAAACTTTGAAATAATTCTATTAAGACTTATACTTCCTCCTTGGAAATATTTTTTTGCATTACAACTTAATCCTTCTAGAATTGGACATTTGGTGATACCATGGACCATAAGACATGTTTATGAGATTTTTGAAGGTATTTTTGTAGATTTTAGTTGATATATAGTAATCAATGTGTTTGTAGATGTGTGGAGAGGAGGTTCCATTTTAGAAGTGGGAAGAGTGGAACCCTTGTAAATATTAATAACTTTAATATATAATAAATGTGTTTCTCAAAAAAGTGGATCAAATTTAGTAAGATTTAAAATGTAGGATAAGTTATGGTTTAAATACACTCATAAAACCAAAATTAGAAAATTTTTAGAGATATTTTAAGACTTATCTCTTAGTTTACCCCCCATTTTAACCTTTTAACCCTTTACCGAGGTGGATTTTTTTACTATGGTAACTATTCATTATGAAAAAAATGAAACAAACTTTATTATATAATTTCAATATAATGATCCCAAATAAGGAATCCAATTTAAAATATTCAATTTCTTGAAGTGGAAAAAATTAATTTTAATATACTTTCACAAAACACAATGAAAATCATCTCTAAAAAAATTTCCTTTTTAAGAGTAAAAATATTTGTACGCCAAAATCAAGTATAATGTTGATTACCATGGAATAAATTTTATTATGTTAAATAAAATAATAAAAGATTTTAATTTCAATAAAAACAAAAACCTAAATAGAACTTGTGAATTATTATTAATATTATTTTTTAAATTTGGGGCCAAAGCCCTTTTTTATAAAATTGAAAATGTTCTCTATTCCCCCCAAAATAAACTATTTTAGAAAAATACCAAAAATTTATTTGAAAATTATTTTGAAACAATGGTGTAAAAAATAAATACCATTTTATTAATTTCAATTTATAAAATTATAAAATTTTACTTTAAAAAAAACTTGCAATGCCTGAAAAAACAATTTATTTAAATAAAACTATTCCTTCATCAATTGAAAAATTACATAAAACTATTTATAAAACTATAATAAATGAAAATATATAAAATGAATAACTATAAATAATTTTTTTTATTTATTTATAGAAGTATCAGAGTTATCACATTCTCCCCCCTTGAATAAATTTCATCCTCAAAAATTTATTCATTATTAAATAGGTGAAGGTTTTTTTACATCATAATTTTTTCATAATCCCATGTTACTTCTTCCATCATATGGTTATTCCATAAAACCTTGACTTGGTGAGTTACATTATTAGATAAAAACTACTTTCTATGATCGAGAATATGAATATAACTTTCCTTATAAGAATTATTCTCCTCCAACTATAATACTTTAGGGCTCAAAACTTAAGATGCATCAGGTACATATTTCCTTCATAATGAAATATGAAAAAAATCATGTAATTAAGTTAAATTCAAATGAAAGGATACCCAGTAAGAAACTGCTCCCACATAGAAATATTTTAAGAAAAACATAATCTCCTAACTCAAATGACTGATCTTTTCTATGATTGTCTATATAACTCTTATGTATACTATGAGACTCCCTCATATGGTGATAAATAGCCTTTAATTTTTTTAATAATATCTTAAAAAAAGTTTTGTCCCAAAAACATTCTTTCCCCGACTTCATCCCAACATGATGGAGTTCAATAATTATTTTTATATAATTCCACAAATAGTTTAATCTATATATTGAAGTAAAAAATTTTACTATAAGAAAATTCATATAATGAAATATGTTTATCCCAACATCCTTGAAAATTAAATGAGTAATCTCTAAGAATATCCTCTAATTTCTAAATTACCTATTCCGACTATCCATCAAATTGAGAGACAAAATGTATATTTAAACTTAGCTCAATACCCATCAACATCTTAATTCTTTTCAATATATATGATATAAATATGGGATCACAATTAGATACTATGTAGAGGTAACTCCATGTAACTTGGTTATCTCTTTAAGATATATTCTTCCAAGATGATCTAAATACAATGTATCTAAAATAAGTAGAAGATTCATAGATTTATTCAAAGGATCAACAATAACCCAAATAATATGTCACAACCTGTCCCCCGGGCCCATGCTGTGACTACCCCAAGCTCACATCTTTAAGGACAGGGGCCGAAGGTGTCAACCTACATGTGGGAGGCATTAGCTTGGATACCAGTATCCACACACACACCCAACCAAGTCCCAAATCACAAAAGGGAAACAAAATACCACTGAATAAACTGAGTTCAAGTAAAACTGAAATAAAGTGGTCTAGAATACAAACCCAAGAAGAAGTAATGAAAACTATAAATTATGAAAAGTGCTCTGATAACCCGTTGTAGTAAACCCCACCTGATTGTGAGAGTAGAGAAGCTACTAGAATCTAAAGCAGTACATCCTATCTGTCTGGTCCTATTGGGCCCTGACTGGTCCTAGGCCACCAAGTCCACCGTCGTAGCATTCGTCCGTCCCGTATTCCTGAGCACCCCTATCAAAACATTGATTGTCTGCCCTAGACACAACATTTGTGGACAAAGACCATGCAGGGGTGAGTAACACAATACTTAGTGGGGACCCCAAAAAATGGAAAGATAACACAGTAATTCCTCAAAGTAAAGCATGAAACACAAGCCAACTCACACCATGTATATTCTGGGGTTGTAATAGTAGCATCATCAGTCACGTCGTCGAAAAAATCGACTACTAGAGAACTCTTCCTCTATCTAGTACAATGGGTCTTCCAAGTTACACTGAGGTCCTTCCCACTAATCTTAAACTACTTAGGTACTCCTCCCCATTGCATACCATGGGACAAAAAAGTCACACAGAGGTGCTTCCCACTAATCATGGTCTACTGAAGTATTCCTACTCATCACGTACCATGGGCCTTCAAAGTCACACATAGGTGATTCCCACCATGGGCCTACAAACTCACACTAAGGTGCTTCCCACGGGGCCAAAAGTCAGTAGTTGTCAGGACTCAACTAGTCGCAGGGTTCTGTACGTAGTGCATCTGGGAGAACCTATCCTCAAGGCCTTAATAATATCTCAAATTCCACAAAAGTGTCCATAGATAATGCCAACAGATCTTCCTCATCAAGAGGTTCCCAATTCCACAAACAGATCATCAATCGGACGTACAATTTACAAGATACATGCATTTTAGTAACTAGGGGGCGAGTTGGGATGGGGCCCGGTCCGACCTGGTCAGATCGACCCAACCAAACCAGCTCGGGGGTTCCACATACCTCAGATCATTCTGAAAGACCCGACCTAACCTGGTGTGGGTTAGGGTTGGTATGGTCAGGCTTGGCCAGTGGGACAGGCCCAATAGGCGTTGCGAGACCCAGCCTGGTTGGTAGAGGGTCTAGTCTTCCAGGTCGCCTAGTGACCCAGTTTAGTCTAACCCGTCCTGAAGAGGGTGTGGGTCTAGCCTATCAGTGTAGGTATGGCTAGATAGAATGGGTCAGCCTCATTGTGCAATTGGATCGGCCCAACTCAATGGGGGGAACAATCCATTGGTCTGAAGACCGACCACGCTAGTGGCCGTTAGTGTGCGACTGAGGCACATCAGATTGCCGCATCCCTCCCTGTCCTAGTGCGGCCTGCAATGTCCGGGCCGCTCCTTTATGTGCCCACGGCCTGTGACGACTGAACGCCCTCCACGTCACCCAAGGAAAAAGTCCATAGGTTGACCCTGGTCAACACAGCGCCATGATGGCATTGCGGGTCTCCAGCACCGCGACTTCCACCAAACTAGTGTGCCGATCCACCTGGCCATGTCCATGGCTGGCGACCTGCTCCTCCATCCGACACACGGTTGGCGCGTACCACCGCCTTCGCCGTGTGATGTTTCTGCTAGCACCAGTGCACTGATACAATCTTTGGAAGGCCACCGGATGTGCTCCAGTTGACCTTTCCTTTCACTGCTTGCGCCAACGGTCTCTGGGCGAGGATGCCTTTATCATTAAGCCTTCAAATCGGCCTTTCCGTCGCTTCTAAAAAAACAACCACCATGAGGGAACAAACAGAGGGGTTTGGGCCTTTTTTCGTGTCAGCCCCACCCTCTGCATTAGAAGTATTAAATACGGGGGAGGTTTGGGGAGTCTCCATTCAATCATTACATGTCAATATTTGAACCCCCGAATAATCATTCCAAAAGAAAAGTCACCCTCCCGTTAAAACGCATGATCCACAGATGAACCTGTCTGTGGGTTAATCTATGCTCGTCGTTTAGAAATAAGAATGTGGAAAATTTAAAATCAAATAACCCCTACATCTTTAAGTTCATTTCCTCACATTCATCCTCTAGGCATTAAGATGTCAGTGTCTCTTCTATGTTATGATATTCAAAAGGCGTCGAAGAAGGAGAAGTTCTGCTGGCATTCTTTATTTTTCGCTGTGGTGGAAGCCTATCAGTGGTTCTCCAGAGAATCCTCTATATTTTAAATCAATAATTCCCCAGTGCGTCACACTATAAATAAGAGCACATCACAACATTCCCATTATGGTGTGATGCTGTGTCGTTACACTGCTTCATTTATGAAACAACGTCCCCATTACACGTCATTAAAGTGTTATTATGCTATGAGTTAACGAGCCATTGATGAGCCTCATTGATGCGCATCATCGTTTCCCTGTCGCTACCCCGTAGAGTCACCGTGTACCACTCCAAAAAGATAAGGAAAATAAAATAATTCATTTACATATTTTTTTTAATTTCTTAGAATGAATGAAAAATACCTTTTTCTTTCATCCCTTGCCGGCTGATGTTAAGTTATTTCTAGGTGAATCCCGACATTTTGAATTCAACAGTGCCCTTCGATTATTGATCTGAGTGATGTTTCAAAAGATAGAAAAACCAGATCACACGTTTACTGAACGCACCTTAAGAAAAAGTTAAAAATTCCATTTCGGGCTCTCCGGACCTCAGAATCACGTGGCATCAAATTTCACATTATCAAAATAATTCCATATAAATAAAAAAAATTACACAGAAATTATGATATGTTACATTTTCACCACCATAGGAATTTACATCCCCCAAACCCAAAACAATAACTAAACAAAAATATGGGGGTATTGAGAACAAATCTAACCCTCCAAATCCCATGTGGTCTCTAAGAGATTCCTATGATACCATTGTACATGAACTAGAGGAATCAACTTCCTGCATAGGACCTGCTCCTGCCGATCCGCTATTTCCACTAGGAACTCTGCAAACATCACCCTATCATCGATGTTCAGCTCGCCCCAGTCGATGAAGTGCGATGGATCATGAACGTACCTCCTCAACTGCGACACATGGAAAACATCATGCACCCAGTGCATCTTTGGGGGAAGAGCTACGCGGTACGCCACCTCGCCAACCATGTTGAGGATATGAAAAGGTCCAATGAACTTCAGAGATAGATTGCTGCCCCGACCATTTTCCATAATCCCCATCAGGGTGAGACCTGAAGGAACACATGATCTCCCTCCTCAAACTCCAAGGGTCTCTATTTCCTATCGACATAAGACTTCTGACTGCTCTATGAAGTCCACATATGCTCTTGGATGATCTGAACCTTCTCGGTAGTAGCCCATACCAACTCTAGACCCATGAGTGCCGACTCCCTGGGGTCTTTCTAGCATATTGGTGATCTTCAAGGCCACCCATACAAGGCCTCAAATGGTGTTATACTAATGGTGGAGTGATAGATGTTGTTTTATGAAAACTCCACCAGTGGAAATTGGTCCTCCCAACCACGACCAAAGTCAAGGATGAAATAAAAAAGAATGTCCTCCAAGGTCTGTATGGTCTGATCTCTCTAATCGTCTACCTGGGGATGAAAAGCTATGCTCAAGCATAGCTGCGTCCCAAATGCCTCTTGTAACCCCTTCCACAACCCGGATGTGAAGTAAACGTCACAATATAAGACGATCTTCGAAGGCACCCCATGAAGCCTCGCTATCTCTTGGACATAGAGGCATCCCAATACCTCTACCGTCCCCTATTCCTAGATGGGTAAGAAGTGAGCCGACTTGGTGAGTCGGTCAACGATCACCCAAATAGATTCATGAACTCTAGACTTACATGGTAACCACGTCACAATGTCTATCTAGATACCGTCCCATTTCCACTCTGGGACCTCGAGTGGCTGAGTTAAGCCTGCCGTAACCTGGTGCTCGACCTTCACTCGCTGAAAAGTGAGGTATCATGAGATGAACTCAGCCACTGCTTTCTTCATCCTTGGCCACCAGTACTAACTTCAGAGGTCCTGGTACATCTTTTCCACTCTAGGATGTACCACCAAAGGGGACGTATGGAACTCCCTATACACCTCCTCCCACAATTCCATTGGTACTAAAGTTCACCCTTTGAAAATAATGACGTACTCCCTACCTTAAGAAATTCCTTCAGGAGCCTGTCCTAAGTATATCTGAGTACGTCGGGCCTCACAGTCAATGTCCCCTATCCGTGCCTCCCTAACTCGCTGTATGAGTGGGGGAGTAACAACCCTCTAATATAGGTAAAAACACTTCACCATTATCCATAAGGGATAACTACATTGCGACTAACTACTCTGTCACCTCACTCAGCAGATACAACCAGGTCCTTCTGCTGAGTGTGTCTGCCACCACATTCCCCTTTCCAGGAGTATAGACTATGTCAAAATCATAGTTCGTAAGGAACTCTAGCCATCTCTACTATCTCATGTTCAGGTCCTTCTGAGAGAATATATTCCTGATACTCTTGTGGTTGGAGTAAATTGTGAACCGTTCACCCATCAACTAGTGCCACCACATCTTCAAGGCATAGACCACTGCTGCCAACTCTAGGTTGTGGGTTTCATAGTTATGCTCATGATTTCTCAACTGTCATGAGCCGAAGGAAATTACTACTTGATCCTACATCAGTAAACAACTAATTCTGTTCCCTGATGAATCGTAGTAAACTACATACCCAATGCCCTCCTCTAGTAGTATCTAGATGGGGGCACAAGTAAGTATCCACCTCAGCTCCTTTGGAAACTCTTCTAGCATTTTTCTTACTACACAAAGGGATACCCCTTCTGTGTCAAAGCTGAAAAGGGTGATGATACTCTAGAGAAGTTTGGAATGAACCTACGATAGTATCCAACCAACCCCAAGAAGTTCCACTTCTCAGTCACGCTCTTGGGTGGCTCCCAAGTAAGAACCGACTCTATCATCACTATATCTATAAAAAATACATCCTCCGAGATGATGTTTCCCAAAAATTGGACCTACCGTATCCATAACTGACACTTCAAGAGTTTACCATAAAGCTGGTGCTCTCAGAGTGCATCCAGGACTATCCGCAGGTGTATAGCGTGCTGCTCCTTCGACGCTGAATAAACCAAGATGTCATCGATGAAGACCATGACGAACCGGTTGAGGTAGGGCTGGAAGATACTATTCATGAGGCCCATGAACACTTCTAGGGTGTTTTTCACACCGAAAGGCATCACCAGGAACTCTTTGCGGCCGTAAAAGCACATGAAGTCCATTTTTGGTACATCATTGTCCCGTACCCGTAACTAGTGATAGCCTGATCTGAGGTCTGTCTTTGTGAACCAATTATATCCCTTTAGCCGATCGAAGAGGTCATCAATTCTTAGTAGTGGGTACTTTTTCTTCACAGTCACCTAGTTCAAGAATTGGAATTCCACACAGAACCTAAAAATCTCATCTATCTTCTTGAAAAAAAGAACTGGGTCTGCCCTTGGTAAAATGTTAGGTCTTACAAACCCTTTATCCTGAAATTCCTCTAGGTGCACCCTCATATTAAAAAGATCTATGAGATCCATTTAATATGCCAGAGTGGATATCAACACTGTCCCAGGGTATAGGTTGATACAGAAGTCTACCTATCTATGAGTAAGTAGCCATGAAACCTTATTAGAAAAAACATACTTGTACTCATCCACCACTAAAGGGAAGCTTGGACTCCTCTCATCCACTACACTAAGGGTGATGGTATCCAACTAGTGAGTGATCAGATGCACCCCCCTCAGAGAGAGTTTGTCCTATGATGCAAGGGTTTTTTTCTTTCTCGTGAAGGAAAACCTGGTCCCATCTCTTTGGACACACTACACTATACTCCTAAAACAGCTGATCTAAGCATGGACCGTGGATAACCAGTCCATACCCAAGATAACATCGTAAGGCATCAATGCTTCTACATGGAGATCCCAACCAAAAATATAACCTCCTAGAGTAATCTTGTACTTCTGTCACTTGTGTGTAATCATTGAATCCCCTACCGTAGAAATCTGTAGTCGTAAGTATCGAGCCAATGGCTCCACTGGAATCTCCAAGCTTCGAATGGGAGTCATGTCAATGAAGGAGTGACTAGAAAATATGTCTATATGTACTACAAATAGGGTGAATAAGACATAGATCATACCTCAGATCATCTTTGGACCACTATGGTGGTAAGACTCTGCTGACTGGAGATGAGATCTCCCTAGTCCGTCTGCTCCCTAAGGTCGAGGTGGACCACCTAGGGGTGGTGGTGGTAACACCTTGAACCGTCTACCACCACCCTTTGCTGGGCTAGCTCCCTTGCCACATATGCCGCCCTATATACCTCCTCACTCAAATAGATGTCGATGTCTCAGCGGCCCTTCAATCGTCTCCTGTTAATCTGTACGATGGGTTGGGAAGTCATCCACCATGTGTCCTTACTCACCACATGAAAAGAAAATCTTTGACCTTTTCTGACTCCCTATGGCCTGGGAGCCTCACACTGCTGACCCTGAGTCCTAGGGTCAGCCTCTGAAAGACCTGGCTCACTTGGGATCATGCATTTACTATCCAATGCCTGCCAAAGACTCTACTACCCGGGGTCTACTGGAAACTCTAATTGTTGTTTCCTATTCTTCCAAGAATCTCTCCATTAGAAGGACTTTCTCCAGCACCCCGTCCTGGGTAGGAATGCTGAGAGACACCACCGAAGCCCAGATCTCCCACCTGGGTCCCTACTCAATGGCTCGTTCCCTAAAGAAAGTTTCATGTACCATGTATGTGGAGCAGTATGAAATCTCGTTGAACCTCACTGAGTACTTGGACACTGTCTTTCTTCCCTACTATAGGTGGAGCAGTTCATGAATGCGCATAAAACACAACATTGCGGGGAAAAATCCAATAGGAAAATCCTCTCTGAGTTAGCCCAAGTGAGGGTCGCCTCATCATGAGTCTGTATGTTCAAACTCCACCATATCACTGATAATCCATATATATATCTTTCTTCCAAGATCTCCATCTATTCAGGAGGTGTCCTCACTAAGCAGAAGACCCACGTCACAACCTCTAGCCAATCCTCATCGACCTGAGGATCCGTCTCTCCCCTCAACATGAGAGGTTTCTGTCTCAGAAACTCATGTAGGGAACTGAGCCTATGAATTTACTCTATTGGAACTGAAAATAGTAGATGCTAACCATTGTGTGGTGGTAGAACTGGTTCACCACTCAGTGGGGCCATCTCAAGTACTGGTCCCTAAATGGATGCCTCGTCGCTAGGTAGACTGTCATCACGACCTCATATTGGGATCTTGGCTGGTCGTCCACATGGAGGAATACTAAGATAGATCAATATGTACCTCATTTAGAAGGTTATACATGGTGAGATGAATATTATTCAAATATAGGAGACACTTATGAACCCATTGTTTTCATGTATTGAGCCGAAAATAGAATTCAAGGTTCTGATGTATGGATACGTCGGCCGCCGCACCAACACTGGACTCCTCAGATCTGAAAGTCAGACTCGAAACACTTAAAAATGATTCCCCAAAAAGAAACATTAGACTCCTTGTCCTTGAGGGGGAACCAACCTCCCTTTGATACCAATTTTTCATGACCCATCCCCTAGGTCCCATGCCATGACTACCCCAAGCCCGCCTACTGAAGGCCAGGGGCTGGAGACTAGCACCAGAGGCCTCAACATGAAAGTGGGAGGCATTAGCCTGGATACATGTACGCACACACATACCCAACCAAGTCCCAACTCACAAAAAGAAAACAATGTACTACTAAATAAATTGAGTTCAAGTACAACTGAATGAAAGTGGGACAGAATACAATCCCAAGAAGAAGTACTGAAAACTGTACAGTACAAAAAGTGCTCTGATGGCCCACTATAGTAAACCCCACCTGATCATGAGAGTAGTGAAGTTACTAGAATCTGAAGTATTACCTCATGTTTTCCTAGTCCTACTAGGCCCCTCCTAGTCCTAGGCCACCATGTCCACCGTCATAGCGGCCGTCCGTCCCATCTCCCTGAGCACCTCTGTCTAAACATCGATCGTATGCAAAAGACACATCACGTGTGGACGAAGCCCGTGTAGGTGTGAGTAACACAGTACTCAGTGGGGACCCCAAAACAAAAAGGAATGATCACAAAAAATATTTTCAAAGTATAGCATGAAACACAAGACAACTCACACTAGGTATATTATAGGGTAGTAACAGTAGAATCATTAGTCACATCGTTGAACACCTCGGTTGCTGGAGAACTCCTCCTCTATCGAGTACAGTGGACCTAAAAAGTCACATTGAGGTGCTTCCCACTAAACTTATACTTCTTAGGTACTCCCCCCTTTGCGTATCGTGGTCCTGAAAAGTCACACAGAGGTGATTTACACTAAACATGGCCTTTTGAGGTACTCCTACTCATCGCGTACCGTGGGCCTGCAAAGTCACACATGGGTGCTTCCCACTGTGGGCTAACAAATTCACATAGAGGTGCTTCCCACTTGGACAAAATTCAGCATTCTTCAGGTCTCTTCCAGTCACAGGGTTCTGTATGTAGTGAATTTGGTAGAACCACTCCTCAAGCCCTCCCTTGCATCTCAACTTCCACAAATTTCTCTATAGAGCTTGCCAAAAAATCTACCTCATCGAGAGGGTCCCATGCCCCAAACGACTCATCAATTGGACGTATGTCTTGCAAGATATAGAAGTTTTAGTAAGTAGGGGACCAGTTGTGATGGGCCCCGGTCTGGCCCAGTCGGACCGACTCGACCAACCCGGTCGAACCGACCAGACCAACCCGACTTGGGGGTTCCATATACCACTAATCATTCTGATGGACCCAACCCGACCTGGTGTGGATCGGGGTTGGTCCGGTCTTGCCTGGCTAGTGGACTAGGCCCAATAGGTCTCATTGGAACCAGCCCAGTTGGCAGAGGGTCTAGATCGCTGGGTCACTCGGTGACCCGGTCTAGTCCGGCCCAACCCAAAGAGGGCGCCGGTTCGGCCTGCCGGCACGGGTCCGGCCCACCCGCGCATGTACGACCCGTTTTGCAGTGGGACCATCCTGACTCGTAGGTCCAAATACTAGCTATGTTAGCAGCCGGTGGAGTGTGACTAGGGCGCGGTGGACCACCGTGTCCCTCCCGGTCCAAGTGTGACCCGCAAGGAGTGGGCCACTCCTTCATGCGCCTGTGGCCGGTGACGAATGACCACCCTCCACATCACCCACAAACCCAGTCTGTAGCTGAAAATTAGTCAATGTGGTTCCATGCTGGCGCCGTGGGCCTCAAGTGTTGTGGCCCAATCATCTACGGCTTCTACCGCACCAGCACGCCGCTCCACCTGGCCACCGGCATGGACGATGATCTGCTCCTCCGTCTAGTAGGCGTTTGGTGCATGCCACCACTACGTGTTGTCTCAACTGGCACTAGAGTGCTGATAGAATCTTCAGCGGGCCACTACACATGTTCTGGTGGTGTGTCCCTTCTGCCGCTTTTTCCATCGGTCTCCGGGTGAGGATGCCTTTACCGCGAAGCCTTCAAACCGGCATTGAAATCACTTCAGACAAAACGTCCACCATGAGCGCATAAACAGAGGGGTCCGAGCTTTTTTTTTGTGTCGTCCCACACAGTCCGCATTAGAAGGCTTAATGATGGGGAAGTTTTGGGGATTCTCCATTCAATCGTTAAATTCCTAGATTAAAACCCCTGAATAATCGTCCAAAAAGAAAAGTCAGCCTCCCATTATAATGCACAATCCATGGATTAACCTATTTGTGGGTTAATCAGCATTATTCGTTTAGAAATAAGAATGGGGGAACCTTAAAATCAAATAACCCCTACCTCTTGAAGTTCTTTGCCTCACGTTTGTCCTAGAGGGGTTAAGACGTTAGTGTTGCTTCTCGGTTCCGATATTCGGAAGGTGTTGAAGAAGGAGAAATTCATCTAGTGTTCTTCATTCTTCTCTGGGGTGGAAGTCTGTCAGAGGTTCGCTAGATAATCCTCCAATTTTTAATCAATATTTCACCAGCGCATCACACTATAAATAGGAACACATCGTAGCATTCCCATTATGGTATTACGGTGCGTCGTTACGATGTTAGGCACTATTAAAGCGTCATTACGCTACTAGTTAACAATCCATTGATGAGCCTCATTGATGCGCATCATCGCCACCCTATCACTACCCTACAACATCGCCATACGCCACTCTAAATGGAGAAATAAAATAAGATAATCCATTTAAATTATTTTATTATTCTTCTTAGAAAGTAAGAAAAATAACTTTTCCGCTCGGCCCTTTCCAGCCAAAGTTAAGTCGTTTCTTGGTGAATCCCGACATTCTGAATTCAATGGTGCCCTCAGATTTTCGATTTGACTGATAGTTGAAAAGTTAGAAAAACTCACTCACATGTTTATTAGAACATACCTTAAAAAAGTTCAAAATTCCGTTCCGGGCTCTCCGGACCTCAGAATCACATTCCGTCGAATTTCACGGTCTTAAAATAATTCCATATAAATAAAAACATTACATAGAAATTCCGAGACATTACATAATACTATTACCTCTTGATGTATTTGGATAACCCACCAAACAATCCATTGATATATTTTACCATTTCTAATTAATAACAAGAAATGGATGAAGAATCTCCTTCATTGATTTTTTCTCAGCTTTAACCTATTGAAAAGTCAAAACTTTCATGGTAAAATCAATAATATATTAATTCATTTATTCCAAAAAATAATATTATGAAAGTTATTTTCACATCTTAGTTCTACTTGGATGAATAAAAAATAGAGATGTAAGAGACTCACTCAATAATAACTTTTTCAACGGGGAAATAATCAGCACACACAAACTATTTCCAAATCATAAAACACTTTATTTTTCATAGATAAACTTATGTAATTTAACATCCTTAAACAATTCTATTATTTCTTGAAAACCATGATCTTATTAATTATCATTGTTAAAACTTTACGACAAGGATGATTGGATCGATATATAATCCAAAAGAGAGAATCTTTCCGGATACAAAACATCTAATGTTAGATTCATTAAGTATTAAAAGAAAGTATCAAGTTCCAAAAATATCATGGTTAATGACATATTATATTTTAAAATTATGGAATAAAATTCTTTATTAGATTTACCTGGATGACGACGAATTAGGAAATCATAATCCTTTATCAATTACAAACATAATCTCTGCACTATATTCATCTATTATTAGTGAATATATAATTCAAAATTTTATGATTCTTATATATTTTACATTTATTCCAATATAGAAGATAATTATAATTTTTTAAATAAAAAAATATGAATAAAAGATGAAGTTCATGTGTTGGATAATTTTTCTCATGATATTTAAATTAACATGATAAATAAGAAATTAACTTATTGTTTTTCAATAAAATACACCCATGTCCCTTTAAAGAAGAAAAACATTGAATAAAAAACACCCCATTTCTCAAGGGAAGATCCTAAACTTGTGAATTAATTAATATTCTTTTTAATTATTGATAACATTCATCAAAATCATTTTTGTAACTGGATTTAACTCTCTTTATAGTTACTATGGTTGGTGGGATAGATAGAAAAGAAAAGTTTTTAACAAATCGTTGATAATAACCCATAAATCCAAGAAAAGTATGAAGCTTAGTGAAATTGGAATGTTGTTTCCAATATTCCACTACAATAATTTTTGTAGGATAAACTATTTTGAAATATTTATAAATAATATTCCCATGGAATGATATATTTTATGACCAAAATTTACATTTTATAAATTTTCCATAAAACTTATTTTCTATTAAAGTTTGTATAAAAATAATTATATTTTTTTCACGATCCTCATAAAATTTTTAATATACAAGAATATCACTAATAAAAAAACCAAATTTTTATCCAAAAACTCATAGAGAACTCTATTAATAAGATAAATATATACAACAATTGAATTTTTCAATCCAAAGGCCATATATACAAACTCATAATGGTCATACCTATTATGAATCACTATATTTGGAATGTATCCCCCCTTCACATTCAACTAATGATACCCAGACCAAAGGAAAATCATTTAAACATACTAATCACCCTAGAGCTGATCAAATAAGTCATTCATATGAGTCAAAAAATACCTTTTATTAATAGTATTTTTATTGTGTGCTCTATAATCAATTCAAATCCTCATAGAAAAAACTTTTGTTTAAAAAAACAGGAGCACCCAAAAGTGAAGTTCTAGGGTTGATGAAACCATAACAATCAGTTCTTAAAATTACTTTTTTAATTGAAATTTCTCTACTAGAGCTATTCAATAAGGAGGTTTTGAAATCAACATAGCATTGAGAACTAATTAAATATCTATTAGACCTCTCAATCCAGAAAAACACTATGAAGGGCATCATAAAATACATATGAAAATTTATTAACCATAGGAAAATCACCGAGATAAATAATTAATTTTTTTCAATGACATGTGTAAGATAATTTTCACCCTAATATTGAATCTATTTATCAAATTATTTATATGTTATCAGAAGTAGGAATTAATTATTATTTAATAATTGAAATCCATTATAAAAATTGAATATTATTTATTTAAATTTAAAATTTATCTTATCTTGATAATATGAAATCCAATCCATACCAAAAATAACATCATACTATACTAAGGTTAAGAAAATAAGTCTTGTAGGAAAAAACATTCCACATATGATGATAGAGATGATCCTATAAATATTTGTTTCTTTAATACTTCAACCATGAGTTTTTATCAAAAGTCCTTCTTTCATTTCCTAAGTTGATATTTCTATTTTACAAGAAAACATCCAAAACATTTATGAATATATAGACCCCAAATAAATTAATAAATTTAAACAATCTCAGTAAAAAACCCATCAACACTTCATTTGATAGTCCAAAATTCATTGAGGTAGTAGAAAAACATTTTTACAAACCTTATGCTTGTGGTATTTATTATTTACATCCTTTAAGATTTTATTTGGATACATATCAATATTATGTCCCATATCATTACAGTTAATAACTTTTACTACTATCTTATCATAATAGACGCAACCATTACAATTTATATTTTCATTGAGGTCACAAGAAAAATGTCTAGACTTACTATAACACCCTCAGTTTGATGCATTACTCAATTTTATTTAGTAGTTTATGTTATGGAATTATTGGGATAAGTCTCATAAGGGTTATGGATTTTTGGGGTGATTTAGAGAGGTTTAGGAGGTAATGAAGTTTGAACATGGTTAGGTGAAACCATATGGTATTCTATAGGTATCCATGTAAGATACATGGGACATTCTTGGTAAGCGCATGATCAACACATGATTTATCCAAACTACATGATAACCTTGTGAATTTGAAATTGTTTATATAGATTAAATTTTCATGGTTAGCGTATAGTTTTCCAAACTATGTGGCCTCACCATGTGATAGTGTTAATTAAATCTAAAATTTTGATTTAAGACATGAAAATCATGAGAAAACCATCGTTCATTACCCTCTAACCTAATATCTCTAATTCCAGTTATCCCATAGGATATTTTAGTGATATTAATCCTCAGAGTATTTAATTTAAATGGATTATAGGGCATTAGATCTAGAAAATTAAAGGTAAGATTCATGTTCTTTTTATCTCTCTATGATCCATCAATTTTCCTTGAAATAAGACTTAGATAATCCCTACCTTATGTGAATATTTTTGTTTGATCATGTTTTGATAAACCATATTAGGGATTCATTAAAGGAATGTATCAGGAGCCTTGAATCTTTGAGATTGTGAGAGAATTATTCTTTTCAAATCCATTCTATGTAGGAGCCTTCATTTCAGTTTCCACATTCTTTTAAAATGAAAATCCTTTTTGTTTTCTAAATATATTACTTATGATTTTAGATAAAAAACATTATTATATATCTATTGTAAATCCCTTTTTTAGTCCCCAAATTTAGAATTGTGGATGATACCCCTTAGTTTTTTAATTAAATGATTAAATGAAGATGGTTTTCAAAATAGAGGTTTTGAATATGAGAACATGGAACATATTTTGGGGATGTGTGTTCATATGCATGTGGAAAGGGCCATGTAGGTGAGACATGGATATAGTACCAATCTTTTTTGTATTGTGTCACTAGGTGGTGACTTGGATTTAGAGTGCTTGATATTTCTAGTGAGTCATAAAGTTCAAGAGTTTTTTTTCAGGTAGTGGTTTCATGTTTGGTGATTTTCATGCATGTTTGGGTTCATACCAGGGGTGTTTTTTTCTATACGTAGCTTCACTACCATATATATATATATATGTATGATTCACTAGTTCTCATATTTTTCATGAATTTTATTTAAAATAAAATGTAAGGTAACTTGTTTCTTATTTTTGCGGCATTTGGGTGAAGTATCAGGGTTTTCCAAATGGGTTGTATACTCACCCTCTACATATTGACATTGGTTTGCATGTTGACACTATTTATAATGATAAAGGTAAGGGTAAGGTTTTTTATTTTACCATTGGATTGATAGAAAAAAATTATGTACATATTTTTATTCAATTTCTAATGATATGTTTTGATATTTTTCAATTTTACAGTTTTTAGTTTTTTAATCAAATGTTGGGTAATTTAAATTATGGAATTGAAATAGTTTTAAATGAATAAATAAATGATGACTTTTTAATTATATTTTTTAATAAATATTTATGACCATCTTAATTTTTTGAATTTTTTATAACTCTTTATATGAATTTTGTCTAAACAATTTGGCCAGGCCTTATGAAACCCTTAAACCAAGATGTACTTCCACTTAGCCAAACCAAAAAAGGTGGGACTGCTGGATATACAAGATGAGAGGGCCACTTGAGCCCTGGCGTGCGCACCACTGGTGATGCCCTGTGTGGATGAGCTGCGAGTGGTGAACTTCATGGTGAATATGGTGGGGCCAAAGGCATGGGTAGGCATAGTGATCACCAAAATGGTGTGAGTGCAGTGTGATGTGGGAGCCTATCCCCACATTAGGAATTTGTATAGAAACTCCAATAATGAGTAATATAATGTAGGGTGGCAAGTGTACCCATTTTTATGTGGGACACTAGATGAAATGTGGATCCACTGTGCGCTGCCACATGCCACCACTCCGCTACCCCGCCTTCACCCCTACTACCACTCGACCACCCAGGCCACCACTCCTCTACACTCAACCTCACCCACCAAAAACCTATACTCACTTCCCGCCATTGTTTTCTCCTCCGTCCGCACCACTGATCACCGCTCCATCGCAACTTCAGCATACGACATATTTAGCTAGCAACAAAGCATAAGACCAACTTCACCACACACCCATTGCCTCTACCTTCATGCTCGTTCACCCACTTATAAGGCTGGATGAAGAGGAGGCCACCACTGTTGAGTATGATGCCAAGCGTTGACTTTACCACTTGGTGTTGTCGGCCACCACCATCCGTCACCACGAAGCACCCATATGACCCCCATGCAACATGTTCAGACTCCTTTGGTAACTTTGAAGGCCAGAGGAGGAGCCCATGCCTTCTAATTACCACATCTCTCCCACTGATCCACTTTCGTCCCGTTCTCACAACCGCAAGTCACTATCCGTAACACCCGAAGACCATTGCCTTCCACATCCAAAGAGTACACCCCCACCACAAATCATGCACTATGTGGACTCATCCACACAATGAAGTCACACCAACAAGTCGTGGGTGTGATTTCATTCAAATTAAAACCCCCATTCTTGGGGGGGGGGGGCTTGTTTGCAGAAGGAGGCTGATGTGCTCCCTCCCTCCTTGGATTCCTATAAAAGGAGGCAGAGTCGCGATGCCAAACTATCGACTTGACACCCAAAGGTTGAGGATCCTTAACCAAAGTAAGATACTGGGCAACATCTGATTTCCCCTATTCTTCATCATTTTTTAGTTTCTTTTATTTAACTACTTTATTTTATTTTATTTTGAATTATAATTTGATTTTTTTATTAAATAATAAGTATTTCATGCATGTTTTCAATTTTTATTCCACCAACCCTCTGAAACTTATTCTTTTTTTATAATTTATATTATTTTTATTTTTTATTAGTATTATTATAATTAATAATATTAATACAAATAATAACAACACCACCACCACCAACAACAATAATAATATTATAATTTTTAACATTATTATTTTTAAATTTCATTATTCCTTTTTATTTCACTTCTTCTTCTACTAATTCTTTTAAAATTTTATTATTTTAGTTATTGGTAATAATAATAATAATAATTATTATTATTTTACTATTATTATAATTTTAAAATTATTTATAAATCATATAAATTCCTTACATTTTATTTCATTTCATTTCTTACTTTCTTCTTCCTTCATCCATTTCCTTTTATTTTTTTTTCTCTCTCCCTCTCTTTCATCTCAATTTTATTTTATTTTATTATTTTATTATATCATCCCATTCTTTTTAAAATATTTATTTATTTTATATTATTCCATTTATCCTCTTATTCTCTTCCATCTACTCCACCAAGTGATATATTACCCTCATAAATGAGAGGCTGACCACGATGCTTGGCCTAAGGGGGGTGGGGGGAGGTCAAGGTGTTCTTGAATTTTCCTTAAAGTTTATTTTAATTTTTTATTAAATTTGAGTAACATACATGGTGAGGAAAATTTCATTGATTTGATGATTTCTTACCAATGAAATACAAGTCAATATATTTCCATTCTTTTATTTGAAGTTATTTCCCCCTCTCCAATGGTTAACTCTTAATATAAATAAGTTGAGATAATAAATGGATGAAACAACATCTATAGAGCTAGGTGTTAGAAGATGGAATATCCCAGACCAAGGTATGTCATCAACCTTGATTATAGGAGGATGTGGAATTATGATTGATTAGTCTCTCAAAGATTTCACAATTTGTAAATAAATAATTGCAATTCAAACATGGAATTTCATGATTGGATTATCAAACTAAAATAAAACACATAAAGTAGACTAAATATTCAAACCAAAAACTAAACCTTTAACCAAGTCCTTTATCTCCTTAATTCCATTATATTTATAACTCCATGGTAGCATAAATTAAAATGTCTATTTTTCATGTCATTTATCAAAAAAACCCAAAAATAGATGTTTTTTTAATCATAAATTAATAAAAAAACAAAAGTATATAGTTTAGGTGATATAGAATAAGTAATTGAAAAAATTGAAAATATTCTCAAGTGAGATGACCCTGGCCATCTTATGTGATGCATTAAGAAAAAATAATTTGTTTGTTCTAAGCCCCATGAGAGGTGTGCATCAAAACTAGGGGTGTTTCCAAGGATATAATCATAAGTTTACTTATATTTTTCTATTTCACATCACCAATATTTTTTTTAATTTTATAATAATAAAAACTAAAAAAATTCCAAATGTTTTCAAATAATAATTTTTTAATTCAAGGAATAATTACTTACAAGTGAAAGGGCTTGAAGTTGAAGCTCCCTGGTCTATAGAAGAAATAATTTTTGGGCTAAATAGATTAGGGGACCCTGAAACAAAATTGGTAAAGAGAAGGAATTCAAGGACCTCATCATTGATATCAAAGAGTGCCTCAAGAAATCAGTGTTTGAAGGATTTTCCAGGGAGTTGACTAAATTTTGGGAATACTTACGAGAATTTTGTCAAAAAGGGGCTAAGACACAAGAAGATCCCTCCTCAATTCCTCCAAATACTTTTGAAGAAGTTCTCCCACAATATTTACATAAGCAAGTGAAAAAACACAAGCTCAACTATTAAATTCAAGATCTTAAGAATATGTTTCAAGATCTATAAGTCCAAATGAATTGAATAAATTCATATGTCCAAGAACAATCAAAAAAATATGAACCAAAACCAAAAGATGAGCCACTTGTCTCTAATAATTTACCTAAGGAGGCCAAAGAGAAATAATTGGAAACTGAGCTACATGTGAGAGATAAATAAGAAATGGATGAATCTTGGAATGAATTTGAGGAACTAGTTGATAATCCCAAACAATAAATAGAATAATATCCATCACCATTAGTGGAAGACACCACCCAAGAGGTGGAATTTTAATTTAAGATAGAGGATCTCGATTACCTGCCTCAATCCACTAAGAGTCTACTCCAATCGAAACTCACCACTAAGGTAAAGATTGAGACTAAACCAACTAAGGGAGTTGATCATTTATTTGAATATATAAATTTAGATTTTATAGAAACTGAATTGTGAATCAATCCCTACTATTTTTATTATATTGATTTATAAAATCATCGTTATGCCTTAGAAGAGGATAATGAAACAGGAAAGTCTCCTACTGAGGAACACATGAAGCTTCCTGACATTAATGAACATTCATTTGAGAAATCCCATGAGAAAATACAAGTTACTAATCCTGAAGAAATTAGAAAGATAATTCTATTATTATAGGGGATAAATTACTTATTAAAAATTCAAATTTAATTCATGAAAAACTACCTATTTACTTCCCCTCTAAATAGTAAATTCGTGCAGCCTATGTGAATCCAGCATTGGAGAAGTAAGATAAGGTTGAACATGTAGAAACCAAGGAGGACGATTGATAATTTATCATACCCATGACAGGAAAGATATACATAATTGTGAGGGGGGGATATGGTTTACTATATCCACGGATTATTCCTCACCATGAAGAATGATGCATGAGCTGGGAAAAGCCACATGTGGTGGTTCAAATCAAACAAGCTTTATCCACCATCAGATTTTATACAACAGTTGGTACCTCCCTCCAGAGGTAATAAATATTTAGATCTCACTTGTGGGATCATACCAAGTCTTATCCCTTTTCATAATTTCTAGGAATTTATATTTCAATTTATTTTAGTAGGAGTAATACAACATAAAACCCACTCCCTCTTATCTTTTTGAGCATTAATGACACGATCCTTGAGATTAATTGAGTAATTCTATCGGTAGTTTCATAAATAGAATAAGGAAATCTCAACCAGAGGAGAAGACAAGGAATAAGCTTCATGGGAATGGGAGTTCACTTTTTATGATAATCTTTTAGACTTGCTACATTTTTTTTTCCAAAACATGTTTTGATCTTTAATGAAAAATTGCATACCCACACTAGAATTCATGTTTTCATTAACTTATCTAGGAGACATGATTTTTTAGGAATCTAATAATTCCATGTATTAGAGTTTAATTTTAATGAAATTTAATGAGTAAAATGGAAAATTGGATGATTATAATGAAACATGGATATTAAAATATGGACTCTTGATTTGAGTTAATTAATTGATTAATGTAAATTAAATTTCCCAACCATTATTGTGCTTTGAAATTATGAAATTCATGTGAATTTATTTTTATTATTAATCATATCTTGAGTGATTGACCCAATCATATGTTGTATTCTTGAGATGTTTCCTAGACCAATAAATTCCTATTTATTATTGATCATACTTTCTTGAGTGATCTAGGGATGTCTCAACTATTATAACTTGAATTTTAACATTTCAAAACTAAGACTGTTAAAAAAATATTTAAAATGATAATGGACTATTTTGATAAACCACTTATCCTTTAAAGAACACCTTAACATAAATACTTCTTTATCTCATAGAAAGCATGAATGAACTTGTTAGGGATGATCCATGTTTCAATCCATTTTATCCATTGCTACCCTACTCTTAGTATTTTTCAGAATATTCTTTAGTTTAAGTATATGGATGAAGGGAGTCATGGTGGATGAGATGATTTACATTGTAAAGAAAAAGTGTGGGGGTGATTATTGTTGTTATAAAGTAAGGTTTTTGATTTATTCATTGTACTATATTGTTTTTCCTCTCTTGATAAAAAAGAAGAAAAATCACTAAAAGAACAAAAAAAATGAGAAAAATGGTTTGTGATTTGGGAAAACCATAAATCACGATTACTGGACCAATGATTTATATCATATGTGACTAGGTGGTGGATTTGAGTTTTATTCTAAGTATAAATTTTGGAAAAAGAATTAAAAGGTTCTTTTGAACAAAACTAAAGAGTATAAAATATTGAACATTTAAAGATGGTGTACAAATCATTCATTATTCTTAAACTAATAATGATATTTTCTTTTATTTTTTTTTGGAAATTTAGAATTTGTAATAATCCTAAGGGGATAATTTCATGACATATTTAATTTTTTATATCATGATTTATTATTTAATAGATAAAACCACATACTTGGGCATTAATTTTAAAAAAATACAACAAACCTTAATATTTGGAGACATTTTAACTTTAAACTTCAATAAACTACAAGAAAACAATGATTTTAGCAGCGTTTTTTTTGTGGTAGTTTTCAAAAACTTCCCTAAGTATTTTTTGATCACAAATTTAGCGGCAGTTTTGAAAACCACTGCTAAATTTTTGTAAAATATTTTTTCATAAATGTTTTAAAATCTCTTCAAAAAAAATTAATTTTTTTAGCGGCGGTTTTTAAAAACAATCACCGCAAAATTGAATATTTTTTTTAAAGAAATATTTATTTAATAATAATTATTATTTATATATTATTGAAAATAAAATATGATTTATTATTTATAATTTTAATTTTTTAAAATGCGTCAATTAGTAAATATTTATAGTTATTAGTTAATAATATTTTTAAACTGAAAAAAAAATCTTCAATAAGTTGAAAAACAGACTTCAACATCAAATGACCGTAACTTTTGACCTGGGAGTACATTTTAGCTCCACAACCAATAAAATTGAAGATTATAAAATGCGATAAAACCAATTGAGATTTTAATCATGTGACAATGAAAGGAAAAATATATATTCAAAATTTAAAATTTGAAAATCGAACTCGAACATCAAACAGTCATATCTTTTAATCCAGGTATCCGTTTGGGCTCTACCACATATCAAATCGAAGCCTACGACAATATCTATGCTATTTTGGTCTAGTAGCAGCTTTATGAGTATTTTAACCATTTTTATTCCACTAGAAAGTCCTAGAAGACCTCTAAAACAGAGCTTTTAATTGGTCACCCTAATTTCTTAAAAATTAAAATGGTTATAACCTTCGATACAGGTGTCCGTTCGGTATGTACCACATATCATATCTAAGCTCATTTCATGATCTTTAATTTAACTAGTTGTGGCGCAGAAAAAGGAGTCTTGGATCAGAATCTATGGTCATTTTAGTGTTTTTAGGTATTTCAGAAGTTCTTAACGTTTTATGATTTATATATTTATATATTTATAATTTATTTATTTATTTATTTATGAATTAATTATTAATTAATTAATTAATTATTATTTATTTATCTAATATCTATTATTTTTTTATTTATTTTTTTATCCATTTACTTATTGATAAATTTATTTATATATTTATATATTTAATATTTAATATATATTTACTTATTTATTTATTATTTAGAAATTATGTACAAATTAATTATTTTTTTAAATTTACTAAAAATTATTAATTAATTAATTATTATTACTTTATTAATCATTTATTATTTATTTATTTATTATTTATTATTTATTCATTATTAATTAATTAATTATTAATTAATTATTAATTATGAATTAATAATTATTAATTAGTTATTAATTATTTATAAAATATTAAATATGGAATACTAAATACTAAATATTTAATTTTAATTTTTAATTAATAATTATTAATTAATAATTATAAATTATTAGTTATCAGTAATTAGTAATTATTATTAATTATATATATATATTCTCTATTATTTATTATTTATTATTTATTATTTATTAATTCATTTTTAATTTAAGAAATATTAATTTATTTTAATTTTATTATTACTTTATTATTTATTAATCTATTTATAATTTATTTATTCAATATTCATTATTAATTAATTAAGTAATATTTATTTATTAATAATTTAATAATAATTTAATAATAATTTATAAATTTATAAATATTAATTATTAATAATGAATTATTAATTTTTAATGATCAATTATTCATGATGAGTTATTATTAATTATAAATTATAAATTATTAATGATTAATGATTAATTATTAATTACTTGTAACTTATTATTTATTATTTTCTATTTACTATTTTCTATTTATTATCTATTATTTGTTATGTATTATTTATTATTTATTTATCTATTATTTATTAATTAATTTATTATTTATACATTACTTATATATTATATATTATATATTATATATTATGTATTATGTATTGTATATTATATATTATATATTATATATTATATATGGACCTTGTTCTGGTCCCATGACCTTGGATTGCGATCTCATCTCGCAGTTACCGGTCTAGTCCTTTGGTGAGGACGAGTCTTGCCATAGCTACGTTTGGTGCCTGCGACAGATGGGGAGACCACTTGTTTTTCTCCACTTCGCTGCTTCTGGTGACTTTTGATTGGTGTCTCAGACTCGATGGATTTTGATCTCGTGGCTACCAAAACAAACTCAAGGGCTCCTGAGAAAGGTGTTTCTTTTGCAAAGGTCCTCTATTTGAAGCATCTTGTAGATGATGGAATGAAGGTGTTAGATTCGACTCTGCCTCGGATTTTATCTGATGAAGGTAAGATCTCTCTCTTTGTTAATTAAAGAGCCTTCAATGAATGATTGGATGCCTCCCGACATTCATTGATTGGAAGGATGATCTTGGAAAAGGGTGATAAACCAAGGACTATGGAGAACCTAAAAGGTAAACTTAGTCGAATTTGGGGCTTTGATTGTTGGAAAATCATCCCCATTGTTAAGGGGAACTTCCATATAATCATTCAATCGTAATATTAAAGGTCTATGGATTAGTGTTTTAGTTTTTATAATCTGAACCCAGGTATTCTGAGAATTTCAGAATGGAATTTCAGTTTTAATCCACTTCATCAGAAACACAGTGATGCTCATGTTTGGTTTAGATTTCACAGTCTTTGCTGAGTTTTTTGGCCCCCACAAATTTTTAAGGACATCACCTCTTGTATCAGCACACCTCTTAAGATTGATGATAATACTATTGAAGGAAAATTTGGTTTTTATTCTAGTGTTTTTGTTGATATTGATTTCTTTATTCCCAGACCGGATTGTGTGTATTTCATTTTGAATGGTGAAAAAAATTGAGATTGAGATTGGGTATGAATTCTTTCCAGACATCTGGTTTTTTTTATGTTTGTTGGGCATGATATTTCTCAATGCAGACAGGTTTAAAATATCAAGTCCTTTCCACCCAAAGGTTCTATGTGGGGATTGAAGCGAGGCAATGCATTAACTAAGGTGACTGCTAAGGATGATAAAGTAGAATGCTTATTTGAACCTCACATCCCAACGGGCATGGGGAAGGTATGTAAATCCACCATGAATGAGGTTACTTGTGTGAATGGTAGTGCTAATTCTGAGCATGATCATCTTAATGTAGCGAGTGATACTACTATCAATCATTTCTCTACATTTCAGGTTGAGTCACATACTAAAACATTTCATCGAGAGTCCCATCCAGGTGACTCTGGTGTAGGGCCTAGTAATAAATATTTTCTACAGGTTTGTCGTGAATGACACGTGGGAAATGTTACTTCTGTGCAGCTTGAACATGATGATGAGTATGTGGTTTCTGATAAGGGACGTGACACTCAGGTTACAACCAATATGAAATTGGATTAGGAGGAATGGATCATATCTTTTTATCACAAAGGGTAGAAAAAAATTGATGTCTGTGTGCCGGTTAAACCATCTAAAGAGGCTGAGGGAAAAAAGTGAGATACGATTGTTGAGGATGTCATGGATGGACAGGGAAGGGGTGACACTTTTGGGATTGATGTGGTGCAAGAGGATTCAAACTCTAGTAAAAACACTATTAGCCTATCTGATATTTTAACAGGTGTAAATGTAAGGAATTATTCAGCGAGGAATTTGGAAGTGTTCATGGTGCTCTCCTGATTGATGGAAGGTCTTTAGCTGCTAAGACAAAATCAGCCTTAGAGGATATCCTATCAAAGGAGAATGATGGTGACTGGTAGCAGCCTAAAATATGGAGGCAGGGCCATCATCCGATGTGGAGGGGTGGTGGTTGATTCCAATGATGATCCCTTGTTTCCTTTGAGGTGTTTCTTTACATGTTTCTAATCCTCATCCCTTTTGTCCTTTGTACTCTTGGTCTTTTATTTTCAATAAATTTTGGAATCATGAGCTCATAACCCATGGTTCGCACCGTTCTGAGTATTTTATATATTATGTATTATATATTATATATGATGTATTATATATTATATATTATATATTATATATTATATATTATATATTATATATTATATGTTATATGTTATATATTATGTATTATGTATTATGTATTATGTATTATATATTATATAATATACGTTATATATTATAGATTATAGATTATAGATTATAGATTATATATTATATATTATATATTATATATTATTAAATATATATTATATATTATGTATTATATATTATTTATTATTTATTATGTATTATGTATTATATATTATATATTTAGTATTTAGTATTTAGTATTTATTATTTACAAGTTACTATTTACTATTTACGATTTACCATTTATGATTTATTATTTACTATCTATTATTTACTATTTATTTGTAACTATTTTTTATTTACAATTTATTTCCATATTATATATTTCTTTATTAATTATTCATTTATATTCTATTTATTAATTATTAATTTGTAATTAGTAATTATTTGTTAGTAATTAATAATTATTAATTATTAATTAGTGGTTATTGATTAATCATTATTGATTAATAATTATTGATTAATAATTATTTAGTGTATATATATTTGTAATGTATTATTTTTTTTACTATTAATATATATATATATATATATAAGTATATTAAATTCAATTTATTGACCACATGAAGAGCCTGCGGGAGTGGTAAAGTCTTTGGAGAATAAGCAAGAGGTAAGGGGTTCAAATCTCACCCAACACAAAATTTCTATATATGGCATGGGCATGCGCATGGACATGGACTTGTGCATAGATATGGGCACAAGCATGGTAAAATAAATAAATAAATAAATAAATAAATAAATGAATATATAAATAAATATATAAATAAATTAATAAATAAATTACAAAAATGAATGAATGAATGAATGAATGAATGAATGAATGAATGAATGAATGAATGAATGAATGAATGAATGAATGAATGAATGAATGAATGAATGAATGAATGAATAAATGAATGAATAAATGAGTAAATGAATGAATCAATGAATCAATGAATGAACAAATGAATAAATGCATCAATGAATGAATAAATGAATTAATGAATCAATGAATGAATTAATGAATCAATGAAAGAAAGAAAGAAAGAAAGAATGAATGAAAGAAAGAAAGAAAGAAAGAAAGAATGAATGAATAAATGAATGAATGAATGAATCAATGGAAATGTAGTTCAATGAATCAATTAAACCGACGCTAAATCGTTCACTCATTCACTCATTCACTCATTCACTCATTCACTCATTCACTCATTCACTGAGTCATTCATTCAATCATTTAGTCATTCATTAATTCATTTAATATATTTATTCATTTATTTTTCTATTTATGTATTTTTTTATGTTTTATTTAATAATTTATTCATTTATTGAAGTAAATCATGATTTTTAAAGTAGAAAATGTAGTTCATTTTCAAGCTTATGGATAAGGATCATATTCTCCTGATATGAGCATAAATCTACTTGAATACTATCATGAGAGGAGTGAAAAGATTCATTTGAGGTAAATCATGATTTGGAATGTTTAATAATTCAAAATTAAGGAATTTTAATTAATGATAAGATAATTTTCAAAAATTTCATATGGGGAAAAGTAAAATTCATGATTCAACTATTTATTTGCGAATTGAGAAATCAAATTGATATTTTATGTGTAATTTTGAAAATTTTATTTAAAAATTGATAATAAATTGATTTTATTACTTTGAAAATTTAATATTTGTCATATTGGATTCCTCTTTAAGTCCTTGTTGATATTTTATTCTTGAGGAAAAGCATGTTTTAAGTGTTGGGGTATTTGATAGACCAAAATTATGTGCATATTTTCATTCAATTTCTAATGATTTTTTAATATTTTTCAATGTTAAAATCCATGGTTTTTAGTGTTTTAATCAAATGTTGGGTAAATTGAATTATGGAATTGAAATGGTTTTAAATGAATAAAATAATAGTGATTTCTATTTTAAATCTTGTTTAAGAAATATTTATGAACATATTAAATGTTTTAATTTTTCCTCTTCATATGAATTTTTCAATTTTTTTTGGCCAGGACCCAAGGAGGCCTTCAACCAAGATGGCCCTCCATTTAGCCAGCCTAGAATAGGTGGGCTGGGCAACCAGACCAGCTGGAAGGGATGCTTGATCCTTGGCATGCATGTGGGTGGTGAAGCCCTGTGCGTGTGGGTCGTGGGTGATGAACCACATGATGAGTATGGCTGGGCCGAAGGCCAAAGAGAACGTGTGATGCACCTAAGAGGTGTGTGTATAACGTGATGCATGAGACCGTCCCTAGAACAACCATCTGGATGGCTTCTCCCGCACCCTGTATTATAAGGGAGCGCATCTTGTGTCCTTGTTTCGATGTGGGACATAAGCTCCACCGCGGCTCCACCACTTACTACTGCTTTCCACCACACCACTACCCCACATTCACCCCTTCTGCCACACGACAACCCAAGACACCATTCCTCTACCCTCATCCATGCTCACTGTCCACCTCTTCTCACCGCCCTCCATCACTGTTGCCTCCATCTTTACCACTGATCATTGCCTTACTACGACTTCACCGCTTGACATCGCCAGCCAGCACTAATGCATGAGACCGCCTTCACCGCATCTCCATTGAATCCACCTTTATGCTCCTCTAGACACTTTGAATACATGAGGAGGAGGAGGTCTCCACTGTTATTCCCACTACCATGAACTACCTTCACTGCTTGGTGTCACTAACCACCACCTTCTATCACCATGAAGCACCCAGACGACCCCCACATAGCATGTTCGAACTCCTCCAGCCACTTTCAAGGTCGGAGGAGGAGGATACCATGCCTACACATCACCACATCTTCCCCACTACTCTGCTGATATCCCTTTTTCATTACCATATGCCACTATCTGAAGCACCCGAAGACCACTACCTTCACCTTCTGAGGACATTCCCCTAGCTACAAATCATGCACCATGTGGACTCCTTTTTTATGGTGAATTCACACCCGTGACTCGCAGGTGTGATTTCATTCAATTAAAAAACCCTATTCTTGAGGGGTGGGGGTGATTTATTGGAGATGGAGTCTGAGGTTCTCCCTCCCTCTTTGGCTACCTATTAAAGGAGGCATAGCCTCCATGCCAAACTATCGACTCAATTCCCAAAGGTTTAGGATCCTCAACCAAATGAAGAGCTCAAGTTACATCTCCCTTCCCATTTTCTGATACATTTTTTAGTTTCTATTATTTATTTATTTTATTTAAGTTTATTTTAAATTTAAATTTATTTTAAATTAATAATAATAATTCCATTCATTTTTTCCATTTTTGTTCCACCCATCCAATTGATCTTCTTCTTCTAATTCTTCTTCTTTTTATTTTTTATTTGAATTATTATAATTAATAATAATAATAATAATAACAATAACAACAACAATATTATTATAATATTGAACATTAATATTTTAAAATTTTATTATTCATTTTAATTTCTCTTTTTATTCATTTAAAATTTTCTTTATTTAATTATTAGTAATAATAATAAAATTTTATTATTATAATTATTATTATAATTTTAAAATTCTTTATAAATTTTATAATTTTACTTTATTATATTTTATTTCTTTTCTTATTTTCTTCTTTCTTTTATTTTACTTTTATCTCTCTCTCCCACTCCATATCATCCCAATTATATTTTATTTTATTATCTTATCCCATTATTTTTAAATTAATTATTTATTTTCTTTTATTCTATTTTCCTTCTTCTTCATATCCATCCACTCCACCAAGTGATCTCTTATGCCTGAAAATGAGATGCTGACCTCAAGGCTTGGCCCGAGGGGGGGGGGGGGTTCAAGATGTCCTTGAGTTTTCCTTGATGTTTATTTTAAGTTTGTTTTAGATTTGAGTAGCTTGCATGGTGAGGTGAATCCCACTGATTTAGTGACTACCCACCAATTCCATTCAACTCATTCTATTTTTATTATTTTATTTAAAAATATTTCTCTCTATCCATTGGATAACTCTTCATACAAATAATTTGAGTTAATGAATGGATAAAACAACATCGATAGAGTTGGGTTGTGTAAGATGGAACTCCCTAGACCAAGGTGTGTCATTTTTCCGCCTCTGAGGTGGCGCGTGTACCGGCGATGTAGATATGGATCGACGAGGATCATTACATGTCCCCTTTTCCATATAGAAGGATTATCATCAAACTTACCATTCTTTTGTTTTGATTTATTTAGCTTCATTAACCTTTAAAGAAGGTTAAATTAACCCTGTGGGGAACTGTTGGTCCCGGTGGGTGATTCCATGGGGGTCAAGCACTCATGCAATCAGTCCATCTTGGATATATCTTCCTTGTATGGTCTCCAACTGGTTTATTCATGGATCCAAGAATTCCTAATGGTTTTGGTGTCCATGATTCATGGAACTGCTTTCCAAAGGTAGGCGCCCCTTCACTCACGATTTGGCCAACGCCACTTAAAGACTCCATTAGTCGAGAGGATGGGAGGTCAGGCTCACCACACCCTTTTAAGGGAGGATTGTTTCATGTTTTAGGACTCTATTATAGATTTAAGTCATGTTAATATGTTCTTGAATCCTTTCTTCATTCCCAAAGAGGGTGTCCATGGGCTACCCTTGGTTTGCCAAATCATCGTAAGCATACATACATTCGAAGCTACTGAGGTGATGCTGACTTATCCATATTGTGAGGCACTTTGGTGTTTATCATCATCCAGGGGGGACAGAAGGTGACATGATTTTGGGATCAATCCCAAAAGGGGGATTCCTACATATCCTTGGGAGAGTAATCAGAACCCACATAGTTTGGATGTGTGGGATTATGCATAGAAGTTTCCAATTTGATAGACATGATTGGGGGGCCCTCTTGGAATGGGATCCCTTTTGTGATCGGGTCTTCTGGTAGGCATCCTATGTATCATTTTCTCATTAGTAATCAGAGTTAACATAGTTTAGAACATGTGGGGATTACGCATGGGATTTTCCCATTTGAGGAAACATGATTGGGTGGACCCTATTGGAATGGGAACCCTTTCTGAGCTTGGGCCTTCTGGTAGGCATCCTACGTATCCTATTATTGTCAGGAATCAGAGTTCTCATAGTTTATAATGTTTGGGGATTATGCATGGGAGCTTCCCATTTGAGGAAACATGATTGGGTGGACCTTTTTGGAATGGGAACCCTTTTTGAGCTCAGGCTTTTTGGTAGGCATCTTATGTATTCTATTCTGGTCAGGAATCTGAGTTATAATAGTTTAGAATGCGTTCTGATGTTGTAATCCTCACAATCTTCTAATCCCACGCGAGTCATTCTCAGTGTGATAAACAAGAGGATTTGAAATATTCAACAATGCATGGGCGTCCTCCCCTGTTGGTGGGGGAGGGGGAGCCACGATGGAAGAGGCTGGGGTGAGTGTGGGAGATGGTGTGAAGTGATGAACCTTTCAATGTGAAATGATATTAAAGGTCTCACAACCTTACCTTAGAAGATTGGGGACATAACTTAGTGGGAGGGCCCCTGAACATGTTTTAGGAAGGGGAGGAATTTCATCCTCATTAATGGGGAAAGCGAACATAACCCCTTCAACTGATCATTATTACTCATTAAATGGAAAAAACAAGTGATCACCCCTAATCCCAAGAACATGGACCTGCATGTCCACATCCCAATGTTGGACTCTAGGTTACCGTGGGAATGTAGCCTTATAGGCATTCTTGAATCCCACACCTTTTTTCATAGGGCCTTCACGACTCCACTTATTGTGGGTATGTAGACTCAATGGGGTGCGCTGATGCACCCAATGGCCTGATAATATGGGTCTGGTGGCTTTAGAAAAGGATTTGGCCTAGCGCCAGAGAATTGGTTAGTGGAGGGATTATAGGAGAATGGATTATAATGGAGGGGTGAGGTTGGAACTAGAGGGAACAGTACCCAAAAACACCACATTCTGCATACCGGTGTGGTACGCAGGCATGGGTATCGTCAACCGCATACCAAAGTGGTACGTGACTCACCATGCCACTTTGGGTAATATCCACATACTGATTGGGTAATCAGTGCATGTTCAGTCCACGTATTGGTATGCTATGTGGAGTTGCATATTGAAGGAGGGCTGGGGGAATTACCATTCACAGAAAATTCATCCACAATAAGTCTTTGGTTTGTGTTTCACCAATTGGGTTCGCGGTTCATACTATTTTTATTCAATTCCCCAATTTTATGTTTCACAGCCTGCTATACCTGCGGAAGTGGTAGTTCACAGTTCGTGCTTCACCGATGAAACAAGACAAAAGCTGGAGTGCAACCTCTGAGTTTCACTCTATCTTTCATCTCCCATCCTTCCCTTTATCCATCCCCTCTCTAACTTCTCCTTATTTCTACTATTAACCTTTTATAGAGCATCATAGGGATCTAATCTACTGGGTACGCGGCACCATTTGCGGAGGCCCATTGATGCAATTTTCTAACCCATAGAAAACTCGGTCAACCACAGTTTTTGGAGACTTTGGTTCACAATAATGGTTCACGGAACCCTACTCATCCACTTAATCCGCGAATTGAGGGGTTCATAGCACGGTATGAGGATGATCTTCCATGCATAACTCCTTCAGTTGACGTTGTTCGCGGTTTACCCTACTCGTTGGCAATCGTTTCACGGGCCAACAGTTCGTGGACCGTCCCGCATACTTGGCAGTTCATGATCCATCTTCTTCGTGTACCTTTACTGGTGATGGAATGTGGTCCATTTGATAACTTGAATTCCTTCAATTCCCTTTAAAGAAATACAACTCAATTTGAGTCCTTTCACCTTGATAAACTTATAGAAGTTCATGATTCCTTCTTCAAACCGATTACAGGGGTATTTCTTCTCCTTAGAAGAATTTTTAAGACCCTACAAATGCCTCCCATTGGAATGGTGTCTGTTTTGAATTAAAAGGGGACTATTCTGATGTAGAAGTAGTCCTGAACTGAAATGGTTTGCTGTAGAACAGGTAGACCCGATATAAGGGGACCCCACCTATATATAGGGAACCATGTCATTTTTTGGCCTCCTTAAATTTCGTGTACCGTGCTCCTTGTGGAAACCACATTTGCGAAATGATCTATATGTTCTACAAACCGATATCCTCACCATTTCCCTATCCGCACACCATATTTTGGTTTCTGTAAACATGACAGTGGAAATTTAAAACTTAAAATATGGATTCCGCATAGAAAAAATCTATGCAGCTAGCTTGTTCGCAAACTAAACTTGAATTGGAGAACAGAACCTCAAAAATATTAATACCCACTTAAGTTTTAATCCATAGCTTCCAAATGAAAATTTAACTGAGGTCGAGGTTCGTGGTTTCTACATTCCTTAGACTGTTATGTTCGCTGGACAATGGTTCACGGGCCTTCTCCTTATGGTCATTCCGTTTACCATGGCTGTATGTGGAGTAGCTTCCACATGTTATGTTGTATGCCGAATGATTTTTCCACGTACCACATTTATAAATAGTACACAGAGCCTTTTGCAGACATGTTCTTAGTCCTTTATCCATTTCTTCCATAGCCTTTTCCCAACAATTTTTATTGGGATGAATTCTAATCTACTTCTAGATCTTCTTATATAGGATACAATGTCTTATTTATAGACTGAAAACAAATAGATGATGACGAGGGATGCCATGTAAAGGAATAGTGATGATAATATACACACCAACGTCATTCCCCATGACAACCTTTTGACGGTCTTCTTAAAGTCAGAGCTTCTAGTATATCCATTGTCCGTTCAGTTGCAAATTTATGACTTTGGTCTCCCTGACGACATTCCTCTGCCATTGCCTGACTCTGACATACCTTTTGTTCTTTTAGAGGAACCATGAGATCATGATCATGCCAACATTTCCCTAACCAGAGAAGTCATCACTGCTCCTACTCAGGAGAGTGTTTTCATATTGTGAGGTTCCACATGGACTCAAGGAAACCGTGGGTGCCACAATGGTTTCCTGATACTAGACATCCAATAATAACCATCCATTATCAGTATTTCTCGAGGAAATCCCAGTGGAGGGTGGAGAACCAAGTGGGATTTGCGAGTTGGAGGATGTTTCTCCAATGAGTGGTCCTGGGAATTTTTGGTGCATCAGACCTGTTTGGAGTCCCCCGACCAGTTGGAAGTGGTGGGATTGCACTAGGAAGCCTGGGTGTCTCAATTTTCAACCTTCTCTCCAGGCGAAATCCATCCAGAATTGCTGAGTTTCTCATGTTTGAGCACCCACGCCTTTCATATACTCCATGGAGAGGTGGGGATTAGTCTATGGGACATCTACTAGCTTGGAGGTCTCCCTATCCTTAGAGAGATGTATGACGAATTTCTCCCCGTAGCCACCACATGTAATGAAACTGACCACATGTCTTCTTTGACAATGAATTTATTGGTCATGGCAGTAGGGTCAATAGATCATCCCCTAACTTGAAGGCCTGCCACAATAGAACTCACCCAACCCATCAGTCGCACCAAATTCCAGGGTCATACAGTGCTACCCTTGAAGTATGGTAGTATGACACATGGAGATATGAGATTTGGTCCAAAATTTCACCGGCGCTTAGGCTAGCAGGTTTTTCGCCATGTTCTTAAGTGGATGGCTCTTCCCATCCCGTGATGTATACAATGGGGTTCATGACTATTCCTTGATGATTGAAGCCATGATGGCGAAGGGTCGACCCATTAATTTGGCCCTTTCTACCCTCGCTCGACATTATGAATTTTTAGGACATATTCAGGAAGGCATGTCTCTGCATCGTCTTAGCAGACTATTCCAATTCCTGTACGGGTGGATGGAAAAACACTTCCCTTATTATGAGTATCATCATACCACACAGGTTCCCCATTCTGACTTTCATCTGACTCTTCTTAGAATTTCTATTGTTCGCCCCCAGACTCTTTCTGTTACCGATGTAGTCGGGCTATTGAATGACATCACTCATTTCTCATTTGCACCGCATCTTACCCCTCATGGTTCATTGAGAGGTGACAAGGGATGTTCCTTGGAGGAATGTCCAAACCTCATCAATCTTCGGGATGGGATTCTCACCACCCGTGTTGACCGAGTAATTATCTATGAACCATACCTCCCATACCGGGTTTCCATGTAGTTTGGATTCCCTCAATAGACTGTGTTGCTTTCAGTTGTTCGACTAAGGGGAGAATCTCATATTGTGGTTCTTTTTCAATTGTCTCTTATGATGATACACATAGGTGATTATAGAGAGATTATAATTCCTAACACGATGAGGCTCAACTTCTTATCATTGGAGTATGCCAAACTATGGATCTATTGTTACCCCACATGGATGTTGAAAGAACCAGTTTGGAAGGTACATAAACCCTTGACCGTTTCTTGTCCCTTTCCTTCCCCATCAATAACACCACACATTCCCTTTGTCATGAGAGATGAAACAACCATGCCTTCTACTTCTATCCCTTCAGCAACTAAGATGGACAAACCTCCTACTCCTGCTCTTGTGGTGAGAAGGTTCTTGATCTGTCTTCAAAAGCGTCTAGGAGGGGTTTCATCAGTTCAATCCATTTTGGTGGGGAGTGATTCAGACTACCCCTCTCATGTGGATAGTTTTCAAGATCTTGATGAGACAGGCACCAACTAAGCATCACAAATCATCCCAGAGTTGGTGCGCCTAACAGTCAAAGCCAAAATAGAGGAAATAGCTTCTTTGAAATAAACCATTGATGGCCCACGAAAATTGCTCGCCATTCCTTTGTAAAGGGAGAAATGGTGCCTATTGTAGCTTTGTCCCAAATTACAGCATGTACCCTCCCCCCTTTTTTGTACTCTAGAGAGACTCCGAATTGGGGATGTTCCTCCATTTTTGGTGAGCCCGATGAAACGGATTTGGATTTTAAATCTCTAATTTCCATCTCTTTATGTCAGCATTATTTTAATAAAGTGTTAATTTTAAATAAATAATTGAAATCAGTAAACTAAGATAACTTAATCGAGATCTAATTTTTTTCCCGAGTCGAGGGACTCAGTGAGCATAGTTAAACTATTGATGAGGTTGAATGGAATACCTCAGGAAATTTTATGTCTTTTTAATTAATACCCAAATTTTAGCCTAAGCCTACTTAATATGGGATTATCAGGTATAACTTGGATTTTTCTTAGGCCGCCCTTTATGGGTTTTCGACCAAACAAGATTTATGCCTTTTCTGATGGTTAGACGTGTTTTTTTAGCGAAATGATACTCAAATTTTACCCAGATGTGCCTTTGGTGGATATTCCCTCTGGAAAGCATAACACCTTTTTTTGGAAGTTCATAGTCATGCCATTCAAACTTATTACTAATGTTTTAGGTCGAACAGATTTAACCAAATTTAACGGGGTAAGGCCCCGAGTCAGAATTGTTAGTTGGGAATGTTCTAGTATCCTTCAGACATGGGTTATGGATTTTTATTGACCCTAGATTTGTGTATTCTAGACATGAATAAGGCTGAAGATCCGCTTTAGGCATACAGAGGTAGGAAATGACACTCATAGGGACAAATTTTCCATTGATTGATGACCATTTTTGTGGGAGATGTATGCAGAGCCACTTGGGAATGATATGCATAGTCAATAAATGGTGTCTGTAAGACATTGTCCTTCCATCCTAGATGGCCTTGTGGGATTTACCACATTTCAGATTTATCTTGGTATTGGGAGCCACAATAGGTGGCTGGCTTGAGTAATGTTGTCTGAGAACATTAGGAACATTCACATAGGCCTTGATTGAGCAATTGTTCCCACACATTTCTTATGTGAGGGAGAGTTGGAAGGTGGTCAGTTCAGTTAAGTGACTTTCCTATGTCAAGGAAACTTGGGAAGAAGGAATTGCATAAGCAGTAATCTAGGAGTTTTCCAAATCTTGGGGTGTGACAAGACGTGAATATCATTTGAGCGTACGAAGGCTGGAAAGAAATCTCATAGAGGTGAATTTTCCTTTTATTGATGGCCATTTTTTCGGGTGACATATACAGATCCACCGAGGTATGATATTCATAGTCAAAAAAGGTGTCCCCAAGACACTGGCCTTCTGCCTCCGATGGCCTTTGAGGATTATGGAGATTGGGAACTTTCTGAATATAGTACCTGACCTTCGACCAGGGGTTCCCCTGGTCACAAGATGAGGTTTTTAGCTAAAATTATTTTGGTAAACCAGGAACGAGTAGGAAAAATCTTCATTTGCTTGCAGATCAAATTCGTGCATGCAGATTGGATATATTTTTAGAAACCTCAAAAGAGACCAAAGGTGAACTGGACCCATATGTTATGATATATCCTTGATGTGTGAAAGGGGGAAAATGTAAACCATGACTTTGAGGGCCCTTGAATCACGAGAGGTGGAATGAGGCTTGGAAGACATTGGGCAACTGAGATAGGAGAGTACTCTCCAAGGGACAAATTTCCTTTGATTGGCGACCATTTTTCTGGGTGACGTATACAGAGCCACCAGGGCGTGATATGCATAGTCAATCAAAGGTGTCCACATGACACTAGTCTTCCATCCCAGATAGCCATGGAGGTTTATGGGGATTCAAGATTACTTAAATTACAATGTTTTGAATATTACAGGGGTATACCATGACATATTAGGGACATTTGGGAAATGATTTACTCATGGAATGGTGTCCCTTACGTAGATTTGACCCGTACATAGGGTGAGGTATTTGTTTTATCTTTGGGACATCTGGTCATTTAACATCACATGGACATGACATGGGGTTCCTCTCGGGGAAGATAAATGTGACATGCCTTTTACGGTCATGCTGTTAGGACCAAATTCCTAGGATGTTTTTCCATAATGTCATGATAGATCTCTTTCTAATATACCTAAGCTCACATGATCTATGCTCAGTGTGAGAAACAAGGGATCATAAGGGTTCCATGTCACTATCTAAGAATAGTGAATTCAACATTAGGGGGAATTTTTAGGCTGAATCCATTACCTTTCAGTTTAACACCATAAGGTGAGGATGATTTTGGCCGTGCAGTTTATCATCATGTGGTGAGGAAGATTTTGGCATTGCAGTTTAGCATCGTGCGGTGAAGAAGATTTTGGCCTTTTAGTTTAGCATCGTGTGGGGAGGATGATTTGGGCCTTTCATTTTAGAGTCATGTATTGAGGATTATTTTTGACTTGTAGTTTAGCATTGTGTGGTGAGGAAAATTTTAGACTTGCATAGGTCTTCAAAACTTTCAGGTTAATCACAGTCAGGGCCTTACAATGTTAGTTAGAAATGAGTGATGATAGAAGGTGTAAACCATAGTCCTATGGTGGACATGAATTAAGAGGGATGAAATGTGACTTAAAATTCGTTGGTCATACTGAGGTAGGATAAGAATATTTTGGGGAAGAATTTTCCTTTGATTGAAGTACATTTTTGTGGGCGACATATCCAGAGCCACCAGGGAATGATATGCATAGTTAATAAAAGGTTTCTGCAGGACACTGGCCTTCCATCCTAGATAGCCTTGGATTATTATAAGGATCCATGTTTTCCCAAGGCATTGAGTGTAAAAAATGGGAAAGGTGTTCTTGGGAATGTGAGAATACCCAGACCATGATTAACCATGACCTTCTTGGAGCTTCCACACAGGTCTGACCCGCGTATGGGGGAAAATGGGATTTTTTTCTAGTGGCTGGGATAGGATGTCGAATCCAAGCATCGCTACATATCCTGTGAGAGCAGGAATCAAACCACACGTAGTTATGGATGTTCCCTACAAATGTTTATTCGATGTGTTAGGGACACTTGAGGGCATTTTGGTTTTACTTGACATAGGTTACATGACTACCATACTCCTTTATTGTTTACCTGGGTAATAGAATCCATACCACTGGTCCTAACATCACGTGAGTTATACTAGATGTTAGGTCCACTAGGATAGATACCCTAAGGGGGGGTGGGTGAATCAGTGTATGACTAATTAAAACAACTACCCCTTTTGATCTTGTTTTTTTGTTAGACAAAACCCTCTTATCTCTCTCCTTACTGTTGTAGAGTATGAATGGATCTTAAAGTATGCACATGATGCAAAAATTTTACTTGGTTCACCCTCACTGGGCTACGTCCAAGGATCATACACCGACGATGTGCCAATGTACTAAATTCACTAAAATCTCACTGCTGTTCACAATTTTCTAAGCGGACTCACTGTCCCTTCTGGTTTACAACCTCTCATAGTTTGAGAACTCACTGCTCTATCAACTGAACTGATCTCACTACTTATTTAGAAGATCCACTCACAGTTTATAGACCTGTAGGTCTCTTATTTAACAAGAATGAATTCATCTTCTTCTATATTTAGATGCTCTATTGATGTTACAATTTCATCCACTGATGAATAAAAACTTTACGATGGATGTATCGGGAAATCCTCCAACTTTCGCATAGCCTTAGAATAACTGGTGCACTTTTCTATGCTTGACACGCTTCTCTATGATTTGGCGTGCTTCTCCAAACATGGCACACAACTGTCACCAAACCACTTGCATGACACCCCCTTATTCAACTATGAACTTGAGAGACTCACACCCTTTTACACCCAAACCAATATTGGCACAAAACTATCAACTGGCACACAACTTCTAAGTATCTTTATACTTGCGCGACCAAACCACCACTTGTGCGACAGAACCACCTGAATGACTGGAGCTATAATTTTCTCAGTATTGAACACCATCGTGAATGAGGATGGGTAGCCCTCTATTTATAAGCATTTTCTATACCCTAAGTGTCGTTGCACAAGTCTCCTCTCAGCGCGCAAGTCCAGCCGCCCGAGCCTCTGTCACCCTAGTCACATGCCTACCCAAACCAAAACTTTGGCACTCCTATTTCATTTGACCTATTTTGATGTTATGATCATGGAAAACATATGGCATGTAATTTTAAAATCTTCTAAGACATCGGCGCACAGTTCCCTTTTCCAAAAACACTTTTCTCGATCTGTTGATTTTGAGGCCTAAAAAGTTGGCAAACACTGGAAAATAGCACCACCTTGTATCTTCTCTTTTTTTAATTCCTCCAGACCATCCATTCCTTTTTTGATGTTCTTAAATAAATCATGGATTGTTATCAACATCCCTTGAACTTGAAATGTACCCATGAAAACCTATTTTCTCAATAAATTTGTACTTTATGGCCTTCTTTTTCAACAAAAACAACACATAGGACCACTTTGTCAACAAACACAATCACCTCAAAAATGCTTCAATGATACCTTGATGGATTTTTACCAACAATATCCTTCTTTGGGTTTGTTGAAAGCTCTTTATCATAAAAATTCTCTGCACTTTGATACCTCCTTAAAGCTTCTTCCAACCACTTCCACCATTCACCTATTTTGATTTAGATAAAAATCGAGGATTCACTCAACACATACTCTAAGACCACATGAGAAATGGTCACCGTGAGAAACAAGAGTAAATGAAAAGATAATCAATGAATAACTTCATTTCAGACACCAACTTTTGACACTCCACTAATACAAATTTCCAAACTGATACCAATTGTTGATACCACACTAATACCAATTGGTGATAACTAAAAACCTTCTCACACCATTCCAACACCACTCTTCTACTTTTATCATGACCCTTAGGTATCATGATATCTACTATTTGATCGATCACTTCTAGCATCGATATATTTAAAACTCCCCCTTCTTCACTTCTGGATGATCACTTCAAATATCACATACTCTCATCACGGTGCTCCACATATCAGTTTCTCCACCTATCTTGATAAACTCCTCCTATCTCACTACTCCACCTCTCAGCTTCTCCCTATGTCTTTGAAAAGTAAATTATCTCCCTTAGTTAGCCACAGTTTCTTCCCCTTTAGGAGTCACTCTTTCTCCCCCTTTGTCAACGAACCCAAAGGTCACTCCTTTGTGGTATGCAACAGAGTAGAGATCACATATTAGTAAAGTAATTAAAACACACCATACCTCGAGGAGAGGGGGGGGGGGATCCCACAACCACACTTTTTTAAGTGCGGGAGTTGACTAGACTCCCAGAGCTAGCTGATGGATCTAAAAATCTTCCTTGGGTAAGGCCTTTGTTAGAATGTCTCCAACCTGTAGTTCTGTAGGCACATACTCCAACTTCATGATTCCCTACTCAACCTTCTCTTTGATAAAATGATACTTTATCTCAAAGTTCTTTGTCCTGAAGTGATGGATGAGATTTTTTTCTGAGATTTATAACACTTGAGTTATTGCAATTAATTCTGATCAGAGACTTCATTTCAACTCTCATATCATCAATCTTCTGATTTATCCATAATAACTACGTACATGCTTGAGTGGTTTCCATATAATCAGTTTCTACAGTGCTTAATGAAATGATATATTGCTTCTTTCTTAGCCAAGAAATACACAAACCACCAAGATATAAATCACCTCCTGACATTGATTTCCTTCCATCTGCTGAACCAGACCAATCTGCATCATTATATCCCAATAAATTTTACTGATATTTTTCACTATATACCAAGCCGAAATCCTCCGTTCCCTTGATATAATGAAGTATTATTTTCACTAAAAGAATGTGTTTTTCCTTGGGATTACATTGATATCACTCTTCTTGGAATGTGGTGAAAACAATATCATGTCTCGTCGCTGTTAGGTATAGTAAACTCCCAATAATCTTCTGTATTCTATGATATTAAATGCCTTGTCATTATCATCTTTTGATAGTTTCATCCGGGTTGCTACTGGAGCCTTCATATCCTTGGAATTATCTATTCCAAATCATCTCATAACCTCCTTGACATATTTTTATTGAGAAATGAATCTACCATTCATTCCCTATGTCACCTGTAAACCAAGGAAAAACATCATCTCACCAATTATAAATATTTCTAACTCATGTTTCATGAATTCGAAAAATTGTCTGAACTATGCTTCATCTGATCCTCCAAATATTTTGTCATCAACATAAACCAATACCATCATCGTTTGATTACTGTTGTTGTTGAAAAAGAGATTGTAATCAACTCCACCATGGTAGAAACCAGGTTTCTTCAAATACTGATCAAGGCTTGAGTCCATGATCTTGGTGCTTGTTTCGTACCATATAACACCTTCTTCAGCAGAAAAACCTTGTTATCATCCTCATGAATGAGAAAACCATCTGTCCACTCAATGTACACTTTTCCTCCAGAATCCTTTTCATGAATGCAGCTTTTACATCCATCTAGAACACTTGGAACTTCCGTTGCACTGTAATGACTAGGAATAATCTTTTTGTCTCGAGCCTTGCAACCGGTGAAAATGTCTCATTGAAATCAATTCCCAATATCAAGGAGTATAATTTTCACACTAGTTGTGATTTGTTTCGAATCACTATTCCATCTTCATTAATCTTTTTGAAAAAGACCCATTTAGTCCCAATGAAATTCTTACCAGCTGGCCTCGAAACAATCTCCCACGTCTGATTCTTCTCAATCTGATCTAGTTTTTCATTCATATCCTAAAATCAGTTTTCATCTTCAGCTACATCAACAAAGCATTTAGGCTCTACCTGAGATAATAAATATGTTTTCTATAGTGATTTCATTCTTCTTGTCTGAACTGGAGCTAATTGATCACCAATGATATTTTTCCTATCAATTTCAGCTCAATTCCTTGGCTTCTATGCACATACAAATTTTTCTTCTTCATGCTCATCATCATTATCTTCTTCTGAATCATCATCAGCCACTTCTTCTCCCCCTGTGTTTCTTTCCTCCTCATCGCATTCATTAGGAAATTTCTCATTGTACTATTGAATACTATCTTCATTCTCAACTATAGTGACATCATTGCCTCAACTTCTTTTTCCAGCCTTTTGTTAAAGAATTTGTAATATTTTATTTTTCTTGAGTAGCCAAGGAATATCCCCTCATCTCCATGCAACAAAAATTTCTTATGTTTCTCCTTGATGAGGATAAAAAACTTACTTCCAAATATTCAAAATTATTTAACTATTGGATTATTTTTATACCACATCTCAGACAAAGTATTTCCTTCGTTTAGACACAATAAATCCCTGTTAGAAATGTAGACCAATGTCAATAATTCCTCCTTCCAAAATTTTTCTGGTAGGTATTTTTCTATGATAATCATTCAGGACATATTGTTGATGATCTGATTTCTTCTTTCAACCACTCCATTCTGTTGGGGAGTTCTCAGTGAGTAAACTTTATGGCTTATCCCGTGTTTCTCGAGATAGTCATCCACCTGACTGTTTGTGAATTCCATACCATTATCAGTACGAAACATTATTTTTTTTGTCCAAGCATCTTTTTTTCACTCCCTCTGGTACTAATTTAAGTAGATGAACACATCAGACTTATGGTAAATAACAAATCCCCATTCCATTCTACTATTATCATCAATAAAAAGAACGTAGCACCTCTTTCTGTCAATTTATCGAGGTGTGATAGGCCCAAAAAAATCAACATGCACCAATTCGAGCACTCTTTTTAACTTATTTTTTTCCTTATACATCTTTCTAATGAGATTACCCTTTTGGCATGCATCACATGTGTGAGTATGATCACATTATACCTTAGGAAGGTCTCTTGCTGCATCACACTTTTCTAGATCTTCCAGGGATGGTTGACATAGACGACCAAGTCGTTTATGACACAACATGTATTCTTACTCTCTGGATAGAAATAACATATATTCTTCTCCAATTACTAAGTAGATATTTCCCTTTGTTCTATTTCCCTATAGAAACACTGCCCTATCTATTCATTTGACGATATACATCTTCTTAGTAAAACTTATAGAATGTCCTAAGTCACACAGTTGACTGACACTGAGCAAATTGTGACTGAGGCCTTCTACTACTAATACATAAGCACGTCTCATCACTTTTCCCCAAACTTGTCCTTTCATATGCAAATAATCTTCAGGCCTTCATCATTTCCAAACTTGAAAACTCCTTCTTTGTCATATTTTACACCTGTAACGAGATCTTTATTAACTTTCATGTGATATGTGCAACTGCTTTCAAGGATCCACACACCAAAGTGATCTGATTCTTTAAGAGAAATTTCTTCCACCACTGCCTACTCATCCTATTTATTCTTAGTCCATATTTTTTCTTTCACACTCGGCATGGATTAAGACTTCTGATATTTATCAGAGTATAATATACCAGCTTAATCTTGAAAAGCTGTAAATCTATTTTGCATTTTCAACTCACCTGTTGGTTCATTAATCTACTGATTTAAAACATTTTGATTATTATTTGTCACATTCGTTTGTATGGTCGAAGTACGTTACCTATCCATGTTACCAAATCCTCCACACCAAAAACAGTGTCCTTCAAAATATGTTCTAGAGAACCATTCTTTGTTTCTCTACCACCTCTGTTCTTGTGTCCTTTGATATCTCTTGGCTATGGAACACACATACTATGAATCTCCCATATTTCCCCAACAATAACACATGATATAAGGCACATTCCTTCATGGCACTTCAGCACTACTAGTTTCCCCTTGGGATCTGTGAATATTCTGATTCTTCTTTATGCCCAAATCAACCTTCAATCTTGGAATGGGTGCTTGCAGTCTGACATCAATTTTCACATATTTTTTATTTTCGATCAATCCCCCCATCGGCCTTAACATCTAAACATGATTGATGATTCCTTTTTGTTGAACCACTATTCTCCACTTTCATCTTCTTGGATTTCTGAGTGATCTGCTTTCTTGATGTCCCAATAAGAGTCAATATTTTTTCTTAATCCTTAACCTTTTTCCACAAATAGATAACTTATCCATCAATTTATTAAATATTCTTAATTTGATCTTTCCTTTTGTTATTAAATCCATCGATCTCCATTTTATATTCTTCAATCTTGATTTTAAACTCACTAACAGATTCTATGTCCTCTGGTGTTGATGACTTGAGTTTCTCAATTTCTTCCATAAACTCAGACTTATCTTCTTCCAATTGCTGCATATAAAGTTTGATGTCACAGACTACTTTGTTGGATTTCTTTTTTGGGCTCTCCAAACATCTATCTCTTCAAGAGTATCCTCTAAATCACCTTGCATATCAACTCTTCCATCAACTTCTTATTCTTCATCAATTTCAGTTTCTGACTTTTTCTGAGTACTCTCGAAAATTGCCACCATAGTATTTTCTCTATGATCTTTGATGTTCTCTATCTCTTCAACCTCCTCAACCTCAGACTCATATGAACCGCCACATTCTTGTGAAAAGTGATTCTTCTTCTTAAAGAAATTTATTTTGAATTGTTTCTTGCCTTTCACATAGGCTAAAGACTTCTTGGGAATATGAACTTCATTATCATCGTCTTCTTGGAACTTCTTGGGGCACCTACCCTCAAGGTGTCCAATCTTTCCACATAAAAATCATGCTAGTGGATGTTTCCCTTTAAACATTCCTTTTCCACTTTAAAGATTTGAGGAAAGGAATGACATCACCTCATCTGTCTCTTCTTCTTCTTGAAAATATTCAATGGTGAGATTCTTCATGGCCTTGAATTCCACTTATTTGTATTTCCCATTTTCCATAACATCATTATCATAATTTCTCATTACATATGCAACAAGGGTGCTGTGCAAGTTATCCAATGTTAGCTCTTTCAGGTCTTTATCTTCTAAAACTGAAACATTCAGATTGAACCGATGTGAAAGTTTCCTCAAGATATGCTTCACAATATTTATGTCTTCAATAACATCTCCAAGACCATTCATTTCTTCCACTACAACATTTACCCTGTCAAATAATGCATCAACAGACTCATTCAGGTTCATTCTCAGATCTTCATACTTGTTCAACAATACTTGCAGCTTTGACTCTCTGACCATTGTATCTCCATCATATATATTCAATAGATTTTCCGACATGGCATGTTTTATTTTTCATTACATAACCTTCATATAAATAGAATTGGATAGGTCTCCCCCTAAATCATTAATTTCATTGGCATCAGCATCCAATTCTCTACGCTCAGCTTCAGATAATGCACCATTATTAATATTGGCTGTTATTCCATGCATTGCTGCTATGAACACTTCCATTCCCGATTATCAGAAGTAGTGTTGGATTCTATTATTCCATAACTGAAAATTTTTCCCATTGAAGATCGGAATCCCTTTGTGATTGGTGACCTCTATTTGATAAAGAAACACTGATATCGGCCTTTCACTCTAATACCAATTGTTAGGTCCACTAGGCTAGATACCCTGAGAGGGGGGGGGGGGTGAATTAGGGTATGACTAATTAAAACAACTACCCCTTTTGATCTTGTTTTTTAATATACAAAACCCTCTTCTCTTTCTCCTTCCCATTAAAGAGTATGAATGAATCTTAAAGCATTCTAAGGACACAACAATTTTACTTGGTTCACCCTCACTGGGCTACGTCTAAGGAGCATACACCGGTGATGTGCCGATGTACCAAATTCTCTAAAAGAACACTACTATTTACAAGGTTCTTTGTGGACTCACTTTCCCTTCTGGTTTACAACCTCTCACATTTTGAGAACTCACTCCTCTCTCAACTGAAGTGAGCTCACTACTTCTTCAGAAGATCCACTCATAATTTATAGACCTATAGGTCTCTTCAGTATCAAGAATGAATGCATCTTACTCTATATGTAGATGCTATTTTGAAGTTCCACTTTCATCCACTGATGAATACAAATTTACCACAGATGTACCAAAAAATATTTCAACTTTTGCGCAGCCCTAAAATAACTGGCCCACATCTCTATACTTGGAACACTTCTCTATGCTTTGGCACACTTCTCCAAACCTGGTGCGCAAGTGTCCCAAACCACTTGTGTGACAACCCCTTCTCCAACTATGAACTTTGGAGATTCACAACCTTTTACAACCAAACAAATATTGGTGCATAACTATCAATTGGTGCGCAATTTTTGAGTATCTTTATACTTGCACGACCAAACCACCACATGCGGGACCGAACCACCTGTACGATTGGATCTATAATTTTCTATAAGTGTTGAACTCCGTCATGCATGAGGTGGGATATCCATCTATTTATATGCATTTTGGGCACCCTGAGATCTGATGCGCAAGTCTACTATCAGAGCGCAAGTCTAGCTGCACGAGCCTCTGTCGCCCTAGTCACTTGCGCGCCCAAACCAAAACTTGGGAATCCCTCTTTCCTTTGACATCTTTTTATATTTTTATCATGAAAAACATATGGAATGCAAGTTTCCAAGCTTCCAAGAAACCAGCATGCAAGTCCCTTTTCCAAAAACACATTTCTCCATCTATCGATTTTGAGTCCTAAAAAGTTGGAAAACACTAGAAAATGGAGCCACCTTGTATATTATCTTTTTGTACCACCTCTAGATTATCCATTCCTTTTTAGAGGTTCTTAAATCAATCATGGATTGTTAAAAACATCTCTTGAACTTGACAAGTCCCCATGAACACCCCCTTTGTCAACAAATATGTACATCATGGTCTACTTTGTCAACAAACACAACATGGAGGCCCACTTTGTTAACAAAAACAATCACCTGAAAAATGATTCAATGATAACTTGAGGGATTTTTTCCGAACACTTGATGTGAGAAATAAGGAGTGGTTACAGAGTCTCCTTTGAAAGTGTGATGCAACATAGAACATGATGGGTATTTTTCATTTTCTTTCCTAGTGGGGATGGGCCTGGATCAAAGATCGAGGCATTGCTACATATCTTGCGAGGGAAGGTATCAAGCCATACATAGTTCTGTGTGTTCCCTATACTGGTTTGGATCGGTCTAATAGGTAGGGTCACATTCATTATATGCATCATAGTTTTTAGGTTTTCCATGTTACCCCATTTTTGACCTTCATAGGAGAATTTCTATCACCATTACTAAGCTCATGGGAGTTATACTAAGTGTGAGAAATAATGATTCATAAGGGTATCCTTTAAAAATATGGGTAAATAGGGGGCTTGATGGAGGAATTTTTATATTTATGGGGGCTGGGCCCGGATTGAAGATAAAGGCATCACTACATATCCTGCGAGAGTAGGAATCAATCCATACGTAGTTCTGCGAAAGATCACGGAGTTTATTATCATGAAATTAGGACATTTTATGCTACGTATTTTAACGTCTTATGGAGAGGACATGTTCCTTAAAGTTTAATGTCATGTGGAAAGGAATATGACTCATAATTTAAGGTCTTAGAGTTTGTACCATTACCTAGGGGTAATTTTTTTGTTACTCATAGTTTAGGGTCATATATCTTGGACTTATGATATGAGAAGGCATTGTTATAATGCATAGTTTAGGGTCATAGAGTTTGGACCATGATATGGAGACATTTTTATGACTCATATTTTAGGGTCATAGAGATTGGACCATGATATAAAGACATTTTTATGACTCATAGTTTGGGGTCGTAGAGTTTGGACCATGATATTTGGGATTTTTTTACTCATAGTTTAAGGTCTTAGAGTTTTGACCATGGAATGGGTGCATTTTGTCATTACTCATAGTTTAAGGTCTTAGATTTTAAACCATGATATGGGGAATTTTATTTTATTTATGACTCATAGTTTAACATCGTAGAGCTTGGACTTTGGCATTGAGACATTTTTAACTCATAGTTTAAGGTCCTAGAGTTTGGACCATATCATTGGGGATTCTTTATGACTCACAGTTTAGTGTCGTAGAGTTTGGACCAAGGGGAAATTTTTATGAGATGTATTTATTCAAGAACTTCACATTTGTGGGAGCCGTGATGAGATTTCCATCCATTGATATCAGGGCATAAACTCCATTGGAATAGACCTGATGTATGATATATGGTCCTTCTCACTTTGGTTCAAGATTCGAGGGATTATTCCATAGAATCATCGTGGTTATTAGGATTAACCACATTTCTATTTCATGGAAATATCAAAGGCGAACCTTTTTGTTGAAGGCTCGTGCAATCTGGTTTTGGTAGATTTCCAAATGGTGGAGAGTGTGAATCCTTTTTTCATCTAACTGCTCCAATTCATCAAACCGTCTCTCGGATTGCTCATCTGTGGATAATATATCGCAAATGGCCACACGAACTAATGGCACATGGATTTAGATAGGTAACACCACCTCTTCCCCGTATACTAGTGAGTATGGGGTTTCCTGAGTGGCGGTGCGGGTCGTGGTCCGGTAAGCCCACAAAGCATGAAAGAGATTTTCTATCCATGATTTCTTATCCTTGTCAAACATATTTTGAAGTATGTTGGAAATAATATTATAGAAAGATTCTATCTAACCATTGACCACCGTGTGGTAGTGGGATGACCGGTTGGACTTGATTCCATATTCCCGGTATAGCTTATCTAGTTCAACAGAGTAGAAGTTGGTGCCGTTGTCTGTCAGTATTGTATGAGGGACACCAAATTTGGTGATGAAGTTGGCCTTCACAAAGCTGATGATGTTTTTTCCCCTGACTTCCTTAAGGGATATGGCTTTAGCCCATTTAGAAAAGAAGTCAGTTACTGTGAGTATGAACTTGAATTGTTTGGATGTAGCGGGAGGATACGGTCCCACAACATCCATCCCACAGGCAATGAATAGCCAAGAGTATTTATCCACATGCATAAAATATAGGGGGAATTGTATGAAATTAACATCAACTTGGTAGGAATGACACTTCTTAGTGAATATAGTGCAATACTGGATCATGGTGGGCCCTAATACCCAAGCCTCTGGATTTGGTGAGAGAGTTTGTTTGCTGACTGGTGTGCTCCACAAACTCCAACATGCACTTCATTCATGATAGCATCAGTATCTTCTCCATAAATGAAACTGAGAAGGACTCTATCAAGCCCACATTTGTAGAGAACCTTCTCCTGGATCACCCCATTGTACAAGGTAAAATTGACTGCCCACCTTTGGACCTGCTCCCTCTCATCCCAAACTCGCGGGAGTTTCCCATTGTGATGGTAATTTGTGACGGGTGTCATCCAATCAGTGGTATGAACATAAGGATTAGGAATGGGGCTAATTTCATAAATTTCCTCCATATTTCTCTGGATGAATAGAAAGACCATCTGATAGTGAGAAATGATAATGACTGTTTCATCCTAATCTGGTTTGACCAAGGCTATGGATACATTTTCCAAAGCATTGGCTTGAGAATTTTGTGACCAGGGGACATGAGTCAACGTTGGTTATGATGGGAATTCTTCCATCAGTGCTTGAACAAGGTACATTATGGGAACCAACACTTATTTCTTGATAACATAGTCACTATTGACCCGTTTGATGACTAGATATGAATCAAACGTTATTTTGAGGTGTTCGGATTGAACCTGGATTGACAATTACAGGCCTGTGATGAGGGTCTGATACTCCACTTCATTTTTATTACACCCTTCCTAAAGTAGAAAAGAGTAAGGCAATATGGCCTTTTTGGGAGATACAAGTACGACTCGTAGCCCTACTTTGTTGAGCTTGAAATCCTATATACTTTTCCCTGTCGGGCTTCAGGAAGCACCATCAAAGTAAATTTCCCGTATCTGGGGGTTCCCCTAGACAGAAAACACTACTTCATCTAGAATTTTGGTATCCAATGGTGTCATCTCTTCTGAGGGTTTCTCGTCTAAGAAGTCTTCTAATTCCTGTCCTTTAATGGCCTTCTGGGGCACGTACCGTATGTCAAACTATTATAGGATGACCGCCCATAATGATAGGAACCCATTTAACATGGGACAGTTGAGGATATATTTTAGTGGGTTCCAGCGGGAGACCAGGTGGACCTCATGGTGCTACAAGTAATTCTTGAGTTTATGAACTATAAAGTTTAGGGGATGACAATTCTTTTTTGATCTTCGAATATCAAGTTTCGGCATCGATCATTTTCCAGCTAAGGTAGTAGTGTTTGTTCTCACTTATGATATCATTTTTCTATGCGAAAAAGGCTCTTAATGACCATTACAGGGTAGTTACTTATAAAACGCACAGTCTCCCCTCAACTGGTAGCATGATCACCAGCAGTCATAGGAGATATCTTTTTAGGTTGTCAAATTCTTCTTGAAATTTTTTATCCCATTAATACGTAACTCCTTTCTTCATGAGCTTGGTGAAAGGTAAACATTTACCTGCGAGGTTGGCTATGAAGCACCGAATATAGGAGTGGTGCCCCTGGAGACCTCTCAACTCAGTGTTGTTTCAAGGTGGGGACATGCCAAGAATGGATTTTGTTTTCTCAGGGTCAAATTCTATGCCACGATGGCGTACGATGAAGAAAATAAATTTTCCCGTGGTAACGCCAAAGACACATTTCTAGGGATTCATCTTTAAACTGTACTATATCAATTTATTGAAGTCAGTTTCAAGGTCAGCTAGGTGGTTTTAACACTATTGTGACTTAACCACTAGGACATCAACACAACACTCAAAGAATTTTCCCCAAAGGTATTGAAGATGCGATGCATGGCATGATAATATGTGGCGCCATCATTTTATAGGCCTAAGGGAATAAATTTATAATAGAACACCCTCTAAGGGGCCTTAAAAGCGACAACTTCTTTTTGTCCTCAGGCCATCCAGATTTGATTGTATCCAGAATAGCCATCCATGAAGGAGATGGCTTCGTATCTGGATATTGCATTGATCAACAATTATGTGATTGGGTTCGGGAATTTATCTTTTGGGAAATGCCAATTAATGTCCCTAAAGTCAATGTAGAATCTAATATGTCCATTCTTCTTTTTGATAGGGTCTATATTGGCCAGCTAGATTAGATATTGGAACTCCTGTATGAAGTTGGCTTTGATCAGGTTGTCGTCTTCAGCCTCTATTTTAGCAACATTCATTGGGTGGGTCCTTCTAGCTTCCTTTTTATAGCCTCGACGATCTTTTGATAAGCCCAGATGATGGGTGGCATCTTCAGGATCGAGGCCTAGCATGTCTATGTAATTCCAGGAAAACACATCTCAATTCTTCTTTAGAAAGGAGTTATATGCCTCTTGTTCTTCAAAAGGCATGGACACACTGATTAAAGTGGGTCGTGGGTCATTTTCAGTGCCCGGATTTAACTACTTATGTTCATCGATGGTGGTGGAAACACCTTCATCAAATGAAAGAGGGGAATATTTATGGTCTTATTCCTCCTATTATTATTTATCTTGATCATCTTCCCCTTCTTATGGAGAAAATATTTTGGAGAAAACTTCCCCAATATTGGGAAAGAAATCATCTTTTTCTTTAGTGCATGAGGTAAGGGCAGTTTGATGCCCCAAGGATGGATGATAGCATCTTTGACAGGGATTTTCCTAACAACATGGCAGTCATCCCATTCTTCTATGTCTTTGGTCTTGGTGTTCATAGCAGAGACCATGCATACAACTAAGTCTGTATCTAGTCTTGTACTTACACATTCAACTTGGTTGATGGGTAGTACGTACTCCTCCCCAAGCTGCTGGAAGGGGTAGATAGAAGACACCTCCAATCCATTCGAGGCATTGATCCAATCAATGTCGTCATCTGAAAGATGTTTTTCTTGTAAGTCATAAAACACTACTTTGATGTAATGCAACTCACAGAACATAAATGTGGATTTATTACCATGTAATGTCCCGTTTTTTCCATTAGTTCAATATTTAATACACTGATGGTATGAGGATGGAATTGAAGCATGCTGATGCAGCCAAGGCCTCCCTAACAAAACATTGAAGGATGTAATTTGACGCACCCCCAGGAACTTGGAATTTGATATGAGATCTCCAAGCCCAGTTTTAAGATTGATTCATCCCAATTGTTTCTGTTCACTTCTGTTGTATCCCAATAGAGTTGTAGTGCAGGGTGTCAAGATGTCTTCATCATATCCCAGTCAATGAAGCATTCATAGTGGGAGGAGGTTAACTCCTAATCCATTATCGATGAAGATCCATCAAATATCAATTCCATTTAACTTTCTGGACATGTATAAGGGTTTGATGTGCCCTTGAATGATGGAGTCTTCAACCCTATTTGTAAAAGAGATGAAGGCATGGAATTCTTCATGAATGGTCTCCATTCGGTAAGATTCATCCACTTCTACTTCATCCTTGAACTCCTGGAGACTTAATAAGGCTTTAATGAGTTCCTCCCTAAGATCTATGGACAAACACCATGCATTCAGGATTGACATATTTGTTGTTACTAAAGCCAGCTATTTTAAAATGTCATACCTTTTCTTTAAAGGTTGAAACTTCCCGGAATGGGGTTTCTCTTTAGTAGATAATTTAGGGGCCTAAGTTTTGGAATTAGATGGTTCGGCCTCTGTAGTAGGAGCTGACAGTTCTACAATCATTTCCACATTTGAATGGATTGGTCTGCCAGTATACCTTGGGCAGTTTGGTACTTGTTATTCCCCATATGAATATTCCAAGATAAATGGGCTTGGGTTTCCTCTGGTTGGGGAGAAAGATCATTCCGGTTCCCTTTGTGTTAGCCAGGGGTCCTTCTGTGAGTTTCCATGATGTTAACTGTTTGACTTGTGGTGTGGCTAGAAAAATTTTACTCCTTCCATGATCATGCCTTCTAGGAAACCTCCACCATCTATGGGTTCTTCCTCTGACTGTCCGATTGGGTGCAGGGATTTAGGGTTTGGGACCATATTCTTCATCAGAGAAGGGGTCCATCAAGTGAATGTCATTAATGGATCTGAATATCATTTCTTGATCTGATACTATTCCTATCTGACTGCCTTGTACTGTTTAGTGGGGCGGTGCCTATTGAACTGTTTGGTGGGTTGGTGCCCGTTTAACCATTTGACGGGTTGGTTCTCATTGAACCAAGTTTATTAGAATGAAGTACGAATGTGTCAACATTTACTTTGGATTTGGTAGCAGCTCATATTATTTCTCTTTCTTTATTCCATTCTGTACTTTAGAAGACTATAGGGATGAGGAGGATGGATGTACTGTTTTAAGAGCTTTTAAGAGTATAGTAGGTTGCTTCAACTGTGCCAGGAGGATGCCGTGGAATTAGTTGACGGTCTTCTGGGTCATCTAGTTGTCCAAATTTTTCTACTTTCTAGAAACTACTTTGCACCCCTCTTTCTCTCTTGAGTCTAAGGTGGAAACATACGCCACTTTTGATGGTGGTGGGCCCAACTTGACTTTACCAGAATCCACCATCTTTTGTAAGAGATCCTTGAAAACAAATCATTCTTGTATGGTGTGTCCTAGTATCCGGTGATACTAAAAATAATTTGGATGGTCGTCAAGGACAACTTCATCAGCTCAATTTGGCTCTAGTAGCTAGGGAAGAATGCAATTCATGGCGGCTATGAAATAGCTGCAGATCTGACCGTCTCAAAATAAATAAACTCGATTTCTTCATTCTTCAAACTGATATATTTAAGCACCCCTTCACTCATCCTTCCAAGGTGGGGATGATTGTTGGAATCCAGGGGGTCCTTCATGGTTTGGTGGGGGCCTCACAACTGGGGCTAGTGCTAGGGGTGGCTTAATCGTGACATAATCCGCTTCATCTTTCCTGTTATTTTCCCAGAGGCTGATGGGGCCACTCAAGACTTAATTCTAGTACTTTTCAAGGAGTCTTCTATGCTTTTTATGATGACATAGAAGTATCTAAACCCATTGGTTGACTTCACTAAAATGAGAGGCATTCTCAATTCATCCCAAAGGTTATCGACGCACATGGCGAGCATCTCATCCTGTTGGAGTGGCCGGTTCAGGGAATATGTTCAACCTTTCCATCTAAAAATGAAGTTTGAGACTCTCTCGTTCTCACACTTCTTGTAGTTCATGAGATCACTGACCATCGTCTTGGGTGACGTTGAATTTAACTGGAATAGAAATAGTCACTGGAGTTCCTCCCCGCCTGTAATTGAATTAGATGGCATTCTAGTATACCATAAGAAAGCTGAGCCCTACAGGGTTCGTATGAAGCACTAAAGTTTTATGGATTCTTTATTCTCTCGAGTGCACATCATGGGTTCATAGTAAGCGGCATAGTGCATAAAATACTATTATGGGTCCCCCGATCCATTGAATACTGGGAATATGGGGTTCCTGATGTTTGGTGGTGGAAGAACATTGTTCACCCACTCGGGATAGGGTTTGCGCTCTAGTTGTATCAGAGCGTTGAACCCCTCGATAGCTTATAGTTGGGATATTAGCTACTCGATGGTGTTTAAGAGCCTTTGAGGCATATCTTGTTAGTCTTGAGGTTGAGCTTGTGTGGCAGTGGCCAAGATTGGGTGTGCCGGCGCAACTGGAATTTGTGGTGGATGCCCAGCTGGGGGCATCATTTGTGGGTTTACCTAGGTATACTCCGACTTCCTTCCCAACAAGGGGAAGTCTTGATGTCCATTTAGGTCCTGGATTAATGGACCTCCAAACTTGGGTTCATTCACTGGAATGAGTGCCTGTGGTATGGGAACCTCTTCTGGGAGCACCTGATGATGCTCCATAGAGGGAACACATCTGACGAGATAAGTACCTTGACGTAGCTCGACATTGATTGTTCTGATCTATTTCATTTTTCATCCTTCTTGGAAAACCCTTCATCAAGGGTGAGAGACACACTCTCATGGGGAGGAGGAGGTGGGTCATAGACAACCTTGTATTTAGTTTTATCTTTGTTGGAGTTTCGTAGTGGAGGTAAAGTTGGATTGACTGAGGGGGAAACCCGATTTATAACCGCCCTCTAGTTCTAGGTATGCACACCATCATGCTTGGTGTGGAATGCCTCTGGGGGAATACCATCTTCCTTTTAGTCTTCTCTCCCTGTGTCATTTCCTATGAGATCTGTGGGGTTGACGCTCAACACATTCACTGAGGCATACCACATTAAGGGTGGTGTACCCGGCGCCGAATGGTAGGAAGGATTCTTCCGCCCTTTATTTTACATTCTCCTTCAATTCTATGGTATTATTCGGTCATCGTGATGATGATTGACCCAAAGGGAGCCCTAGTCTGACCTCATAATGCGCCTTTGTCTCGGAGGGTACAAACCGCGAGAAGGGGTGGAAAAGGTAACTCCTTTTTCCATCGTTCTTCCTAGAGAGTGGAAGAAAGATGTCCATTGTACATGTTTTTTTGGTAAAAATTCCCCATCCCTATGGGATGGGGTAGTTCCCGTTCTCTTGTTGACGCGCTATGGCTTGAATTTGTTGGTCTTACATAGGGAATTTTGATTAAAAAATGCCCCAGCCCTATGGGTAGGGGTTGTTACCGCATCATGGTGGTAGCCGCCTCTATCGCCACTCTTTCAATTTGACATACTCCCATACATGTGTAATAAAATTGTGGAATTGGGACTATATGGGGTCTATGGTCTTTTAAAGATAAGATAACTTCTGGTTGGTTGGATTCCCTTAGGCTGGAAGCCTGCTGGATATTCCTGGTCGCATGACTCAGAAGTTTTTTGATGGCTTCATCTCTTTGGCCTTGAAGATTTTGAGACTTACTCTGGGTGGATTTTTGTTTAGTATCCCATATTTAATGAGTATGGGTTTTGTTTGATTTTCTTCTCATGGTGATGACATTGCAAGATGTCATTTCCATTGGGGCCTGCAGGATGGGATGCAGAGTGAAGTGTAAAGCTCCATGTTCTCCCCACCCCCTAATGTGAACTCTAGCCGGGGAATTTCCAATGAGGCAACACAATCTATGTAGTGCATGGAGGAAATCCAATTCAAGGTTTTTCTTTCTCCTTTCTAATTGTGGCTGCCTTGCAGACAGGAGGGATTCCAAGTCGATCAGATAGTGAATCTCCCCTATTGTGTTGACATGATCCATATACCCTTCGTAGGGTAGGAATTTTTCTTTCAGATTATGAAGAGTTGTCAATACATTGAGTTGAATGTCATGCATGCATTCCCCATACAATTCTCCAAGTATTTTGAAGTGAGAAGTGGCCATAGGCTAATACATCACTGGTATATTATCCCTAGCTAGTTTTCTTCTCAAAAGAAACATATAATGTTGTTGTTCTTCAAGAGGATCCTCTACTTGTTATGCCCATCTCGATTGATTCTTGATGATTTTTTTCTAAGCAATTGGGCTGGTGGGGGCCCCATTGATTTGCAGACACCGTGGGGGTGGCTCAAAAGATGAGCATGGCCCTGAGCCATCCTCTAGTTGAGAAATAATATCGCTCGTTATAGACGTAGTGCATGATGCGTCTGACTCCTTTCTGAGCATCACAACATAGGAGTGATTTATCATATTTGTTTTGAAAAGGGGAGTAACTTCTTTCCAGCATGTATTTTGGTTGCAAGGACCTTCGCAAGTGGTGATGTGATGGCATGGACTACCATGTAAACTTGATTCCCAACAGTAGGGATTTTACTGATGGTGTGTAACCTAGGGAGGACCTTGAGGGCAGGTTGTAGAAAGGGGAGGACCTTCTTATCGCTTGACATTACTATGGGGAGGACAGTCATAACAACTGTCATTGTGGGTAGGGCCTTCACAATGACTGTCATCATGGCTAGGAATACTATCATGACTTGATACCTAGCTATAGGGAGACTTTCTGCAGTGTACATCTTGGGGAGGACCTTTGGGATGTAATAAAATAAGGGGAGGACCTTCTCATTGCTTAGAGTCACTGTGGGTAGGACCTTCACAACAACTGTCATTGCGGGGAGGGCCTTCAAAATGACCATCATCAGGGAGAGGACTATCAACATGACTTGATGTCCGACTACAGGAAGAAGCATATCTGCAGCCTATACCCTGGGGAGGAACATCAGGGCTGACAACTGCAAGGGGAAGAACTTCTTTATATCCGATCTTTAGGTCAAGGGGAGGGCTACCCCAATTCACATCATGAGACAGGCTCTCGTGATTGATCATTCTTTACCCATCGAGTAAGCCCATGTGGGTGCTCTGTGGAGGGCCTTCAGAGCTGCTGGTAGCGACATTGCGAGGAGGACCTTCGCAACTACTACTTCCACTTGCATAATTTGGTAATGGAATTACTGGGTCTTGATCCTTTTTTGATATGTGTTTGAGGGCATCGAGAACCACAGATTCTAGTAGAGAAGGATCATGTACGTGCTATTCATTTTCTAGTTTTCTTTGGCGCCTTTCATTTTTGGGTGCACTCTTATGGGTAACCAAGGACATCTTCTATTGGTAATGTCTTTCATATAAATGTCCTTGTCTTGTTGGGTCCTATGATGTCTTTAGGATATGTCGACGAGCATCTTGAGTTTTGACAGGGATATATGCCTTCCCTGGAGAAACCACCACGTTAGAACAACATCCCCTAGTTGGAATGAGTATTTGTTCCCAATCCAATTGTTCGTATGTCACGTGATATTTCCGTTGAACCTCCTGGAATGAATCAGGGATACATAACTGCTCTGGAGTGACCAACTCATTTTGCGGGTGAGCCATTCCATTCGAGAAAATTGAGTCGTGGGCCCGATTTAACATCTTTTCTGCCGATGAAATAATATGTTGGCATGTTTGGAGGATATGGTATGGAATCAAAAACTGATCTTCCATCATGGATAAGATGTGTTGAGATACATCTTTGATTGGAACAGGTTTTAAGGCCCATTCCAATGTTGGAGCAGAAGTTTGTGCCTACTCCAGTCCTCCATGAGTTTCCAGTAGATACTGGTAGTTATCTTGTGTTGGTATAGAGGAACAAGTTTGTTTCCTATTATATTCTCATATTTACACCATATTTGACTGATGGTATTTATATTCATGAGTAGGGATTTTTATTCGATCTCTTTCCACAGTATTTGTCTCACGGGCTTTGTATGCATCCACAGGAATTTGAATCTGCTCATATTTGGTTGGAAAACTATTTGGATGGCATGATTCATATGCATCAAAATTTATTTATTCCTACATATATCATGTTGATGACCTATTTTTATGGAAGGCTTGGAGTGCATCAGTAGGTGTTTGTGCCTGCGTATAGCTGAGTGTCTCCCTATTTGGATGGCGGGATTCTTGTGCATCAGTAGGTATTTGTGCCTGCATATAGCCAGTTTCCACCCTATTTTGATGGCACGCTTGTTGTGCATCATAAGATATTTACATCTTTCTGTAGCTTGATTCTCTGTCTGCACGGCGGGACCGATGATCACTAGTAGAAACATTAATGTGCTTGTATTGTGCCACCCTATTTCCATGGTGGGCTTGAGTGGAGAGGGAAGAGTTGAGTGTATTCCCGTCGAACTCTACCATGTTAGTATAGAGGAGATAGTCCTGAGTAACTCGGGTGACAACGTGTCCCTGTCTATATATTCTCCACCCTTGGTAAGTAGACCTAGGGACCCAGGTCTCCTAGACTTTGGCAGGTGCCCTTGGCATAATATCCACCTCAGTGGGAGGAGGTCTGGTCGTCCGGTGTCAGTGACAACGCTCTTTGGCGGGGGCCCATGGTTAGGATCTCTATGAAGTGAGGATTAAGTCATCAGTATTGAATTCATCTTACACCCTAAGGTAATGGAGTTAGTAATTGTTACATTATGAGGACATTCTCCCGAAACAGTTTGAGACAACCATCGGGGTCACCATGTGCTGAGGTACCGGTAGCAGTTGAAGAGGCGGCTAGCAGACCTTCGCATATTGGAGGGCTTGTCTTGCAGCCTCCATCATGGGGAGAGTACCATTTCAATCATACTCTTTGATCAGTGTATTGGACACCCAGAATTGAAGACACTAGGTAGGAGAAGGGGTCCTACTCTTCATTGAAACCCCGACTGCCCATGAGATCACTGAAGCATTCGTATTCATGAATTGTGAGGATTTCATTTGGATCAAAGGTCGATATGTGGTAACCTATAATATATGTATGACATACAGACCACTAAACATCTTAAAAGTAGCATCCCTTTAAACACATTCATATTTGGCGATTCAGCTTTTCCCCCTTCCCTTTTTCTTCTACTGCGGGGCAAGCGGCCTAAGTGGGGTGAGGCCGCCACCTTGGTTAAGGATTCACGTCGGCTTCACCATTTTTCTTCCTCCCTCTAAGTGAAATGTGTTATGCATACTAGGGAAGACAAAATGGTCCAACATGCACTTTCCTTTTTTCTTTTACCATTGCGGTAGGACCACCACCTTGGTTAAGGATTCACATCGATTTTACCATTTTTGTTCCACCCCCAAGGTGGAGTGTGTTGCACATACCCGGGAGAACAAAATGGTCCGACGTGTAGTGTCCTTTTTTCTTTTATCATTGGGGTAGAACTGCCACCTTGGTTATAGATTCAAGTTGGGTTCACCATTTTTGTTCCACCTGAGATGGTGCATGTATGGGCGATACAAACATGGAATGATGAGGATCATCACCTGTCCCTTTTTCCATAGATACAATCTCTTGTAGAACATACCATTCTGTTGTTTTGACCCATTAAACATCATTATCCTTTAAATAAGGCTCAGTTTTCCCAATGGGGAACTGTTGGTCCCAACGGGTGATTGTGTGGGGGTCAAGAACTCATGCAATTGGTCCTTCTTAGATTGAGATTCCTCGTATGGTCTCCAACAAGTTTATTCGTGGATCCAAGAATGCCCAACGACCCTTGTATCCATGATTCATGGAATTGATTTCCAAAGGCAGGTGCTCTTTGATTAACGATTTGGAAAATGACACTTAAGGACTCCATTGGTCGAGAGGATGGGAGGTGAGGCTCACCACACCCTTCCAAGGGAGGATTGTTGCCTGTTCCAAGACTCTCTTATAGATTTAATTCATGTTAATATGTTCGTGAATCCTTGTTTTATTCCCAAAGATTGTGTCCATAGGTTACCCTTGGTTTGAAAAATTGCCCTAAGCATGAATACATTTGAGGCTACAAAGGTGATGCTGACTTAACCATATTGTAAGGTGCTCTAGAGTTTATCCTCATCTAGGGGGGATGAAAGGTGACTTGATGTTGGGATCGGGCCCACAAGTGGGCTTCCTACGTCTCCTCAGGAGAGAAATCAGAACCCACACAGTTCAAATGTGTGGGGCTTATGCATGGAAGATACCCATTTGATAGACATGATTGGGTGGACCCTCTTGGGATGGGAACCCTATTGAGCTTGGGCCTTCTCGTAGGCATCCTACATATCATGTTCTATCCAGGAATAAGAGTTCTTGTAGTTTATAACGTGTGGGGAATATGCATGGGAGCTTCCCATTTGAGGAAACATGACTGGGTGACCCTTTTGGAATGGGCACCATTTTTGAGCTCTGGCCTTCTTGTAGTCATCCTACGTATCTTGTTCGGGCTAGGAATCAGATTTCTTGTAGTTTAGAACATGTGTGGATTACACATGGGAGCTTCCCACTTGAGGAAACATGATTGGGTGGACCCTTTTGGAATGGGTACGCTTTTTGAGCTTGGGCCTTTTGGTAGGAATCCAATGTATCCTGTTCTGGTCAGGAATAAAAATTCTTGTAGTTCAGAACATTTCTTGATGTTTTAATCCTCACAAACCTCTAATCCCATGTGATTCATGCTCTGTGTGTGAAACAAGAGGATTTTAAAGATTCAAGAATGCACTGGCCTCCTCCCCTATTGATGGGGGAGGGAGAGCCTGTGGTGGAAGAGGAAGAGGCTATCGTGAGCGAGAGTGCACAATGACGAGACTTTCTATGTGAAATGGCATTGAAGGTCACATGACTGTGCCTATGATGATTGTGGACCTACCTCAGTGGGAGGAACCTAGAACTTGTTCTGGGAAGGGTAGGAATTTCATTCTCATCAAAGGGGGAGTGAACATAATCCCTTCGACTGATCGTTGTTCCTCATTAAATGGAAAAAACAAGTGATCACCCCTAATCCCAAGAATGGGGAGGTTCATATTGGCATCCCAAGGTTGGACTCTGGGTTATGATAAGAATGTATCCTTAATGGAATTCTCTAATCCTACACCTTTTTTGGGAGGTCCATCATGACTCCTCTTATCGTGGGTCTGTAGACTCAATGGGGCGCGCAGAAGCGTCCGATGGCTGGATCATATGGGTGTGGTGGCTTTGGAGGAGGATTTGGCCTAGCACTGGAGAACAGGTTAATGGAGGGATTACATGGGACTGGATGGTAATGGAGGGGTGAGGTTGGAACTAGAGGAAACGATACCCGAAAACACCCCATTTCGGTACTGGTTTCTCATACAGGATGGGGAATACTCCACATACTGTAGTTGTATGTGGGTAGGAGGTTCATCCGCGTACCGGTGTGGTGCGTGGGCATGGGTATCTCCAAATTCATACCAAAGTGGTACACGACTCACCATGCCACTTTAGGTTATATCCATGTACCTACTGGTTACGTGGCGCTAGGTTCATTCTATGTAACAGTATGCTACGCAGAGCGCCATATTAAAGGAGGGATGGGGAAATTACAATTCATGGTAAATTAATACTTGAGAAGTATTTGGTTTTCATTTCATCAATTGGGTTTTCGGTTCTTATTCTTATTATTCAATTCCCCATTTTTATGGTTTGTGGTTGGCTGTACCTGCAAAAGAGGCGGTTCACGGTTCGTGCTTCGCCGATGAAACAAGAGGGAAGCCAGCGTGCAACCTCTGAGTTTCCCTCAAGATTTCCTCGCCCGTCCTTTCTTCTATCCATCTACTATATACCTTATCATTATTTTATAATATTCTCCTTTTATAGAGAATTAGAGGGATCATATCTATTGGGAATGTGACACCATTTTTGGAGGCCCATTGAAGCATTTAACCCACAGAAGACTTGGTCAACCGCAGTTTATGGAGACTTTGGTTCGTGATAATGGTTCACAGAACCGTTCTCATCTGCTTAATCCACGAACTGAGGGGTTCACGGCATAGTACGTGGATGTTTTTTCATGCATATCTCCTTCAGTTGACGCGGTTCGTGGTTTACCCTTCTTGCTGGCCATCGTCTCACAGGCCAGTGGTTTGTAGACCGTCCCACATACCTAGTGGTTTGCGATCCATCTTCTTCGCGTACCTTTCCCGGTGATGGTATGTAGTCCATTTGACAACTTTAATTCCTTCAAGTACCTTTAAATAAAAACAAATCAATTTTATTCCCTTCACTTTGATAAACTTGTAAATGTTCTTGATTCCTTTAGCAAACTGATTATGAGGGTATTTCTTCTCCTTAGGGGAATTTTCAGGACCCTACAGTTATCATACTTGATTATAGGAGAATGATGATTTATGATTTCTTAGGATCTCAAATATTTCACAATTTATAAATAAAGAACAATCATTAAAAAATGATATTTTATGTCTGGATTATCAAACTTAAATCAAACATATAAAGGAGAACAATGTTGATCCCAAAAGCTGAACCCAATACCAAATACTTTCTCTACTTAATTTTTTTGTGTTTAGAACATCATGGTAGTATATATTATAATATCTATTTTTCATGTCATTAATCAAGAAACCCAAAAATTTTTTTTGTTGATTTCATAAATTAATCAAAAAAAAAACAAAAAGATATAGTTTAGGTGATATAGAAGAAGTAATTGAAAAAACTGAAAATATTCAAATGTGAGACGACCCTAGTCAGCCTCTGTGCTACATTAGAAAAAATAACCTTATTTTTTACTTTACCCATGATAGGTTTGAATTATGTAACTTAATTATATTGTAGTTTTGGATGTCTGGAGTTATAAATTGAAGTTACTTTCAAGTATTTGAGTTAGTAATAGTTCTATTTTAGTGCTTGAGTGTTTTTATCTTGGGTTTGTTTGTACTGAAATTTTATATTTCCATTTTATTTTTATTCTTTACACATTTACTATTATTATCATTTGGTTATAAATTTGGAGTTGTTATGGTTTTGTATCATGAATCATGTTATGTATCTTACTTTTGGTCTACTTATATGGTGTTTGTTTAATGTAAAATTGCGCTCTATGATTTGGTAGAGTTCATGAAATTTATTCTTAGCCTTTGGTATCTTAGTGATATCACTTAAGGTTAGTGGAATTTTGGTTCTTCCCATTCTAGTGGGTTAGGTTTGGATGTTACAAATGGTATCAGTTTGTTACAGTCCATCTGTTGGGATGGTAATAAAGAGATATGATGTATCAAGACATGAAATTTATAGCATAAAAATACTTATCTAACAACTTTATGTTGAATAGAAAGTTACCAATGTGGTTCAGGTACATAAATATATGATAAACAATACTAGACATGTCATTAACTCATTGTCATGGGTTTGATAGATGAGCGAATGTTAGCATGCATCAGTAAAGGGAAATACCACTAGGATTTCATCATTAATATGTTACTTCAAATTATTATTTTTTAAATTATGACACTATATACTTTTTTAGTGTTATAATAGACTCTACAAATGATAATTAAAGATACTCAGGATAGATGAATAGAAAATGTTTCAATGATTTTAGAACAATAAAACATGTTAGATGTCCTAGAAACTAAGTAGAGGAAGTAATGGAGAATGTGGTTTTACTTGGAACATAAGTGAAATAGGTAGAACGACCCTTACATTTCATACAAAGATATTATATCTAAATAGATGATTCATATTATAAAACAACCATGGTAGAATCAAACGGGTTTAGTGTATTTGGAAACATTGAAACATAAAAAATATTTTCATAAATTTTCTACATCATCTCCCTCTTATTCCCTCATGACTAGAACCCTTTTGACATATCAATCTTAATAACTTTCTTTATATCCAGAGGAAAAAAGAAACGTAAGAAAAAGGTAATATCAGATACTTAGTAAGGGTAGACAAGGGATATATGAATCAAAACATAAACATAATGGTATAAGAATATGAACATAAAATTTAAAAATTAAACCCTAAATATCAAAGATAATAATCTTGATTTATAGAATAAATCACAAATAATCATAATACATGAATCAAAAAATAATAACTTCAGCATAAAAAATGGAATTGTGGAAAACACATAAGAATAAAAAATCATTTCAATAGTAGTAAAGGATATTTTACAAGTATATCATAGTGGAATTGGTTCACTACCCAAACCATCATAGTAGTCAAGGTTCACTCCCAAGAGTATCACGGTGGACAAAACCTTTACTGAACTAGTTTTCCCTTCAGGTTCCAGTCCCTTCTAAACCAAGTTCAATCCTCATTCCAGTACAATCTATCTCATAAGATATAATATCCTTACCCAATGATTTGATGAGAAATATAGGCCCCACCCATCACATAATTAAAACCATACATATGTGTTCCACAAGAATATAAATCATTCAACATATCAAAAACCGCTAAAAGAAATAATTTTCATACACATTTCATCATAACATAACCCATGGAAAATAAATGGGTTTCATAAATACAAATCCATGATAAAAATAAACTAACTATAAAAACAATAATGAACATTTTATTTAATAATAACTCTATTAAAGAATAAGTAACATCAAATAATTTTATCTTAGATGTAAAATATTTTTTATAGATCACTTGAAATAATTCATGAGAAAAATATCCTTTCTGGTTTGAAAACATTATTTTAAAAGTTTTGTGATGTTATAAAAGAAATATTTTTATTTAAAAATAAAATTATAATATTTTAAATCAATATTCAATCAATTATGTAATCATGAATTCAGAAAAGTATTCTCATTCTATTTACGTTAAAAAAACAATTCCTTTCGTATTTTATCAAAAAACTCATAAAGAAACTCTTTTAGAAAACAAAATGATCATTTCAATTAATTTTTTAAAAGTAAATAATGATTAAAAATTAATTTAAAATATCATTAAAGAATAGAAATTTTTTTTATTGGAATTGTTTTTAGAAAACATAGTCATGGAAGAAAAAGTGTGTTTTAAGGGAATTTTTTTTAAAAAATAATTTTAAAAAATAAAATCCATTCTAAATATAATATCATAAAAGTGAGAATAATATTAATCAATTATGTTTATTCACTATAAATCCAAATAAAAAATGGAAATTCATCATAAGATTATAAAAATTCATCACTAATATAATAAAAGTATGAAATAATCGATGAAGTAGAAGGTTAACCCAAATAATGGAAATTGCGTTAATAATTAGCTTACCACATTATAAATCTGTCAAATCGTATACCCCATAAAATAAATAATTATAAAAATAAACATTTAATAACATTAATATAATGACTAATAGGTTATTATATACACCAAATAAATGAAATAAGTGGTTAATAAAGCATATATATCACAGAAGTAAAAGTGAGAAAAGAAACCCCTACTTCACACTTCCCTTTAGTTATGTGTACTTAAGACTCCTATATAATGGTTTAAAAAATGTTATTAATTCATAAAAAAACTATATTAATGTTTAAAATACCTCATAATATATTTTTATCACATCTTACCAAGAATTAATTATTAATTATTCACAATTTTCATTGTTTAGGGTGAGTTCGTTTCTTGATTTTTATGATCAGTTCATTTGTGTATAATTATGGACATGCATGTTGAATGAAAATAAAAATAGATAATTAAAATTAAATAATATTCATGAAATTAATTTTTTTTAATGGTACCATTTATAATTTCTCTTTCTTACATGAGTATGATTCATTTTATAAAATGTTAATCATAAATGTTTAGTTCAATTTGGCTGTTTTTTCCCAAAAATCCTGAACTTGTTTCATTTTATTTAATATTATATATATTTTATCTCTAGAACATTAAATAGTTTATATTATACGAGTTAAAAATCTTATTTAACCATAATAATATTTTTATTACTATCAATATAGGTGATATTGGAAAATGAACAAAAACAAAATTCACGGAGGCGATTAACTGGCTTAATTTGGACAATAGTTTAATTTATTTGATAAGAGGAGATAATAAAAGGAATGGATATAATATATTCCATAAGAAATATTACAATATTGTATATACATGATTATGGAGTTATAATGACTTTATGGATGAAGTAGGTGAGGAGAAATTATAAAAAGAAATGAAATTTAGAGTGTGTTTTTTGAGATAATTACCTCTTGAATATCACCTCATTGGAGGAACCCTTTAGGAACATTAATTTGTTCTATAGGTGATAACATCAGTAATTGGATGTGGAGAGTTTTATTATGAGTGTTTTGGTAAAATATTTGAGGATTTTCAAGGCATTGGAGTAAAAATGGGGTGGTGAGGGGTGGTGTTTATACTTGAAGATAAGTCAATTTAGGTGAATAAAATAATGATTATTTTATATTTAAATCCACCCAAATTGAGCTATAATGAATTTACATGATTTTTTCTAGAAATTAATATTTTATAGGCTATTTAGGGTTGATATATACCTCAAATGACCATTAAAGTTTACTGTTCTAAGTATTTTAGACCTTTACCATTTTAACTTCAACCCATTTAATTTTTTACCTATACTATGGTAAGTAATTTTTTTACCATGGTAAATGTTTTATAAATAAAAATGAAATTGACCTTAAAAAATAATTTTAAATTTATTATTATAAATAAGGAATTTATTTTACCAAAATAAATTCACATAATTGGAAGAATTACATTTAAAATGAACCTCATAGATGTAACATGAAAGAGGTTGTTTTGTTCAAAATGAAAAAGTTCAAAATTTTGAAATGTTTTTTATATCCAAATTTTTTTGTGAAATTTTTTCAAATTTCCTATATTTTATATAATTATTTATAATTAAACTATATAAATAAATTATATGAAAATGTAATTTTTAATTAAAATTCATTATTTTTCACTATTCATAAAAAATGAAACTTGTCTGTAAAATACCAAAATTTCACTCTAAGATAATTTTGATATAAATATTTCAAAAATTAACTTTAAATTTTCAAATAAAACTTATATAAGTATCAAAATTTATTTTTAAAATAGGTTCTTCATTTAATGGAGACAAAATTACCTTTTATAAAAATATAGCTTTTTATGATTAAAATTGGATTTATTCTTATCTTAAACTGTTTAAACATATTTTATGATTTTAAAAACATTTTATTGAATATATAAAATATAAATTTCATTAATATCTCCCACTAATAACAATTAATTTAATTATAAATATAAAATTTCATTGTGAGTATAAAAATATTTTTTTATAAAAAAATATCCTTTATATTCAATTGGTTTTATTTTCATTTCCTATTAATTGGTAACCGATGAATTCATTTTATAGACATGTGTAAAAAATGCTTTTATAATTTCGTTAAAATCATTCATTCCTTATATTCCAATGGATATGTTGTCACGACCCGTCCTCGGGGCCCGTGCCGTGACTACCCCAAGCCCGCCTTCCATAGGCCAGGGGCTGGCGACTAGCACCAAGGCGTAAAATCCCAGTAAACAGGGAAGGCATTGCCTTTATAAGTAACAACCACACAGAGTCAGCAAGCGGAAAGTAAAGTGCAGAAAAGTAAAGGGGGCCGGAAATACAAGCCCAACTGTAAAGTACAACTGAAAAGTAAAGTACAGCAACTGAAGAAAAGACGGCGGCCTCGTGTCGTCCACTGGCAATCCCACCTGAAGGGTGGGTACAGATAGCCTCCAAGCTCCTCGGGTCCCACGTCCGCTCCGAGCACGTCCCGCCCAGTGGTCCACCTCCAGGTACCGTCCTGCTCCACGCCCCAACCGTGATCAGTGCTGTCCGTCGTCTGCAACCAACACAACAAGGTGCGGGCATAGCCCGTGCAGGGGTGAGTACAACTACTCAGTAAGGACCCCGAGACCCCCGAAGGTCTCCCGAAATCCACAAAGGATATAGCACAAAAGAAATATGCAATCACGAAGTAACATCTGACTTGACTTAGGTATATGCCCATACATATACCTAAGTCCCTACTTCTAGCTCTGCTCACGAGCTCAAGAACAACTCAATCCACATAGGAAAGCAAGACTCAAATCCACAAAGGAGAGTAAACAGTAAATCCACAAAGGATAGTTCAACACAATCCACAAAGGAGAGTAACATAAGATTCAGCTCAACCAGGTATACTTTTTCAGATGACGTCAAAGACGATCACTGATCCGTCTAAGTCGTCGGATCCACGAAGGATCGATAGGTACTAACCCCCGCAAAAGACCCACACAGGATCGGGCTCACACAGAACCGGTAGGCAGTGGCTCACACAGAACCGGTAGGCACTGATCCACATGGGATCGCTGAGTGCAGTAGTCGACGCAGTCCACTGAGGATCTCTGCACAGTCGTCGCCGCAGTCCACGAAGGATCTCTGCTCTGCCGTCGTCGCAGTCCACGGAGGATCTCTGCTCTGTCGTCGTCGCAGTCCACGAAGGATCTCTGCTCTGTCGTCGAAGTCACAGCCAGCGCTAGGGTTCCCGCACGTAGCGAGCTCGTTTAGGAGGGTCCGCTCCACGAGCCGAGGGGCTGATACATCAACTGACACGTAGTCCGAAGTTGATGTATCCAAAAGTTCCGTATCGACAACAGGATCTCAACGCAACAGACGGCGCGTCAATCGGACGCCCGGTCTGAGAGTTATTGGCATTTTCGTCCCAGGGGCCCGGTTGGTTTTTAGGGCAAAACCAACCCGACCGTACTCCGCCTGTATCCGATCCTCGGGCGGGGTATGCCAAAAGTTCCGTCTCACTTAGAGGAAACTACCACAGCTGACGGAACGTCGTTCGGACGTCCGTAGCTCAAGTTATGAGCGTTTCCGCTCCGAGGGCCCGGTTGGTTTTGTGTACGAACCAACCCGGCCGAACCCAAAGTCTTCCGAAACCTTGAGAATAATATACCGAAACGACCGTCTCGATCCAAGGATCGCGTAGCCACTGACGGTTCGTCAATCGGAGGTCCCAGGCCCAAGATATGGGCGAAAGACCGAAGAGGGCCCGAAACGGGGGTACTGGGCCCGGGGCGACCCGGCCCGAACCCCCCCCTGGGGTCGGCCGAACCGGGTCGGCCCGACCCGGCCCGAACCGGCTCGGCCGGGTCCGGTCCGGCCTGGGCGCGGCCCGGCCGACCGGACCGGCCGGCTCGGCCTCGGCCGAGCGGCCGAGGGAGCCGCCGCCGCCGCGGGTTGAACCCGCGGCTTGAGGGAGCCGCGGCCCCGCGGGGGGCCGCCTGTCACGCGGACGCGGCCGGGCCGCCGCGTCCGTCCCGGTTCCGCGCGGCCGCGGAACCGGCCGCCGTTGCCGCCGCGGCTTCAGCCGCGGCGGGCTTCCTCCACGGCGGCGCGCCGGGCGCCGCCGCCTCCGGTCGCCGGCGCCGCCGCGCCGGCGACCCGCGCCGCCGCCGCCTTCCGCGGGCCGCCGGAGATGCTCCGGTGGCCCGATTTGCCTCCCGTCTGCGCCGTTGCCCCTCCCGGATGCCGACCTTCACTGCGGGATCGACGGATCGCCCCTGCCGCGCGGTTCGTCGTCGTCCGCCATATCCGCACAACAAAATAGATCGGCGGAGGGTTGCCGGGTCTTGTTCGTTAGACCCGCACCCTCCGCGTTAGCCATAAAATCATCGGGAGGAAAAAGGATCAACCAAATCAACATTTTTAAATAAATTAAAATTGTTCCGATCGGGTTCTTTATTTGAAAAGAATAATCATGGGAATAAAATATTCCAATAAACCCTTACCTTGTCGTCGTCGTCGGACGAGGGGTCGTCGCGGAATCGCTCGTCGCGGAGGAAGGAGATCGTCGCGTCGTCGCGGTATCCGGCGTCGCGTCGCCAATATCCGGATCAAGAACAAACGGATTTAATTAATTAAATCCGTTGTTATTGAAATTTAAAAAGGGAGAAATAAAAGATTCGATTCTCACCTTTGTTGCCGATCGCACGTTCGCCGCGGAAGAAGAGGCACCGAAGAAGAAGAAGAAGGTCGCGGAAAAGTTGTCGACGTCGCGGATCGTGCGTCGTCGAATTCCGGTTCCGGCGTTCTTCGCGTTCTTCGCGTTCTTCGCGTTCTTCGCGGAGAGGGTGGAGGCTCAGAGGAATAGCAATCCTCCAAAATAGACAAGTTTGTCTATTTTATTATTTTGCCGACAAACGCAAAACGCGTAAGTAACGACCCACTTAATTCGTTGAATTAATTCAACGAATAAAACAGCCCATTTAATTCACGAAAGAAACAGCCCAATTAAATGGTCTGTTAAGAATTAAAGAAACGCGTCGGTTGACTTTTCAGTTTCTTTGACGGGTTTTCGCGGGTGCGTTACTTAGCGAAAGAAACGGCGGGGCTCGTGAGGGCCCCACCTCACAAATATCCTATCAAGGGGGTAGGATATTTCTGGATAGCATCCTATCCAGTTCAACTCAGTTCAAGCCGCCTTTAAGTGGCTTCAAGTGGCTTCCAAGCAGCTTAAGTGAAATAAAATAAAGTTGTCGCACAAACTTTATTTTATTTCTGACATAAAGCCGCAAAATTTAAAAACCACGTCTGAGCAAACGCAACTCCGGAAGAGGCGTTTCTAAGCAAAAACCGGCGCTGCGATTTCATCGGTGCCCTCAGAATTCGATTCCGGGCACCGGTTCAAAAGATAGAAAAACCCGCTCGTCCGTTCACTGAACGTACCCGAGCCAAACTTCGGAAATTGATTCCGGGCACACCGGGCCTCGGAATCAGGTGCCGTCTGAAGCTGTGCTCTTGTAAAATTCCAAAGAAAATTAAGAAAAAAATTTCCTTGAAATTTGCGGGTCTTTACATTACTCCCACCTCAGGGCTTTACGTCCCCGTAAAGATACATCAAAAACTAGGGGAACAAATGGGGGTACTGAGCACGCATCTGAGCCTCCCGCTCCCAAGTGCTCTCCTGGAGGTTCCCGTGCTGCCATCTGATGCGCACAAGAGGAATCGACCGCCCACGTAGGACCCGCTCCTGTCGATCCTCGATCTCCACTGGGACCTCCGCAAAAGTCGCCCCATCGTCCACGTCCAGCTCCCCAAAGTCGATGATGTGCGTCGGGTCGTGCACGTATCTCCTCAGCTGAGACACGTGGAAGACGTCGTGCACCCGGTGCAACTGAGGTGGTAGAGCCAGGCGATAAGCCACCTCTCCTATCCTGCTGAGGACCTGGAAAGGCCCGATGAAGCGTGGAGACAACTTGCCGCCTCGGCCAAATCTCCGTAAACCACGTCGAGGTGAGACACGCAAAAAGACGTGGTCGCCATCCTCGAACTCTAGTGGCCTCCGCCTCCTGTCAGCATATGACTTCTGCCGGCTCTGAGCTGTCCTCATCCTCTCCTGGATGATCTGGACCTTCTCTGTCGTGGCTCGGACCATCTCTGGTCCCACGAGTGCTGACTCCCCAGGGTCTGTCCAGCACAACGGTGATCTGCAGGGTCTGCCGTACAACGCCTCGTATGGTGCCATCCCGATGGTGGAGTGGTAGCTGTTGTTGTACGCGAACTCCACCAAGGGTAGGTGGTCCTCCCAGCTGCGACCAAAGTCGAGAACACATGCACGGAGCATGTCCTCGAGTGTCTGTATGGTCCTCTCCGTCTGACCATCCGTCTGAGGGTGGAAGGCTGTGCTCAGATGGAGCTGCGTCCCGAACGCCTCCTGCAACCCCTTCGAAAGCCGGGAAGTGAAACGAGCATCTCGATCGGAGACGATAGATGATGGCACACCGTGAAGCCGTATGATCTCCTGGACGTAAAGACGTCCCAAGCTCTCCACTGAGCCCTGCTCTCTGATGGGTAAGAAGTGTGCCGACTTGGTGAGTCGGTCGATAATCACCCAAATGGAGTCGTGACCTCTGGAAGTGCGTGGAAGTCCAGTCACGAAGTCCATAGATATGCCGTCCCACTTCCACTCCGGGACCTCCAAGGGCTGTACAAAGCCTGCTGGTACCTGATGCTCTGCCTTCACCTGCTGGCAGGTGAGGCATCATGAAACGAACTCTGCCACAACTTTCTTCATGCCCGGCCACCAGTGCTGTCGTCTGAGATCCTGGTACATCTTCGCCACTCCGGGATGTACCGCCAAGTGAGAAGTGTGAAACTCTCTCAGCACCTCCTCTCGTAGAGCGACTGGTACGAAGGTACGTCCTCTGAAAAGGATGTCATGCTCTGCTCCAAGGGAGAAACCATCAGGCGCCTGACCTGAGGATATCAGTGCACGCCGGGTCTCACAGTCGGCGTCCTCACGCTGAGCCTCTCTGATCCGCTGTAGAAGTGGAGGAGAGACTGTGAGAGACTGAAGAAAGGCTGCTCCGTCTCTATCCACGAAGGATATCTGCAAGGAGGCTAGCTGCTCCGTCGCCTCCTCAAGTAGCTGAATGCCCGTCCTCCTGCTGAGGGCATCGGCTACCACGTTCCCCTTCCCAGGAGTATAGACTATCTCAAAGTCATAGTCCTGGAGGAACTCAAGCCATCTCCGCTGTCTCAGGTTCAGGTCCTTCTGAGAGAAGATATACCTGAGACTCTGGTGGTCAGAAAAGACTGTGAAGCGCTCGCCCATCAGATAGTGCCGCCAAGTCTTCAGAGCGAAGACCACTGCTGCTAACTCCAGGTCATGAGTGGCGTAGTTCTGCTCATGCGGCCTCAACTGACGTGATCCGTAGGCGATCACGGCCCGCTCCTGCATCAGGACGCACCCGAGTCCAGTCCCTGATGCGTCGCAGTAAACTACGTACCCAACTCCCTCCTCAGGCAACCTCAAGATAGGTGCGCTGGTCAATCTCTGTCTCAGCTCCTGGAAGCTCTGCTCACATCTGTCTGACCACACGAAGGGTTTCCCCTTCTTTGTCAAAGATGAGAGTGGTGCCGCAACTCTGGAGAAGTCTGGCACGAATCTCCGATAGTATCCGGCTAGGCCCAAGAAGCTCCGCACCTCTGTCACGCTCCTGGGTGGCTCCCAAGCTAGCACTGCCTCGATCTTCGCGGGATCCACTGCAACTCCCGCCTCAGAAATGACGTGCCCCAAGAAATGGACCTCACATAACCAGAACTGGCATTTTGAGAGCTTGCCATAAAGCTGGTGCTCTCGGAGTGTGTCTAGCACAACTCGCAGGTGGTAGGCATGCTCCTCCTCAGTCGTCGAGTATATCAAAATGTCGTCAATGAAGACCACGACAAATCGGTCGAGGTATGGCTGGAAGATCCTGTTCATGAGGCTCATGAACACTGCTGGAGCATTGGTTACGCCAAATGGCATAACCAAGAACTCATAATGGCCATACCGGCACCTGAAGGCCGTCTTCTGCACGTCCTCGTCTCGAACTCTGAGCTGATGATAGCCTGACCGGAGGTCTATCTTCGAGAACCACCGCGCTCCCTTGAGCTGATCGAAGAGGTCATCAATCCGTGGCATTGGATACTTGTTCCTCACCGTCACCTGGTTCAGGCGACGATAGTCGACACATAGTCGCAAGCTCCCGTCCGCCTTCTTGGTGAACAAAATCGGGGAAGCCCAGGGTGAAACACTGGGTCGGATAAACCCCTTGCTCTGCAAGTCCTCCAACTGTACCCGCAGCTCTCGAAGCTCGGCGGGGGCCATCCGATATTCTGGAGTAGATATCGGGGCTGTCCCGGGGTACAAGTCGATGTAAAAGTCTACCTCTCTACGAGGAGGTAGCCCTGGAACGTCGTCGGGAAAGACGTCCACGTACTGGTCCACCACTGCAGGAAAAGCCGGACTCCGCACGTCCACTGCTCCTAGGATGAGGCTAGCCAACTGATGAGAGATGGGCTGCACTCTCCTCCGCGGAAGTCCATCCTGTGCTGCAAAGGTTCCCTTCTCGCCGGTGAAGGTAAACCTGCTCCCGTCGGTACGAACACATCGCACCTTGCGCCTAAAACAGTCGATCTGGGCATGAACCGTGGATAGCCAATCCATGCCCAAGATGACGTCGTAAGGCCTCGACGCCGCTACAAGGAGATCCCAGCCGAAGCTCTCGCCTCCTAGAGTAAGCTCACACTGCCGGCACCAGTGCGTAATCGTCGAGTCCGCTCCCGTAGGAGTCTCTAGCCGTAAGGATCGAGCCAACGGCTCAGTCGGAATCTCCGAGCTCCGAACAAGGGCAGAGGCTATGAAAGAGTGACTCGCTCCTGTGTCTATAAGTACTGCAGCAAGGGTGGAATAGACACAGATCGTACCTCGAATCATCTCTGGCAAGTCGGGGTCGTAGGCCTCCACTGCCTGGAGCTGGGCCTGTCCCTGCCCGCCAGCTCCATGTGGTCGAGGTGGCCCTCCTGGTGGTGGTGGGGGTAGAGCCTGGAAGCGTCGCCCACCACCCGCTGCTCGGCCAGCTCCTCTGCCTCGTCCGCCTCCTCCCTGCGGACCGCCACGGTCGACCCTCTGCCTCTGCCTGGGTGGCCCCTCCACCGTCTGCTGCTCCTCTGGTCGGCGAGTCGGGCAATCACGAGCCATGTGACCCTGCCCGCCGCAGGAGTAGCACAACCTGCCTCTCGAAAGGTTGGCACTCCGCTGTGTGCCTCGTACTGCTGAGCCGGTGTCCTGAGGCCGTCTGCGTGGGGGTCTGGTCTGCCTGGACCCGTGAGTCATCCGTCGGCTACCTGCTGCCGAAGACTCAGGTACCTGCCGCCCTGCGCTAGGTCTCGCTGCTGAAGAAGGCTCTGCCAGGAAGCTCTCGATCAGGAGGGCTCGCTCCAGCACTCCCGCATGGGTCGGAATGCTGAGAGAGATCAGCGACGCCCGAATCTCCTGTCGCAAGCCCTGCTCGAAGGTCCGGGCCCGGAAGAAGGGGTCCCGTACCATGTCGGTCGAGTAGCGAGATAGGTCCGTGAACCTCGCCGCGTACTGAGCGACCGTCATGCTGCCCTGGCGCAGCTGGAGAAGCTCCTGGATGCGCACCGCTCGGAGGGTGGCCGGGACGAACTCAGAGCGGAAGAGGCTCTCGAAGTCCGCCCAGAGCAAGGATGCCTCATCGTGAACCTGGAGCATCAGGCTCCACCATCGTCCTGCCGCCGCCTGCAGGAGGCTCGCTGCGAGAATCACCATGAGATCCGCTGGTGTCCTCACTAGCCGAAAGATCCGTACCACCGCCTCTAGCCAGTCCTCGGCGGCCTGGGGGTCCGCCTCACCGCGAAACCTGGGCGGTCGCTGGCTCTGAAACTCATGCAGTTCCCTGAGGCGACGTGCATCGTCAGCGTCTGGTACTGGAAGCATCGGTGGCTCGGCGGGTAAAGCTACCGCCGGTGCCACAGCTGGCAAAGGGCCCTGCACTGAGGCCTCGTCGCTCGGTGGGCTGCCGTCGTGCCCTACACTCGGAACCCTAGCTGGCAGTCGTCGCGGGGCCATCCTGAAAAGGAGAACAAGAGCACCACAGTCAGAACAGTATACCTGGTGAGCTGGCACAAGTAATCACAAGGAAAACTTGAGACTTTCATAAAGCAGATCAGTATACCCGGTGAGCTGACACAAGCAATCACAAAGAAAACTTGAAACATACACGCAATCAATGTTTTTATGCATTAAGTCGGAAATCAGGAGTCATGGTCCTGGTGTACGGATACGTCGGCCGCCGCACCAACACTGGGCTCCCTGAACTGATAGCCACACTCAATACACTAAACACTATTGCTTCACATAGAAAGAAAAGACAATCAGAGTCTGCGGTAGAACCGACCCCTCTGATACCAATTTGTCACGACCCGTCCTCGGGGCCCGTGCCGTGACTACCGCAAGCCCGCCTTCCATAGGCCAGGGGCTGGCGACTAGCACCAAGGCGTAAAATCCCAGTAAATAGGGAAGGCATTGCCTTTATAAGTAACAACCACACAGAGTCAGCAAGCGGAAAGTAAAGTGCAGAAAAGTAAAGGGGGCCGGAAATACAAGCCCAACTGTAAAGTACAACTGAAAAGTAAAGTACAACAACTGAAGAAAAGACGGCGGCCTCGTGTCGTCCACTGGCAATCCCACCTGAAGGGTGGGTACAGATAGCCTCCAAGCTCCTCGGGTCCCACGTCCGCTCCGAGCACGTCCCGCCCAGTGGTCCACCTCCAGGTACCGTGCTGCTCCACGCCCCAACCGTGATCAGTGCTGTCCGTCGTCTGCAACCAACACAACAAGGTGCGGGCATAGCCCGTGCAGGGGTGAGTACAACTACTCAGTAAGGACCCCGAGACCCCCGAAGGTCTCCCGAAATCCACAAAGGATATAGCACAAAAGAAAGATGCAATCACGAAGTAACATCTGACTTGACTTAGGTATATGCCCATACATATACCAAAGTCCCTACTTCTAGCTCTGCTCACGAGCTCAAGAACAACTCAATCCACATAGGAAAGCAAGACTCAAATCCACAAAGGAGAGTAAACAGTAAATCCACAAAGGATAGTTCAACACAATCCACAAAGGAGAGTAACATAAGATTCAGCTCAACCAGGTATACTTTTTCAGAAGACGTCAAAGACGATCACTGATCCGTCTAAGTCGTCGGACCCACGAAGGATCGATAGGTACTAACCCCCGCAAAAGACCCACACAGGATCGGGCTCACACAGAACCTGTAGGCAGTGGCTCACACAGAACCGGTAGGCAGTGGCTCACACAGAACCGGTAGGCACTGATCCACATGGGATCGCTGAGTGCAGTAGTCGACGCAGTCCACTGAGGATCTCTGCACAGTCGTCGCCGCAGTCCACGAAGGATCTGTGCTCTGCCGTCGTCGCAGTCCACGGAGGATCTCTGCTCTGTCGTCGTCGCAGTCCACGAAGGATCTCTGCTCTGTCGTCGAAGTCACAGCCAGCGCTAGGGTTCCCGCACGTAGCGAGCTCGTTTAGGAGGGTCCGCTCCACGAGCCGAGGGGCTGATACATCAACTGACACGTAGTCCGAAGTTGATGTATCCAAAAGTTCCGTATCGACAACAGGATCTCAACGCAACAGACGGCGCGTCAATCGGACGCCCGGTCTGAGAGTTATTGGCATTTTCGTCCCAGGGGCCCGGTTGGTTTTTAGGGCAAAACCAACCCGACCGTACTCCGCCTGTATCCGATCCTCGGGCGGGGTATGCCAAAAGTTCCGTCTCACTTAGAGGAAACTACCACAGCTGACGGAACGTCGTTCGGACGTCCGTAGCTCAAGTTATGAGCGTTTCCGCTCCGAGGGCCCGGTTGGTTTCGTGTACGAACCAACCCGGCCGAACCCAAAGTCTTCCGAAACCTTGAGAATAATATACCGAAACGACCGTCTCGATCCAAGGATCGCGTAGCCGCTGACGGTTCGTCAATCGGAGGTCCCAGGCCCAGGATATGGGCGAAAGACCGAAGAGGGCCCGAAACGGGGGTACTGGGCCCGGGGTGACCCGGCCCGAACCCCCCCTGGGTTCGGCCGAATCGGGTCGGCCCGAACCGGGTCGGCCCGACCCGGCTCGGCCGGGTCCGGTCCGGCCTGGGCGCGGCCCGGCCGACCGGACCGGCCGGCTCGGCCTCGGCCGAGCGGCCGAGGGAGCCGCCGCCGCCGCGGGTTGAACCCGCGGCTTGAGGGAGCCGCGGCCCCGCGGGGGGCCGCCTGTCACGCGGACGCGGCCGGGCCGCCGCGTCCGTCCCGGTTCCGCGCGGCCGCGGAACCGGCCGCCGTTGCCGCCGCGGCTTCAGCCGCGGCGGGCTTCCTCCACGGCGGCGCGCCGGGCACCGCCGCCTCCGGTCGCCGGCGCCGCCGCGCCGGCGACCCGCGCCGCCGCCGCCTTCCGCGGGCCGCCGGAGATGCTCCGGTGGCCCGATTTGCCTCCCGTCTGCGCCGTTGCCCCTCCCGGATGCCGACCTTCACTGCGGGATCGACGGATCGCCCCTGCCGCGCGGTTCGTCGTCGTCCGCCATATCCGCACAACAAAATAGATCGGCGGAGGGTTGCCGGGTCTTGTTCGTTAGACCCGCACCCTCCGCGTTAGCCATAAAATCATCGGGAGGAAAAAGGATCAACCAAATCAACAATTTTAAATAAATTAAAATTGTTCCGATTGGGTTCTTTATTTGAAAAGAATAATCATGGGAATAAAATATTCCAATCAACCCTTACCTTGTCGTCGTCGTCGGACGAGGGGTCGTCGCGGAATCGCTCGTCGCGGAGGAAGGAGATCGTCGCGTCGTCGCGGTATCCGGCGTCGCGTCGCCAATCTCCGGATCAAGAACAAACGGATTTAATTAATTAAATCCGTTGTTATTGAAATTTAAAAAGGGAGAAATAAAAGATTCGATTCTCACCTTTGTGGCCGATCGCACGTTCGCCGCGGAAGAAGAGGCACCGAAGAAGAAGAAGAAGGTCGCGGAAAAGTTGTCGACGTCGCGGATCGTGCGTCGTCGAATTCCGGTTCCGGCGTTCTTCGCGTTCTTCGCGTTCTTCGCGTTCTTCGCGGAGAGGGTGGAGGCTCAGAGGAATAGCAATCCTCCAAAATAGACAAGTTTGTCTATTTTATTATTTTGCCGACAAACGCAAAACGCGTAAGTAACGACCCACTTAATTCGTTGAATTAATTCAACGAATAAAACAGCCCATTTAATTCACGAAAGAAACAGCCCAATTAAATGGTCTGTTAAGAATTAAAGAAACGCGTCGGTTGACTTTTCAGTTTCTTTGACGGGTTTTCGCGGGTGCGTTACTTAGCGAAAGAAACGGCGGGGCTCGTGAGGGCCCCACCTCACAAATATCCTATCAAGGGGGTAGGATATTTCTGGATAGCATCCTATCCAGTTCAACTCAGTTCAAGCCGCCTTTAAGTGGCTTCAAGTGGCTTCCAAGCAGCTTAAGTGAAATAAAATAAAGTTGTCGCACAAACTTTATTTTATTTTTGACTTAAAGCCGCAAAATTTAAAAACCACGTCTGAGCAAACGCAACTCCGGAAGAGGCGTTTCTAAGCAAAAACCGGCGCTGCGATTTCATCGGTGCCCTCAGAATTCGATTCCGGGCACCGGTTCAAAAGATAGAAAAACCCGCTCGTCCGTTCACTGAACGTACCCGAGCCAAACTTCGGAAATTGATTCCGGGCACACCGGGCCTCGGAATCAGGTGCCGTCTGAAGCTGTGCTCTTGTAAAATTCCAAAGAAAATTAAGAAAAAAATTTCCTTGAAATTTGCGGGTCTTTACATATGTGATAACTATCACAATTAAATAATAATATTTTTGAGTTCATTTAAGGTCAATGTTTTTTGTAAAGTATGTTTTCAAAGAGATTAAATCTATTTAAAAAAAATAGACACACCTTATAATATTTGGGTGTTACATTCTACCCTCTTAAATTGGATTTATTCAATGAAATTATTTACCCGTATTTAAAAATACTAGGATACATGTGCCTCATCCCATCCTCATGTTCCCACATAGCCTCTTCAAATTGGTGATTTCACCACAAAAAGTTTAACCAGGTGAGTGATATTGTTTTGTAGATATCTATATTTACAATAAATAATCTCTACCAGTTGTTCCCCATAATAAATATCATGTTCTAGTGGTAATATCTATAAGTTTAGTACATGTGAAGGATCAATCATGTACTTACTCAGGTTAGAAACATGGAATACATATTGAACTTGAGAAAGATTCAGTTGAACCATCAATCAATAGGATACCATCCCGATACGATCAAGAAATTCCTGAAATTTCATCCTAAAAATTTGAAATTTCACTTAATAAATCAAATATGGAAGTTTTAAAATTTATATTTTGGGAAATCCACTTTGGGCAGGGGAAAATAAAAAATTTCCCTAAAAATAGGGAAAGTAAAAGGTGAAGATCACCACATAACTAGGATTCAGATAATGAGAACATTAGTTGAAATTAAAAACATGGAAATGAAAGATAATTTTAACTATCAATTTATGATAGATAATGATAGGTAACATGGTCATTATAAGGTTAATGACCATAAAACAGTATACCATATAAGTCCGAAAAAGGTCACTAATATCATCACAAATTATGATAATAGGATAATATTTTATTTTAGAATCATTTGAGAAGATATACTTACTTGATTTAATCTCATAATTAAATTCTAAATACTTTTTTGTGCCTTGATAAAATTATAATTAATCTCACACTCTATGAAATGAAGTTGAAGTTTTAATTACTTCATAACTAGTGTATCATAAGATCCATAATGGGAGGATAAGTCATTCTTTCTATCTTTAGTTATCATCATAACAAAAATAGTTTTCACATGTTATTTAATATGCATAAATCATCATGTGGTTAAGTAATACATTAATATCTAAAACCTCATCCAATGTTAAACGTAAAAAATTTCATAAATGTTTACCCTTATGAACCTTATAAAATATTAAAATCCAAAACTTTTTAAAGAATGTAACTAAATTTCCAAAATAAAATTATCATTAATCCCCCGAACAACATGATGTATCTCTTAATTGTCTCAAAAAAAAGGTGAAGATCATTATCATGTATTCTCTTGAAAAATATTAATAACTTTAATTACCATAAAAAATTATTGAAATATGAATTATTTAAAAAATTAATTATTCCTTCATACCCCAAATCCAAAAATTCTATAAAATAAATCCATAAACCACCTTTTCATCAAATTACTAATCAGTTCCAAGGTCATTAAAACTATCCAATTTATTTTATTAGAAAAAAATATATTTATCTCCTTATTATCCCCTAATTATGATCATATTAAGGGTTATCTTTCCATTAATTATATGTTCTCCTAAAAAAATCACATTTTCTATAAATAAAATTTCCATTCCATCAACATTATTCACCATATCCTTTCCAATCCTTGAGGAAACACTATAGTGTACCAATGATTATATGTTTCATTATTTCATATTACCATAAAAGTACTTTTAAAACATTATTCTAGAATTATAATACGTAAACTCTTAATCATTCCACCAATTCATTGTCATACTACATTTTTATAACAGTGATCACGTGAGATTTTCCTTTGTATTTATTCATATGTGGATAATGAAATTAATCATCATAATTAACCCTTATATTTGGGTATTGATTAGTATAATGTACATTTTCCATACACTGGAAGCATTGAAGTGTGGGGTTCATTCTATGAATATTCCTCTCTATTAGCATCATTATCTAACTTCTTCCCATAACTTTGGCACTCAGTTTCTTGATGACATTCATTCCCAAATTTAAAACATTTACTATTACTCTTGAGATAATATCCTTCTTGCTTCTTCCCACACATTGAGTATAAAAGAAAAAATGATCTTCTTTTCTCCATGGTTTTTATAATTTCTTTTTAATTCCATTCTAAATTTCTTAATAAAACCATTTGATTTATGGGTAAATCCAATTTCCATCTTCACATTGAGAGCATGTTGAACAATTTATTCATAGGTACTGAAGTATCATATAGTTAATGACCTTATAAAACTTGGTTTTAAACCACCAAATAATCGATAAATTTTACTTTATTTACTAATAATTAATCCAGAGAGATACCTTTCAAGACTTGTGAAATTTTCTTCATATGTACAAGGGGATTCATTATCCTTTTGGTTATAATCAATAAATCCAATCTCCATCTTTTTATGTAGTATATGAGGGAAGTACTTATTGAGTAATATCCCCTTAAACTCATCCTATTCCATTGATTTAATTTCTTATTTATACCTTGTATTATTTATAAGAGTCCACCATTTATATACTTTTCCTTCTCAATGATAAATAACTAGGAAATATTTTTCATGTCCTCAGTTTTAAATAATAGAAAGTATTTTCTCAATGGTTTTGATCCATTTCTCAGTAACTAGTGGATCATAATACCGACTAAAAAAAGGTGGATGTTACCTCATGAAGGACTCAATAGAATGTTGTTCCATTATTTTCTCTGTTGGAAGAGTAAAATGTTTCCTAGATTATGAGAGTATAAAAATAAGATTTTTCATTATAGCTCCCATAACATTTAGTTGTTCAGGATGAAAATTGTTTCATTTTCCATCTCATTCAACACTAACACTATTCCTTAAGGTTCAAACCATTTAGTAAACCAAAAATAATAGTGCTAGAAACACTAATCATACTAGGGAAACCACCTAGCCATAGGAAAAAATTTATAAAATTTTAATCCATGACACCTTAGGTTTAATACTTTGTTATTAATTATCATTACTAAAACTATAGAACTGTGACCTACACTGACACTTAGGTTTATTACTATGGTTTTATCATCATATTTTCCAAAGGTTAACTAAACCTTTCTCTGATACCAACTATAAAAACCCACACTTTTCATTCATACATATTACATCTATATAGTTGAATATTAATATTACAATAAAACAATGATAGAATCACAAGGTTTAGTATATTTGTAAACTTGGAAACATAAAAAATATATAAATCATATACCTATTATTATCTGTTAACTATAAAGCTTTTTTACATTTCAAACTTAATACCTTTCTTCATATCCTAGTGAATAAATAAACATAAGAAAAGGGTGAGATTATATGCTCAGTAAGGGTAAAAAAGTGAGATATAAATCATAATATAAACATTAGAGAATAATAATATGAATATAACATTTGAAAATTAAGCCCTGTATATCAATTATCATATTCTCGAGTCATAGAATAAATCATAAAAATTCATAATACATGAATCACAAAATAATAAATTTGGCATAAGATATGGAATTTTGGAAAACACAGAAGCACATAAAATCATTTCATTAGTCGTCAAGGGTATTTTAATAGACTATCATAGTGAAATGGGTTCAATCCCCAAACCATGTTGGTTGTCAAGGTTCACTCCCAATACTATCATGGTGGAAAAATTCCTTTACTAAACTGATTTTCACTTCTCGTTCAAGTCATTTGGGAACCAAGTACAATCCTTATTTCAGTCATGTCCATCTCATTAGATATAATATCATTAAACAATGTACTGAAGGGATATATAGGTCCCACCCATCAAATAATTAAAACCATACATATGTGTTTCATAATAACATAAATCATTCATCATTTTATAACACATGAAAAGAAATAAGTTTCATTAACATTCCTTTATATCATAACCCATGGAAAAGAAATGGGTTTAGTAAATATCAAGAGATAATAAACATAAAATGAAAATAAAAATAATAAGGATAATTTCCTTGAATAATATCCCCATCAAATTATATGTAACATCAAATAATGTTATCTTATATGGAGAATAATTTTGAGAGATCACTTGAAACAATTCATGAAAAAATATCCTTTCTTTTTTGATTTTTTTAAAGTGGCATGAAATTATAAAAGAAAATAATTTATATTCAAATAAACATATAATATTGTAAATGAATTTTTTTTTCATTAATGTTTCATGATAGTGGTAAATTCCTCTCACTCCATATAAATTTTAGAAAACATTACATCCTTATTTTTTAAAAAAAAGTCATAAAGAACCTCTTTTATTTAAAAAAGTATCCTTTAAATTTGTTTTGTAAAAGTAAAAAAAGATTAAAAATGAATTTAAAAAATCATAAGATAATAGTAAAAACATTTTGGGAAACAATTTTAGAAAACATGAGCATGGATGAAAAAGTTACTTTGATGGGAATTTAAAAAAAAAAATATTTGAAAAGAAAACCGCTTATAAATATCATATCATTAATGTGAGAATAAGATTAATAAATTTTGTGTATTCAATGTAAATCCAAATAAAATATTGTGAAACATCATAATATAATCATTATTCTTCCAAAATTAATAAAATAATGATATAATTGAATAAGTAGAAGGTTAACCCAAAGAATGGAAATTGGGTTAAGAATTAACTTACCCCTTTGCAAATCAGTGAAATCATATTCCCCATAAAAGTAATAATTATCAAAATAAAAATTGAATAAAATTAATATAATTTAATTTATTATATTTTAAATAAAAGGGTATTACATACACCATATATAATAAATAGGTGGTGAATATGACATATATCTCACTGAAGTAAAAGTAAGATGAGAAACCCTAACCTCACACTTCCCTTTAGTTTTGCATACTTAAACCTCCTATATAATGGTTTAACTGATGTTATTAACTCATCAAATCACTATATTTATTTTTATAATAAATTATATGATATTTTTATAACATCTTACCACCCATTAATTAATAATATTTCATGTTTTTCATGATTTTAGGTGAGTTCATTTCACGATATTCATGATCGGTTCATTTTTTTTATAATTATGGATTTTCATGTAGAATAGAAATGAAAATTTAGAAATTAAATTAAATGGTATTAACTATATTACATAATTTTAAATATTTCTATTTATATTTTTTCATTCTTACATGACTATGATTCTTTTTATAAAATGTTAATGATAAAGTTTTAGTTTACTTTGGCGTTTTTTCACCATCATGAACTTATTTCATTTTATTTAATATTATGTATATAAATTATTTATAGAAAATTAAATAGGTTATAATATTCTTATTAATATAATATTTAACCATAATAATAGTTTTATGACCATACATGAAGGTGGTAATAGAAAACGAACAAAGACATTATTCACATAAGAGATTAACCGAAACCATTTCGGAAAAAGTTTCATTTATTCAAATAAGTGGGTGTAATAAAAGGGATGTATATAAAATATTAGATTAGAAACATAAAAATATAGTATATTATTGAATCTATAATTATAATTAATTTATTTATGATTAAGGCGAGTATAATGTATAAAAATAATTGAAATTAAGAGAGGTGTTTTGAGAAAATTACCTATCGAATATCACATCATTAGAGGACCCATTCAAAACCTTGGATTGGATATTTTGGTGTGAAAAGAAGAACTATAATATTGGGAGAGTGATAATGACAATTTTTGGTAAGATATTTGAGGATATTAAAGGCTTCTGATTCGAAATGGGGTGGTGAGGGTTGGTATTTATACTTGAGGAGAGGTGTGTTTAAGAGATTAAAATAATGATTATTTTATATTTAAAGCAAACCACATTGAGGAGGTATTAATTTACAAAATTATCTCTAGAAATTAATATTTTAGACGATTTTTAGGGTCGATAAATACCTAAAAAAACTTTTTTTTAGTTTTTAGGTATTGTAAGACTTTACCTTTTTAACTTTAAACCGTTTTATTTTTTAGCTATATATCGGTAAATAATTTTTTAATGGTAGTTTTTTGATAAAAAAATGAAACTGAACTTAAAATAGAATTTTATATTTATTATTAAAAATTTATAATATATTTTACCAAATTAAATTCATTAATTTTCAAAATTACATTTAAAATTAATCCTGCAGATGCAATGGGAAACCGGTTTTTTAAATGAAAAAGTTCAAAAGTTTGAAATGTTTTTTATATCCAATTTCAATGTGATAATGATTAAAATTAATTAAATTGTATTTATTGATTTATTATTGAAATAAATATAATTTAAAACTAAATTAAAATATAATTTATAAATAAAAATAAATTATAAAAAAAATAAAATTTCAATTAAAATTTAGTATTTTTCATTATTCATCAAAAAATGAAACTTCTTTGAAAAAAACAGAAATTTTACCATAAGTTAATTTTGATATAAAAATTTAAAAAATTAATTTTATTTTTTCAAATAAAACTTAAAAAAGTGTCAAATCTTAGTTTTAATGTAGGTTTCCCCTTAAAAGGAGGAAAAATTACCTTTTAAAAAAATATAGCTTTTCATGCTTAAAATTGGATTTATTTTTATCTTTTGACTATAAAACATAATGAATGAATTTAAAAACATTTTAATGAATATATAGAATATAAATTTCATTATTATCTTTCACTAATAGTGATTAATTTAATTTATTAATATACAAATTCTACTGTGGGGCTAAAAATAGTTTTCCTTATAAAAAACACATTTTTTATGTTCAATTCGTTTTTATTTTCCATTCTAATTAATTGGTCACCAATGAATTCATTTTATAAACACTTGTAACATATATTTTCATTACTTATTTAATCTCATTCATTATCTCTATTCTAACGGCTAAATGATAACTGTCCAAATTAAATAATAATATTTTGGGGTTTATTAAAGCTCAGTGTCTTATTAAAAGCACGTTGTCGAAGATATTAAATTTAATTCAAAAAAGAGACATATCATAAAGTCTTGGGGAGATATAATACGAACATATTAATATTATTGTACAAGAATTCCAATATATGTAATAGGGAATCTAATATGGGAACCAAGCCATATTGATCTCACTTTACAATTTCATAAATAAGAACCACTGATTTTAGGGGGATTCAAGACCTGAACAAGAAAAAAAAACAATGAATAATAAGATAGATATAATTTTTTATTTCTTTGAAAAATATAATGATATAAAGGTGAATCTAATAGTATATATTCTATAGGTCCTAACATGAAAATGGTTGTAATTAACTATTCAAGATAAACTCGACCAAATCATTACTTGATAGGTATTTGTGGAAATGTTGAACAAATAATTTTATCCAGATACATTCAATGTAACAAAAATGACATATTTATTTAGTATGAATCATGTAAATATATCCATTATATATTATACAAATAATTTTAGGAACTTATTATGTTTTTATCTAGAGGTGGAAGCAGGCACACACTTTAACGCTCATATATTTGAGGTAGGGTTGTGATCGAATATTCATTCTATGATGGTCATTTTATTGATAAATGATTATATAGAAATGGTCAATAAATATATTGTGAAAAATGGATATAGATGGAAATTTTAGTGGAGTGAACACATTAATCTTCCTTAATTTGGGTGGAAAATCCATTGATGGAAATAATTGGAGGTGGGAAATGTACACCCAATAAAGAAGATCACTAAATAATCAGAACTCTGATGAAGTCTCTCATCCACCATGACACAGTACAAAAATACGTTGTTTCTAATGTGTCTTAGTCACACACAATAAAAGGTATTGTAAAACACTACCTCATAACTATCATAACTATGACCACAAAATACATCTCCAATATTTTTACACGATACCCATGAAGGCAATGAGTGCATATGGATCAAATAATTTTGAAATATCTCGTTCTCAACTTGGGAAGTATCATCAAAATAGTTCTCACCCTCAATGTTGAGATACATAAGCCAATTGTATAAATAAATAAATCTCCCAACCAACACCATTACAATAAGGAATCAATTATTATTCACTTTAATATGGTTGATAACTGTGTGGATTTGAGCAATAAATCATTGACTAGAAACTAAGTCCATCAACTATGTGAGGTACCCTTCTTACCAACTCCATAATAATAAAAGGATTTTTTGGTACCATAACATCCCAAAATTATCTTTCTTCCCATATGATAAATCAATTAGGGTTTTATGTGGAAATTATTCATCATGAATTGAGCATCAGAACACCTCTTGGGTTGCTGGAAGGTAGAGGATTCAAGTGCACAAACTATCCAACTACCATCATTGAAGTCCACTTTTTATGGGATCGTAATTTCAGAGAAATGGATATCTTAGATTTCATATTTTGGATGGGAAAACTTATGTAATTTAAATATAATATCATCTTTATACCTGACAAGTAACTTCCACATCCTCAGATGGTGATTTTCTCTTATTCAAAGGATATGGGGATATGAATTCTAGAAGGGAAGGGAATTTGTTGGAAATGGATGGAACTATATATTTATAGATGGTAGTGACTAATTTGGATGTTATCGAAGGAAATTGGACTAGGATTATTCCTAACATAGTATATTGATACCTTAATATATTTCCACGTGATTTTTATGGGTTATAAACTCAATGGAAAATCTACTTTTCTATCAATATACCTTTGGAAAAATGTTTATTTACCGTTCATAATATCAAATAGAACAAATTTTATTGTGAGAATTAAAGGTATTACTGGATTAACTAAAGAGTACTGTATTCATTAAACCAAAATACCTCATAATGGGATACTCCAGTCCTCATTATAAACAAGGTAGTTAATTTTCTTTATTTATGTGTTTACAATCGTAAATAGAATAAAATTACAATTAATAATCAATGTACTCTTCCCTAAATCAATTAACTATTTGATAAATTGAAGGTACTAGAATGGTTATCCAAGAAAAATCTATGATATAGGAAACACTAGATCTATGTTAGAAATTAGGATATTTCAAAGACATCTTTTTTAAGCCGTTATGGTCACTAAAAATATATAGTCATAACCTTTGGTATTACAAATTCCCCAAATTTTTTATGGAAATAATGAATCATATAATCAAAATTAGCTCAACCCATTTTTCATGGTATTTGGTTTGACTATTTCTCAATAAATGAAAATTAAAATCATTTAGAGATTATATTGGGTACATTTGATGAGCACTAAATTTATGGTAAAACATTTAAGTGAAATTTCTAGAAATAAGAGGTTTATTTACATGTTCATGTACTTTATTAAAGATGAATATCAATTGATTCTTAAAATATAAAAGTAGTAATTTCATAAAAATAACCAAAAAAATCTTCTAGATACAGATATTTCTCAGATTAGTTGAATAATGTATTTTCTTTTTTTTGAGACTTCATAAGGCTTTATTATTCTATTAATTATTTTACTAGAAAGGGTATTCAATTCAAATTGGATGAATATTTTTATAAATTATTTTATGAGCTTAAGGGTTGGCTCACTTGGGCACCTATGCTCATCATTCTAGAACTAGTATAAGGCTATGTGCTATATTGTGATGTGTCTGGATATATTTTATCTTGTGTTCTCATATAGGGAGACTATATTGTATATTATGTCTCGAGACAATAAAATACATATGAAAATAATTATCCAATGATTGATCCAAAATTATATTCATCGGTACACACACTAAAAACATGGCCCCACTACCTCTTTTGTGAAAAGGGAATAGTGTTCAAGGATCATAAAATTTTGAATAAAATATTTTACAAAAATAAATTTTTTACTTAAGGAAGAAACGATGAATGTAATATCTATTGATGGATAAATTTGAGTCAGTTTATAGAATATGAAAAGGAAATTTAATGTCAGATTATTTGAGTTGGAAGTCATATAACAAAGTAGACAGAGAAGCTCATGATAAGAGGAATCTAATAAGAGAAATTGGTGATATGTATTTGGATTTTTGGGAAATGAATCAGAATAATGTTTTATTTATCATTACTCATATTCATGATTTAGTGAGTCTAATAAAGGAATCTTAACAATCAACACCATATTTCTTTACCATGAGGTAAAAACTCAATTGTGGGGAGACAATATATTTATGAAAAATGGATGAAAACATAATGTTTAACTCTTAGAATAAAATCGTATCAAATCATAGTTCCTTCATCATGACAATACTAGTTTATTTTTTTCTTTTCACCATTACAATTGACCAGTTAACTTGATAATTTAGAAAATGTATAAGGAAATGGTGTCCCATTTTTTTTCGTTAGATATGAAATGGAAATTAGATGATTATGTTACGAGATGTCTCACCTAGAAATAAGAAAATGTAGAACACCGATGACTAGTAGACATGATATAGTTGATTACTATACCCATATAGAAATGGTAATAGATTTTTATAGACCTTTTCATAGGTATATTGTAGAAATTTTAGAATAATGATGCAATTTGGGTGATTGTGGAACAAATCACCATGTTGGAACATTTCATTCTAATTTGAGTGTCAAATATGGTGGAGGAATTAGAAAATATCTACATCAAGGAAGTTGAAAATTTTAATAGAGTACTGATACTTATTGTCTCCAAGTAATATCCACAATTCACTTCACTATTTTAGAGATCCTTTAAACAAACCCTTGGAACTCAGTTGACTGTGACCACATTACATCATCCAAAAATAGATGGTCAATAAGAGTATATGGGTAGTTTGTCGATTCATAGGCCATTCAACATATATAAATAAATCACCATCAATATCTTGGTATAATTTACTTGATAAACCATACCTGTTTCACCACCTGACCATGAGAATTCCCCATTGAATGCATGACACTGCCAACTAGTATAAGGGGTGTAAAAAGGAACCATTGGTAGGTTATACCCCCCTAATCAGAGTGCACAATAATAGTTAAAACAGAAAAACACCATAATTCTATGATATGAATCAAAGTATGAAGGGTAAATGAAATATCCAAACCATAATAATATACAATGAATAGGAAATACACTCATACATTAATGATCACCCAATGGGGCAATCACTTATAAAAATTAAGGAGGAATAAAATAAATTTATTTGAGGCTCACCTCAATCCTAGTATCAAATCCTTATCGATATTATCAACTCAGTCATCAATTTCACACCAAGACTCTTCCAAACCTATTCCCAATATAAGTGAGAGGTATACTTTGGTACCCATGTTTTATGGATGCCCGAGAAGGGTGTGAGTATACAACTCAATAGGCAACCACCAAAATGGCCCCATACCAAACTAGTATATACAGTGTATTTTTATGTTCCATGATTGGAATAAATAAAAAACTATTGAAACATATATAAATAAACTACTATCAATATCTAGGTATAATGTACCTGATCAACTATACCAGTTTCATCCAGTACTGGGGTGTCTCTATGCATGTCATGTAATCATCCAGACCATATAAATACCATATCATAGGGTGTATCCCATGAATACCAAAATATTAGGATCAATATAAAAACATCTATTCATGAATGGTTCAACAAAAAGATCCTAAACATTATAAGAATATATCAAAACCCCAATTTAATAAATTTAAAAATTTGATTCATAAGAATCCCAGAAGTTACAAAACCAAATTCATCCTCTATATCACTGTGTTAGACAAATATTTACTAGGTGTCCTTCATATACACATTTGGTATGTGTAGTTTCATTGATCTTGACTAGTTGAATCTTAGGGATTAACTAAGAATCTCATTATACTAACAGTGATCGTAATACCCAATTTGGAAGGAATGGATCATAGATATACTTGGTTCCCTAGGAACCCATGGATTCTAGGGTGTCCTATATAGGACTAAATTAAAACCATGATATACCAGTAATTATTCATGTGGCTAAACATCATGATCCCCATATACACAATGAGAATCCCTGATGATTTCAACACATACAATTCATACCAAAACAATATCACATGAGACTCAAATACTGGATCCCCAGACGTATCTCTAGGCATCCCCAACATCACTATCACATCTCATCTTTCCTAAAGGCCAGGTACTAGGAAGCATGTCTATGAATCTGTAGCTATATAAAAAATAAATTAGTGAAATCATAAGCATAAGGTAGGGGTGGGTCGAATGCCTAAACCCATCACCTCTATCCATATTCCCTCAGGCTTAGATCATCAGTAGAATTTATAAGGTGAAACTCACTACCATCTTAACCAATTTCACTATCTATACTCTTTCAATCATCAAAAGTCATAAGGGAACCTACTAGAATCCCATTAGGTCTAATTTAGGACTCCTTGGGTATGCAGGAAAGTGACACTCTAGAGATTTAATTAATCCCATTCCCTTTCCATCGCATCCTAGGCTAGACTGAACATCCAAACTGTTCATCAGTCTCTGTAAGATCTAACCACCCATGTGATCCCATATTAGTGGGGCATGAAATCTCATCCCATAGTCATATCAATGAGCCTAAATACTGTAGGGAATCATATGGTTCATTATGGACTACATGGGCCAACCACTCAATCCTGACACCTTCTTTTTAAGGAAGGGTCTACAATCCCCTATTCAACGTACACTAAGGCCTACTAGGGTCAATTAACTAAGTACGATATGATCTTTTATAAGGATATATTTGATGGATTATATGATTGGAAAAGTATGTCACATATGTTTAATTTTATTTAAATTACACCCATCATAGGGTTACTATATACCAAGGTACACTGTTCAACTTATATCCTTGACCATCGGTGGCTAAAATTTCCATCCTATATAGGGGGTCTATCGGGGCTATTGACACCTTATACAGTTCAATCATAGGATTTATTCATTCTTAAACTACATAAAAAATTTAAAGAGGAACACCACCTAAAGTTGAAAGGCCAAAAATACCACATGAATATAAGTAAATTTATTATACCAAAGGTAATATTAATAAATACCACCTACCCTTTTCAAATCCATTCTCATTTATTTATCAACCTAAAAACTATTTCCTAGTCTTTCTTAGGATCACCTCATCTCATCTAGCCAATTCCCACTCTCTTGATACCTAATACATGCTAATAAATACTAAAAAATAGTTATAAAAATTATAATTATTATGAAATTAATCTAATATGACCATAGATGATGGAAACTCAATGGGAAATCCACCCTCATCCGAATGACACCTAATATCACCCCAAGGGTCCATCTTAAACCTTCATCCTTATACTATGAAGAATCTATAAAATGATATTTCAAATCATTATAAAATAAAATTTATTTATATTATAAACTCTTGAAATAAATTATATTGCATCATACCATTGATTAATTTATTAATTATGGAACCCATATGTCATATTTGATGCCCTCTTTTAAAGAAAATGTGAAACCATATTCAGAAATGATCCATTTTACCATACTGAAATGAAATATCAATAAAATATCAAACCAAAACCAATTTTAATTTAAGTGGAAATAAGGATGGGAAAGAACATAAAAATTAGTATAATATCATGCATTAATATGCCAAAGAAAACATCCAATAGTCACACACTTAACAAGGTGGTGGGAAAGGAGGAGGGTTCTTGAATCCTTACTGGTGTGTGCTAAAAATAAGGAAATCATGGATTCCAACATCTAAATTTATATGGGGTAAATAATGTCATTAATACCCCTTTAAATTCCAACATAGATCTGGTGGTTCCTACTAGCTAGCCAGTTGTTCTGTAGTGTTTTTGGCTACAGCTTCCACTCGACCTCTCTCGAGGCTTCTTCAAGCTCCAAGAAATTGTTAAAGCCTCCAATCATGTCTAAAACACCTATCTTGAGTTATTCTATGCTTAAAACCTATATTATAAATATCAATGATAAATTTTACCGTCCCATTAAACATACAGTTTAAAATTCCTTCAAGTAATTTTCAAACTTATTCAAACACTGGATCTTTCAATCTCCCAACCATGATACTTGTCATCCTTGAGAAGACCCAGGGGACATCAAAACATAAATCCTGACCTACCTCGGTCACTATGTCCCATTCAAATAGTTTTGTTTCATCTCTGAAAACCTATATAACTCCCAAATCACTATTTTAAATATTAGGAATTGAATTTCTAGACACTCAATCCAACACTCACATCTTCTCGAAGCATCATGAAAAACTCCATGATGCTCATCTATCCTAAGAAACTCATGTGTCCTTATCTAATTAATCATCTTGTATAATGTTATCCCTACCAAATTACTTGTATCATAGTGGATAATTCTAAGAAACGATGTCACATACTATTGGAATATCCTACTGATACACCCATATTGTGTTTCATTGATATGCCTGATGCAGTTTCCCACTTAACACACCCAAGTAGAAATGAAATCACATGTCAAAATATATTTTTCTATTATTCCAAGTTGAAATAAGCAATTATTGATCATCTTAACACTATTAAATATACTATATATATTTCCATGAAAATATCTATCACATTTTTAAACACACTGATTATATCAAAAATGATATGTTTTATGTGATTTCCACCATGTTGTATCCAAATTTACATGAAAACATTGGTTAGACCACCTCTATCCTACCCATCTCAAAAATACTTGTTCACACCTATAAAAATTCTATAAAAACCTTATTATCATTTTACATTTACTATTTAAGGTTCCCTATGATCATTATAATACATCCACTGAAGTTTAAACCAAAATTTAAGATTAATTCCCTTGGTAGAGTCTTCAATTGGCTAAAACAATTGTCATTATATTCTAATCCATGAGCACAGACACCACAAATTTGAACATGATTGGTTCACATTAATTTATCCCAATCCTGATGCCAATTCTAGACCATATCTAATAGAATAAATGGACTCACACATAGAATTAAATGAAGAATATAGATGAATATTGATTCATTTTACCAATGGTATCAAAATTCCATAATGACCATCCAATGATTGATATTATTATACTAAAAACCCATCTAAGATTATGGTTATACCTCATTGACGTGTGCTCCATCTATCTTCTCATGTAATGAATGGACTAAACCACCTTTCTCACACCCAAGAATCAACTATGAAACACAAACTGCCACCTATTTCCATTTAATAGATAATTTTACCTCAACACCTAAGGAAATTCATCCTAAATGACAGTCTAACCCTTAATAACTTATTTCCCCCACAATATATATTCCCTATTAAAACTTATAAATAGAAACCTTAGTAGGTTCTATCATCGCACAAGTGTCACTACCCCCGATCCAGGATCCTTTTATCAATAACCGATCAAGATTCCCCCGAGTCGGTTGTTCCACCACACCAGATCCACCTTCATTGTCTCCCCTAACATGGAGGGAAATCTCTCCTTACATAAAATCCTAGGCCTCCATGAATATAAGTGTTTCATTAATTTCATCAGTCCTCCAATTTCACTCATCTACTCATTTATTTACAACATAGAATGATTACCAATTACAATTGGCACATACAATTAATATCTCATCCAACACTATTCACATGCGGTTAAACCATTGACTATACTACTGAACATGTCTTCCTTATTTAATTGGGAGTAACCTTAGCACTCCTAAAATTTGGAATGTTCCCAATTTCCATTACCTTTCAAATGAAAATTGTAATTCTAATTCCATTCCATAAAATCAACAGCATCCATCAATTCTCTACCGTATTACTGAATGTGTATCAAAAAATATATTGGTCATGGAGTTACAATCACCGTGCCATAAAAACAAAACATTGAAACCCATGTCACTAGAACTCAAGGTTATTTTTAGTTTAAATCCCTAATGCATCCCGATTACTATATTATATACATAGTTTCATTGAGCATGCACTACAATCAACCTGAAGAATCTAACCATGCACGCCATATCTAAAGAATCCACAAGATTCATATAAATCATCATGCTGGTTAACCTTGTGAATCTCATTAAATATGATTAAAAGAACCTGAATCAATAACATCCTGATCCATATCTCAAATCACTATGATCTCCCACCTAACCTATAGTTCACATCTCAAGAAAACCATGTATCATGGGAAACACCATAATATTCACATCTAAAAGGTAACATGAAAACTCTTGTAAAAAAACCAACCCTTGGGTCTAAAATAAAATTCTCAGGCCCCACATCCTAACAAACTACCTACCAGGGTTCCAATTATCACTATTTATCCTCATATGGAACTACCCCTGAAGAATATAAATACAAATATTAATCCTCACCAATCCTCTGAATTGGGAGTCAACCACTCAATGATAACTTTCTCTTTGGACAACATATATACAATGATATATCTATACTATGATCGATATCAAGTATCAAAATTACATGGGTCAGTTATTTATAATACCATTATGAGTTATACAAGAAAATAACATATACATTTTTATAACATATTAAATAAATAATATTATCTCCTTATTTTGAAACTAGTATCAATATTAAATTCTACCACCATGGGTTTATCTCCCTGACATCATATTCCTATGCTGACCGGATAGGGTCATTACAAATATCATTCAAAAGGAACCATATCATCCCCATTAAGATTCATCATGCTATAGATCAAGAAGAACTTCCATGATAAGAAAATACATATACAATTAATCTTAACTAAGTTTAATCCCACTAAGTACTTATACGAGAAGAATTCATATGAGAAATTGCTGACTCTTAAAAAAAGAGCCTCATTTTTCAATGAGAACGACCACACTAGTAGGATTATATGTAATGTGAACCATAGATTCCAAATATGATGCATGAAAATAAATCACTTTTAAAGGGGATGAGAGATAGAAAAAAATCATAAATAATAAAATATAAATGACATATGCATAAAACTAAATGAAAATCATAAAACAATATCAATAGAATATAAAAAAGAAATCCCACAACCCTAGTAACATGGATTTCCTATAAGAATAGGTGTTCCTAACACACCATACCGATATCCATAAAATCTCTCACAGATTCTTATATCCCCTATCAAGCATATCCCCAATATTTACACAAAAGAAAAATAATCTTATAATACCAATTTGTAATGTCATATGTAATATTATACTCAACTGGTGCCCTTTGTTGGTTCTCAAAACAACCTTAAGAATGCCTCCCAAAATGAAAGAGGGTTTTGACTAGCAACAGGGGTCTAAGGAGGTACCTATGGGAGGCCATACCACCTATTCAGAGTGTTAAATAATAGATGAAAAAACTTAACATCATATATCCATGATATACATCAGATTATGTTGGGTAAATAAAACATCCAAACCATAATAATATGCAATATGGAAGCCATATAGTCATACAATGATGATATCATACCATTATTATCAAATATAAATATAAAGGTATAATAAAAAAGAATTAACAAAGGCTCAAATTCATCCTCAAGACTCACCTCAATCATATTCTCCAATATCACTCGAGCTTCTTAGCTAAGTCATCTACCCAAAAAATACCTGTGACTAGTGAGATATTTTTTTGGTTATCCATATTCTATGGACACATGATAAGGGTATGCATATAAAACTCAGTACGGCACCACCAATGCATTTCCAAAAATTACCATTATATATAGTGCATGTGAATGTTCCATGCATAGAATTAATAAATAATTGTTAAAACATAAATAAAAAAAATTCAATATCTGGGTATAACAACCCTCATGGCCCAGACTAGATTCATCCAACATCAGGGTGTCTTTTATCATGTCAAGAAATCACACCAAAAACATAAATATTAGATCTTATAGTGTAAACTAGGAATCCCTAATTATCAAAATCAATGACTAAGCATCTCATCATGAATATCTCAATAGACAAATCCTATGTTTCTAAGAAATATCGCCAAACCCCAATATAATAAAAAAATCAAATCTATTTCTTAGACATCCCATCCAGTCACTACCACATTATCATCCTCCATATTTCCATTCTAATTGGACAGATCCTAGGAATTGTGGGAATCTAGGCTAGGTATGTGTAATTTCATCAATCTCGATTGTCTGAATCCTAGGGGGGGCCTTGGAATCCCATCATAATAATAGTGATCATAATCCCCAAGCCTTAATTGTGGGATTATAGTCATTCTTGTAATCCTAGGGGCCCATGACGTATAGGGTTCCCCTTATGGACCTGATTTCAAATCCCAGTGGTCTAATAATTATTCAAATGGATTAATAGTCGGATCCCAGGATACACATCAGGAATCCATAATGATGTCAACATTCCCAATTCATATCATAATAGTATCACATGAGTCTCAAAATCTGGATACATAAAATATAACTTAGAATCCCTAATGTTTCCATAACATCACATCAGGTACATAGGCTGGGTCCCATGATTCATGTATATGAATATATAGTCACATAAACAATAAATGAGTGAATAATCACAAATTAGGGTTAGTTGACTACCAAAACCCATCATCTATGTCCACATCCCCTCAGTCTCACATCATCAGTATGAGTTATAAGTAGACACCCACCATAATCTCTACCCATTCCCATGTACATCATCTAATTAGAGTCACAAGTCGTAAGAGAACATAATAGGGTAACCATAGGTCTCATCGAGGTTTAATTATCCTCATAAGAAGGTCTCAATAGGGATATGGCCATATGCTCACTCCCTTTTCCAAGCATCCTAGTTTAGCCTAAACAACCGACCTACCCTCCAATCTTTGTTTGGTCTAACAACCCAAGTGATCCAATCCTATTCAAGTAAGAACACTCACCCCATGTTACTCTTAATAAGCCCATGACTCTGGGGTATCATAAGGTTCAAAATGTACAACATGTCATAACCACTCTAATCTAATACCTTTATTTTTAAGGAAGGGACTTTGAGAACATATTAAAGGTCTATTAAGGCCTATTAGGGTTGAAAAACTATGTCCAAAACACTCCTTTACAAATAGGTTTATGTGGCATCCTACTCTAGGGTCACTATTTCACATTAATTTTGTATTATTTAAATTAATATCCTCATGGGGTTACCATATACCATTGCACATAGTTCAATTTATATCCACCATAATTGTTGGTCATGATGTGTATCCATTACACGACGGTCTATCGAGGCCCTTAAAACCCTATATAGTTCAATTGATGGATTTATTTTTATTAAAAAAATTAAACAATTTAAATAAGAATCACTAATTAAAGTGGTGGGACCAAACATACCACATGTATATATGTAAATTCAAAATACCAAAGGGTATATGAATAAGGGACACCAACCATTTTAGAAGAATTTCCATTTAATTCTCAAACCAACAACTCTTGCATAGGCTTTCCCAATCTCATCTCAACTCAACCATTGACTTCCCATGATCCAAAAACCCAATCCAAGGAAATAAACACTAAAACATCAGTTATAAGTAATTATAATCAATTATGAAATTAATTCAACATGTACAAAATTAATAGAAACTCACTTGGCACTCCATCCACACTGAAACCATACCTAACCACACCCCAATGGTCACTCTCAAAACTCCCGACCCTATTATAAGAAAATTATCCAACAATATATGATAAATAATTAATCTATTTAATTTTATTAAATTGGAAAATCATTGAAAAAATCACATGGAATCATACCTTTGATGAATTGATGAACGGGGGAACCCAAATGTTATCATGAGATACCCTCCACACATGAATCATGAAAACACCTTCATAAATGGGATATTTCACCAACATTTAGTGAAATATCTATCAGATACATAACCAAAACCAATTCTATAATTAGTGTAAATGAGGGGGAATAATAATATAAATATAAGTAAAATACCATACCTTAATCTTACACAAAAAACTACCATGAATAATATGACAACCCTGCTTTTATTACAAACTTAAACATGATTTATTACATAAACTATTCACTTGATACAACATGGAAGATCAAGAGGTCTAGTGTATTTGGGGATTAGGATCATTATATAACAACTTAAAACATGAAATACAACATCTTTATTGAAAACTTCCTTTACATGACCACTACATTCCCTCGTACTTAGCATTGCATGGGATAACCTGAGGACATGCATAAGAAAAGGGGTGAGCTATAAATCCCAGTAAGGGAATAAAAATGGAATACAAGAGGATTAAAATACATGTTATACAATAGGCATATCAATTGATCATAATATAAACATGAAAATAAAGGCGTTATAAAGCATGATAATCATAACATGGAAATGTGGCAACAACACTTAACATGGAATTAGCATGAGCCTAGGATCATTGCACATGGAGCATGATTAAATTATCATTGTACATGAATCACAAGTAAAACCTCGTTGAAATTGAATTATCATGAGTCAACACTCATTGAACATGACATATCATGATACTATACTTTACTCAATGCATTGGAGCGCTATAAGGGCACACCCTTCTTAAACATTTCATTTCATGCATAAGTGTGCCACATGGATCATAAAACACGGGTTCATTAAATATAATCATTTATTCCACGATAAAGGAATGTGTAATTCATATATAAAACTTTATAATCAATAATTAAATGTGCATAAATGTGAATACCCTTGATGGAGAAATGGGCATAGTATTCACTACACAAAGGCATTGGCTTAGAAAATCGGTGCAATTTTGGTAGCGTAACGGCGTGACATAAGAATTCATAAAAATGGTTGATGAGAGAGATAGGGGTGTCTCATCATATTTACATGAAATGGACAGTAATTGGGTCATATAGATACATTTACAAACAATTTTAATGGAATTTATATTCATGATACAAAAGTATTGCTTGAATATAAATGAAGAGAGAGAAGTTCCTTTCAGAATTTCAGCATAGTAACAGGTGTACATGGGAGGAATTTAATGAGAGAGAAAGGGGTATCCCATCATTAAAACAATAATAGGGAATTATGGGGGAGGTTCTAAACCATACCCCAACATTTATAATTGAAATTAAAAGGGTATAAAAATATTACGAAAATTGGACAAAAAAAGTGAAAGGAAGAAAAACCCTTACTTGGAAGTGTGATTCCAAGGCTTGAGAGAGGCTTAAGAGAGGCTTCTTGGGAGCTTGGGTCACCTTGGGAGGATTCTAGAGAGAGCAGGGTAGAGGTTGGACGAAATCCAAAGGCTTTGAGTGAGGAGGAAGTGTGAGCATGGGTGGTTTTATATAGGAAAGGTGAGTGAATTCTTTATTATTTAGGTTTCGGACCCCTTACATTAAACTAATACAAACCACAAATTAGCTCATGGTTTTTGCCCATGGTTTCTGGAAAATGGAATAGGAAAACAAAATTTTATAAGTCCAAAGTACGAACTTCTTTAAATAATGGGGTTTCTTATGTGGTGGTGAGTCACACTCCCATGGAAAATAATTTAAAAATACAAGATGTTTAATAAGTCTTGAGGGGTCCATTAATTCTTTGAAAAGAAAGTAAAACAAACCCAAAATTACATTATTTTAATGGTAAAATATATATTGGCCGAACTTAATGCTTATAGTATTTTATTACATCACTATTGGGTCATTATGATGTCATAAAACACATTATACATTTAAACGCTATTTAATTTTTACCCAAAAATTTGACTGTCTCAGAAAATTATGAAAAATTCACCGTTGGATAATTTTGACATCCTAATTCTAGAAATATCATTTATTTAATTTAAATAATTTTCTAAATATGTTAATTTTCACTTTTAAAATCAAAACCGACATTTATCGAAAATTCACGGGTTTTGACAGAAAATGGCTTTCAATCCTTAATAAGAATTATAATTGCATTTATAAAATTATAAGATCATTTATATTTAATAAAAATTAATTTAATAATAATAATAATATTTTATTAAAATATTATTTAATACAAAAATCCAATAATTTAATAAAATAGAATTCTTAATTAAATAATAACTAAAAACACTATTTGAACTTTAAAAACTATTTACAATGTATCAATAATGACAAGAAAGTATATTAATTATTATATACAAAAATTATGTACATGAACATAGTACTAGTTATTTGTTACATAACCCCTTAAAACAGCCGCATACGACCTAAGGGTAAGGTGTGTGATGGTGACAAACTCTTGGGGTGGCTCAGATAACATTGCTTGAGTGGTAATATCTATCAACTTCCACTTTTCCCATAGATGGTCTCATTCGAGCTTGACATGATGAATCTCATATTGGGCTTAGTCAAGAGAGAATCCCAAATACGCCACCACTTTTCCGAGCTCCGACAAATGGGCTTTGCATGGAGTAATTCTACTGGATGAGGCCATCACTTCCTTTGTCTGAGTAAATTGGATTTGTTAAATCCCTATATTTATAATAATCATGTGATCACTGTTAAACGACTATATTAGCAATGGTCACAATTCTTAACATAAAACCAAAGAATTTGACATTTAATTAGATCAAGTGGGATTGCCATTAATGAAACTTTGGGTCGTCACATTATTCCCCCCTTAAGAAATTTCACCCTCGAAATTTATTTTTCCCACAATAAAACAGATGTGGGTAACTAAGCTTCTTCATTTCCTCCGATTCCCAAGTCACTTCTTCAAACTTGTGGTTTCTCCACAACACCTTGACGAGTGGCATTGTCTTATTTTGTAGAACTTTTTCTCTACGATCTAAGATCTTCACTAGTTGCTCCTCATAAGAAATATCATCGTCCAACTGTACCACCTTAAAAGAGAGTACATGTGAAGGGTCCAGTATGTACTTCCTTAAGAGAGATACATGAAATACATCATGTAATTTGTCCTTGGTAGGTAGAAGTGCTAGTCGATAGTCCACAACCCCGACATGATCAAGAATCTCGAAGGGGCCGATGTACCTTGGACTTAACTTACCTTTCTTTCCAAACCTCATGAACTTATTCCATAGAGATATGCATAGAAAAACCATGTCTCCAACTTTAAACTCAAAGTTTCATTGACGATTATCTGCATAACTCTTCTATTGACTCTAGGATTCCTTAATATGCTGCTGAATGGTTTTCAACTTCTCCACCATTTCCTTGACCATTTTCAGTCCAACCAGCTTACGTTCACCGACCTCAACCCAACACGCCAGTGTTCTGCACATTTTCCCATAAAGGGCTTCATATAGTTCCATTTGATGCTCAAGTGGAAACTATTATTATAAGATAACTCAACCAAAGGAAGATGTTGATCCCATCCTCCTTTAAAGTCCATTGACCACACTCTAAACATGTCCTCAAGTGTTTGGATAGTCTGCTCAGACTTGCCATCAGTTTGAGGATGATAGGCCGTAATGAAGTCCAATTCAGTATCTAGAGAATGTTGAGGACTCTTACAAAACATAGAGGTGAATCTTGGATCTCTGTCAGACACAATAGATAGTGGTACTCCATGCAGCCTTACCACTTCCCTGATATATATCCGTTCTAGTTGATCCAATGGGAAATATTCTAAAATATAAATGAAGTGTGCAGTCTTTGTAAGATGATCCACCACAATCCAGATTGCATTGTTTCCTTTGGATGTCCTCGGAAGTCCACTGACAAAGTCCATGGTGATGTTCTCCCATTTCCATTCTGGTATGGGAAATGGTTGAATCATCCCCTTAGACTTCTGCCTCTCTGACTTCACTTGCTGGCACACCAGGCACTTTGATGTATATTCAACGATCTCCTTCTTCATATTATCCCAAAAAAATTTTCTCAGAGATCTCAATACATCTTTGTGCTCCCTGGGTGAATAGAGAAATTTAAACTATGTGCATCATCCAAAAGTTCCTTCTTTAGCTCTGGACTTGACAGAACACATAGTCTTTTCTCAAATCAAACAATTCCTTTTTCATTAAAAATAAACTCTGAGGATTTCTTTTTTTAGATAGATTCCACATTTTCCCAAATTCCCACATCATCCTTTTGAGCATCCTTTAACCTTTCCAAAAGAGACAGTTGAGAAATAATTTGGAAAGGATTGATGATGTTCCCATCTTTATGATTTCCATGTCCATATTCATCAAGTCTAAGAAGATTAGATCCTTCTAAATACTCATCATTGATAGAATCACTGGGTCCTTTCTACTTAGGGAATCTACCACCTTGTTTGCTTTCCTAGGGTGGGAATGTATTGAACATTCATAATCCTTGATGAGATCTATCCATATTCTATGGTGCATATTAAGATCTTTCTCTGTGAATATATATTTTAGACTCTTGTGGTCAGTATATATCTCACATTTATCCCCATAGAGATAATGCCGCCAGATTTTAAAGGAAAAGATCACTGCTGCCAACTCCAGATCATGCGTTGGATAGTTTCTCTCATGGATTTTCAACTGTATTAAGGCGTAGGATATCACTTTATCATTTTTCATTAGCACACAACCTAATCCCTTATTTGAATCATCACTGAATATCACAAAATATTCCCCACTTGTGGGTAAAGTGAGAACGGGCGTAGTGATAATCCTCCTTTTCAACTCCTTAAAGCTTTCTTCACATTTATAACTCCAAGAAAACTTTAATCCCTTTCGAGTTAGATTGGTAAGAGGGCTTGACAATCGTGAGAAATTTCTCACAAATTGTCGATAATATCCAGCTAACCCCAAGAAGCTACGGATATCCGTTACCGATGTTGGCCTTGACCATCCCTCAATTGCATCTGTTTTGGAGGGATCCACAGATATCCCATTACTTGTGATGATATGGCCCAAGAATGAGACCTCCTTCAACCATAACTCACACTTGATATAATTTTCATAGAGCTTCTCCTTACGCAAAGTCTCTAGTAAAGTTCTTAAATGCTCCTCATGATCCTCCTTGGGTTTTGAGTATATTATAATATCATCTATAAAGACTACGAAAAATTTATCAAGGTAATCTCTAAAGACTCTATTCATCAATTACATGAAGATTGCAGGAGCATTAGTGAGTCTGAAAGGCATTACTATGAATTCATAGTGCCCATATCTTGTACGAAAAGCAGTCTTGGAGAAATCTTCCTTCTTCATCCTTACTTGATAATATCCCGACGGAAAATCTACCTTGGATAAGTTTTGTGCTACACATAGCTGATCGAACAAGTCATCGATCTGTGGTAGAGGATACTTGTTGTTTATCGTGATTTTCTTAAGTTCACGATAATCGATGCAAAGCCACATTGACTCATCCTTCTTCTTGATGAAGAGGATTGGTGCACCCCAAGGTGAAGCACTTGGACGTATAAACCCTTCATCTAGATTCTCTTGTAGTTGTTTATTCTGCTTTTCAAGCTCCATGAAAACCATTCTATATGGAATCTTGGATATTTGTAGCGCCTCTGGTATAAGTTCAATTGAGAATTCAACGTCTCTTTTAGGAGGAAGGCCAGGCAGTTCCTCGGGAAATGATTCATCAAATTACCTCACAATAGGCATTTCTTCAAGGATGGTTTCTTCCCTGGAATCAATCATCTGAGCCAGATACGCGTGTTCATAGGGAAGTAATATCCATTCTTGAGATGATGGAGTTAAAAGAGAATCATCTTCCTCCTTACACATGTAAATAATTGGGGGTTTATTCTCCATATGGAGTGTGATTTCCCTCTCCTGAAAATTTATGTTGGCTCTATATATGGAAAGCCAATCCATGCCAAGAATTGCATCAAATTCCACTAGAGGGAGTATGATGTGGTTCTCTGAGAAATTCAATCCACAGATTATAACAGGGGAGGATTTATATTCATGGGATGCAATGATTTCCCCATTCTCCATACTCACCGACATCTTAACTTCCATGATTTGTGGTAGTGCTCTGATTGTTCTACTAATCTTTAGAGACATAAAAGAATGCGTAGAACCTGAATCAAAAAGTAAATTCACTATTCTTGAATGAATAACTAGCGTACCTATCACCACTTCGTTGTCGCGGTTCACTTCGGAAGAAGTGATGGCAAAAACTCATCCTTGTTGCCTTGGAGGTTGTTGGTTGCCTCTGAAAACCCTTGGATTAGGGAACTGATTTGAAAAATGCCCTGGTTCATTGCAATTGTAGCAATGAACAACATGTTGAGGTTCGAATGGAGCGTTCCTCTCCTTTTTCGCAGCCACGTGTCTTTCTTGCCGATAGTTAACAGCTAGGTTCCCTTCTCTTCCACACTTAAAGCATTTCCTCATCCCCTTAAGGCAATTTCAAGGGTGCTTCTTTATGCACTTTTGGAAAGTGGGGTGCTGGATCTTCTTAGCACCATTGGATTTATCCATCGGACCGCCAGCATTGAATTTCACCTTACACTTCTTGTCCCCATGATATCCCTGTGATTCCTCGATCTCCATTTTCACCTTGAGGGCACATCGGACAATTTCCACAAAGTTGTCGAAGTCACGGATCAATAATTCTTTCCATAGGCTGGGATTCATCCCACCAAAGAAGCGGTCAACCTTGCATTCTGGGGTAACGACAAAGTTGGAATCATATCATTAAAGCCTTGTGATTTTTTCCTTGTACGCTCCAACAGATTCTTATTCATTTTTCTTGAGGGAAAGGAAGTCCCTTTATATCTTAAGCTGGAGGGTGTGCGGAAAATATTTATCGAAAAACATCTTCCGGAAATCCTTCCATTCCAATGCCTTGATCTCCTCCGTAGGCTTAGTATTTTTGATCAATATCCACAATTGATTAGCTTCACCCTCCATACGATAAGCCGCTAGGGGAACCTTCTCTTGTTCAGAACATTGAAGGATGGAGAAGATCTTTTCGATGGAGTTGATCCATTGTTCAGCGATCGTGGGATCAGGTGATCCACTATAAGTAGGAGGCCTTTGTCTCATGAAGCTCTCGATAGTGAGTTGTTCCTTCTTAGGGGGGTTTGAACGTTCCTCTTGACCCGTGATTCTATTCAAATCTTGATTTAGCTGAGAGAGAAGCATGACAAAGTACGTGATTCCCGCTCCTATTGCATTGAGCATCTCATTAGTACAGTCATCACACTGATCTTCACATCGGTTGTTAGCCCGAGCCCTCCTATTACCAGCCATTGGCTGGAATGAAAGGAAAGTTAGGGGGTAACACATAAAGGGTAATCCAAAGTCAAAAGTTGATGACTTATAAATAAACTTTTATTTCATTAACTCACGAGTCTATAGACTTTAATCTAGAATTTTCATGATCTACTTTCTAACATATATTCTTAGGGGAATTTTTTTAATTCTATTAATAAGGGTTCATACTAAGCTTGTGAATTTATCAAAACATATCCCTCGGGAGTGTCATAACCAAGAGTGAAGCAAGGCTCATTGTCATGCACCAGTTCCCGTTTGAGTCTAGCTCAAAGTGGTGTTTTCAGGTTTTACCCCCAGGATACATCTGTGCTAGAGCCGCCTCTACCTGCTCGTATCCCGACAGGGATGTATTTTCTTGATAAACCACTCACTCAGTACTTAAAAAAAATTAGGGATGTTTTTATTATAAATAGTATTGTCTCTAAGGCTTTACTGGGGTTTTCTAATCCTAATCCCAAATATAATTAAACCTATCCTTGGATACCAACTATGACAACCATGCTTTTATTACAAACATAAACATGATTTACTACATAAACTATTCAATTGATAAAAAATGGAATATAGAGAGGTCTAGTGTCTTTGGGGATTATAATCATTACATAACAACTTAAATCATGAAATACAACATCTTTATTGGAAACATCCTTTATATAACCACTACATTCCCTCTTACTTAGAATTGCATGGGATAACTTGGGGACATGCATAAGAAAAAGGGTTAGATATAAATCCCAGTAAGGGAATAAACATGGAATACATGAGGAGTAAAATACATGTTAGACAATAGGAAAATCAATAGATCACAAGAGAAACATGAACATAAAGGCATGATAAAGCATGATAATCATATCATGGAAATGTGGAAACAACACTTAACATGGAATTAGCATGAGCCAAGGCTCAGTGCACATGGAGCATGAGTAAATTCTCATTGCACATGAAGCATGAGTAAACCCTTGTTTCACTTGAATTAGCATGAGTCAACAATCATTGCACATGACGTATCATGATACTATATTTTATCCAATGCATTAGAGCACTATAAGGGCACAACTTTCTTAAACATTTCATTTCATGCATAAGTGTGCCACATGGATCATAAAACATGGATTCATTAAACATAATAATTTATTCCACGATAAAGGAATGTGGAATTCATACATGAAACATTATAATCAATAATTAAATGTGCATAAAGGTGAATACCCTTAATGGAGGAATTGGCATGGTATTCACTACACAAAGGCATTGTCTTGGAAAATCGGTGCAATTTCGGCAGCATAACGGAATGACATAAGAATTCATAAAAATGGTTGATGAGAGAGAAAGAGTGTCTCATCATATTTAATTGAAATGGACAATAAGTGGGTCATATAGATACATGTCCAATAAATTTTAATGGAATTTGTATTCATGATACAAAAGTATTGGTTGAATGTAAATGAAGAGAGAGAAGTTCCTTTCAGAATTTCGGCATAGTAACAGGTGTACATGGAAGGCATTTAATGAGAGATAAAGGGGTCTCCCATAATAAAAAAATAAGAGGGAAGTATGGGGGAGGTGAGAAACCATACCCCAAAATTTATAATTAAAATTAAAAGTGCATAACAATATTAAGAAAATTGGACAAAAAAAGTGAAAGGAAGAAAAACCATTACTTGGAAGTGTGCTTCCAAGGATTGAGAGAGACTTGAGAGAGGCCTCTTTGGAGCTTGGGGCACCTTGGGAGGATTATAGAGAGAGTAGGGTAGAGGTTGGATGAACTCCAAATGCTTTGAGTGAGGAGTAAGTGGGATCTTGGGTGGGTTTATATGGGAAAGGTGAGTGAATTCTTTATTATTTAGGTTTGGGACACCTTACATTAAACTAATCCAAACCACAAATCAGCTCATGGTTTTTGCCCATGGTTTTTGGCAAGTGGAAGAGGAATTTTTTTTATAAGGCCAAAGTCCTATCTTTTTAAAATAATGGGGTTGTTTATGTGGAGGTGAGTCACACTCCCATGTAAAATAATTTAAAAAGACATGATGTTTAATAAGTCTTGAGGGGTCCATTAATGATTTGAAAAGTAATTCAAAAAACCCCAAAATAACATTATATTAATGTTAAAACATATATTGGCCGAACATAAAGCTTATAGTATTTTATTACATCACTATTGGGTCATTATGGTGTCATAAAACACATTATATACTTAAATGGTATTTAATTTTTACACAAAAATTTGACTCTCAGAAAATTATGAAAAATTCACCCTTGGATAATTTCGATGTCCTGATTCTAGAAATATCATTTATTTTATTTAAATAATTTTCAAAATATGTTAATTTTTACTTTTAAAATAAAAACCGACATTTATCGAAAATTCAGAGGCATTGACAGAAAATGGCTCTCAAACCTTAACAAAAATTATAATTGCATTCATAAAATTATAAGATCATTTATATTTAATAAAAATTAATTTAATAATAATAATAATATTTTATTAAAATATTATTTAATTCAAAAATCCCTTAATTTAATAAAATATAATTCTTAATTAAATAATAACTAAAAACACTATTTGTACTTTAAAAACTATTTACAATGTATCAATAATGACAAGAAAGTATATTCATTATTATATAAAAAAATAATGTACAGGAACATAGTACTAGAGATTTGTTACATAACCCCTTAAAACAGCTGCATAAGACCTAAGGGTAAGGTGTGCGATGGTGACAGACTCTTGGGGTAGCTCAGATAACATTGCTCGAGTGGTAATCTCTATAAACTTCCAATTTTCCCGTAGACGGTCTCGTTTGAGCTTGACATGATGAAGCTCAGCTTGGGCTTGGTCAAGAGAGAATCCCAAAGATTCCACCACTTTTCCGAGCTCCGACAAATGGGTTTCGTATGGAGCAATTCTACTGTATGAGTCCATCGCTTCCTTTGTCCGAGTAAATTGGATTTGTTAAACCCCTATATTTATACTAATCATGTGATCACTGTTCAACGACTATATTAGCAACGATAAAAATTATTAACATAAAACCAAATAAGATGAAATTTAATTAGATCAAGTGGGATTTCCATTAATCAAACTTTGGGTCATTACAGATAACACATCAAATAAAGGGTTAGGAAGGGTGAATGATGGGGGTCGACTCCCTGCTTACACACACCAATAAGAGGTAATGTTGGTTTCCCCCTTTTAAAATTTAAATGGGGTATAAATTTAATTTTTCTCCATTTAAATCACATCATGGAGTCATTTGTTCCTATGGGTTAACTAGTTATTCTATTGTAGTTTTGGATACAACTGCCACCCTACCTCTCTCAGGGATCCTCCAAGTCCCTAAGATAATTTTTGAGCCTCCTACCTTGTCTAAAATACCTATTTTGATGTGTTCCATTCCTTAAAACCGTTTTTGAATCTCAAATAAAAAATTTATGGTTCCACAAAATTTAAAATTTAAAATTACATCTTAAAAATTCAAACCAATTTGGACATGGGATCTTACGGTATGATCTTGACAATAGAAGATAATATTTATTCTTGTTTTATAGATTTTAATGGTTTATGGAAAAATAATTTTACATTGGTAGAGATTTAATATAACATCAACTATCAAGACATGATGAATATTTCTCCATTTTAGAAACTATATGTCCATACATATCGATCACCGCTTTGATAGGTATATACTAGGGAAACCTCATTGATCAGACAAGATATTTTCCATAAAACCACAACCAAAATCTTTATAATCATGGAACTAATGGAAAAATCTCAAACAAGTAAGAAATCATATGTATATTATCGTAAAAATCCCTTATCTTTTGATTCCAATGAACACATATTTTTAAAAGTTTCATTAAGATTAGATCATCTCCATTTGATAAATAAAGGGAATATAGAACCTCAGTATGTTAAACAATTTGAGATTCTAGAATGTATTGGTATGTTTCATATTGATTATCCTTACCACTAAGATTCAGATATGTATATAATGTTTTCAATGTTTCTGAATTAAATAAGTACCAACTTTATCCATTTCATGTAATTAATTATTAATATTTCACTATTAAACTAGATACTGCACTTATTCATGCCTCAATTCATATTTTATAGTGAAAATAAAAGTTGCTGTGAGGAAGAAAAATATATTTGGTATGAATATTATGGTAGCACGGTCTGATTCCAAAAGGAAAAAATGGGAGTGGTAGAAGATTAATCTATACTAATGGATTGACCTCTTATAGGGAAATTTTAACCTCCAGCTTCCCAATGATGGAAATCCATATGGTGGGGAGAGTACAACTGTCACGACCCATCCCAATGGGGCCATGTCGTGAATCCCCAAGACCACCTCCAACAACAAAAGGGGCTGGCGACTAGTGCCGAGTATGCATATCACTAACATGGGAGTTCTTAGACTAAAGTACATATACCCAAACACACATCTCTAAGCCCATACAATTCTGAAATAAAAAAACTGATAAACCATGCATCCTTACATTTAAATCCCACAATTAGATTACAAAAAAAAATTAATGGAAATAAACGAGTCCAAATATAAGGCCACCACAAAGAGTCTTAAAAATGTACAATATTAAAGTAAAGATAGGGGATTATATCAATATAACCACAAAAAACCATCCTTTCTAGCTTACTAAGAACCACCTGGTCCCAATCCTTCTAGGACTCCATCAAAATATTGATCGTCATCCCAAGACATAACACATGCGGGAAAATCCTATTCAAGGGTGAGTATAAAAATACCTAGTAGGACACTCCAAAAACACTAAGCATGTAGAAATATGAATATCATTCAAATCTACATAGGTATATATCTATAACACACATATAAATAATATCTAGATATATTCAATAAAGAAATAAAATATCGAAGTAAAGTCACAACCATAATGTCAACCGAGGATTATTGCTCAAAGTTTCCACATAAAACTCATTTGGGAGAACAAACTCCAAGTTAGATTGCACTGATGGAGTCTGTTTAAGATATAAAACTCATCAGGTCGCACCATAAGAAGTATACATAGGAAGTTTTGAAAGAAAGATACACATATGACGATCACACATAAGGCCATGGGGAATACAAAATCTCAATCTAGAATAACCCACTAAGTAGAGGATCAGTGCCCATGTAATGTTGTCTGTGACAATACTAATAACTCCACTTAGTTAAAGAAGATGATATATGATCTCACTCTGGGACACACTAAAGGATTCCAACAAATCTATCCAACAAGTCCCACTAAAGGTATCACTCTCCCATGTGTAGGTTGTGATTCCACACTAACCCTCAGGGAATAGATCAATGGTATGCACCATAATGAAACCTTTCCATGATAAAGAGGACAAGGGATCTATGAAAAATTTTAAGGAGTAAGTGACGTGTACTGGTAGAAGAAGTCATATCCATTTGGAACCAAGTCATGCATATGTATCACATCCCATGATTGTGTCCGTTTCATGGTACATGATGTGTCCCAACCCATGTACACTTTCCCATGTCCAAGTACATAGATCTACCTGTGTACACATGGCTTGTCCATGTCGGTGTTAGAATACACTGCGTGTCCATGAACATGTACTCATGGTCATATCCATGTACCCACTAAGGAACATGTAAATTTTTCATTTCAAGTCACATACTTTATAATGAGGTCACATGAAGTGAAATATTTAACTTCACCACAAAAACCCTAAGGCTAAACCAGAGGTCGCACATGGAATGTGTTCCTGAAACACATGTTGTGTAGAGAAGGAATTTCTAGGATCCTATATTCTTACTACTATGGTGTTTTTCGCTCCTTCGATTCCAAATTAGTCCATGAATCACAATGAGAAGCACATATATACTCCGTCCAAGCCTTACCATCACTGCTTGATGGGATCTGGTTATCTGATTCACATGAAAATCAGTAATCCTCTATTCACATCACTATCCCACATACAATTAGAACCCATATATCTCTAATCGGATACGATTTTCTCATCACTTCCATCACCACATGATCCCCATACCATATCGAGGCTGTTGGAAACAAGGATTTACATTGTTGGAAATGAAGACTGGTTTTTTTCAATCCATTCTGGGTTAATCAGGGAGTTTTCAAGGCATGTGATCATATAATAAAAGCTGACTACAGTATTGAAGGAGGCATTGTTTCCCAGTGTTTTCCAATTTTCTAGGTCAAATATTAGGAGAATGGAGAAAGGTATTTTTGGAAAAGGATGTTGCGGCATGTTTGAAGGTGAATCTTAATTTTTTGTGTAAGTTATGTTTCACGATTTTCCAAAATAAATATTAAAAAAATACAAAATCATATAAATGATTTGTTTTTCTGTGGAAGATGGTTTGTGTAATAGGAATGTTTTTGCACAAATCAAAAGGCACATAAGAATATTACATGTAAAATATGATTTCAAATTTGAAATACATGAAAGAGGAGTTTCAAGAAAGTCACATTAAAATAAATAAAAGGAAATAGCTACATGCAAAAGATGATTTTTCATGAATATATCTTACACAACAAATGAATCATTAGAATAAAACTTATGCACAAGGAGAATTAATTCTAGGAAATAACATGTAGGGTTTTCTAAGAATATAAATATGTGGATACCCCCATTAATGACTTATAAATCTTTCCAATGAAGATTTAATGTCTATTCCGCATGAAGAATTTGTGTATAGAAGAATTATACATAGTTATTCTTATGCACATATTGATCATTATGTCTATAAATACTAAGTGACATTCACAATGTTTTTTTTGAGAAAGACAAGGGTTGCATGAAATTCATATTTCATGATAATCCCAAAACATGCATGCAAGAACGGGTGTTGCCCACAAGTGCTAAGTTGTGTTTAATCAGGTTTTGAATATCCAGTTTATTTTTTCAGTTCATTTGAGTGCATCAATTCAATAATAATATGCAATGTGAGTATCATTATATATAGGGAAAAAACACTTAAAATCAAATATACAGATGATGACTTTAGGTTTTTAATCTAAGTAAGAATTCACCCAAATTAGTGATCTAGGGGGTGTCAATGGAAGTGTTCCATGGGAGGCAATGTGTGATCCTTAAAACCTTATAAAGGATGTTTTCCTAGAATATAGTAATTGTGCATGAAATTATGTATTCTATAACTAGTAAATATTAGTGGATTTATGTATGACCAAGAAACTATCGATGTATTCTCTTTAGACTAGCCCTTAGTGGCAAACCAAGTAAAATTGACGTGTTGTCTCTTTGCATGTGATTGTTTGTTTCCAACATGTTTTTTTCAGATAGGTTTACCAAATTCATACCAATGTGGTATCAAGATTTTTCAATTTAAAAGAAAAATTTGACACCCTCATTCACCTCTCCCCTCTCAGGGTGTTCTGGGGTCCTACAAGTGGTACCACAACTAGGTTTCTAGATTAAAATATGTCCAATATTATTATCATGGAGAATTCAGTATATGTTAGGGGAGTCCCCTTATTTGGTGAAAAAACATCCATATTTGAAATAAAAGGATGATATATCCTAGAATATATCTTGGAAAAGATTTTCATTTTTCTACTGCACAAGGGATATAGGTCACTAATGCAATAGAACTATCTATGGATGAAATAGATAGGATTTTTTCTGATGTAGAGGCCAAAGCATAGAATTACATTACTGCAGCTCTATATGATCCAATCTATATGAAGGTTATGAGTTTCTCTTCAACCAAGTTTATTTTGTAAAAAATTAAAAATATATATGAAGAAGATGTTGAGAAAGTGTTGTTTCCAACAATACATAATGTTTTTATTTAAATGGGATGTTTGTTGAAAACAATACTCTATCTCTTCATGATAATTTTGATGCTAACAAATACCCTTAATTATTTTCTAATGATTTTATATGTTAATTATATTGAAAGAATTTATTATTCATTATATTTTTATTTATGGATGAAATACTTAAGTTCTTGATCAATAAGGATTAATTACTAAAGTATTCGTATTAGCGTGTTCTGGAAACACTGTTCATGATCTACATATTCGGGATCTACTTTAGCGTGTTCTAGAAACACTGTTCATACCCTATATGGAGAAACCTTGCATAAGGATGAAATGCAGTGTATACTTACTGTGTTATTGAAAAAGTATGGAAGAGGAACCCTACGTTTGGGTTGTTGAAAAAGTGTGGAATAAAAACTTTACGTAAGTTTTAAATGTTATGTTTGTTTCTCAAAAGAATTGTTCATCAACCTTACTTTTGTAAACAACCATACATTCTTAGAAAAGTATGGATCAAGTACCTTTCTCTTAAAAGTTTATAAAAGTATGGATCTTTCATCATATATTTCAAATTTGAAGAGAAAAAGTATGGATGACCAACCCTACATTTGTGATCAACCATACGTTGCCAACCCTACATTTGTGATAAACCCTAAATTTGTGATCAACACTATGTTTGTGATCAACCCTACGTTGACAACATTAAGTTTAAAGGCTACTTCATCAAACCTACGTTTATTATCTACATTACGTTCAGAGGATGCAAACTGTACCACTCAACCTTACGTTTGGCGTCAGAGAATTTAAAGTCAATATTTTTATGCAATGGTCATCAATATATTTATTAGGCTGATTTCAAGATGGATTTAAAGCTGATTTGAAGTCATGTGTTTGATGAGTTCAGATCCGATTAAGGATCAAATTAAAAGGATCTTTTCTTGGCGAAATTCAAGGGATGTTACGATTACTCTGTAAATTCAAATGTTTGAATACCATGAGTCAGAGGGCGACTTTTGTGGATCTAAATTTACAAGATAAGTGCTCGGTGTTATTATAGATGTGATATTTTATTTTTATAAAGTTGAAGAAAAACATATACTATTAAAAAAACACACAGAGATCTGTTGATTAAAAAGAACGACAAAGCTCTGTTTAATGAAGAAGAATCACGATAGAAGATTCACTTTCTCTACATCAAAGATCATTTTTGAATCTACTATTTCTGAAGTTGTGAATTATATTTCTATATCTACTACAACAGGATCAACTCAGAATAACTCTTATTTGAAGATCATTATTTCTTACGGAAACGATCCATATACTATTAATTGCATTCTGTTGCAATTGTGAAGAACAACTGGAAAGTATTTTCAAAAATACAGATAACTTTCTTTTACATTCTCGAGTGATTGGATTCTTGTACTAAGCTGTGTAGGTTCTGTGAGTGAACTAGAAGTCTTTGTTTTGCTTTATATTGTAAAGGTGTCAACTTCCTGTACTCAGTTGTGAAACGGTATATGGAAACGAGGACCAGATAGTGAAAATCACCAAGCTCGTGGAGTAGAGCGTTTGTGGAGTGGACTAGGGGCATTTTGTTCCCAAAACCACTATATATCTTGTGTCTCTGCTATTTAAATTTCCATTACATTAATTTATCTGATTAAAGTTAAAGGGAAGAACACAATCTCGTGAAGAATTATGAAAAGACACAATTCACCCCCTCTTGTGTATATTTAGTATAATCCGATCCAACAATTGGTATCATAGGTTGAGATTTCTGATAAAGCCTTAACAAGCTGAAAGTGATTATACACAGAGCAAGATGAATGATACAAGAGAGGGAATGTCTATGGTCAGAGAACCGTACTTTAATGAAGAAAACAATGGATGCTGGAAGTCGTGAATGATTATCTATATGAAAAACCATGGATACAGAGTATGTTCTAAGATTTTGACTCCATATGAAATACAAAAAAAGACTAAAACATGGAGTGCAGCTACTGAAGCATAATATGATATGAACTTGAAGGAAATGAATGCAATTATATGTGGTTTAGGACATGATGAATTTAATAGAGTATCTCAATGCCTAACAGTATATGAAATATGGAAAACTATTGTTGTTTCTTATGAAGGAACTAATAATATCAAGGAAATGAGATATGCTACTACTAAGTTTAAATTTGATACATTCAGAATGGTTGAAGGTGAAATTATTACTCAAATGAATGGAAGATTGATAGAGATTTTCAATTACATAACCACCTTTGGAGATCCCATTAAACAAGCTGATTAAGTATTAGAAGTACTGAGAGTATTGCTTACAAGATGGAATGGGATATCTACTGCAATCAGACAGTCGACACCTATCAAAGACTTAACCATGAGATAACTGATTGGAACACTAATGATGTATGAATCTGAGATGCAAGATGAAGCAAATGAATATAAAGTGTTTATCAAAAGAGATGTAACTGCCTTGAAAGTGTCATCACAGAGCAAAAACCGAAATATGAAGAAGAGTGTAAAAGTGAAATCAGAAAGTTCTGATTTATTAAATTCTAATGTGGAACTGGCTCAGTTAGCCAGAAAATTCACTAAATTCTATAGAAAAAAGAAGGGCTTCAGAAAATCCTTCAAAAAGGATGATAAGGAAGTCGGATGTTATGGGTGCAAGAAAATGAGGCACATTAGACCTGACTGTGGAATAAGGGGACATATTTCTAAAAACTAATTCTTAAGACAACCCCAAATAAGTGGTATTAAGAAAGATTTTGTAACAAATAATTTATTTGACTCTTCTGTAATTATAAAATCAAATCAAGTCTGGATTCCTAGATCTTTGCTGGCTAGCACCTCTGGACCAAAAATAATATGGGTACCAAAGAAAATTGTGTAAATGCCTTTGCAGAGAGAAGGTCACAAAATCAAAAAGGACATATGGTAGATGGATAGTGGATGCTCAAGGAATATGAGTGGAAACTCATCGAATTTCTCTACACTCACTCAAAAATTTGGTGGACTTGTAACTTTTGGTGACAATTCCAAAGGGAAAATCATTAGTATTAGAACAGTTGGAGATCTAGAAGCTGTCTAAATCAACAAAGTACCTTATGTACAAGGATTGAAACAAAATATGATAAGTATATCTCAACTATGTAATGATGTTTATGATATTTATTTTTCTAACAATTGCTGTTATGATTTCAAAAATAAACTGCTTAAATATAGATCACCTAGAACTGACAATGTGTATACCTTGGATTTAAATTCCTTGTGTAAACAACAAGTAAACTACCTAATTGCTAAAATAAATAGAATCATGGATCTAACATAGAAGATTTGGTCATTTTAATGTATATGTTTTACATAAATTATATAAGAAATAATTAGTTTCTAATTTTTCTAGTCTCAGATTTGAAAGTGACAGATTCTATGATGCATGTCAACTTGGCAAGCAACACAATTCATCTTTAATATCTGCTAACAAAATTGCTACATCTGAAACTCTCGAACTTATCCATATGGATTTGTTTGGACCTTCAAGAGTAGCAAGTTTGGCTGGTAAATTATATATATATGTTTTAGTTTATGACTATTTTAGATTTACATGGATTTTCTTTTTAAAAGTTAAAAATGAAGCTTTTACTTTATTTGAAAGTTTTTGTAAAGATATTCAAAATGAAAAACGTTTTAGAGTAATTTTATAAAGAAGTGATCATGGTGGAGAATTTGAGAATCTGGAATTTAATTCCTTTTGCTCAAATATGGGTATTAAAAACACATTCTCTGCACAAAGAATGCCAAAACAAAATGGAATTGTTTAAAGAAGAAATAGGACTATTCACGAAATGGCTAGGACTATAATAAATGAATACATTCTTCCTACCTATTTTTGGGCAGAAGATATAAGAACAACTTGCTATATAATGAATGGTGTTTTAATTAGAAAAATTATGAAAAAGACACCCTATGAACTCTGGAATAACAAAAAACCTAAAGAAAATTACTTTAATGTTTTTGGATGCAAGGTTTACACCTTAAACACCAAATACAATCTAGGTAAGTTTGATTCAAAATCTGATGAAGGAATTTTCCTAGGATATTATGCTACTTCCAAAGCTTATAGAGTCTATAATAAGAATTCAAGGATTGTTGAAGAATCAGTTCACGTGAAATTTGATGAATCTGATCCCTTTGAGAAAAGGACAGATGAAATGGATGAATCTCACTCTACTGATAACATGAGACTTGAGAACTTGAAAAATGATTTTGAAAAAGATATAAATGAAATTCAGTTCAGTTCAGAAAAACGTGATACTGAAGAAACTATAAGTGTACTGCCTAGACAAACTAGAACCCTAAAGAATCACCCTTTAGAAACAATAATAGGCGACTTCGACAAAGGAATAAAATCTAGAAGAAATATAGGAAATATTGTAGAATTATATGCCTTTCTATCCCAATTATAACCCAAGTATATAGAAGAATCTTTAGATGATGAATGGTGGATCATAGTAATGCAAGAAGAATTAAACCAGTTCAAAAGAAATGAAGTCTGGGAATTAGTTGAAAGACCATAGAATTATCCAGTGATAGGAACCAAATGGGTCTTTAGAAATAAACAAGATGATCAAGGAATAATAACTAGAAATAAAGAAAGACTTGTAGCTAAAGGATATAATTAGGAAGAAGGTATAGATTATGATGAGACTTTTGCACCTGTAGCTAGATTAGAAGCCATTAGAATACTTTTAGATTATGAATCTCATATGAACTTTAAATTATTTCATATTGATGTTAAGTCTTCCTTTTTAAATGGTTATTTAGTGGAGGAAGTTTATGTTGATCAACCTCCAGGTTTTGAAAATTCACAAAAACCAAATTCTGTTTTTAAACTTACTAAAGATCTTTATGGCCTTAAACAAGCACCTAGAGCATGGTATTAAAGATTAAGGTCTTTTCTATTGAAAAATTATTTTACTATTGGAATGGAAGATCCAACCCTTTTTATGAAAAATGTAAATTATAATATTTTCTTGGTTCAAATTTATGTTGATGATGTAATTTTTGGATCAATTAATAAATCCCTTTATCATGAGTTTTCAAAAGTAATGAAAAAAGAATTTGAAATGAGTATGATGGGAGAATTAAATTTATTTTTAGGGCTAAAATTTATGAAAAAGAATTTTGAAATGTTTTAAATCAATGAAAATACATTACTGATTTACTGAAGAAATTTGGACTTGAAAACATCAAGACATATACAACTCCTATATATAATAATATAAGACTTTATTTTGATGAGACTAGAAAATTAGTTGACAAAAAGTTATATAGAGGTATGATTGGTAGTTTATTATATCTTACTGTTAGTAGGCAAGATATAATGTATTCAACATTTCTTTGTGTAATATTTCAATAAAATCCTATAGAATCCCATTTAACTACTGTTAAAAGAATTTTTAGATATTTAAAAGGAACTGTTTTTCAATATCTTCTTTATCCCAAAACTTCAGATTTTAATTTAATTTCATATTCAGATGCTGAATTTGGAAGTTGTAGATTAGATAGAAACAAAACTTCTCGAACCTGTCACATTTTAGGGAAATCCTTAGTGTCATGGTCAAGTAAGAAAAAACAATTAGTTTCCCTGTCAATAGCCGAGGTAGAATATGTTTCTACTGGAAGTTTATGTGCACAAGTTTTGTGGATGAAAAACACTATTATGAACTTTGCACTAAATTTTAATAATACTCCTATTTTATGTGATAATACTAGTGAAATTAATATTTTAAAAAATACTATTAATCATTCTAGGACTAAGAATATTGATATCAAACATCATTTTCTAAGAGATCATGTTCTTAAAAAATATATATCTCTGGATTTTGTAAGTACTGAAATTCAATTAGCAGATATTTTTACTAAACCACTTCCCACTGCATGGTTTGATTTTATTAAGGGGGAGATAGGTTTATTTAATTTTAAATAAAGTTTTATTTTATCATGCTGTTTCTTTATCTTAATACTATTTTAAAATAAATTAGTTATTTGTTTTTCAAGAAGTATATTTTTTTTTCATGCAATCAATTTTATTTGTTTTTAAAACCTAAGTAATAATTATTGGTGGCACGAGAATCAAGTATTTCTAAAACCTTTAGAATTATAAATCTTTTCATTTATACCAAAAACCATTTCTCACTCATGGTGCTTTACCGCTCTTTGTCCATTCAAACCTAAAAACCTTCGAAACCCTAATATTCTTTCGAACCTTCAGAGATTTCTCGCAGAAATGGCCAATACCAAGAGAACTGATGAGGCTGAGACCACCACCATCAAGAAACAGCACTCCGTAGGAAGAAAATTTTTCCAAGGAAAGGTCATAGACCTAGAATGGTTATATCAGACGAATATTCTGTTGAAACAAGATATTGCTTTTCAAAATCTAGAGCAGACCTTCAATGGTGAGAAGTCTGAGTTTTTGTATGAAGTAGAACTATGAAATTTCTTTAAGTCTGTAAAATTTAGTCTCATAGATGACGAGGATACCATGGTAGCTAAGATAGAAGATCGGGATGTCTCTATATCCTCAGTGGAGATTGGACAGATTCTGAACAGCCCTCAGGGGGGAGTTTTTAATTTTGATTTGAAAAATATTGGAGATTCCATGCATAAGTCTAAAGATATAATGTCTTTTCTTTTTTTTGTTCTACTCTTATAAAGAAGTTGGTTATAAAGGACCAAGAGCCAGATCAGAAAATTCTAGTAAAATTTGTGCAAACAGGGATTGCACCAAGGATGTCTGAGGTGGGGAAAATTTTGTATCTAGATATGTATATAATATTTCTATTAATGAGTGATATAAGGCTTAACTTTCCTAGGTACATGATAAGGTATCTTCATTACTGTTGTCAAAGTGAAGCTAGGACGAATTTTTATCCATTTTGAAAATTCATCTCAAAAATTTTGTTTAAAAAGGATATGGTAAGGCTAGTGGAAGGCAAAGTTAGATGCCATTACAGTAACACCTTTGGTGCTGGGACCCTTAGAAAAATTGGCTATTTCTGGAGCACATTAAAAGGGAAAATTTTTCTAGTAGGAGCTGAGAATGAAGAAGAAAGTGCTCAAGCTCAATCTGCTAAGTCCAAAGAGGGACATACTGAATCGAGAGTAAGAACTATTGCAAGAAGAATAAGATTTGAAACTGAAGACACTCAAGAAGAAAGAAGTCAGGAGGGACTTTAGACTCAAAGAAAAAGAACTGTTAATGAGGAACTTGTTTCCCCTGTAATGACAACAAGAGATTTACTCTCTTACAGTTTCATTAGAGAAAAAGTTATTGAGAAGCCACATGAAGAGGATACTGCTCAAATTCTAGTGACTCCACAAGTCAAAACAGAAATTGAACCTCAAGTTGTAGCTGATGTTGAAGTTACACTTCAACAGGAGAAAGAGGCAGAGCCTGATGAGGAAGTGTCTAGTCCTCAGGAAAATCAAGAAGATATTATTTTAGAAAATCCAATGGAAGAACGGTTTGTTGATGTTAGTGCTATTAATGTTTCTAAAGTTCACACTGAAGTAATTCATGAGGATTTTTCTGTGGAGGAGCCCATAGAGGACTCTGAGGAAAAATCTGTAGATCAACCAGCTCAGGAAAAGGAAAAAAGACAAATAAGATTCTGATTCATTACCTTTAGTATTGCTGCATCACATTAAAACTGAGAATAAGATTCATGCACAAGGTGCCTCTAATTCAGGGAATAAGGAAGTCGAAGAGCTGTACAGAAAGTTATCTCATTTGGAATTTGAAAATGTTACTCTATGGAGAGCCTTAGAAACAGAACAGTTGAAATTTTAGAGACTTAAGGGAAGTACAGTTTCACGACAAGAAGTTGAAAATTTTAAGCAAGAGATGTTGACAAAGGTATACAAGATGAAATCAGAAATGGAAAAGAAGAAAGATCTATTAGAGTTTAAAGAATTTCTGGAGACACAATTTGCATCTGTTGGGACTAGTGCTACTAGTGGATCAGGTACTTCACCGGATTTAATCAGAATGTTTCAAGATATCACAGCTTCCATGAGCAATATGAATGACAGATTGCAAGATCTTCAATGTAACAGTGCTCCTTTATCAGTCTTGTTAGATAATAAGAAATTTTTTGTTGATCAGTTGACATCAAGTGAACCAAATATTAGACATGTGCTGACTCAGTTCACAGAAAAGCTGTCATTGTTTTTGGAAAAGGAGGAAATACTTCATGAGTTTTTCAGAGTAAACCTCATATAAGACATTCATATGACTCAAGAGACCAGGGATCTTATTATTAGTCTTGGTGATGAAATGGTGAAAAGGCCGAGGGAGCAGTTGACTGAAATCATGTCCGTAGTTCATAGGAGATAGACCCAATCTTTTTCCCTTACCAAACCTTGATTCTGGTGTTCATCATGATTATACCTATTCTACGTACTCAATGAAAATCTGGCTTCCTATTATTTATTCTTAATTGTTTTCCTATCCTTGTTTCGATATTTCTATAATCCAGATTTAATTGTTGACAAATGGTAAATGATATACCATTTTCTTCAGTTCAGTGCTACATTAAATGTGTTCTATTCCATATTATATGATTCTTTTTGATATCACAAAAGGGGGAGAAATTTGGATAAACACAACATTTTATTTTTGTTTCATATTATATATTTTAATTGTTTTTTTCTTTTCACTTGTGGGAGAAATTAGAGGTAGAAATTAAGTTAAATCTAATATTGTATTTATCTTTTAAACATTCAAAACTATATGTAATTAATTTTTCAAGTTATAGTCATTGGTTATTTTATGGGTTTTGTGATCATCAAAAGGGGGATATTTTTGTGAAAGTGTTGTTTTCAACAACACATAATGTTTTTATTTAAAGGGGGAGTTTGTTGAAAACAATACTCTATCTCTTTATGATAATTTTGATGCTCACAAATACCTTTAATTTTTTTCTAATGATTTTATTTGTTAAGTATATTACAGGAATTTATTATTCATTATTTTTTTTATTTCTGGATGAAATATTTAAGCTCTTGAACAATAAGTATTAATTACTAAAGTATTCATATTAGCGTGTTCTGGAAACACTATTCATGCTTTACATATTCAGGATCTTCTTTAGCGTGTTTTGGAAACACTGTTCATACCCTACATGGATAAACATAGCGTAAGGATGAAATGCAGTGTATAATTTATGTGTTACTAAAATATTATGGAAGAGGAACCCTTTGTTAGGAAAGAACCCTATGTTTGGGTTGTTGAAAAAGCGTGGAAGGAAAACTGTACATAAGTTTTAAATGTTACATTTATTTATCAATAGTATGGTTCATTGTAACATCCCAGGTAAATGAAGAATAATATATTTTCCTATTTATTAATATTTGTGAATTAAAAATTAATTTTACTTTAAAGGAATTTCTATGTTGAATAGCGTACCCGATACGTAACAATGGGGTTTTTTGAAATCTTACGTTGCACACTAATAATATAATATTATTATTTTAAATTGTAGTTAACTCCTAGCCATTGTATTGGTGGGAATGAAAAAAAAAATTAAATATGATTATACATGATTGTTAAATGTATTTACATTTACCCAATAAAAAGATAGAGTCTTAAAATGTGAATGAATTTAATTTTAAACATAATTTACATTAAAAGGTCGATTTATCGCCTTTAAGTGGAAAAACCACTTTAAATATAGTTTTTCTCACTTTAATACTTCTAAATTGACCAAATAAAATCCTTCTTTATAATGGGGACATCAAAATTTATTTTGTGTAAATTTTTTGGATTTTTCCGATAAAGTTCATTTTTAATGAATAGTTAAAATATTGTATTTTATTTCAAAAGTGCCTTTTAAGTTAATTTCTTTATATGGTTAGATTATCTTTTTAATTGGTTTTAAAGTTTAATTAGAATATATTTTTACCATTTAATCAAATTTTGGTTATTGTAATTAATTTCACTTCGAAATTGGACATAAACAAGTGTCAATCTTTTGATAGTTATTGTTTATTAAAAACACGCTCTGTGTTAACAACAGGAATTAAATTTAAAATTAATTAATGAGACTTTTATGTTTTGAAGTTGGAATAATAAACATCATTTTTTAATTTGGAAGATCAAATATAGATTGGGCTGAGTTTTTGGTATTTTTCTAAAAAACTTCATTTTTTGATGAATAGTGAAACCACTTAATAGTAGTTAAAAAAACAGACTTTTTCATTTAAATGAAATTTTACCGCTTCTGTGAATTGAATTTTGAAAATACGATATACATGGTTATTAATAGTAAGTAAAATGTGATTCAAGAAGATGAAAATGATTTTTTATGAATAGTAACTTTTGACTTTTATTTACCGCGGTTAAAGGTAAATAGGGTAATTCAAGGGAAAAATAATATTATAATAATTCAAAATTACCTTAACACTTGTCCAAACCTTATTGGATGAGTAATTTCTGACCGTGGGCATCCATGGGTCGATTTTAGGACCAAATGGAGCCACTTATGAATGATAATGACAATTTAGATTAATTAATTTAAAGTAAATCCAAAAATGACATAAACAATTCTTTTAGTAAATTAATTTTTATACGGTGTTATATAAGTCATTTTTTAGACTATAAATATTATTTAGAAATCTAAAAATATTTCCTACATGATAGTATTATTTTTATAATTTTTAGACATCTAATAAATTAAATTATTTATGACACAATAATGCTGCAATATTTTCCTCATTAATAAATGATTTAAATTAATAAGATTATAATGATGAAAATATTATCCAAATCATGTCCAAATCCTATTGGATGATTTAATTTCTAATATGAGTCATCTTTTATTCGACTATAATTATTTTTGGGCCTTTTGAAACCGAATATATGTATATAATAAAATATTTTTTCACACTTTCCTAAAGAGCCCCTCCTCTCCCTTATAAAAGGAGACCACTTCTACCCAATTCCTCACACCTCTCAAGAAATTTGTCTTGTCCAACCTCTTCCCAATTAATCTCCATACATCCCTCTCTTCCCATGCCTTACCTTAGGTAGAATTCACTTCAAGAAGTCTTTTTGGTTCAAACCAAAGTAAGTTACCCAAATTAAAGGTAACGATTTCTCTTAAATTGTTTTCTTTTATATTACTTATCCAACCCCTAAAATATTTTTATTCCTTTCTTTTGTAACAACACCAGCATAATAAATATACTAGGATGTTTTTATGAGAAGTATCCGTACTACACTTACACACACCTCCATCTAATGGATGAAGAACATAATGTTTCTGTGGATGGAAAACTAACGCCTCACGAAATGATAATTGTTCGATTATCTCATACCGCCTCTCATGGTGGCCATTATAATGGAACTGTATTTATATATGATATATATTATGTTTATTTTTTCTTTATGCTTCTGTATTTCTATTTATAGCATGCCTTTATGGTTTCCATTATGGGTAAACGCGATAATCTCATTAGAGGATGTGCGGACTACCGCCCCCTTAAAGTGATATGACTCGTTAATGCCATATGTGGGACATATAAAAGATAGAGTTAATGATATTATATATGATATTATATAAGAAATTATACTGGAATTATAATATACCTATGTATCATTATGTTTTAATTCCATTAAAATAATAAATAGTAATGAAAGTAGCGTTTATACATACATACGTCTTACTATCTCCATAAACGGTGAATTTCATTTCTTACCTCAAAATGATATATACTATTATACACCCATCCAATGGCCCTAAGGACTTCATTTTTTATTGATTTTTATAATCCACCTTTCAATGGGTGAGGTTAAACCCTAACAAGACCCGTAGGCATAAGTATGACATGGCCCGTAGGCCTTAGAGGAATTCATTTTCCTGTAGGCTTCAAACATTACATACAACCCAAAATAAATACTTGGAACTGCTATTCCCCAACATCTTCATCATTAAATCAACTCTCCACGTTCGAGTGGGTGTTTGGCTAGGCATTCCCATGCATGCACAGGCTTGACCCGGGATCAAATCCGGGCAAAGACATTATTTCCGGGGGGTACTGCAGCTGTACTGTAGTAGGTGCTGCAGTAGGTACTGTAGCGGGAACTGTAGCAGGTACTATTTGGAACTGTAGTAGCCAGAAATATGCCCCCGTTTGGGCCTTCGGGCCACTGATTCTTGAAAAAGGTTCTTAAGAAAGTAGACATTAACTTTAGTTTATTATTCAGGAGATTAAAGAACGATTGAGTCAAGTCGGACACGACGTAAGGGACTTCGTCTCAATCTCCTTTCATTGAGGCATATTTTGTTTTATTCTCAACATTATTTTATATGGTGTATAAACCCCTTTGGATTTTCATTTCATTCAAAGGGAATCTTTTTATATGAAGCGTTTTAATAAACAACAAAAATTAATGTTTTTTTACGTAAGCGGTGACACTGACCTTTCCGCCGCCACGAGTATTATTTGATCTTTGGATTCCTTAACAAGACGAAATGTTTTTAAAAAGAAAAATAAATACCATATACTTTTTTTACGTATTTTGGTATTGAAAATGATTTTGAGAATGGATTTATTATTTCAATATCTTGAAATGATATTTTGTTATTGCAATGTGGAAATGTTATCTTTCCTTTATGCTTATGTTATGTGTTATGATCATGTTATGGTTCTTGGGCATTATTTACATATACAGGTGGTTCCGTGATAAACTTAGGGCGGGTGAGTCCGATGTAGCTCTCCAATGCATTGGGTAACGTGATAGAGGTAAACATGAATGTTTCTCCTAAGAGATGTAGGGAATATACTATGATGGGTATTCCAAAGTATCTCCCTTTGTAGCTGTGATGGCTACAATGTAAGTATGATATGGATGACACAAGTTACCTTTATGATTTATGATTTCTATGTGTTATTCATAAAATATTATGATTTCATGATGTAAGTAAAAGAGTTAATATTTTATATGTATTTATGACCAAATGTTTTATTTCTTTGTTTTATTACCCTTACAGAGATTTTTATGCTCATCCCATGTTTTGAAATGTTTTGACAGGACCTAAAGATGAATAGGGTCAAGGATGGGATCAAGGAAAAATCATGTTATCTAAAACATGGAACTAGACATGACTCTTTTTTTCAAGAGTTTTTATTTTATGAAAAAATGGAAACTGTGTAGAAGTGTCTACCTTTTAATCTTTTGAGATGTAATAGTTATGTCCTAATTATCTAAAACTCTAAACCTGAAAATATCCTCATTGTGAATTATTCATTGAATTCAATATTATGTATTGTTTAAGGCTGGGTCATTATATTCATCAACCTTACTTTTTTAAACAACCATATATTCTTAAAAAAGTATGGATCAAGTTCCTTTTGTTTGAAAGCTTATAAAAGTATGGATCTTTCATCATACATTTGAAAGTTGAAGAGAAAAAGTATGGATGACCAACCCTACGTTTGTGATCAACAATATGTTGCCAACCCTACATTTTTGATCAGCCCAATGTTGAAAACCTTACGTTTGAAGGCTACATCATCAAACCTACATTTATTATCTACGTTACGTTCCGAGGATGCATACTATACAACTTAACATTATGTTTGGCATCATAGAATTTAAAGAAGATATTTTTATGCAACGGTCAGCAAGATGTTTATTTGGCTGATTTCAAGATGGATTTAATGCTGATTTTAAGACGTGTCTTTGAGGAGTTCAGAGCCATTTAAGGATCAAATGAAAAGGATCTTTTCTTGGTGAAATTCAAGGGAAGTTACAACTACTCTATAAATTCAAATGTTTGAATATAACGAGTCAGAAGGAGACTTTTTTGGATCTAAATTTAAAGGATAAGTGCTCGACGTTATTATAGATGTGATATTTTATTTTTATAATGTTGAAGAAAAACAGAGACTATCAAAAACACACACAGAGATATGCTGATTAAAAAGAATGAAAAAGCTCTGTTTAATGAAGAAGAATCATGATAGAGGATTCACTTTCTCTACATCAAAGATCATTTGTGAATATTCTACTGCTGAAGTTGTGAATTATATTTCTATATCTACTACAACAAGATCGACTCAGAACAAATCTTATTTGAAGATCATTATTTCTGAAGGCAACGATCCATCTACTGTTAATTTTTTTCTATTTCAATTGTGAAGAACATCTGGAAAGTATTTTCAAAAATACAGATTCCTTTCTTTTCTATTCTGGAGTGACCATCTTCTCGTACAAAGCTGTGTAGTTTCTGTGAGTGAACTAAAAGCCTTTGTTTTTCCTTAGATTGTAAAGGTGTCAACTACCTGTACTTAGTTGTGAAACGGTCTGTGGAAACAAGGACCAGATAGTGAAAATCACCAAGCTTGTGGAGTAGATCATTGGTTGAGTAGACTAGGAGCCTTCTATTCCCTGAACCACTATATATCTTGTGTCTCTACTATTTAAATTTCCGCGGCATTAATTCATCTGATTAAAGTTAAAGGGCAGAACACGATCTCGCAAAGAATTATGAATAGAGACAATTCACCCTCCTCTTATATATATTTAGTATAATCCGATCCAATTGAAGAAAAAAAAGTGTTGGAGGCAAAAATGTATGTTATTCACAATAGGCGATGATCTAAAAATGAATTCTGATGAACATGAAAATACAATTTTTAATCGAATTACCAAATATTTTGGAGAAATATAAGGAATTGGTGAAGAAATCGATGAAATTGACATGTTGATGAAAATATTGAGAATTATTCAACCTCTCTACAATCCAAAAGTGTTATCCCTTGAGTAAAGGGATTTGTCTAAGCTTTATTTGGATGATCTGTTGAGTAGTGTAGTGGAATATGAAACGAGAGTCAAACCAGAAGATGCAACAAAAATATTAATCAAGGAAATGGATTTCAATACTGTAGAAAAAATGATATTTCTAGAGATAGTGTTGATGAAGATAATTAGGAATGTGAAATTCTTTCGATTTTTTCTAATAAATTAAAGGGAGGAAAATGGAGATCTAATGAAAAGGTTCATGTGGCCAGTTTTTTGATGTGGTAGAGTTGGGAAAATTTCATCTTGACGATCAATGAATTTATATGATGAATAAAGTTAAGATAGAAATATGCAGAAGCCTCAAAAAAGGTTTCCCCAAAATGGAGAATTCAAATATAGAAATAAATTATTGATAAAGAGTTTCATCTTTAATGAATAAAAAGATGATAATAAATTTTTAAAAGATGGAGAACCAGAGTTTAAAACTAGAACAGAAGCATCGATGATGAATATAGTTTAAAAGTCAGAACCTTAAAAATATAAACCTAATGATAATAAGTTGATTGGTGATGATGATCTCAAGATGGAACATGAGTATTCTCTTAGAAATAATGAAATTGAAATAAAGAGAAACAAAAATATGAAATTGTTTCTAGAAGAGTCATCCAAGTATGTTGATCATCTTGAAGTAGAAATTGATTGACTGGATGGAGGAGAAAAAGAACATTCAACAAATCTTGAAAGCTTGGAATATGTTTTTTAATTTAATCTCAAGATTTAATAGTAGGAAATTTTCCTCAATGAAAATACATACAAACTGGAGGAGAAATATAAGATAGATGATGGGATTGAATAGAAAGTTGTTAGTCTAAGAAGTAAACTAGAAACTGAGTAAAATTTATGGGTAAAAAGAAGAAATTTAATTTTGGAAGATTCTTAGATGCATAGATGTTAAAAATATCAATGTGTGATTTTGAAGGATTAAATAATGATTTAACTTATTATAGATTCACATGTATGAAAAAAGGTGAAACTGGATGTATTGATGGAACATTAAAGGCTGGAATCAAGATGATCCAAAATAAAGGGAAGCAAAAAAGTTAGACATATCACAAAGGAACCTGAAGTCCAAGAAAATAAATCCTCAAATCAAATAGAAAGGTGAAATTAAATCTATCAACAAGTACCTAGAAATAATCTCTAATAAAAAACTTTTCTGAATAAAGGGGCCATGAGGGGGAATGGAAGTGAGAATACATTTCCTCTTTTGAAATGTTAATTCTATGGCTATCTAGTCCATACCATGTCCTACTGTGAAAATGTGAGGAATTAACTAAATGGGGAAGCACTCAAAATTCAATAATGGAGAATGATACCATATCCTTCATCATTTAGAAGAAATAGTTTATAGGGATATTTTTTTCATTATTCTAGCTATGGCTATAAAGCTTTTCATTACAAGTTGAGGATATGTGAGAACAATACCTACAAAACTCAGAGAGAGATCAATACTCTCCAATAAAGAAGATTTTCTCTTGAAAATTTGCATTCTCCTCTAGAAGATGAATATGAGTATGATAAAACCAATCATATTGAAAAGATATTGTAAAGTCCATATTTATCTTCCACTCTATGAAATATCTCATGTAAGGCAAAAAATAAAATCAAGAAATTGAACCTTGGAGGAATAGATATCAAAGATACAAAGAACATCAACACTTGGATTTCTGATAGTGTATAATCGTCCCATATGATGATAAATATAGAATCATTGAATAATATTAAGAAAATGGTTCATGTAACCTTATAGTTTAGAAATGATGAATCTTTGAAGATCAAAGGTAGTTGATGTACATAATTGGAAAATGAAAAGATTAAGAAAATTGAACTTATCTATGTGGATGGTTTGAATCACAATATCCTAAGTGCGAGTCAACTCTATAACTAGGGGATGATAGTGACATTAAATAAAAAGGGGTTCACTACCAAAGGAATGATGAGAAATTATCTCATGAAAGGATGCAGAATAGATGAAAATTTATACCCAGTTGATAGTAAAGAGAACATTTTTTACTTAATAGTTTAAGAAGAAAAAAACACGCCGAACTAGAATTTGGTTCATATTAATAAATAATGCATGGAAAATATATCTAATTTAAAGATAGTCATGAATATCTCAAATCTTAATCATGAATGGGAAAATACATGTGATGCTTGTATGTGAGTAAATAGGGTTTGTAGTTTGTAGCGGCCAAAGATGAAAAGGTCATCAAATCTTCTCTATCTCATCCACATAGACATATGTGGGCTAATAAATGTGGCTAGAAAATATAGAGAAAGGTGCATTGTTTTTTTATTGATGATTATAATACAATGGATTGTGTATTGATTATACAGAGGAAATAACAAGTGCTTGATTAAAAGAAAAGTTATCATTTAATATCAGAGAATGATACGAGATGCACAATCAATGTTATACAATATGACAACTGAGGTAAATTAACATCTATTTAACTTGATAATTACCTTAGAAAACATGGAATAAACCATGAGGTGGATGTAGTGATAACTCCATAGAAAAATGATGTTATTGAACACAGAGATCAATGGGTAAAAAATATGGCTAGAACTATGAAGATTAAGAGTTGTATCTCCCATATTTTATTGGAAAGAGTCTATTTAAGTTACATTTTACACTCAAAATAAAATAGAGAATTATATTGAAGAAACTAAGACACCATATGAGTTATATTAATTAAGGAATTTCTCAATAAATTAGTTTCTCATTTTTAGAAGTAAATGTTTCATCCAAAACAAAGAAGGGAATCAAAGAAAATTTGGTGATGCTGTAGATGAGGGGATATTCCTTAGATATTCAATGAATAGTAAAGGATATAAATATTTAAATAATCATATTGGAATAATTTTTGGAAAAAATTATATCATGATCATTAAATATAAAACAAGAAATGCCTTTGAGATCTCATATATTGATATGATAGAAGATGGGGATGAAATTGGACATAGAATAGATTCAAATTTATATGTTGAGGAAGTTCTGAAAAACATTTAGGGGTCACAATATGATGATGATTTAGAATAATAATAAGAATTAGAATCCATGGCTGACAAAAATTCATCTAAAACTCACAAGAGTAATTGAGGATTAAAAATTTATAAAGACAACATTATTCATGATTGGATAGATCCTTCAAGGAGAATGAGGAGTGAATCATATTATTCCTTCCTATCAATTATGGAACCAACCTCATTTGATGAAGAAGAAAATTATGAATCATGGGTAATTCCCAAGAATGATGAATTGGACTAGATTGGAAAAAACCAATCATTAGGTATTGTTAAGAGAACTAAAAATCACAATGTGATCAGAATAAAGTGGATTCTTAAAAACCAATTCTATGAGAATAAAAATGTGATCAATAATAAGGTGCACTTGGTCTGTGAAAGATTTATATAGATTGAAGGTATTTATGTTGAAGAATTTTTTTTCTAGTAGTGATACTGGAGCTGATCATGGTTTTCCTTACTATAGAAATTCAAAGAGGATACAATGTTTATTATATGGATGTCAGAAAAGTATTCTTAAATGAAATTATTGAATAAGTACTATAATTTTAACAACCAGTGGGATTTCTTATTTGAAATGATGAAGAAAATGTTTGTAGATTATAGAAGGCCCTCTATAGTCTAAATCAGACACCACAAGAAAGATATTCTCGACTGGATGATTATATGAGGAAGATTCAATTCAAAAGAGAGGCATTAATCATAATATCTATGTGAATAATTCAAAGTAAGATAAATTTATAGTTCTTGTGTATGTGGATGATATTATATTTGGAGAAATCATGTAGAGATAGGTGGAATAATTTTCTAATCACATTAAATCATAATTTTAAATATATATGATTGATGAAATCACATAAATATCAGGGCTGCAAGTGATTCAGAAGAAAGAGTACACTTTCATTTCCCAAAAAAATAATCAAGAATGATACTAAACAAATTCAATATACATGACTCCAAACCAATGTCAACTCCGATTGCGTTTGGAAAAAAACATGGAAATCATGAGGATTGTAATTCTATAGACCCCACTATGTATAGGAGAATCATTGGAAGTTTATTATACTTCACTTCAACACCGCCGAATATCATCTTGCAATATGATTAGCAGACCTCTTTCAAAGTAATCTGAAGGAAGATCATTTTATGCAGTGAAATGAATCATGAGGCATATTCAATGTATAATAAATTTTGTCTTATACATTGTTGCAGGAAGAGACAATGCATTTTTGGATTTTTTGATGCTGAATGGTATAGAGATGTGGTGGATAGAAAATTAAAAGTGGTGGTGATTTCTTCATAGGAAAAAAATGTGTGGGTTGGTTGAGTAAGAAATAGGAAAACACTCATCTTAGTATGGATGATGTAGAGTATATCTCTACAACCAAGGATTTAACTCAACTATTGTGGATAAATAAATGACTGATTGATATTGTTGATAATGTGAAATGAACAATGGTGATTCATTGTGACAAAAAGTGTTCAATAAAACTTTTGAATAATCCACTTTATCACACTCGTACATCACATATTGAGGTCAGATATAACATCATCAAGGAAAAAGATGAACTATGGGTGGTTAAAATAGAGAATATTAAAATTGATGACCAAGTGGATGACATTTTGACTAATCTATTTATAAGCACATCTATCCAAGAAACATCAGTTGAACCTCAGTGTTTAGCCACCTCCTAGTGAATAACGAAGTTACGAGTGCCCCCCTCTCTCCATTTTTTGTTAACTATTTTGATCTATTTTTGAAAGTTATGAAGGTTTTTGGGGGAGATATAATCTAAGAGGAGATACATGTTTTTTGCGTTTATTTACACTATGGGAGGGTATATAAAATAAATGTTTTAAATGTTTATTGGTTGAAAAGAAACCATTAAATTCTTTTGTAACATAATGATAATTTAGTGTTATGAGGAAACAATTAGAGATTAACTTTGGAATCTTTAATCATTCCAAAACATGAGAACACAATTCATGATCCCCCTCTTGTTTTCCATATCAAGATTTTATCACGTATACTTGGAGTGTTGAATGAATAGCATCTCGTGTTTCAGGTTTTGAGAGTGTCTAGTTATTTATTAAATTTATTATTAGATTACTAACAAATACAAAGTGGGAGATTTTTGGAACCAAGGACTTACATTTACAGAAATGGAGACTAGTTTTTTTTAATCTATACTAGGTTGATTAGAGAGTTTGTAAGAAAAATGATCTTACTGTACAAGCTATCTATAATAATGAAGGAGGTGTCTTTTCCAAGTGTTATCCAAATTTTTGGGTCCAAAATTTGTATAATGTAGAAATGTGTTTTTGGAAAAGGATGTTGCTTGAATTTTTGAAGGTGAATCTGAATTTTTCTTGCAATTTATGTTTCAGGATCATCTCTTAAAAATACGGCAAAGGAGAAAATCCTCCAAAAGATGGTTTGCGTGACAAGAAGGTTTGTGCACAAATTAGAAGGAATAAAAGAATATTAAATTCCAAATATGATATCAATGTTGAGTTAAGTGCAAGAGGAGTTTCTATATTGTCACAAAAAAATATGGAAATGGAATGAACTATTTGTAAAATATGATTTTGTGTGAAGGGATATTATGCTCCAAAAGCATCGACAGAATCAAGTTTACATGCATGGTGAATGCATGAATGGAACTTGAGAGTAGGGTCATCTAGGTCTATAAATACATGGCTACCCAATCCCAGAATTATAACTTTTTCTAATGAAGATTTAGTGTCTCTCTCATGTGAAAGAGTTTCATGCAGATAACTTATGCATAGTAAATCTTATGCGCAGAGTGTTCCTTATGTCTATCAAAACTAAGTGAAACTCATGGTGTTGTTGTGTGAAAGATAAGGCTCATGAGAAAGATATATTTCATGAAATTATTAAAACATGAATGTAAGAACAGGTGTTGCATTCAAGTTTTGAGTTGTGTTTTATTAGGTTTTGAATATCCAATTAGTTTGTTCAGTGTGTTCAAGAGCATAAAATCTGGACTATGGTGGAAGGAGAATCTCATTCTAGATAGGTAAAAATAATTAAATTCCAACCTACTGAAGAAAACTTCAATTCTTTATGTTGTGTAAGAATTCATTAAAATCATTGAGCTATGTGGAGTCGACATAAGTTTTCTAATGGAGGTCGTGTGCAATCCCTAAAATCATGTAAAGGCAGTGTTCATGGAATAGAGTGACCCTTTATGAACTCTTTTATTCCACAAATAGTGAAGATTAGCAGATTTAGGTATGAATAATACACTTTTGATATATTCTTCTTGAACTATCCATTAGTGGTGAACCTAGTAAAATTGTTGTGTTTCCTCTTTTCTTAGGATTGTTTGTTTCTTGTATGTTTCTTTCATACAGGTTTAACAAGTTCCTAACAACAATGGAACAAGATACACCCCTATAAAAGAAAATTTTTATGCCCTGATTCACACCTCCCCTCTTAGGGTGTTCTTAAGTCCTATAGAGTCTTGATATGTGATATCTAATAATACTGCCCAGAAATAGGTGCACAAAATTCCATTTCCCATGAATCTGTTGAACCATTTGTCAAATGAAACTGTGATGATGAATGCATGTTGAAAAATGGGATAAAAACAAGAAACGTGAAAAATAGGAATGAACCTCTATTGGTTTCATTTGGACTTGAACTATTTTTATTAGAACAATGAACAAAGAACTATAATAACATAAACAATTCTCTAAATATATTCCTTTAGGTAAACCCATCTAGCAATTTGATTGATCTGTGAATAAATCCAATGGTTGATTGATTTGTGTTAATTATAGAAATAATAAAATAGGTATAAATCTAGTCAAATCAATATCTTACCTTTATTTTTATTGATCATTGAAAAAAACAAGGCTGCATCATTGTCCTTGGTGAGATCCTCTAATTCTATTTCACACCAGTTGTTGATCTTTGATCTAGTTGTCATTCGTCAATGGAACCTCCTCTAACTGATCTCTAATTATCTCTCAAAATTATAGGGTTATATACCTAACCCTTAAAATGGATATAAAAATATATTTTAAAGGAAAATATTTGTTTCTATGTCAATGAAAAAAATAAAATAATTTATTTAATTATTTTATTCATTTTATTCCTGTGAGGACTTTTTCAAAAATTCCCTGCACTGATAAAGTTTATTTTCACCTAAGGTAAAAATATCATTATGAACTCAGTAAATCTCTTGGATTTCGAATCCATTCCCCCATTCTAGAGTTGTTACATGTTTTTTAGAAAAAACACAAGAACATGATATTAATATATTTAATATTTTTAAAAAATTTATTCTAGGAACACCGGGCCTCGAAATGACACACCGTCTCTGTGTATGGTCTCGAAAATAATGCATAAAATATCCAAAAATAATATATAGAAAATAAAATTTTCTATATTCTCCCTGCATTGTGGATTTACATCCTAAAAATCAAAAATAATTGGAAATACAAAAAGATGTTGGTACTGATCACACATATGGTTCAACCACTCCTAGGATCATTACTGAAGATTCTTGTGCTACCACCGAACATGCCCAAAATGAATCACTTGACTATAAAGGATCATCTCCTTCCAATCCTCAATATCCACATGGTACTCAAAAAAGTTATCTCCATTATCAATGTCCAACTCACCCCCCTCAATAATGTGTGATGGATAATGTATGTACCTACTCAGTTGCAACATGTTCAAGATGTCTTGTACACATTCTAATTGTTGTCTTAGATCTAAGCTATAGAACACATCTCCAACTCTATGTATTATCTAGAAAGAGGTAATGAATCTCAGAGATATATTTTCACCCTATCCAAATATATGTAATCCACATCAATGTGAAACCTATAAAAACACATTGTATCCCTCCTAAAACTCTTAAATCCTCCATAGTATGTCCGTATATGAATTATGATGACTCTATACATTCCTCATACACTCTTAGATGATCTACACCTTCTCAGTAGTGGATCACACAAACTCTTGTCTCATAAGTGCTGACTCTCCACGGTTGGCCCAATAAAGTTGAAACTTGTATGGTCTCCCATAAAATTCCTTGAATAGTGCCATACTAATGGTATAATGGAATCTTTTGTTATATTAAAACTCCCCCAAGTGTAGATTATCCTACCAACTATGACCAAAGTCCAACATGAAATCCCACAACATGTCCTGAAATACCTGAATGGTCACTCATCCTAGCCATCAATATGGGGGTGAAAAGTTGTTCTAAAATGCAGATGAGTACTAAAAGCCCCATGCACTCCCTTCAATAATCGATATGTGAAGAAAAAATCGTAGTCAAAAATAAATTTCAAGGGAACTCCATGGAGTTAGACTATCTTCTACACATAGGGGAATCCCAAGCTCTCTACTGAACTCTGCTTCTTAATAGATAAGAAGTGGGATGACTTAGTGAGTCGGTCTAAAATCAACAAGATGGAATCATTTACCCTTGGTGTATGTGGTATCCTCATCACAAATTATTTGGATATTCCATCCCACTTCCACTCTTTCACCTCAAGGGGTTGAGATAAACTTGCTGGAACATGGAACTCATCCCCCACTTGCTGAAAAGATAGGCATCAAGAGATAAACTCTGCAAATCCCTTCTTTATTCTTGGAAACCAAAAATATTATTAGAGGTACTGATATAACTTTTTCACACATAGATTTACCTCTAATAGATATGTATGAAACTATCTCAAAACCTCCTCCAGCAATGTCACTATTTCCATCATGTGTCCTTTAAAAATAACAACTTGCTCCACACAATCATAAAATTCATCAGAAGCATGTCCAGGGGATATCTAAGAATATAGGGTCTCATAGTTGCTATCCCCAAGTTGGTAAGGTCCAAATTTCTATAAATTAGGAAGGGTAAAAACCATCTACTGAAGGTAATATTCTATATTCCTATCCAAAAGGATTACTAAAATATGGAAAACTATTATAATTCCTAGTTCAACAACTGCAAACAAGATCTCCTGCTGAGAGAATCTACTGCTAAATTCATCTTCCTAGGAGTATAGACAATCTCAAAGTCATAATAATGGAGTAACTATAGACAGTTACTCTTTCTCAAGTTTATATCCTTCTGAGAGAAGATATACTTGAGACTCTTATGGTCAGAATAGATGATAACCACTAACCCATAAAGTAGTGTCAGTACATATTTAGTGTGAAGACTACCACTACTAACTCAAGATCATGGGTCTATAAGTTATACTCAAGTGGTCTCAACAAGAAGTGAACCATAGGAAATAACTACCTACATCTGCATCAGAAAAAAACCAATACCAGTTCTTGATGCATCATAGAACACTACATACTCGACACCCTCCTCTGGAAATATCAAGATGAGAGAACTCATCAATCTCTGTGTCAACTCCTAAAAAACCATCTGAAACCTCTCCATACACATGAAAGGATTCTTATTTGGGGTGAAATATGTCATTAGATAGGATATCCTAGATATTTTAGGTATAAATATTTGGTAATAGCCTACTAACTTAAAGAATCTATGTACCTCTATCATGCTCTTTGGTGGATCTTATGATAGAACTACCTCAACCATCTCTAGGTCCATTGCTACACCATTTTTTGAGGTAACATGTCTTAGAAGGTGGAACTAATAAATCCATGAATTTAATTTCAATAGATTACCATCATTTTTTTTGCTCTTGAAGTACATCTAGAACCATCATAAACTATCTCACATTCTCCACCTTGGACATCGAGTACAGAAGAATATCATCGATGAAGAATACCATGAACCGATCTTATAAAGACTAAATGACCTGGTTCACAAGTCCCATGAACAAGGATGGGGTGTTCATCATGAAAAAGGGCATCAGAAAGTACTTATAGTGACCATAGTGACATCTGAATGTCATCTTTGGTACATTCTCATCCCATACTCACAACTGGTGATAAACTGAACATAGGTCAATCTTCAAGAACCTTCATGGCCCTATCAACTGATAAAATAGGTCATCGATCCTTGGTAGTGGATACTTATTATTTATGGTCACCTGTTTTAGGTGATGGTAGTCCACACATAACCTCAAGGTCCCATCTACCTTCTTTGAGAACAAAAATGGGGTTGACCAGGGTGAAACACTAGGTCTAACAAAGCCCTTCCTCTAAAATTTCTCAAACAACACCCTCAGACCATGAAGATCTTAGGATCTATTTGACATGATGGTGTAGATATCAAGGTCTTATCTAGGTGTAGATCAATGCAAAGGTATCTCTCTCAGTGGGGAGGTAAACCTGAATATCCTCATGAAATACGTCCTCATACTCTTCCACCACTGTAGTAACTGAAGACTCATAAAATCCACTACAAGAAGGGTCATTCTATCCAAATGATGAGTAATATGCTGCTCTCTTTTATTCTTGAGTCCATTATGTAATTATTGGGTTCCTTTTCAACCAAAAAGGAAAACCTTGACTCATAAATGTAGACACACCACATCCTCTACCTGGAATAGTCTATTCGGGCATGAACTACTAATAACCAGTCTATACCTAAAGTGACAACATATGACTTCATCGCTACTTCAAAGAGATCCTAATAGAAACTCCATCCGTAAAGTGTCAAGTCACACTATCATAATAAGTGTGTGATCCGCGATCCATCTCTAGAATGAGTCTCTAAGTGTATGTGTATATCCAATGGCTCAACCAGAATCTATAAGTCTCAAACTAGATAAGTGGAAATAAAGGAATGACTTACAACTATGTTTATTATTAATACAGCTATGGTATAAAAGACACAGATCATACCTCGTATCATCCATAGAGCCTCTGGATAATAATCCAATAAATCCTCAAGTTGTCCCTATCTCAGACCTCTAGCTTCATGAGCCTAGCGTGGACCACATGGGTGTGGTTGTGGTAACAATTCAAAGATCCTACCACCTCCAACTTCTTTCCCATCTCCTCTTCTGTGCATGTCACCCTGAAGACCTACCTACTCTTACCACTACCTGTACCACAGAGACCCATCCAATCCCTCCCTATCATTCATATGATGGGTCATAAAATCTTGTGAAAGACGTCCCATACCATCAAATGAGTAGATACGCCTATCCTTGAATGACCACGCCCATCTTGTGAGCCCTGAACCACATACCCTATATCCCGAGACCTCCTCCTAAAATGCCTCATATTTCTAGGTCTCTAATACCGACATCACTTCCCTGCTTCCAAATTCTCTACTCCGGTTTTCCCACTACCAAAAACCTCTATCAACATTTTCTCATCTTGGAAACTGTCAACCACCAAATCTTACTTTAGTACCCAAGCATAGGTTGGAATGTAGACATGTACAATTCTAGATCTAATTCCTCTATATAATCCTCACCTGAGGGTCTGAGCATGAAAGAAATGATTAGGAACCATATCCATCGAGTACTTGGAGAGGTTATTAAACCTTGATGAATACTTATATACTTTCATACCTTCCTGCTAAAGCTGCAGCGGCTCCTGGATGCACGAAACCATTAACATAGCTGGAGAGAACTCCTATCTTAAAAAGAACTCAATATATGACCATGATAGAGTCTCCTCATCATAATATTGGGTCAAAAAACACCACAATCATCCTACATATCCATGTATATTCTGTTCCACCAGGACCACTATCTGATTAGCCAGTGTCCTAACAAGATAAAAAAATTATATCACTACGTCAAGACATTCCATTGTTTCATGTGGTTCAGGATCACCTCGCAACCTAAGGGGTCACTGTCTCTAACACTCATGATGTTAATTCTACTCATGCACATCATTTTTTAGCACTAAAGGTACCATATTTTTCTCAAAAGGTTGTATAACTAATGCACCACCTAGAGGTAACATCTCTAATATTGTTCCTTTGATCAATGACTCATCACTTAGGGGTTTACACTAATGATAATAATGCTAAATACTTACTGGAATACATTATAGAGGCATCCAAAAATAGACAATACATATCAAAGTCAATGAGTATATTTATAGATATGATTTGAGATTGACATGAAAACCACAACCCATTCCTATTTGATGCACGCATGAATGTTTTCCCTGCAACCAATTTCTATATGTACCAAGTCAAAAATTAGGTGATCATATCCCTAGTATATGGATATGCCATCATTTATTCCAACACTAGTGTCCCTATCATAAAATCCAAACTCAAAACATTTAACATTGCTTCCCCAAACCAATCTCACAGACTCTCATCCTAAGGTAGAACCAACTACTCTGATATGTCTCTATCATATCCCATCCTAATTGGGATACTATCGTGACTCTCTAAGCCTATCTTCAATAGACTAGGGGATAGAGACTAGTGCCAAGTGTTCAAATAACTAACAAGGGAGGCCTTAGCCTAATGTACCCGCACACACATAGATCTCCAAGACCATAAAATACCAAATTGCAAAAACAAAACTAATAAACCATGCATGTATACATCTAAATACCATAACCAATGTAGGGAAATAATTAATAGAAAATAAATAGGGATAAATTCAATCCAACCGCAAAGATTCTAAAAAAAGTTTATCATTAAAGAAAAGATGGGTGTTTTTGTCAAGATAACCATAGGAACACACCTCAATATGTTCAGATCCTTAAGAATCGCCTAGTCCTGGTCCCTCTAGGACTTCGAAAAAAGGTAGATCATATACCAAATACATGAAAAGTGTGGTCAATGAACATGTATGGGAGAGAGTAAAAATAAAAAATAGGAATCCTAGAAAACAAAAATCATATAACAAAAAGAATAACAATCAGATCTATACAGGTATATGTTTGTAGCACCTATACCAACAATAATGAAATATAATCAACAAATACAGATGGTCTCAATGTAAATTCACAAATGTAACAACATCCTAGGATTATTGATCAATGGTTTCACATAGAACTCATTGGGAGAACACAATCCACAAGTCAGATAGAACTGATGGCATTTGTCCTAGATGTATAGCTCATCATGTCCCACCATAAGAAGGATACGATGGAAGCCTAAAGAGAAAGACACACAAATAAGGATCACAATAATGTCCATGGGGTGTACTAAAAAATAAATATGTCATAACATTATAAGTAGAGTATAAATGATTGTATATTTTTAGTCATAAAGATACAAAGAAATCAACTTATTGAAAGATGATGATATAAGATCTCACTCTAGGCCTCACAGAAGGGTTATAATAACTTTATCCATGAAGTACCAATGAAGGGATAACTATCATATGTGTAGGATTTGATTCCATTATAGTAATTAGGGAATGGATCAAGGGTATGATCTCTAATGAAACATGTTCAAGAGGAAGAGTAAAAGGGCTCCAAGCCAACTTTGAAAGAGTACATTGTACGTACTGATAGTACATGGAATGTCCCAATGGCATTGAGTCCTGACAGTGTATCACAACTCATTCCCATACATGTGTCATAGTACACAACATGTATTAAACCATGTAGTTTTTCCCCTATCTCAGTACATGTCTCTACCTGTGTACACCTGGTCTAGTTATGTCTATGTTGGAGTACACAACATGTCTGTGACTGTGTACTCTTGTTGGTGTCCATGTACCCTCCAAGGTATATGTTGAGCTACAAGGTCAGGTCACATTCCAAGTGATGGGGTTACGTACCATGTGATATTTAAATTCAACAAGGAAATCCTAGCACCACACTACGGGTCCCACACGTCATGTGTTCCCAAAATAAACACTGTGTAGATCATTATTTTCAAGAATCCTCTGTTCTTCCTCCTACAATGTCTTCATCTCCTCTAGCACCAAATATTTCCATGAATCAAACCAAGAAGCATAGAAAAGCTCTATCCAAGACTTACCATCAATGCTTGTTGGGATATAGTCATCTTATTCGATGGAAAGCTGTCATCCTCTATCATCATTTTCATCACATGCAACACCCAAACCTAGAGATCTCCAATCTGATCTAATTATATTATCATTAATATCATCTCATGATCCCCACATCATACCATGTTTTGATTTGTTATATCAAATAATTTCTCCATGATAGGTGTGAAAAAAATTATATTTTACCATGAATATATCGAAACACTAGTCAAAAGAAACCCCCCAATGAATGCATGAAGAAAAATGGGAGAAAACCAAGAAACACCCAAAATAGGAATGGACCTTGGTTGTGTTCAGCCAGCCTAAATTTTCATAAATTATAATGATTAATTAATATCCATAATAACATATAAATTGTTTCTAAAAAATCCCCATTGGTAAACCCATACTTCGAAATGACTGATCATTGAATCAATCTGTTGGTCGATTTATTCACGCTCGTTATTAAAATTATAAAACAAGGATAAATCAAATCAAATCACCACCCTACCTTTTTTTTATCAATTGATGATGAAGAAAGATTTTTTTCTTTTTTATTAGTGATATACTATGATTTCATTGCACACCAGTTTTCAATATTCGATCTGATCATCATTTGTTAACATAACCTCCTACAATTTCTATCCAACACTCTCAAAATTTTAGGGATAGGTGGATAACCCATATACTTGACTATAAAATAATATTTTAAAGGATAATCTTGGTTTCTACATCAAAATAATAATAATTTATTTAGTTATCTTATTCAATATATACCCATGATGAATTTTTAACAAACATCCCATGATGATAAAGGTTATGTCATGCCTATTGAAAAATACAACATTATGAACTCAATTTTTCCCTGAGATTTCAAATCCTGGACCATGTTAAGGAGTTATTACAATTTTTTGAGAAAAACCATACACATGTAATATTAATTTATTTAATATATTTTATCCTTTTATTATGGGAAAAAGAGGCCTTAAAATCACATGTCGTCTCAGTACTTACTCTTGAAAACAATCTTTATAATATCCAAAAATTATACATGAAAAATATTAATCGCTAATGAAATACTCATGATTTGAGGTATATATTTATTTTATTCCATTTCTTAATTATATAATGACTGATTTAGTCATCAGGAAGGTTTTGGAGGGTATTAAGGTGTTTTGGAGAGGATTAGTAGGGAAAACAGTTTGAGAATGGTTTGTGGAAACTGTATATTATTCCATAAGTAATCGTGTAGGATCCTAGGGGACTTTTTGGTAGGAACATAATTGTTTCCCAGTTTGGATAAGCTGTGTGAAAATTTTCAAACATTATTTTTTTGGATAAAGACTATTTTACTAGTTCACATATGATTTTCCTAACTGTTCACCCTAACAATGTGATAAGATTAGTTAAATCTAAAATTTTTATTTTAGAGCCAAATATCTAGTAAAAATACTCATTCTATTTCATCTAAAGTAGGATCTCAAATTCCAACACCCCATATGTGATTTTGGTGATATTTTTCCTCTTATTGGTCAATTTTTATGGAATTGAGGGTGTTAGCTCAAGGAAATTAAAGGTGAGAGCATCATTCATTTTCTCTCTCCTTGATCCTTCTATTTTCTATAAAGAGGAACCTTAGATTAGATTGATCTTAGTAGCACTATTAGTGTGATATTTTTTTAAATATTATTTTATATACCTTGAAATAATATACTAAGAAGCCCAAATTTTTAATATTGTAGAAAATTTATCATGTTGAATGCGTCATAGGTAGGTGGCTTCTCTTCATTTTCCATTTTCTCCTACAACATGAAGGATCATTATTTTTTAAATATATTTTTTATGATTGTTTTAGAAAAACCATATGAAATATCTATTGGAACTACCTTTTGCTTTGTTGGTCTCTAAATGTTTATTATGGGTGACACCCATAAGGTTTTTGATTAAATGATTTAATGAAAATAGATTTCCAAATAATGATTTTGAATGTGAGAACTTGGAATTAATTTTGTGGGAGTGTGTTAAAATGTATACAGGTAGGGTCATGAAGGTTATACATGGTCATAGTTCCAATATTATGGAATAGGGTATCATACCATTGAGTGATGACTTGGGATTGGAGGTGTGAATACCACTCACGAGTTTAACTATTGAAGAGTGGCCTTTAGGAAGGGGTTTTATTGTTTATAACTTTGAATGTGTGTGTGGGTTAATTCCATAAGGATGTTTTGGAATGAATTGTTTTAATACATTATTAATATATGTATATATATATATATGTGTGTGTGATCCACTAAATTTCATGCTTATACCTATCATTTATTTAAAACCAAATTTTAGCTATCCTGTTTCTTATTTTAATATAATTTGAGGGAAGTATTGAAGTTTTCCTAATGGGTTGTAAACCGACCCACTACATATGCACCTTGGTGAAATTTCAGACTCTTTTTATGATGATATAGGTAAGAGGTTGGTTTTATATTTTACTAGAATCGATTCATGATGTTTTGGTCTCGGATATATGGAGTTGTAGCCCAAGGTCACTGTTGAATCTTGAAGTGAAGAGTGGTGCCACATTAGTGCCTTGAGTTTTTTGATCTTGAGTTTTTTTGTATTCATATTATATACATATATTTTTAATTCTTTCTATAGTCACTCTAATTAATATTTGGTTATATATTTAGAGATATTTTTGTTTTTTAACATGAGTTATATTGTGTATCTTTCTATTGGTCAGCTTATAAAGTGTTTGGTTAACAGAAAATTATACCCCATGATTTGGAAAAGCCCAAGAAATTTATTTTTAGCCTTTTGTGCCATGGGGATGTCAGTTAATGGTATTTGAATTTTAGTCCTTCCTATGATATGGGTTTATTTATAGATGTTACACTTACCACATCGGTAAATCGTTCCAAACATCATTAGATATTCCCCAAATTTTTTTTACCACACATATCACATGAAGGAAGTTTAATTTTATCACCTTCATATTTACTTGATGGATGCTTCCCCATTATTTTCCACTTTGACCTATACTTTTATTTGTTGATATAAAAATCAAAAAAATCTATATTAACCTTATAAACACATCAAAAATGTCCTCATAACTTCCAAACTCATGAGAAATCAAATCTATTCACAAACAAGGACTCAATCCTAAATAAAACCTAACAATTTGACTATCATTTCCTCGTATAAATTTTTTACCATACCTTGTAAATCTAGTAAAAATCACTTAATTTGTGGAAATTAATACCTATTCATTTTTATTAAATTCCAATAATTTCCTCTCCATTTTATGTCAAACAAAATTTATAAATTATTTCACAAGGAAAATATCCATAAATTTTATTTAGTTCACACCATAAATCCAATATTTCAATTTTGTATAATTAAACAATGACCATCACTGGTTAACATTATGATTAAAATGATTAATGAAAAGAGTTATGTTATTATGTTTTGAACAAACCAAAACATTGAATATACTATCCAAAACATTGATCCATCCTTTATATACTATTGGGTCTAAATATCTACCAAACAATAATGGGTATCAATTCAAGAAATGTTCCTCTATAATTTAAAAAATAATAATTACGTCTCTCTATAGTATGGCAACCACCATTAATATCCAACATCAAATAATTTAACATAGAAAAAAAATGATACATTCTAATTCTAACTATTCCAGGTTGTTGATTTGGAAAGATATCATTCTCTTATTTCCATCCTGCTTCATTCACCATGTTTCCTTTATAGACATACATTATAAATCGAAATTTATTAGATGATTCAATATGGAAATATTAAAAATATATATCATGATAATATAACCATAAATTAAAATATATTAGTTTTTTTATTTCAACATTATACTAACCTCTAATATTATCTAAATTTTATCTTTGATTCAAAATATAATACCGCATAACATAATCTACCAATAATTTTATTTTTTGGAAATAGGTTTTCAATTCATTACATTTATAAGACTTTTTAAGGTTCATAATTTTAGATAATAATGAAAACTATTACACAAAAAGTGTACATTTCCTTACAGAGTACATTTTTTCAACAAAAAAATGTTCTTATGTTTACACTCCTTTTTCATTAATGATGCATTTTCTTTATTAAATACATGTCACAATTTAACAACAAAAAATTACTAATCATCCTTATACATTTTTAAAAAATTTATAAAACATAGTATGATAAAAACAATACTCAGTGGGGGATATAAAATGAAAGGAAAATTGTTAATTGGTAATGGAAAAACAAAAAATCTATAACGAAATTAACATTTTACAAAAAATATATTTTTTGTTAAATAATCATTTAATTTTCTTGTGAAACAAAATTTATTGAAAATATTTATTATAAAAAATATTTTAAATTCATAAAATAAAAGTTATAATTCATGAGGGTTTACTGAAAAACCTGAAAACTTTTCCTTGACAATAAACCTTTTGCCTTTATAGGATCATACATTTTTTATTAAATTACAATATCATTTTTTTACCATATAAATTAAAAATATTTCAGTAAAAAAATTTTTAAGCATAAAATATATTTAAGTAACTTGTGAAATAATATTAATATCACTTTTATAATCACTCTTATGATCAGACATATAAATTAATAACCATCATGGTTAATTCTATTATGTCTCCACTTGGAGTATATGTCCTTAATCAATGCACTGGGGGATATATCATACCCAAACCTAAAAAAATCAATGTTAAATAACCATAACAAGAATAAAACACATAAAATCATTCATTTATATTTGAGAACACACTAAATTAGAATTTTATCCCATAAGAACACATAGTTTTTGTTATCTAATAAAATGAGAAGAAATATATTTTTCTTTTGAGAAAATTTTAAAAATAAGAATTATTAGAAAAATTGGAAAATAAAATTCTTTAAAAAACCATATAATAATTTGGAGTTATATTTTTAACTACTAATGACTATGGTTGAGGGGAAATATGGTAATGTGGTAAATGTTTCAAAAAACTTTTGTTCATACTTTTATAAAAAAAGTAAAAAATTGAACTGTATATAAAACATTGAAAATATTCCTCTTTAAAACATTATGAATAAAGTTAAAAGTACTTGAAATGAAATATAAAAATATTATAAGTATAAATAATGACATTATTGAGACATTTAGAATGACATGGATATGTAACAAAAAGAGTTTAATACATTTAAAACAATGTTTTCTAGAAAGACCTATTACATCGTGTCTTGACTTTCCACATACATATTTTAAATTATTAAATAATAAAATAAAATTAATTATCTACTTGATTAATAATTTTTACATTTTCATTAAATTATTATTATTCCTTTTACTTAATTTTTTATGCTATTTTATTTTGTTAATAAACCTGTAAATTTCACGTCAAACGTTTTGGGGTCATTCAATCAAAAACAAATTTAGTTAGTATAATATGATCAAAGGGGACATGATTTCATAATATAAATAATATTAAAAATTTTATAATAATCATTTATTAACATTAAATATACTTTTATAACTGTCCTTGTAAGGTGACCATATAGAATGAAATATATCATTTCATTGAAGTGGTAGTTTGCGTGTATGCACGTGAGACATATTTATATTTATAATAGATGAATATGAAATAAATAGATAAAGGATTAAATTTAAATAATCATAATAATATTATAATTATCATATTTATTAATTAAATCCATTGTTGTTACTCTTCATGTGAGAGGTGGTGATGAAAATGAATTACATCACTTCATAGAGGTGATTGTTTGCATAAATGCATGAGCGACGCTACCATTTTCTAATGCATGGGTGTGTAAGAAGGAAGATAATATTTTATATTTAAATAATACTAACTATTTCATAAAAATTATATATATAACTCCCCAACCCCTGAATCCCAGATTTGGTGCATTATTACATAACATTGGCATGATCACAAGGAAGTCATGTCTCAAAAGGAAGATCCGTTTAGTATTATTGGAAACAAGATTCATACATAAGTTCAACATTACAACTTGAAAATAAATTCAACATGAATTTCTTCCATTAGAAACATCGAAGCCTCCTAGATTATTCTTGCAAGTCACTCATAACTAACTTCTCCATATCTAGGGAAAATGAATCATAAGAAAGGGGTGAGCTCAAACGCTCAGTAAGGGTAAGAAATACAGCGGAAGATAACATAAATATTAATCATGGTGAATAATTGAAACCACATGCCTTTAATAATAATAAAAATGAATAATTTTATAGAAGGAATAAGAGATGAGTAAATAATTCCATAATAAAACATAATCATGGGTATTCTACTAGTCAAATGACAACATGAACCATCAATATTATTTTCAAAATGAGGTAATGTATAATGCCGGACATTCTGAAAAAAAAAATTCAAGGCCTCGACCCAGATGTCTAAAAATGATTAAGGCCACGACCTAAACCATAAATAAAATTGGGAAAGGCCGTGGAAAATTCCTTGTCTAGTTGTCTAATGAGACCTACCAATGCATCGAGGAGATATAGCGGGCTCCACCCATCACTTACTAAGTCCAATACATTCCTCATATGAAAAGGTTGAAATATAACATAAACATTCATATTAAAACTAGCATTTGAAATGAAAATAATTTAACCATAAACCATGAATGGTATAAAAATATCACATCCACAGTCAAAAATATCACAAAACCTTCAATACAATATGGAAGGTTTGTATCATAATAAATCAACTTCAAATAAACTTAAAATCCATCAAAAGATGTTGACATAGATGAAATCAAAACCTTTTTTAGAGAAATATATATCTCTATTTTGAAATCATTTAAGATTCAAATAAATATAAAGAAAACATTTTTTTTGAAAATATTATTATAAGGTTGTAAGGTAAGCTTCGATGATGTTATAACGGTGGAAAATAGCCGCACCCGCAGTATAATTTAAAAAAAACATTCATACCTTAATTTTGTCAAAACGGTCATAAAGTACCTTGTTTGGAAAATGAAAGAAATATTCATTTCAAAACAAATAAGGTCAAATAATGGTATAAATTACATTACCCCATTGTCTAGTAAAAAATGTTTTGAAATAAATTTTTAAGAAACATGGATGTGGATGATAAAGAGGTCCCACTAGACACTTAATTAAAAACAACATCAGATAATAAAGAGATTGTAGAATTAACCCTTACCATGTACCTTTCCTTGGTCGAGGGTAGGTTATGATCCCGTATAATGGTGAAATAATTGTTAGTAATTTATTAAAGAATTATATAAATTAATATGATATCATATATGATCTTTTAACATTGCTTTGTTAATAACATCTTAGTATTATCGTCATTTAGGTGTTAACTTATTCGTTTTATTTTATATGATTTGTTACGTAGGTAATGTTTTTTATGAATAAGATGTATCTTATTAATATTCATAATGATATGAAGTATTTAAAAATTATTTTTAATCATCTAATAAAAATTATTCTTAAATGGATACGATGGGGAACAAATCTCATCGCATTCGTGGAGACGGTAATCCGTCTGTACGCACAAGCGACAATATCATTATTTTAATATTAAAATAATATATAATTGGATGTTATATCATATATACAGAATAATTATCATGTTATATTTATTATTTACATCAATTACATATCATTATTATACCCATCCAAATAATAATGTATTGAATAACAATTACACCACGACGTGGAGACGGTATGCCGTACGTATGCACGTATGGTGACATATCATTCAAAGGATGGATAGAATAATGAATATGGTAGTACCATATTTATAATAAATCAAATTATATAGAATATACTAGATTTATTATTTTATAATGGAAACAAAAAAGAAAGAGGAAGTCGAAGAAGAAAGGAACTTGAAAGAGGTGACGCAATATTTACCTCTTCTTCGGGTTCTTCATTTTTATTTGATCAGAAGGGATCCATAGGTTGGATTTATGAGTAAAGTAATTCCTCTAGGATAAAGGTAGTACAATTTATAGGGTATTTGGGTAGGGTTTTTCTGATCAAAATGGCTTTTAAGGTGTGAATTAGTGAGAAGGGGGAGTTCCCTTTTATAAGAGGGGTGAGGGGCACCTTAGAAAAAACTAGAAATATTATTTTATAATAAAATCATTTTCGGTTTCCAATGGCTAAAAAATGTATTATTTAAATGATAAGGTGGGGATGGGTCTAAAACCACTCAACTAATAGGTTTTATACAGGTTTGAGTCATTGTATTAACCTTATCTTTTAGATTTAACTCTTAGTTAAATAGTTTGACATTTACCATGTCTCTTTGTATTTTTATATTATATAGTTAATATACTTACTATATACTTCCAAGAGAACCCCAAGTGGTTCATTAATGATACACCTATCATTTTATAAGTCTTTTGGCCAAACCATAGATCTTTAGGAATAGAATATCAATTAATAATATAATATTTCTTTTAAAACTCTTTTATGACAATTTTGACACTGTTTGGTATTTTGTTTTTTCTAAATTTCTAACGGCATTATTACTTAAACAAAAATTCGTTTAATAAATCACAACATGTACCATTAACCTAGAAAATTCGTTTATGGCACCAAAACGTTCAAATTATATTTATTTTAACATCTATAATACCATTGATTTTATTCTTTCATTAATTAAGAAAATATTTCATCATCATTGTGTCATAAATAAATATATATATTTTATGTCTAAAAATTATAAATAAAATATCCTGAGGTAGAAAATATTTTTATATTTCTAATAAATATTCATAGTCGAATAGATAGATTATATAACCTCATATAAAAATTTATTTACTAAAAGATATTTGTTTTTGTTATTTTCGTCTCTACTTTAAATTATTTAATATAAAGTCATTATCACTTCCAAGTGGCTTCATGGGGTCCCAAAATCGACCGAAGGATGCCCATGGTCGGACATGTATCAGAAAATAGGGTTAAGACACAAGTTAGGGTAATTTATTATTAATATAATATTATTTTTTAACCTTATTTACTGGATTTACCCCTTTAACCACGTTAAATAAAATATTTACAGAAGTAAATATTCCAAATGTCCAAAAATAAAAGTTATCTATTTACACAATTTGGACCTCCTGATTTTAAATATGGAATCCATTTTTATAAATTCAAAACACATAAGTGGAAGAAATTAATTTAAAATTAATTTCCGTAGTCAAAACAAAAAGCATTTTTTTAAGAAATAAAAACTATCAAAAGATTGACATTTTCTTATGTTCAGTTTAAATGTGAAATTACATCCAATGACCAACATTGGATTAAATGGTAAAAATATAATGTAATTATAATTAAAAACCACTCAATAGTATAATTTATCTATATAAATTGTTTTGATTAAAAAAGTTGTTTTTAATTAAAATTTAATATTTTTTCACTATTCATAAAAAAATGAATGTTTTCAGAAAAATACCAAAAATTAACCCTAAGATAATTTTGATATTCTGAACCCAAAAGTGAATTCCATTTTGAAATATAAAATTGATAAATTTTCAAAAAGTGGGTATTACTCTTCATAATGGCTAGTTTGATTGGTTGCGATGTGTTAGAATTTCAAAGTTGCATACAACGCAAGTTATTGCATTATTTAAAGGGAAACGTACCTCGGAGGCTTGGGGTGTTACATTATACCCTCCTTCAAATAATTCATCCTAGAAATTTCTATAATATTACTGCATAAAAAGACTCGGGTGATTCTTCATCATAAGTTCTCAGGTTCCCATGTCGCCTCTTCCATCTTGTGGTTTCTTCATAGAACTTTTACCAGATGAGTCGTCTGGTTTCTCAGCAATTTTTCTCTTATATCAAGAACCTTGACTGGATTTTCTCAATAAGATAGATTGGGTTCCATCTATAATTCCTCATAGGTGAGTACATGCGTTGGGTCCGACATGTATTTTCTCAACAGTGATACATGGAACACATCGTGAACTTTGGAGAGACTTGGCAGCATTACCAACTGGTAAGCTACAACCCCAATTCATTCTAGAATTTTGAAAGTTCCAATGTACCTCGGAATTAATTTTCCCTTTTTACCGAAACATATTACACCCTTCCATGGAGATACCTTCAATGAATCATGGTCTCCTATATGAAATTCCAAATCCTTCCTTCGGTTATCGGCATAGCGATTCTGCCTACTTTGAGATGCTTTGATGTGGGTTTGGATTACCTTCACCTTTTCCATCATTTCCTCCAAAATTTCTAGGCTTATGAGTTTTATTTCACTGGAATCATCCTAACAGGTTGGTGTGCGACATCTCTTTCTGTATAACGCTTCATATGGTGCCATCTGGATACATTAATGAAAGCTATTGTTATAGGAAAATTCTACCAGAGGTAAATATTGATCTCACATACCTTTAAAGTCAAGTGAGCATGATCTCAACATATCTTCTAAGGTTTGAGTTGTCCATTATGATTGTCCATTAGTTTGGGTGTGGTAGGTAGTGCTTAAATGAAGTTTAGTATCTAGGACTTTCTGAATACTTTTCTAGAATTTTAATGTAAAACATGGATCACGATCAGAAAAAAATGATAGGGGTACTCCATGAAGTCTCACAAATTCATTAATATATAGTCTCTCTAGACATTCAAGTGATAAATGTTCTCTTATAGAAAGAAAATGTGCTGACTTGGTAAGACGATCAATAGTGACCCATATTGCATCGTTCCTTCTAGGAGTATTAGGTAGTACCATGAAAAAGTCTATCATAATATTATCCCATTTCCACTTAGGTATTGGAAGAGGTTGCATAACTCGTCTAGGATGTTGCCTTCTAGCTTTCACTTGTTGAAAAACCATACATATTGACACAAAATCAGTAGTCTCCCTCTTCATGTTGTCCCACCAAAAATGTTCTTTGAAATCCCCATACATCTTGGTGATATTAGGGTGTATAGAGATATTGGAACTATGAGCATCATCCAACAATTCCATTTTTAGAAAATTTATATCGGTAACACAAAGTCTCTTCCCAAATTTCAAAATTCCATCTTCATACACAAAGTCACTTAATCTCCCATCATTCATAGCTTCAATATTCTTTTGAAACTCATCATCATCAGCTTGAGAACTTTTTATCCTTTCTAATAAAGATGTTTTGGTAACCATTTGAAAAAGTATTAATGATCCACCTTCCATGGTTATTCCCATATCCATCATTACTATATCCATGAGAATAGGATCCCTTTCAACTCTCATCATTTTCAAAAACCCTTGATCTTTTCTGCTCAAAGCATCTTCCACCTTATTTTCCTTTCCCGGTTGGTAGTGTATCATGCAATAATAATCCTTGAGTAGTCGAAGACATCGTCTTTTCCTCGTGTTGAGTTATTTCTATGAGAAAATATACTTCAAACTCTTGTGATTGGTATATATATCAAATTTTTCACCATAGAGATAATGTATCCATATCTTCAAAGAAAAGATTATAGCTGCAAACTCAAGATCATGAGTAGGATAGTTTTTCTCATGAAGTTTTAGCTATCTCGATGCATAGGAAATAACCCCATCATTATGCATAAGAACACAACCAAGTCTTTTCTTTGATGCATCACTATAAATAACAAACCCATCGTTCGCCGATGGTAGAGTCAATATATGAGCATTGAATAATATTTTTTTTCAGTTCTTCAAAATATTCTTCACACTCTTTTTTCCAAACAAATTTAACCCCTTTATGTGTGATTTTGGTTAATGGGTTAGCCAATCAGGAAATATTCTAGACGAAACGCCGATAATAACTTTCTAAACCAATAAAACTGCGTACCTTAGTTATACTCATCGGTTCTGGCCATTCTTGGATTGCTATTACCTTATAAGGATCAACGGAGATTCCATCCTTAGAGAAAATATGGCCAAAAAAAGAAGTATCTTAAAGCCAAAATTCACACTTGCTAAACTTCCCATATAATTCATGTCTTCTAAGAGTATTTAGAATAATGCACAAGTGATTTTAATGATCTTTATACTTTTTAAAGTATACCAAGATATCATAAATATATACCACTACAAATTCATCAAGATATTCCTTGAAAACTCTATTCATTAGATCCATGAAGACAGAGGGTGCATTAGTCAATCCAAAAGGCATTATTGTAAACTCGTAATGCCTGTACCTGGTTCGAAATTCTATTTTTGTAATGTATTCCTTCCTCACACACAACTAATGATATCTAAATCTATGGTCAATCTTTGAAAATTATTGAGCTGCATGAAGTTGGTCGAATAAATCATCAATGTGAGGTAGGGGATACTTGTTCTTTATTTTTATTGCATTGATCTCCCTGTAGTCAATGCACAACCTCATAGATACATATTTCTTCTTAACAAAAAGGACAGGGGATCCCCATGGAGAAACACTAGGGAGAATAAATCCATTATTACTCAATTACTCTAGTTGTTTCTTTATTTCCACTAATTCCACAGTGGTCATTCTATAAGGGGTATTTGATACGGGTCTTGAACTAGGAATTAAATCAATAGAAAACTCAATTTCTCATTCTGGAGGATGTTTAGGTAAATCTTCTATAAATAGATCAACATACTCTTTAAAAATAGGTACATCCTATATTTGAACATTCTTTTCCACACCCACAATTATTTCATTCTCTTCCTCCCCAATAATTGAATTTAGTTGAGCTACTGGGGGTGGATCTAAATAAGAATTAGGTGGTGATGATTCTGCTCTAAAGATAATGTGTTCTTTATCATCGTCATCAAAAATAGTAACCTCCTCCTTCTTATAATAAATATTTTCATCATGGTCTGAAATCCAATCCATATAGAGGATTATATAAATTCAATCATGGGTATGAGGATGAGATCAGCAGATAAATAACATTTATATTCCCAAATGGGAATTGATTCACATAACGTTTTTGCAATGATACTTCCCTTAAGAGTTTTGACTAAAAACTCCCTTGTTAAATAAAATTATAAATATCTAATTTTCATTGCAAACTATGAAGATATGAAGCAATGTGGTGATCCATAATCAAATAAAGTAGTGGATAAACTTGAGGAAACCATTAAATTACCTACCATCATGACTTTCAGGGCTTCAAACTCAGTAGTAGGGATCACATAAGCTTGGCCTTGATCCCTTGGCCCATTTCGAGGTATGTTTCACCAACGCTTAAAACATTCATTTGCATAATGTCCCATCTCCCCGCAATTATAGCATTGAACATTGGCGGTGTCTTTCTTTCCCTTACAATCACCAGCAAGATGGTCTTTCAATCCACATTTGTAGCATACTCATTTCCTATTAGACATGCACTAATGTTCTTCCTTCCATAATTATCATATGATGGAAATTCAATTTTTCCTTTCATCCCTATTTCCTTATTTACTTTCCCAGATTGTTCAGCAGATCTCTTATTCTCTTTCTTTGCTTTAAAGTCATAAGACATAGAGAATTCTTTTTCTATCTTGACAGCACACAAGGCAATATCATCATATGATGAGAAGGATTGTGATACTAATCCTCGACGGAGAAATGGTTTTAACCCATAAAATAAATGGTCAGTATTACTTCTTGGGTTACGTATATAATCTGCATCATTCCTTGATAACCTTGTAAAGTTTGCTTCATACTTTGTGATATTCTCATCATCCTTTTCCCTCAGACTCAGACATTGTCTTTCCATATCCGATCGATGGTCATGAAAAAAGTATTTTTCTAAGAAAATTTCTTTAAACTCCCTCAATTATATATTTGATACTTCATAATATTCCTTTGTGTTTTGAACCAATGACCACCATTGATTAGCATCTCCAGTGAGGCGGTAAACTGCCATGACAACTTTTTCCCTTTTGCTACTCTCCAAGGCATGGAATATTTTCTCTATGGAATTTATCCATTGTGCAGCTACTAATGGATTTTTACTCCCATTTAATTTTGGTGATTATTTCCTCATGAAGCGGTCTAACATTGATCCTCCGCATTGTGGATCAGGGTGATCCATATGGGTAAGGTTATTATCCATAACCTGTGTGAGTTGTCCAAGTATAGTGATAAGCTGATAAGCACCAGTTGTATCACCAGCTCCACTATAATTATCTTGAGCATGAGGGAAATCCCTACATGGAGTGTGTGCATTGATACAATTTCCATTCCTTCCACTAGGATCCATTTCTAAACAATGAAATACACTAGATTAGTTTATGAATCGCAATAAATAAATCAAAACTTGTAAAATACTTAACATAAATTGAACATTTTATGGATATAATCCATAATAATAAAAATGTTTTCTTTAAGGATGTATATACTCATAAACCCTTTATAATGATTTGTAAAGAAAATGATAATTATCCTAAGCATATCCCCTGGGAGTGTCGTAACAAAGAGTGCAGTAACGCCCATTGTCGTGCACCAGTTCCCATTCAAGTCTAGATCAAAGGGGTGTTTTCGGGTTTTAACCCTAGGTACATCTGTACCAGATCCACCTCTACCTACTCATATCTAGACAGAGATATATTGCTTGGAAAACTCACAAAATCTCGACAATACCAAAATTCTAAGAATTTATTCTATACTAATCCTCAAAGTCTATCTTAGGGATATGTGATCTAATCAGAGTTTATCTAAATCTATTTTCCAAGGTTTGTACTAAACTTCAACTGATTACAATTGTAACAACCTGACAACAGAATCCCAGAGTCAGTGCATTATTACATAAAATTGGCATGATCACAAGAAAATAATGTCTCGAAAGACCGATTAGTTTAGTATTACTGGAAACAAGATTCATACATAAGTTCAACTTTACAACTTGAAAAGAAATACAACACTAATTTATTCCATTAGAAACATACAAGAATCCTAGATTATGCCTGAAAGTCACTCATAACTAACTTCTTTATATCCTGAAAAATGAAACATAAGAAAGGGGTGAGCTCAAACGCTCAGTAAGGGTAAGTAATACAGTGGAAGATAACATAAATATTAAGCATGGTGAATAATTGAAACCACATGCCTTTACCAATAATACACATGAATAATTTTATGGATGGAATATTAGGTGAGTAAATAATGTCATTATAAAACACAATCATGAATATTCTACTAGTTGAATGAACACATGAACCATCAATCTTGTTTTCATAATGAGGGAATTTATAATGCCAAAAATTCTGAAACATTTTGTCAAGGCCTCAGCCAAGATGTCTAAAAATGATTTAAGCCTCAGCCTAAAACATATATCAAATTGGGAAAGGCCTTAGCCAATTCCCCATCTAATTTTCTCATGATACCTACTGATTCATTGAGGAGCTATAGTAGGCTCCACCCATGACTTTCTAAGTCCAATACATTCCTCATATGAAAAGGTTGAAATATAACATAAACATTCGTATTAAAAATAGTATACGAGATGATAATACTTTAACCATAAACCATGAATGGTATAAAAATAGCACATCCACAGTCAAACATACCACAAAACCTTCAATACAATGAGGATGTTTTGTATCATAATAAATCAACGTTAAATAAACTTAAAATCCATCAAAGGATGTTGACATAGATGAAATGAAAACCTTTTTAGAGAAATATATTTTTCTATTTTAAAATCATTTAAGAGTCACATAATTATAAAGAAAACATTTATTTTGAAAATTTTCTTATAATCTTGTAACAGATGCTTCGATGATGTTATAATGGTGGAAAATATGTGCACCCGGTGTATAAGTTAAAAAAACATTCTTACATTAATTTTGTTGAAAAGGTCATAAATTACCTTGTTTGGAAAATGATGAAAAGATTTCTTTCAAAACATATAATTTCAAATAAGGGTATAAATAAATTCACCCCATTTTCTAGTAATTTTTTTTTTGAAATACATTTTTAAGAAACATGGGTGTGGATGATAATGAGGTCCCAGTAGATACTTACATAAACACAAACTCGGATAACAAAGGGATTGTAGAATTAACCCTTACCTTGTAATTTTCCTTAGTCGAGGGTAGGTTAATCTCATGTATAATGGTGAAATAATTAATATTAAATTATTCAAAAATCATATACAAAAATATGATATCATATATGATCTTTTAACATTGCTTTGTTAACAATATCTTAGTATTATTGTCATTTCGGGTGTTCACTGATTCGTTTTCCTTTATATGATTTGTTACTAAAGTAATGTTTGTTATGGATAGGATGTATCTTATTATTATTATGAATTATATTAAGTATTTAAAAATTATTTTTAATCATCTAATGATAATTAGTCTTGAATGGATACGACGAGGAACGAATCTCATCACGTTCGTGGAGACGGTAATCCGTACGTACGCACGAGTGACAATATCATTCTTTTGATATTAAAATAATATATAATTGGATGGTATATCATATATATAGAATCATTATCATGTTATATTTATTATTTACATCAATTTAATATCATTTTTTTACCCATCCAAATAATAATGTATTGAATAACAATTACACCACGATGTGGAGACGGTAAGCCGTACGTACGCACGTATGGTGACATGTCATTTAAAGGATGGATAGAATAATGAATATGGTAGTACCAAATTTATATTAACATCACAGTATGTAGAAAATAATGGATTTATTATTTTAGAATGTAAATAACAAAGAAAGAGGAAGTGGAAGAAGAAAGAAACTTGAAAGAGGTGATGAAATATTTACCTCTTCTTCGGGTTCTGCCTTTTGATTTGATCAGAAGGGCTCCATAGGATGGCTTTATGACTAAAGGAAGGACTATATGATAATGGGAGGACATTTTAAAGGGTATTTGGGTAGGATTTGGATGATCCAAATTGATTTTAAGGTGTTAATTATAGAGAATGGGGAGTTTCCTTTTTATAAGAGGGGTGAGGGGCACATTAAGAAAAGCTAGATATATTATTTTATAATAAAATAATTTTCAGTTTCTAATGGATAAAAAATGTATTATTTAAAGGATATGGTGGGTATGGGTCTAAAACCACTCAACAAATAGGTTTTAGATAGGTTTGGTTTACTATATTAACCTTATCTTTTAGATTTAACTCTTCGTTAAATAGTTTTACATTTACCATATCTCTTTGTATTTTTATGATATATGGTAAATGAACAAACTATATACATCCATTAGAACCCCAAGTTGTTCATTAATGATACAACTATAATTATATTAGTCTTTTTCATGAACCTAAGATTTTTAAGAATAGAATATCAATTAACAATATGTTATTTGTTTTAAAAACTCTTTTATGTCAATTTTGACACTATTTGGTATTTTGTTTTTTTATAAATTCCTAACAGCATTTTTACTTAAACAAAATTCATTTAATCAGTACTAACATTCGAAATTAACCTATAAAATTATTTTATGGCATCAAAACGTTCAAATTATATTTATTTTAACATATATAATACCATTTATTTGATTCATTCATTAATAAAGAAAATACAAATCATCATTGTGTCATAAATAAATAAATATATATTATATCTAAAAATTATAAATAAAGTATCCTGAGGTATGAAATATTTTTAGATTTCTAATGACTATTTATAGTCAAATAGATCAATTATATAACCTCATATAAAATTTGGTTTACTGAAAGATATTTTCTTTTTTTATTTTTGTCTCTACTTTGAATTATTTGATATATAATGTCATTATCACATCCAAGTGGCTACATGGGGTCCCAAAATCGACCAAAGGGTGACCATGGTTGGACATGTATCATCCAGTAGGGTTAGGACACGTGTTAGTGTAATTTTATATTATTATTATATTATTTATTAACCTTATTTACTGGATCTACCCCTTTAACCACGGTAAATAAAATATTTACTGAAGTAAATATTCCTAATGACCAAAAATGAAAGTTACATATTTACACAATTTGGACCCCCTGATTACAAATATGGAATCTATTTTTTAAAATTCAAAAAACAGAAGTGGCAGAAATTAATTTAAAATTAATTCACGTTGTCAAAACAAAAAGTGTGTTTTTAGGAAATAATAACTATCAAAAGATTGACAATTGCTTATGTCCAGTTTAAATAAGAAATTACATCCAATGAACAAAATTGGATTAAATGGTAAAAATATAATCTTATTATACTTAAAACCCACTCAATAGTATAATTTAGGACTATAAATTATTTTGATTAAAAAAGTTGTTATTAATTAAAATTTAGTATTTTTCACTATTCATCAAATACTGAATATTTTCCGAAAAATACCAAAAATTCACCCTAAGATAATTTAAATATTCTCGAACCTAAAAATGAAGTCCATTTTGAAATATAAAATTGATAAAATTTAAATAAGTGGATATTACTATTCATAACGACTAGTTTGATTGGTCGTGATGCGTTAGAATCTCGAAGTTGCGTACAACGCAAGTTATTGCATTATTCAAAGGGAAACGTACTGCAAAAGATTGGGTTTTTCCAATATATATTTCATAGATACATATTTATTACCATCAATGTGAGGTGGTGATGAAAAAAATATATATCACTTCATGGAGGTGGTAGTCTACTTCTATATAAGAGGAAAGTTTTCATTTCCCATAGGATCTAAAAATGATAGAAAAAGGTTGTAACATAAACATAATAAAATTTAATTATTTTTGATATAATTATTTCATAATATAATTAAGGTTATAAAATATTTTCCTGTGGTATATGAAGAAATAATCTTGAAATAAATCTATTAAGACTTACACCGCTTCCTTAGATATTTTCCTTTGGCTTACACCTTTGGCCATCTTGGATCAGTCTTTTGATTAGAAAATGGAATCTAGGATATTAAGAGAGGAGTTGGGAAGGTATTTTGGTATATATATTTTGTTCTAGAGTGATAAATGTGTGTATAGAAGTGAGAAAATAAGGTTCCCTTTTATAAGTGATACGAGTGTCACCCTTTTAAATATTAAGAGCTTTAAAATATAAAAAATTACTTTCTCAAGAAATGTGGCTCAAATTTAGACCAATTTTCAATATAGGAGATGTTAATGTTTAAATACACTCATAAAACCAATATTATATAATATTTAGAAATATTTTAAGCCTTATCTTTTAGTTTACCCCCTAGTCATTTTAACCATTTACTGAGGTGATTAATTTTTTACCATCATAACTATTAATTGTGACTAAAACTGAAATTGAACTTACTATATAATTTGAATATGTTAATATGAAATATGGAATCCACATCACATATTTTAATTTACATAAAGGGTAAAAACTATGTTTAATATAATTTTTCAAATCATAATGAAACATGCTTTGAGAAAAATGCCTCTTTTAACCATAAAAATGATTTTACACCAAAATAAAGTATAATGTTGAATACTATGGAACTGATTGGATTATGTTAAATATAAATATATATTTTTTCCTTTTAAACCAGAACAAAATTAAGAGTAACCTCATGAATACAAGATTAAAATAGAAGAAACAAAAACAATTTTTATTTGAAGAAAAGCATTACCTAGACATCCAAAATCACAAACATAGATTTATAAGTTAAATATTATATTTTTAAATGAATTATATTAATTCTTAAAAAAATATATCCTATAAAAAAGTTTTCATTAACTTTAAATTAATTAATATATCATGATAATGTCATAAAAGTGAAAATATTTGTAAAATCAGGATTTTCACTGTTTAGCCAAAAAAGTATCTATTTTAGATAAATTCCTAAATTTTATATCCGAATTATTTTAAAGTACTATTGTTAAAAATTATTTCCATTTTATAAATTTCAATTTAAAAAATTAATAAATTTAATCTTTAAATAAAACCATGCAATATATGGAAAAATAATTTTTTTAAATAAAATTATTCTTTCCTTGATTGAAAAATTATACAAGATTATTTAAAAAACTATGATGAATATTAGTCATTAAAATTATTACGTATAAATCATAATTTTTTTAGAATTAACAAGTCTATCACATAATTGATAATAGTTGGTAATTAAATAACAATTCGTAATTAAATAATAACAATGAATTATTATTATTAAAAATATTAATAAGTAATAATAATTATTAATTAATAATTACTTATCATTATTAAATATAAATAAATATTATTAAAAAATTCAGCAATAGTAACTAAATAATAACTGTAAATATATATTAGTAATTTCCTAATAACAATTATTAATATTTATTATTAATAAGTAATTTATTAAAAAATAATAAGAATAAATATTAAATATTATCAAATACTATTAGATATTAATTAGAATTTAATTATTAATAATTAATAAATTAAAAATTAATACTAATTATTAATTTATTAATAATTATTATTCATTTAAAAATAATTAATTAGAAGTTATTTTTAATTGATTATTGTTTTTATTTGTTGTCTTTTATTATTCACTAATTAGTCATCATTTATATTATCAATTTATATTGTAATCCACAATAAATATTGTTAACAATACTGTTTTACATAATTATTTTCAATCATATTTTCATTTATTAATCCTATTCTTTTAATTTTTATGATATATATATATATATTAATAAAATGATAGTGCAATTTTTTTAATATATATGTAAATATATATGATAAAAACAAAAAATTGGTTTTTTAGATTGAACTGAAGGTGAGAGGGAACTTAATGATTTCTTATCATTTTTTAACAAAGGAATTAATAAGTAATTAATTACAATGAATTATTACTCATTAATATTAGTTATTAACAAATTATAATTTATTTAAAAATTATAATAGAAAAAATAATTTTAATTACTTTATTAATAATTAATTACCCCTAAAGATTACTAATTATTAATAATTATTATTTATTAGTAACTCAATAATATTATTATTAAATATTAATTGTTAAAAAAATAATTTTATTATTAATTATTAATAATAAATTTTTATACCTTTTTATTTTTCAAGGTATATATATATATATAACTAAAAACTGACAAAATTAATTTTTTTAAAGAATGCATGAGGGAATTTCACTAATTCCTTAAAAATTTAATAAGAATGTGTGAAATCCCATCAGGTATTACACCTATAGAAATATTATTCAAGACTTTAATTCCTTTGGGACCTCTTTTCAAAAAAAAAAACCTTCATCCATTTCTATATTTTTTTTTGAAAAGAACCATTAAAAACTCGAAATGGAATATTATGTACAAATTTTTAAAAAATTTTACCCACACCAAATTCTATAAAATTTTACCCACACCCATTTCAAATTTTAGTAGTGCTAAAAAAATCACTGATAAAGTAACCCTTTATCAATGATAAAAAATACTGGTAAAGGCCACCTCTATTAGTGTTAAAACACGACGCTAATAAAGGACACGTTTAATTGTGATTTTTAGTGCTAATAAAATTTGAAAATATTTTTGGAGTGATCTCCTTTCTTTGTTAGTACTTGAAATTTCCCTTTGTTATCACTTTTTATCAACCTTCCCTACCCAACCATGACCCCTATCATCACTCAAAATGCCCCTTTGTTAGAGATTTTCTATTGCTCGATATCCTATTCACCCACGTGCATGCTTGGATACGATCATTGGAAAACCCTTGTGCAATTTGAACCCCTTTACCACTACACCAATCTTGTTTTATTATATATTTTATTATATTTCATTATATATACATATATACATATTTTTATTCATATATTTATATAATTATTTTTAAATACATTTATTGAGTATATGTTTGTGTGTTTGTGTTACATATATTTGAATATAAATATAAATATATATTAGTTTATTAACACACACACACACACATATATAAACATTTTATATTCATTTTTTAAGTGTATATATATATTAATATATTTTTATATTGTTAAAAATGGTTAGATATTATTTTAAAGAAAATTGATAAAAATTAATTCCTTATGACTTATATAATTAATTTTATATAAATATTTACATCTAACTTTATATTTACATATATATTTTTATAATGTAATTATAAATATTTAATGTAAAAATGCTTATATAGTATATTTAATGATATAGATATATTTATACTATTATATTTATATTTGATGTTTTTATACAATATAGACACACACACACATATTTATATATGAACTTTACATGCATGTATAGGTATATATACATATCAATGCATTTTTGTAAGATAAATGAAAAGGATTTTTTTTTCTTTTAAATAATTTATATAATAAAGATTTATTTCCATATATTTTATGAATTTAAAAATCAATTTTATTTGAATATTTTTAAATGTTTCTTTTTAAAATTAATTTATTAGATTAAAATATAAGCAAACATTGTAATATTTAATTACAAATAATTATAATATGAAAGATGATAGGATTTCAATACCAAAATATCTATATGAATGTAATCCCTATGAATAAATTTAATCTCAAATGAAAAAGGATAGGAAGACCCTCTTAAAAAATGCTGAAATCCCATAAAATATTAAAACATTCGGGCACCCCAATTAAAGACTCGATTTTGGATCCCTTCTAGGCATTTTTGACATCTAAGAAACAATGACTAAGGTCCCATTGTGACCTAATCATTGTATTTGATTTGATAGGTGTAGAGCCCAAACAGAAATCCGAATGAAAATTCATGATCATTTAGAGTTCCAGTCATGTTTTCAACTTATCTTAGATCGTTCATTAGTTTATTGAATTATTATTTCATTCAATTGTTATTAAATGAATATTAGTCGATAATAATTATAAAATTATTAATTAATATTTTTTTTAATTTAATTTTAAGCCATTTTCACTAAAATATCTTATATATTAAGTGTAAATACATGTTTCATCTTCTTTAAATCATATTTAATAAAATATACTACATTTATAACAATATAAATATATTTATATATTAATATATTATTTTTAATGATATATATTTATGCATTTTATGAAATATACCTTCTATCAATGATAAAAAATTGATAAAGCGTCCCTTTTATCAGTGTTAAAATAAAACCACTGATAAAGGGTGGCTTTTATCAGTGATTTGTTAGCGATGAGAAAAGTTATCCTTTATCAATGCTCTTTTAGCACTGATAAAGACCAGTTTTATGAGTTCTACCAAAAAGCACTGATAAAGGGAGTCTTTAATTAGTGTTATTTAGCACTGATAAAAGGTACCGTTAATCAGCACTTTTTTCTAGCGTTAATAAAGGATTTCACTGGATCAACCCAAATTTTTAGTAGTGAAAATATTATATTAAGTAATTTCAATACAATATAATTAATTTGATTTAAATTGATTTAAAAAAAATAATTAAAACCAATAAAAAAATAATTAAAACTATTAAAAAACTTATATATTGTAATTGAAATTATCCAATGATCAACACAACCTCATAAAAAATAATCACGCATTTATAATAAAAAGAATGCTTAATTTAGTAATAGTATATAAAAAATAAAGAAAAATTATAATTGTAATTTTATATAAATCATGATAAATTTCAATTCCAATGATATGGAATTACTTCCTTCAAGTTATAAATGAATAATCAGTTATTGTTCAAAATTATCCTGAAAGTATGAGTGTGTTTGATCATTTTTAGTACGTGGCATGTTTTTTGAACTAAAATATCACTTTTAAATAGAAACACCACTATAGAAGATAAGTATTTTAACAGCACTAAAATGACCTTATTAGTACAAAATACACTCACCACCTAAGTGATATTAAAAGTGTATTTACTTTATCAGTGCAAGAAAAATGAACCATAAATATATCATTTATCAGTTCTTTCTCTAGAATTTATAAAAGGGGAATTTATTATTGATTTCTCTAGAGATGGTAAAGGAGTATTTTATCAGTGTTTTTCAAGTGCTGATAAAGGACATATCAGCTGCAAAATTATTTCATCCTTGTGGAATCCATGAAACAGCCCAATACAGAAAATAAAAAATTACAATACATAAACATGAATATAAATATAAAAGAAAATGGATTCAGTTTCTTAATGTGTGATACAAAGCCCTATATGCAGACGAGTCCTCCTGGCGAATACGATGCTCTCTTTGTTCCTATTCTGCGAGTGAACTCATCCCAGTTCAATAGTGAGCTTGAAAGCATTCTAGAGAAAAATAGGTTTGGGAATATGTCACCTCCCTTAATCTAGAGAGATCACCTATCCCTTATGGGATTCCAGGATAGTTCTATGTCAGCTCCTATAACATTATCATGTAAAACCTCATCACTACTATCCAGTACTTCTTCCATGGGGGGGGGATCCCTCAGGTTTCATGTGCTATTTCTATGATCCTCATTCCCAAATTCAAATACCCCTCCTCCATGAACCACTTTCAACCCATAATCATGTTTAATTTCATGTATAATCTGTTGGACTCCATCATCAATAGAAGAATCTATCTCTTTATCCATGACTGTGTGTCTGATGAAAAACATGCTCTTATTTGAGGCTATTCCATCAAGGATGCAATGGGAATATTCCAAGAAACTTTTTGGGAGATTAACATGAAGGTGGTGGGATATAACATACTCATCAAGGTTGATTTTCATAAGGCATTTGACCACATCAAATGGGGTTTCATCATCTATACCATAAGACACATGAGGTTCTTTGAGTGGGATTCTTATTTTTTATTTCAATGTTATTGAATGCCTTGGATTAATATAATTTTCATGTGAAGGATCTATGGGTACATGAAATTAGTTAGGGAGATAGGGCAAGGTATTCCCCTTTCTGCCAACATCTTCATCATGGCTCAAGATTCTCTCTATAGACATGTTTCCTCTAGTATGAATTGTGGAAATTTTTATCCTTACCACTATGGGCCCCACTTATCTGGAGTGTCCCACCTTCTCTTTTCAGATGACCTAGTATTCATTATCAGTGGTATTATATCCTTAGTTAGAGTATTGTATAATATTATGAGAGACTACTCCAAATAGAGCAGTAAAACTGCCAACTGTGAATAGAGTGGGATATATTCCATATTCCTGCTCGGATTGGCATAAAAATAGCATTGATTCCAAATTGGGAATATGCAGTGAAAACTTTCTGATGGATTACTTGGGTACACCCCGTCTCTTGTAAAGGTTTGTATAAGGCACTTTGAAGGTACAATTATCAAGATTTGTAATCCCATCAATAATTGGAAAAAAAAAATTTCCTTTGGAGGAAGGATTACCCTAGTTTACCGTTTGTTGTCATCCATCCCCATGCATATTCAGTCAGTGATAAAGGTCCCGAAGATGATTATTAAGGAGATTGAGAACCACACTAATTCTTTTATCTTGGTTTCTCAAGGAGAGGGTAGATATCACTAGGCCTCATGGAGTAAACATACCTGATCAATGGATCATGTGTGCATTAATGTGAGGAATATGGGGGAGGATATATATTTCCATCAAGGAAAACATGCATAGGAGGTTATTAAGGGTTATTAACTCTAGATTAAATTCATCAAAGGAAAGTATGGTTATGGCCTAAGGGATAAAATAGGGAACCCCTCCTCTCTATGGAATTATCTATGTGCCCACATCCCAATTCTCCAGGAGCACTCCCAGTAGATCTTGGGATATAAGGATATTAAATTTTGGGAGTGTAACTAGGGTGGTGGGATTTTTGGGTATATAGGGTGTTGTATTCCTAACATGACCTTAAAAAAGATAGCTCATTTTCATCATTCACCTAGGTGATCCTCAAATCCTCCCAAGATATTTTATTCGAATGTATCAGGCTGGATAGGCCCCTGACTAGTGTATTTTCCTGGGTTCATCATTGGGTTTGTTTACTGGTAATGAATATAAGAAGGTGTTTTTTTTCACCTACAAGAGACCCTTTGGGGAGATTTATTTGGTGAAAATCCATCCTGGATAGGTTTAATTTTCTAGTTTGGAGGATTGGCCACCATGTGATTCCAACAGATGGGTCTTTTAATAGTAAATGTGTGAACCTAGCTTCAAAATGTTCTTGTTTCCTTGTCCCTAAAGTGAAGGCCAAAAACACATTTTCTAGAAATGTTTGTGGGAAGAAACTCTATGGGGATAGTTGGGGGTATTCATTAGAAGAACATGGGTGGTTGGCTCCTTTGAAGAGTTCTCTCAAAAAATGTTTTGGGGAACAAGCAGAAATAAATAGAAGGAGGAATCCTAGTTGATCCTTCGCACAATGGGATTCCGGTGCTTATGGAAAGTGCACAACCAATCATGAAACAAAGGACATCCCCCATCGGGATTTCTACTACTGGCGAGGGAAATATTCCTTGTAGCCGATAATGAGAGTCCCCCAATGAAGAAAAAGGTTTCCCCCTAAATCAGATACTTCTTTATCATAGGTTCACATTCCACCCATCCAGATATGATCATATGGTCCACTGGGTGCGATGGTCCCCCAAGGCATGACACTAAACACAAAACTGATGGATCTTATATCCAGGATGGTATACGGTGCAGGGGGGGTTGAGACTCATAATGTTTACTGTTGTAAACCTGGAGCTCTTAATATGGGGACAATGAATCCTTAAATATGGAGTCATATGACATGATTAACAGCCTCAAGATTTGTCATTAAAGAAAGATCTAGTTGTCTACTATGGATATGGGCTCTAAAATCATCTATATCTCTCTCAAAGGTGAATCTTCCTCTCCCTAGACAATAACTTATTTGATCTGTAAGTGAAATTCCTTCTTTTATACTGACACGAAGATAATCCATATTTAGTGAGAAGAAAATCATGTGGCTAACAACCAGGACTCTATCGATACCCAAAATTCCACCCCTCATAGTGTTCACCAACCTTGGATTGCATCCCCCAGGATTTATTGATATTAGTATCGGGGAAGCTCTGAGTCTCCATTTTTGTAACACCCCATGATATATTTTTTCCTATTCCAATAATATAATAAAAAATGATGAATTTATGTTAAATAAAAATAGATTGGAATATTAATATCACATTTCACCATAATTTCAATTCAAAATTAACATACAAATTATTTATATAGATTTAATATTGATAATTAATCAGAAAAATTAAAACCAATGTACAAATAAAAACTAAAAGATTTCTTCAATGATAAACCGCCATATAGAATCTATTCCATTCAATAAAACCAATGTTTATTTTAGTAACAATAAATAAAAAAATTATAATTTTAATGTTATATAATCCTCATATATTTTATTATATTGTCAATTACTATATATTTATTGATATTATCATTTAATAATGCATCATATAGATGTGAAGGAAATTCCCACTCATAAAAAATTAATTATGTATCATTTTCCTAAAGTTTGGAAATAATATGAGATTGTATTCATGGTCTTGGATATGTGACAAGTGTTTTATACTAAAATGGAGCTTTTATATTGGAATCAAGAACTTTTATTTATACCTACCTCATAATGTTTTGAATGTATGTGAGGTTAATTTATACATGACACAAAGGAATTATGGTGCATTTTTCTAAAGTTAAAAAAAATTAGAGATCATCAGCTCATTTTTGTCTACTGACATGCGTTTTATTGAAAATTGACACTTTTATATTAAAAACACACAGTTTGATTCATAATGTTCACATTGTTGGTTGAATTGATGTGAATTTGGTTCGTATACATAAAAAACGAATTATGTATCATTTTCATTAATTTTGAGAAAAATCTAAGATCGTTTTATTATATTTGGATATATGAGGCCTTTTAAACTAAAATGAAACTTTTATATTAAAAACACATAATTTGATTTGTATTAGCCACATCATGTGTTATATTGATATGTGATCAATTCCTCCATGTAAAAAATGAATTATGGGTTATTTTTTCTAAATTATGAAAATAATTTAAATGTTTTTTATATGGTTTGAGTATTTCATGGGTTTTTTGAACTAAATTGTCACTTTTATATTAAAAACACACACTTCAAGTCATACTGGGCACACCATGTATTAGATTGAGGTGTGGTTGATTCATACACATCAAAAATGACTTATGTGTCATTTTCGTAATGTTTCAAAATAATACGAGCTCATTTTATCTATTTTGGCTATGTGACATGAGTTTTAAACTAAAATGGAACTTTTATATTGAAAACTTGCACTTTTAGTCATACCTACCACATCATGTATTGTATTAATGTGTGGTCTATTTCTATATGTCACAAATTAATTATCAGTTATTATTATAATATTTGAAAGTGATATGATCTTGTTTTCTTTGTTCTGTCTATGTGATGCCTTTTAAACTAAATTGGTATATTTATATTAAAAACACATACTTTGAGTCATACTAACCACATATTTTGTCAGATTGAAATTTGGTCAATTATAGAACATCAAAAACGAATTTTGGATCATTTTTATAATGTATCAAAATAATTTGAATGTTTTTTCTTAGATTTAAGTATGTAACATGTGTTTTGAACTAAAATTTCACTTTTGTATTAAAAATATTCACTTCAAGTCATATTGGGAACACAGTGTATCAGATTTAGGTGCGGTCTATTCCTATAAATCAAAAAATACATATGGATCATGGTAATAATGTTTTTAAAAAAAATCTTTTGCTCTTAGTTTTGGCTATGTGACGGATGTTTTAAAATAAAATGGGGATTCTATATTAAAAACTCACACTTCAAGTATTACATGCAATATCGTCTCTTAGATTGATGTTCAGTTAATTATTAAACATCACAAGTGAATTATGGATAATTGCCTTATTTTTTTAAAAATCCAAGATAATTTTATCATATTTGGCTATGTGATGCATGTTTCAAACTAAAACATAACTTTTATATTGAAAACATTCACTTCGAGTCATAATAACCACACCATGTGTCATATTGACATGCAATCAATTTTTACACATAAAAAATGAAATATGGAGCATTTTATAAATGATTGATAACAATATGATATTTATTTCTTGATTTTATCCAGTGAATGATGTTATAAACTAAAATGAAACATCGATATTAAAAACATGCACTTTGAGTGATACTGGGAACATCGTGTGTCAGATTTTTGTGTGGCTGATTCTTATACATTAAAAAATAATTATGGATTATTGTCCCAGTGTTTTCAAAAAAAAATTCCTCATTTTATCATTTTTGAGTATTTGATGTGTGTTTTTAACTAAAGTGTCAATTTTAAACTGAAAACATATACTTTGAGTCAGACTAGAAACACCGTGTATGAGATTAAGGTGAGTTTGCTTCCTACAAATCAAAAATTAATTATTGATATATTTATTAAAGTATCAAAACAATTTGAATGTTTTTTTAGTTTTGAGTATGTCATGTGTGTTTTGAAAAAAAAATTAATTTTAAAATAAAGGCATATGCATCGAGTCATACCGAGAAAACCATGTATCAGATTGAGGATCAACTGATTCCTACACATAAAAAATGAGTTATACATCATTGTTAAGATGTTTTTTTAAAAAATATTATTATTATTTTCTTATTTTTGGAAATGTGATGTGGGTTTTAAACTAAAATGACACTTCAATATTGAAAACACACACTTTGAGTAACACCTACCACATCGTGTGTCGAATTGATGTGCTGTCAATTCTTACACATTTAAAGGAATTTTGGATTGGTGTCCTAAACATTGAAAACAATTTGATATAATTTTCTTATTTTTGGATACATGATTAATGTTTTGATCTTAAATAGATATTTCATTTTGAAAACCCAACCTTCAAAATTTACCATCCACTTCATGTTTCATATTGACTTGTGGTCAATTCTTATATGTAGAAAATTAATTATATAGTGTTTTCCTAATGTTTAGGTACAATAAGTTCATTTTATAATTTTTCCCTTGTGACACGCATTTTAAAATAAAATGAAACTTTTATATTAAAAACATGCACTTTAAGTCATATCAACCGCATCATGTGTCAGATTGACTTGATGACGCACACCTGTCATAGGGTGTAGCAAAGAATTGTTTTTCCTAATATAGCATAGAGGATGACTAGGGTCATCTCATTCTGGGTAAGAACAATGATCTTGCTTTCGTTACCACCAGCACTGGGCCAGTATCTTTGGTTTTCAGGATTTGGTCAACGAATCGTGGAAAGACTCTGTCCCGGGGAACACATGGACCGCCCTTCATAACAAGCTGCTTCGCCTCAAGTAGAGACTCCATGTGTGGTCGACGGACGTCCCTTTCTCTGACAGAGAGTTGGATGGCGCTATAAAATAATTTTATCGGCTTGAAAGGAGTCTCGAAGAGGACTGGAATGAACAGGTTTATGAGACTCTTGCAAGTAGGAAGGAACATATGGTGGACATGCTCTTAAAGCACGAGCGACTGGCCAGAGAGGGTGCCAGGGTCAAGTGGCTGCAAGAGGGCGATAAGAACACATCATACTTCCACGCATGCATCAAGGAAAGGGGAAGGTGGATTTTAACAAACATATTGCTGGAGGATGATACATAAAAAAATAATAGAGAGGTTGTGGGCAGGATGGCTCATGATTACTTCCAGGACCTGCTTGCCGGTGCCAACTCCCATCACCCAAATGGGTACCCGGGGGACAATGCCGATCTCTTTGAGGTGTTTACTCACAGTCTGTCAGGAAGGGATAACAAGGTCCTGGAGTCCATTCCCCAAGAGGAAGAGATACATAATTCCATGCAGCATTTGAATCCCGATAGTGTGGCGGGGAAAGATGGTTTCCCGGCTTCCTTCTACAGATCTTCATGGGCGATGGTGAAGTAGGACCTTATAGTGGAAATCTAGGACTTTTTCAGGGGCAGCAGCTTACCGCGAGTTGCATGTAACACTACTATCGTTCTTATCCCCAAAACCATGTCCCCTAATACAATTCATCATTTTTGTCCAATAAGCATGTGAAACGTCCCTTACAAGATCCTTGCCAACATTATCAACATTAGACTATCCCTTTATCATCCAAATTGGATCGCCAAAGAACAACATGGTTTTGTGAGGGGGCGTTCCATCCAGGGGTGATCGCACTAGCCCAAGAAATGATCAGGGATCTAAAACACAATACTCGCGACTCCAATATCGCAATCAAGCATGATATGAGTAAGGTTTACAGCCTTATGGAATAGAGCTACATCAATCAGGTTCTTGCAGGTATAGGTCTTTCTACTTGGAACATTGATATCCTCTTCCGCTGTTTTAGCTCGACATGGTTGGCAATTTCGTTCATGGGGAAATCCTTTGGGATTTATAAGACTACCCATGGCCTGAGGCAAGGGGACCCAATCTCCCCAACTCTTTTCATCATTTACCAGAATGTGCTTAGCCGCCTCATTAATTGAAGTATAAGTAATGGAGAGATTCATTTGTATCGAAGAAGAAGGAGTTATCCACCTGTGTCACACCTCATGTTTGTGGATGACTCCATCATATTCACTAATGCAGCTAGCATATCTGTTCGAGGCCTGATCAAGGTGTTGGAGGAGTATAGCCATTGGAGTGGGCAAGTTATCAATAAGAGAAAGAGTAATTTTTATATCTCAAGTGGCACGACTGCCAGACAGGTTTAAGTGACAGGTCATATTCTGGGCATGCAGCGAGGTGATCCCCCACGCTTTATCTTGGCACCCCCTATCCACACAATGACTTCGAATTTGGGACTTCGATTCCCTTGTCAGTAGGCTCACAGAGCGGGTCCACAATTGTAAGAACAAACTCTTATCTTTCGGAGGAAGGATTGCACTGGTGAATAGTGTGCTTCTGTCTACTCCGGTTCATGCGCTCTCATCCATCAAGGTCCCTAAAGGTGTCATTAGGAATATGCAATGTATTTTTGCCGCTTTTATCTGGGATCCAGCGTGTGAGGGTAAACTTCATTGGGCTTTGTGGCACAGGTTAGCATGGCCTATCGGTGAGGGTGGCATCAATGTTCAATGTCTCAAGGACACCCTTTCCGATATATATGCAAAGATGGCTTGGGAGGTGCTGGAACGTCAAAAATTATGGGGGATCACCATGCATAATAGTTTCTTTGGGGACGGGGCTACAAGGTACTATCTTTCATCATCATTATGGGATGATATTGTTCCCCTTATTAACTATCTTAGAACTCACTCCCGATGGATTGTTGGGAATGGCGAATTCTCTTACTAGAATGAAAATTGGACTGGGGTGATCCTAGGGTATCCAGGCTATCCAGTTATGAACATATCCTTCAGAGAATCGTTTAATTACCTGGCCTTTACCGATTCCACCCTTGATAAGGTCCAACAAGATCAGTTCCAACTCATCGAGATTTCCTCCGCTCTGGATAGGTGTGTGTTTTCACCATCTCCATCGGGTTCCTTCACGTCCAAGGATTACTGCCAGATCCTCTCAATGCAGACCTCTGAGTATTATTGGAATGGTGTTCTTTGGGCCACGAACATCCACACGAAATATAACTTTCTGACTTGGAGAATTCGGAACAAATCAATCCCTACCGATGAGAACATTAAACGGTGTGGTGTTCCCTTGGCCTTGAGATGTGTGTATTGTATGAGGCATAAGGAGGAAACAACGGGGCACCTTTTCATTGAGAGTGAATGGGTGTTGGAGGTCAGGAACTACTATGGCATGTTCATGACTTTCTACAGTCCTGATATGGAGGCACAAACCTTTCTTGATTGCTGGTTTCATGGCATAGCTGAAGAGGGGCCTGTCACGACCCGTCCTCGGGGCCCGTGCTATGACTACCCCAAGCCTGCCTTCTATAGGCCAGGGGCTGGCAACTAGCACCAAGGTGTAATTCTCAATAAAAAGGGAAGGCATTGCCTTTTTAAAGTAGACAAACACCATAGAGCAAGCAAGAGAGGGTAAAAACTATGTAAATACTGGGTACAACAGTAAGTGCAAAAAAGTAAGTGGGCCAGAATAAAAACCCAAACTGAAAGTAAAGTACAACTGAAAAAGGGAGTAAAACAACTGAAAAGTAAATCCATAGCTTCGAGCCGTCCACTGAAAGTCCCACCTAAAGGGTGGGTACAGATAGCCTCCATAGCTCCTTAGGTCCAGCCTTCCGCTCCGAGTATGCCCCGCCCAGTGGTCCACCTCCGGGTACCGTTCTGCTCCTCGTGCCTCAACCACGATCAGCGCTGTCCGTCGTCTACAACCAACACAACATAGTGCGGGCATAGCTCGTGCAGGGGTGAGTATAAGCTACTCAGTAGGGACCCTGAGACCCTTGAAAGTATCCCAGAATCCACAAAGGATAATCCACAAAGGAAAGATACAATCATGAAGTAACATCCGGAACTACTTAGGTATATTCCCATACATATACCTAAGTCATCAATTCTCGTTCGACTCCAACATCCGAGCATAAGTAAAACCCATTACACACAGGAAACCACAACCCAATCCACACAGAAAAGCATAACGTAATCCACACATGATATAAAGTCAATCATATCGAAGATAAGGATTGAAAGTCAAGATACAGCTGAAACATGTATACTTCTTCGTAAGACGATAGAGATGATCAGATATTGCCACTGATTCATCTAAGCCGTCAGACCCACAAAGGATCGATAGGTACTAACCCCCGCAATGACCCACAAAGGATTGATAGGTAACTAACCCCCACAATGACCCACAAAGGACCGGTAGGTAACTAACCCTCACAATGACCCACACAGGATCAGACCCACACAGGATCTGTAGGCGCTGGCCCACACAAGACCGCCGAGCGCTGACCCACACAGGATCTGACCCACACAGTATCGGTAGCACTGATCAATGTAGGATCTCTGAGTGTTGTAGTCGATGCCATCGAATCCACGGAGGATTTCTGTACATTCATCATCATCGTCGCAGTCGCAGCCAGCTCTAGGGTTCCCGCACACAGCAAGCTCGTTCGGGAGGGTCCGCTCCATGAGCCGAGGGGATGATAAATCAACTGACACATAGTCCAGAGTTGATGTATCAAAAAGTTCCGTATTGTCAACAGGAACTCAACGTCACAGACGGCGCGTCAATCGGACGCCCGGTCTGAGAGTTATTGGCTTTTCCATCCCAGGGGTCTGTTTGGTTTTAAGTCAAAACCAACCCGACCGTACTCCAACTGTGTCCAAACCTTGAGCGAAGTAAGCCAAACGGTCCGTCTCACTTTGAGGAATCCATCAAAGTCTATGGTAAGTCAATTGGACGTCCGGAGCTCAAGTTATGAGCGTTTCCGCTCCGAGGGCCCGGTTGGTTTCGTGTACGAACCAACCCGGCCGAACCCAAAGTACTCAGAAACCTTGAGTGTAATATATCAAAACGACCATCTCGATCCAAGGATCGCATCGCCGATGACTGTGCGCCAATCGGAGGTCTGCGGGCCATGTTATGGGCAAAGGACCGTGAGAGGTCCGGAAGTGGGGGTTTTGGGCCCGGACAGACCCGACCCGAGACCCCCTGGGTCGGCCCGAACCGGGTCGAACCGACCCGGGTCCGGATCCGCACCGCCTGGGCGTGGCCCAGCCCGGCCTGGGAGCGACCAGGCGTGTTGGCCAGGGCCAGGTGGCTCAGCCGTTTCGGCCGAGCGGATGGGGGGGGGGGGGTGCCCCCCTATTTTGTAACCCCGGACCCCATGATGGGGGGACGCACATGCTGGCCAGCCGGGGGTCGTAACCCCCGGCTCCTCCCTTGACCGGCCGGTCGGCTGCTGCCACCACGGGACCGGTGCTGGCCGGTCCCCCTTCTCCGACGCCGGCGGCCCGGAACCGGCCGCCGGTCTCCTCACTCCGTTGGGGCCTCAGCCGCTGCCTTGGTCCGTCTGGCACGGCGCGACAGCGCCATGCCCCTCCGTCGTGGCCCCGCTCTGGCCCCGACGCTTTTGTGGTTCTCCAGCGTGGAGCGACGGCGCCGCCGCTTGGTTCGATTTTCAATTGCGCGGTGCGACGACGCCACACATCCTTGCCGCTTGTTCCTGCGCGGTGCGATGGTACCGCGTCACTTTCCTTTGAACTGTAATAAACAAAAAATATAAAAGAGGAGGGTCGCCATGTTTGTGCAGTCCGACCCCCTCCCGTTAATTGATAGCAAGCGGTCCAATTGAACGAGTAAAGTCGACAGAAGAAAATCAAGAATATCATCAAAAACAAAATTCCCCTACCTCGAGCATAGTCTGAACGGAGGTTCGTCGCGGAAAAACTGTCGCGGAAGGAGGCACCGCGGAAGGAGAATCATCATGTCATGGAGAAAATATTCGTCGGCGTCGCGTCGTTGATCTCTGAGGATCCGGTGTTCATTCCAACCTATGTCGGAGGTCGGAGTTCATTGCGTTCTTCGCGTTCTTAGCGTTCTTCGTCGAAGAAGAAGAAGATCTTCAAGCCCCTTAGCCTTTCTCCAAATCCTCTCAATGCAACAAGTTCCAGCCAAAATAAAATAAGTACTTCACTTATTTTATTAGCATGACTTAAGTATTTGAATTTCAATCATTCAAATTAAACTCACCTATTTAATTAACATAAGTTATCAAATTAAATGATGAGTTGAAGAAGTTAGGGAATATGAAGGGGTGGGGTTTGTGTGGTCCCCACCACCCTCATAACCTCCCATGGGATGTTGGGTGGTTTCCCCCAACTTTCACTCAATGTTTTTAACCACTTAGAAAGAAAAAAATAAAAATTGTAGCTAAATTTTTATTTTTAACTTCCACAATTTTTAACAACTTCTTTCGTGAAAACACAACTCAAGAAATGGTGTTCCTAAGCAATTACTGGCGCTGTGAATCCATCGGTGCACTCGGAATTTGATTCCAAGCATTGGTTCAAAAGTTAGAAAAACCCGATCATTCGTTCCCTGAACGTACCCGAGCTAAACTTCAGATAGAAATTCTAGGCACACTGGGCCTCAGAATCATGTGCCCTCAGAAACTGTGTTCTTGTAAAATCCCAAAGAAAACTAAGAAAAAATTTCCCTTGAATTTTAGGAGTCTTTACATTACTCCCACCTCAGGGATTTACGTCCCCGTAAAGATACATCAAAAACTAGGGGAACAAATGTGGGTACTGCGCACGAATCTGAGCCTCCCACTCCCAAGTGCTCCCTTGGAGGTTCCCGTGCTGCCATCTGATGCGCACTAGAGGAATCGACCGTCCAAATAGGACCCGATCCTGTCGATCCTTGATCTCCACTGGGACCTCCGCAAAAGTCACCCCATCGTCTATGTCCAGCTCCCCATGGTCAATAATATCCGTCGGGTCATGCAAGTATCTCCTCAACTGAGATACGTGGAAAATGTCGTGCACCCGGTGCAACTGAGGTGGTAGAGCCAGGTGATAAGTCACCTAGCCAATCCTGCTGAGGACCTGGAATGGTCCAATGAAGCACGAAGATAACTTTCCGCCTCGTCCAAATCTCTGTAATCCACATCGAGGTGAGACCCGCAAGAAGACATGGTCGCCATACTTGAACTCCCGTGGCCTCCGCCTCCTGTCAGCATAAGACTTCTGCCAGTTCTGAGATGTCCTCATCCTCTCCTGGATGACCTGGACCTTCTCTGTCATGGCCTGGACCATCTCTGGACCCACAATTGCTGACTCCCCAGGGTCTGTCCAGCACAGAGGAGATCTGCAAGGTCGGCCGTACAACACATCGTATGGTGCCATCCCGATGGTGGAGTGGTAGCTGTTGTTGTATGTGAACTCCACCAAGGGTAGGTGGTCCTCCCAGCTGTGACCAAAGTTGAGGAAACATGCGCGGAGCATGTCCTCGAGAGTTTTAATGGTCCTCTCCATCTGACCATCTGTCTGAGGGTGAAAGGCGGTGCTCAGACGTAGCAACGTCCCGAACGCCTCCTGCAACCCCTTCCAAACCCGGGAAGTAAAGCGAGCATCTCGATCAGAGATGATAGATGATGGCACACCATGAAGCCATACAATCTCCTGAACGTAGAGACATCCCAAGATCTCCACTAAGACCTACCTTATGATGGGTAAGAAGTGAGCCGACTTGGTGAGTCGGTCGACAATCACCCAAATAGAGTCGTGACCTCTAGAAGTGCATGGAAGTCCGATCACGAAGTCCATAGATATGCCATCCCACTTCCACTCCGGGACCTCCAAGGGCTGTTCCAAGCCTGCTGGTACCTGGTGCTCTGCCTTCACCTGCTGGCAGGTGAGACATCGAGAAATGAACTCTGCCACAACCTTCTTCATGCCCGGCCACCAGTGCTGTCGTCTGAGGTCCTGGTACATCTTCGCCACTCCAAGATGTAATGCCAAAGGGGAAATGTGAAACTCTCTCAGCACCTCCTCCCATAAAGAAACTGGAACCAAGGTATGTCCTCTGAAAAGGGGGTCGTGCTCCCCTCCTAAAGAGAAACCATCAGGTGCCTGACATGAGGATATCTATGCACGCCGTGTCTCACAGTCGGCATCCCCATGTTGTGCCTCTCTGACCCGCTGCAGTAGTGGAGGAGTGACGGTGAGTGACTGAAGAAAGGCTGCTCCATTGCTGTCCATGAAGGATATCTGCAAAGCGGCTACCTTCTCTGTCGCCTCCCCAAGTTGCTGAATGCCTGTCCTCCTGTTGAGAGCATCGACTACCACGTTCCCCTTTACAGAAGTATAGACTATCTCAAAGTCATAGTCCTGAAGGAACTCGAGCCATCACCATTGTATCAGGTTTAGTTCCTTCTGCGAGAAGATGTACCTGAGACTCTAGTGGTCAGAATAGACTGAAAAGCACTTGCCCATCAGATAGTGTCGCCACATCTACAGAGCGAAGACCACTGCTGCTAACTCCAGGTCATGGGTAGCATAGTTCTGCTCATGCTGCCTCAACTGATGTGATCCATAGGCGATCATGTCCTGATCCTGTATCAGGATAGATATGAGTCCAGTCCCTGATGCATCGCAGTAAACTACGTACCATACTCCCTCCTCCGACAACCTCAAGATAGGCGCGTTGGTCAATCTCTATCTCAGCTCCTGGAAGCTCTGCTGACATCTGTCTGACCACACAAAGGGTTTCCCCTTCTTCGTCAAAGCTGAGAGTGGTTCCGCAACTCTGGAGATGTCTGGCACAAATATCTGGTAGTACCCAACTAGTCCCAAGAAAATCCGCACCTCCGTCACGCTCCTGGGTGGATCCTAAGCTAGCACTTCCTCGATCTTCGAAGGATCCACTGCAACTCCCACCTCAGAGATGACGTGTCCCAAAAAGTGGATCTCGCATATCCATAACTGACACTTTTAGAGCTTTCCATAAAGCTGGTGCTCTCGGAGTGTGTCTAGTACAACCCAGAAGTGGTAGGCGTGCTCCTCCTCAGTCGTCAAGTAAATGAAAATGTTGTCGATGAAGACCACAAAAAATCGATCGAGGTATGGCATAAATATCATGTTCATGAGGGTCAAGAACACTGCTGGAGCATTGGTTATGCCCAATGGCATAACCAAGAACTCATAGTGGCCATACCGACATCTGAAGGCCATCTTCTGCACGTCCTCGTCCTGAACTCTGAGCTGATGATAGCCTGACCTGAGGTCTATCTTCGAGAACCACCATGATCCCTTGAGCTGATCGAAGAGGTAATCTGTCCTCAGTACCGGATACTTGTTCCTCACTGTCACCTAGTTCAGGCGACGATAGTCGAAACAAAGTCACAAGCTCCTGTCCGCCTTCTTGGCGAACAATATCGGGGAAGCCCAGGGTGAAACACTGGGTTGGATGAATCCCTTGCCCTACAAGTCATCCAAATGTACCCGTAGCTCTCGAAGCTCAGCGGGGGCCATCCAATATGCTGGAGTGGATATCGGGGCTATCTCGGGGTACAGATCAATATAAAAGTCTACCTCTCTGTGAGGAGGTAGTCCTGGAACGTCGTCGGGGAAAACTTCCCCATACTGATCCACCACTGCAGGAAAACCAGGACTCCGCACGTCAACCGCTCCTAGGATGAGGCTTGCCAACTGATGAGTGATGGGTTATCCTCTCCTCCGCGAGAGACCATCCTATGCTGCGAAGGCTCCCTTATCACCGGTGAAGGTGAACCTACTCCCGTTGGTGAGTACACACCGCACCTTGTGCCTAATACAGTCAATCTGATCATGGACTGTAGATAACCAATCCATGCCCAAGATGACGTCATAAGTCCTCAACGCTGCTACAAGAAGATCCCAGCTGAGGCTCTCGCCTCCTAGAGTAAGCTCACACTGCCGGCACCAATGCGTAATCGTCGAGTCTTCTCCCGTAGGAGTCTCTAACCGTAAGGATCGAGCCAATGAATCCATCAGAATCTCCGAGATCCGAAAAAGGGCACCGGCTATGAAAGAATGACTCGCTCCTGTGTCAATAAGAACTGCAGAAAGGGTGGAATAGACATAGATAGTGCCTCGAATCATCTCGAGCACGCCGTGGTCGTAGGCCTCCGCTGCCTGAAGCTGTGCACGGCTCTGCCCTCCAGCTCCCAGTGGTCGGGGTGGACCTCCTGGCTGTGGTGGTGGTAGAGCCTCAAAGCGTCACCCACCACCTGATGCTCGGCCAGCTCCTCTGCCCTGTCCGCCTGCTCCCTGCGGACCGCCACGATCGACCATATGCCTCTGCCTGGGTGGTCCCTCAACCATCTACTGCTCCTCTGCACGGCAGGTCGGGCAGTCACAAGCCATGTGGCCCTGCCCGCCGCATGCGTAGCACTGTCTGCCTCTCGAAAGACTAGCTTCACGTTGTGTGCCCCGCACCACTAAGCTAGTGTCCTGAGGTCGTCTGCCTGAGGGTCTGGTCTTCTTGGACCCATGTGGCATCCGTCGATTGCCTGCTGTAGAAGACTCTGCTATGTGCCGCCTTGCAGTAGGTCTCACTGCTGATGCAGGCTCATCAAGGAAGCTCTTGATCAGAAGGGATCACTCCAGTACCCCTGCCTGTGTCGGAATGCTGAGGGAGATCAGCGATGCCCTGATCTTCTGTCTCAATCCCTGCTTGAAGGTCCGGGCCTGGAATAATGAGTCCCATACCATGTCCGTCGAATAGCGTGAGAGATCTGTAAATCTCACCGAGTACTGGGCGACCGTCAAGCTGCCCTTCCGCAGCTGTAGAAGCTTTTGGATGCGCACCGCACAGAGGGTGGCCGGGACGAACTCCGAGCGGAAGAGGCTCTCAAAGTACGTCCAAAGAAGAGATGCCTCATCTGCACCTGGAGCATCAAGTTCCACCATTTCCCTGCTGCCGCATGCAGGAGGCTCGCTGCGAGGATCACCATGAGGTCTGCTGGTGTCCTCACTAACCTGAAATCTCGTAGAACTGCCTCCAGCCAATCCTCGGCGGCCTGAGGGTCCGTCTCCCTGCGGAACCTGGGCGGTCGCTGACGCTGAAACTTGTGCAGTGCACTAAGGCTACATGCATCGTCAGCAGCTGGGGCTTGTAGCATCGGTGGCTCGGTGGGTAGAGGTACCGCCGGTGCCTCTGATGTCAAAGGGCCCTATACCGAGGCCTCGTCGCTCGGTGGGATGTCATCACACACAACGATCGAAACTCTAGCTGGCTGTAGTCATGGGGCCATCCTGAAAAGAGACAGGTGTGCCACGGTCAGAACAATATACCTGGTGAGCTAACACAAAGTAATCACAAAGAAAACTTGAAACACACATGCAATCAATGTTTTTGTGCATTAAGTTAGAAATCAGAAGTCAGGGTCTTGCTGTTCGGATACGTCGGCCGCCGCAACAACACTGGACTCCCTGGACTGATAACCACACTCAATACTCTTAACTCTATTGCTTCACATAGAAAAATATCAGAGTCCTGAGTTCTGTGGTAGAACCGAACTCCTCTGATACCAATTTATCACGACCCGTCCTCAGGGCCCGTGCCGTGACTACTCCAATCCCGCCTTCCATAGGCCAGGGGCTGCCGACTAGCACCAAGGTGTAATTCCTGATAAAAAGGGGAGGCATTTCCTTTTTAAAGTAAACAAACACCACAGATCAAGCAAGTGAAGGTAAAAACTAAGTAAATACTGGGTACAACAGTAAGTGCGGAAAAGTAAGTGGGCCAGAATACAAACCCAAACTAAAAGTAAAGTACAACAGAAAATGGGAGTACAAAAACTGAAAAGTAAAGCCGCAGCCTCGAGCTGTCCACTGGAAGTCCCACCTGAAGGGTGGGTACAGATAGCCTCCAGAGCTCCTTGGGTCCTGCCTTCCGCTCCGAGTACTCCCCGCCGAGTGGTCCACCTCTGGGTACCGTCCTGCTCCTCGTGCCTCAACCATGATCAGCGTTGTCCGTCGTCTGCAACCAACACAACGTAGTGCGGGCATAACCTGTGTAGGGGTGAGTATAAGCTACTAAGTAGGGACCCCGTGACCCTCGAAGGTCTCCCAGAATCCACAAAGGATAATCCAAAAAGGAAATTTACAATCACGAAGTAACATCTGACACTACATAGGTATATACCCATACATATACCTAAGTCATCAATTCTCATTCGGCTCCAATATCCGAACTCAAGTACAACCCAGTCCACACAGGAACCCACAACCCAATCCACACAGGAAAGCATAACGTAATCCACACAGGATATCAAGTCAATCATATCGAAGATAAGGATTGAAAGTCAAGATACAACTCACACAGGTATACTTCTTCGTAAGACGATCGAGATGATCAGATATTTCCACTGATTCATCTAAGCCATCGGACCCACACAGGATCGATAGGTACTAACCCCCGCAATGACCCACAAAGGATCGATAGATAAATAACCCACAGAATGACCCACAAAGGATCTATAGGTAACTAACCCCTGCAATGACCCACACAGGATCATACCCACACAGGATCTGTAGGCGCTGGCCCACACAAGACCGCTGAGCGCTGACCCACACAGGATCTGACCCACACAATATCGGTAGCACTGATCCATGTAGGATCGCTGAGTGCTGTAGTCGTCGCCGTCGAATCCACGGAGGATTTATGTGCAATTGTCATCTTCGTCGCAGTCGTAGCTAGCTCTAGGGTTCCCGCACACAACAAGATCGTTCGGGAGGGTCAGCTCCACGAGCCGAGGTTCTGATACATCAACTGACACATAGTCCGGAGTTGATGTATCCAAAAGTTCTGTATCGTCAATAGGAACTCAACGTCACAGACGGCGCGTCAATCGGACGCCCGGTCTGAGAGTTATTGGCTTTTCCATCCTAGGGGCCCGGTTGGGTTTTAAGTCAAAAAAACCCGACCATACTCCAACTGCATCCAAACCTTGAGAGGAGTAAAAAAAATGGTCTGTCTCACTTAGAGGAATCCATTAAATTCGACGGTATTTCAATCGTACGTCCGGAGCTCAAGTTATGAGCGTTTCCGCTCCGAGGGCCCGGTTGGTTTCGTGTACGAACCAACCCGGCCGGACCGAAAGTACACCGAAACCTTGAGTGTAATATATCGAAACTACCGTTTCGATCCAAGGATCTCATTGCTGTGGATGGTGTGTCGATCGGAGGGCTGCAGCCCAAGTTATGGGCAAAAGACCATGAGAGGTCCGAAAGTGGGGGTTTCGGGCCCGGACCGACCCGACCCTAGACCCCCTGGGTCGGCCCGAACCGGATCGACCCGACCCGGGTCCGGGTCCGGCCCGCTTGGGCGCGGCCCAGCCCGGCGCGCTGGCCAGGGCCAGGTGGCTCGGCCGTTTCGGCCGAGCGGATGGGCTGGGGGGGAGCATGCCCCCTGTTTCGTAACCGCGTCCCCCATGATGGGGGGCCACACATGCTGGCCAGCCGGGGGTCATAACCCTCGGCTCCTCCCTTGACCGGCCGGCCCGCTCCGGCCAGCCGGCTGCTGCCGCCACGGGACTGGCACTGGCCAGTCCCCCTGCTTCGACGCCGGTGGCCTGGAACCGACCGCCGGTCTCCCCGCTCCACCGCGGCCCCGCTCCGGCCGCAGCGCTTTTGTGGTTCTCCGGTGCGGCGCGACGGCGCCGCAGCTTCGTTCGATTTTCAATTTCATGGCGCGACGGTGCCGTGTATCCTTTCCGCTCATTCCCATGTGGAGCGACGGCACCGCGTCACTTTCCTTTGAACCGTAATCAACACAAAAGATAAGAGAGGAGGGTTGGCCGTGTTTGTGCGGTCCGGCCCCCTCTCGTTAATCGATAGCAAGCGGTCCAATTGAACGAGTAACGTCGATGAAAGAAAATCACGAATGTCATCAACAAAAAAATTCCCCTACCTCGATCGTAGTTTGAAAGGAGGTCCATCTCGGAAAAACCATCATGGAAGGAGGTGTTGCGGAAGGAGAATCGTCGCGTCGCAGAGAAAAGATTCGTTGGCGTCGCGTCATCGATCTCCGAGGATCCGGCGTTCTTGCCGACCTTCGTCGGAGGTCGGCGTTCTTCGTGTTCTTCACGTTCTTCATCGAAGAAGAAGAAGATCTTCAAGCCCCTTATCCTTTCTCTAAATCCTCTCAATGCAACAAGTTCCAACCAAAATAAAATAAGTACTTCACTTATTTTATTAACATGACTTAAGTATTTGAATTTCAAACATTCAAATTAAACTCACCTATTTAATTAACATAAGTTATCAAATTAAAGGATGAGCTGAAGGAGTTAGGGAATATGAAGGGGTGGGGTTCATGTGGGCCCCACCACCCTCATAACCTCCCATGGGAAGTTGGGTGGTTTCCCCCAACTTCCATTCAAAGGTTTTAACCACTTAGAATGAAAAAAATAAAAATTGTAGCTAAATTTTTTTTTTAACTTCCACAATTTTTAACAACTTCTCTCGTGAAAACGCAACTACAGAAAAGGTGTTCCTAAGAAATTACCGGCGCAGTGAATCCATTGGTGCCCTCAGAATTTGATTCCGTGCACCAGTTCAAAAGTTAGAAAAACCCACTCATTCGTTCACTGAACGTACCCGAGCTAAACTTCAGATAGAAATTCTGGGAACACCGGGCCTTGGAATCAAGTGCCGTCAGAAACCGCATTCTTGTAAAATCCCAAAGAAAATTAAGAAAAAATTTCCCTTTAATGTTACGGGTCTTTATAGGGCCGGAGAGAGGGGATCACACACTTTTTCTTCATGCAGGCTGATGGGGCTTATGGTTTTCAAGGAATAAGTGGGTTCATGAGGGCGTGTCCTCAACATGTTTCTCTATCGTGACTCTCATTAACATTATGCTGCTTGACATGAGTAGGGCTCTCAATCACTAGAGGAAGGCGACCTCGCTATAATGGTTTAAACCTTCTTCTACTAATTCCACTACTAGCAATATTTTTTCATCAGGCAATAGGGTTCGCTGGTCCCCTCCTCCTAGGGGATTGAATTTGAACACCGATGGCTCCTGCACCTCAGGCCTCATGCGTGGCGGGGGCACTGTCCGTGACAGAAATGGATCTGTCATCCTGGATTTCTCCATCTAGCTTGGGCATGACACCTCCTTACAGGCAGAGGCATTGTCCATGCTTACATGCCTTACTGTTTGTCAGTAGAGAAGTATGAAGATTTTGGAAGCAGAAACTGATTATCTGATCTTGTCCAAAGCCTTTCAAAACCTTGGTGATATCCCTTGGTCGATTGAGTGTGTCATCAGGAAGTGTTGTTCCATCTTCGACAACAATATCAATGTGTCCCACACCTGGCGAGAGGGTAACAAAGTAGAGGACTATATGGAATCGCTTGGCTCTCCAAGTCTAGGGGATATTCTTTTACATGATTACCATATCTTGAAGTAGGAAGGGATCAACATCATTCGAGGGGATGACCTCGGTGTCCATTACTTTAGACCCCCATAGTACTGTGTCTCTCATGAACTTCCATTGCAGGCTATCTTGTTTGCTTTACATCCCCTTGAATAAAAAATTTTAATGTTGAGTTGTGTGATTTTAGTATGCATCCAGCACACCAAACCACACCTATTCCAATAATCAAATAGGGTAACACCTCAACTGAGAATGCTATCCCAAAAAGACACAGCTCCACCATATTCCGTTTCATCCCTTATGGTAACCCCAACTCCACCGTATGAAGGGTTTTCCTAAGAGAAGGGAGGATAAATTAATCAATCAAGGAAAATAAATGTATTTGGGAATAGTTTTGTGGTGGGATACCTCCGCACCCATGCAATATTTCCACCTCCACCACAAATAGATTTAAAACATTTTGAATTAAAAGTGAAATATTGCAGAAAACCATGAAACCTACCCTAGTGTCAAGCCTCAGGTTATCCCCTAATTTTTGAGGATAATAGGTCATGTTGGATAGAGGAAGAAGAAAATAGGATAATTATATTAGGGTTGGAAGATAAATAGATATGGATGAAGATAGAGACACTTGAATTAAAAATATGAAAATGCATTACATGAGAAAATAAAACTACCTTAAAAAGAAAAGAAACGAAAATTTATATATTAGTATAATGTGCCTAGGCCTCATATAAAATAGTGGTGTTGAAATCCCACTTCTGCATGAGTGAAATCTTCCTTTTAAAGGCCAAGGGTTTCAATCCTTTTGTCTTCAAATTTCATATCTTTAAAATCTCTATTTAAGATTTCATTCAGATTATGTCCACCGAAAGATTCATTATGGTAGTCCTAATTAATGGATGAATATTGACATGGTGTCTTCATGAAATATGTTCCAAAATATATTATACGATTCTCCAAAAAATATCATCATTATCCACACTCTGTAGTAAGGGATATGTCCAATTAACATTTATATTTTATTCTGGTTGAATGTTTCCTTTTTAGGCCACAAAAGTTTAGTATCCATGGGGTTCCTTAATGAAGAAAAATCTTCATAATCTACAACAGACAAATGAACCATTTAATTTTCATTCAATTACAATTTTAATCACACCAATTATATGTGTTTTGACTGATTTATGATCAATTAATTGAGGATGGGTCCACACAGTCATCCCGAATAATTTTCCAGCTTGATTAAATTTTTCGACCCCTTGGATGAATAAATTAAATCTTATTCTAGAAGAAAAATAAATCAATGAATCTATTAAAAAGGAATCAAATAAATCAAATTTATATTTTAAAATATTTGATCGAATTATCAAACATATTAAAATCTGTCTATATTTCTAAATTAAACAGTTTTCCCATTTAATCTCAATCACCATATAAATCCAAAATTGATGTAAATAACACAGATTGATAAATTTTTAGTGATTAAATAATAAATCACTTATAATAAATGATGAAAATATTATCTCTATCAATTCCCCCACACATAAAATATTCTTGTATTCAAGAATAAAATATCAACATGGAATTTGAAGGGCACTAATGTTACCAATATTCAAATTTAAAAGAAATAAAATCAAATAATTATCAACATCTGGTCAACTTTTCAAGTTCTACAAAAAATATCAATTTAATTTCCTATTTTTCAAAGTAACAATAAATTCTGGAATTTTACTTCTCCCCTTTGAAAAATGATGGATCTTCTCCATTAATTCATTCAAGCTTCTCAATTTATTATTATTAAACATGCTAAATAATGATCTACCCCTCTTTTGAATGTTCTGTCCCATCACTCATGATACAATTTAAGTGGAGTTATGCTCATACCATAAGAACATTTTCCTTATCCATAGGCCTTTAAAGGAACTATTTTATCCACTTTGTAAAGACAAAAATCACATAAAATCACTAGGACTTGCAATAAAGGTTCAAATAACTCTATGTAATAGGGTTGGTGGGTAAATAATTTAAATAATTTAAGGCCAGAAGTAGGAGTTTTTTACACTTAAGTACAGTTCCTGATTAATAAAGTGAAAACATAGGATGAACCTCACTCAAATACCCATGATAATGTGAAACACAATACCCCTACTTTTTATGACATGGAACATAAGTCAATAATTGATTAGAAAGAATGATACCATCCATGTTCTCCCCCATTTTTGTATATATATATATATATATTAAATCTCTAGAGAGGCAAAAATTTATTTTTTTTCTTTTTTTTAAGCTCCAGACAAGAACAACTTTGTTTTCAATTTAATTTCATGTTTTTAAGGAGAAACAAATGAAGTGAAAGAAGAATAACAAAATGATAAATCATGAACAATTTTATAATAATACACTACCCAAAATGAAAAAACACACCTCACACCACCTAAAATCATACACATCCCAATTAATGAACATGAAAGGACCTTCCCCCACACTCAAATTGAAATATCAATGCAAAAAATACTAAAAGTGTCGGTAGATAAGGAAATATCAGCTTGTAATGTGGATTAATCTAACAAGGAAATTCATGTATTCTATGGGAAAATTAAGGATAAATGTAAGGGTGGGTATTAGGTAAATATATGGCTAGCCAATGTAGTGCCTCAATCATTTTAAATGTGTTTTTGAAAAATAAAAGCTTTGAAAAATTTTAATACCAGTTTTGGAAGGTGGCATGTCCCAAGATCACTCAATAAATATGCTTAAGATAATATATAAAATATTTGTTCTATAAATCCTCTTGGGAATTGTAATATAATATAGGTTAATCACTTATGGTGTGATTTATAGTAACAAATTCATTCAAATGAATCTTAGAAATTCAATTAATGAAAGATGGTAGGGAAACTTCATTTACCTGAATCAATTAATTCTATCAAATCATGGGTATTCATTTAAATATTTTTGATTCACTTTAATCATAAAATTATCCATTCTACTCATTTAATATTATTAAAATTGATATCTGAAACATGGAATAACTGGATTCCTAATAAACTCATGTCTCTTATAAAAGTAAATTAAAACAAGAATTCAAGAGTGGGAATTCAATTCTAGTTTAATGAGAAAAACAAAAATGTAAGGAGTTTCAAAGGTAAACATTAAAAGTAAACTCCCTTTTGAAATGAAGCTTGGTTTTTTTCCTGTTTGGGGGTTCCCTTCTGCCATAATGAACCTATAAAAGACAATTACTAAATTAAATGAAAGGACTATGTCAATAAAGCTAAAAAATATAGGAGGGAGTAGGCCGCATGCTATGCTACTTCTATGAAATTAATTTGGAATCTAAATTCCTAGAAAGCAAGTAAAGAGAAGTCTAGTTACGATCCCACAAGTGGGCCCTGAACTATTTTAATACCTCCAGAGGGAAATACCATCTATTATCCATAATACAATGGTGGGAGGATCTTCTTGTACATGAACCACCACATTTGTTTCTTCCCATATTGCAGTTCTTTGTTCTTGTTGAGGAGAAATCCATGTATAGAGTGCACCAGATCCACCCCCTTCACAATTAGGTACTTCTTGCATGGAGAGGGTAGGATGAAGTATGGATCCTACTCCTCTTCATATTCTACTTGTGAAACATATTATTCAAAATATAGTGGTTTATCTAGATGTGAAACATGAAATGAATAATCAAAGGGAGATACAAAACTTAAATTTGAAATATTATTTTCAAAATATTTCTTTTTAAGGAAGGAAAATTTTAGATTTTGTTCTTTAGAAATTGACACTTGTATATATTCATGGGCTTCCTCAAGTAGATGATCAATGTCCTCAGGGAGAACCAGGTGTTCCCCAATAAGTGCAATTTCTTCTTCATCAACTTCCTCTAGGGTGATTCATGGATTTTACAAATATGAAAAATTCAAAATCATAATGAGTGACACTCAAATAATATTGAATTAAATCAAAAAATATAGAGTTCAAGAAAGGATTATCTCCCAAAGGATCTTCTAGTTCAATAACTTATTTAGTGATAAGTGCCTCTTAGAGTCGATCTTCACTTGATAGAGGTACGTACTCAGGATCCTCTAGTATTTCTTCGAATTCTACCTCTTGGGTGGTTTCTTCATATTCCATTACTAGAGATAGGTATAACATTGGTTTCTCATATACTTTGAAAAAAATTAAGCGATCATGTTGCATTTCAATTTCTACCCATTTTCCCTAAATTTATCCAACTTCACATGATCACCCTCTTGTAAATTAGAAGAAAATAATCTTTAATCTATCTCATCTAGAATTGGTTAAGAGAGGTGGAATTAATATTCAAGAACATCCTCTTTTACCCCCTTGGGTTCTTCAACATAAAAAACCAGGGGGAAATTTCTTCCAAAACATGCTCAGGCTCTTGCTCCGGTTCAAGCTTGAGTTGCTCACATTGTGCTCAAAAATTTTCAAATGCAGTTTTCATTTTTCTCTGGAAGACATCCACAGTTTTTCTAATCCTATCCAACTAGTCATTTAAATCACTATAACCCACTTCTGGTTCTTGATATTGCACCTACAAGTAATCATCCCATGCATAATAGTTTGAATTTGAATACATCATGGAAAATGGGTTTTTAGATATTTTTAAAAGAAATAATGAAAACGAACAACAATTTGAAAATATAAAAAGTAAATTAAAGAACTGTTTAGCTCCCCTAAAATAGTGCCGGTTTTGACGCACGCCTGTCGTAGGGCATGGAAAAAGAAATTTATTTTCCTAATATAACATAGATGCTAACTAGGGTTGTCTAACTTGAAGAGCTTTATTAGTTTTTCACCTACTTAATCTATATAAACTAAACTAATTATTGGTTACATGTACTTAGTCAAGGAATTTAATGATGTTTAAATTAAATAAAAGTTAAAAATATCATGTAGTGAAAAAATGTAATTAAAGAAGAAAGAACATGGTCCTAAGGTTGTGTAACATGGGTTCATTCATTCATTATTTATTGTTTTAAATTCAATTTGATAATTAATTTATTTAAACATAATTAATTAATTAAGCTCCATTTATTTATTTAGTGTGGGATTTTAGAATGCGTTTGGCACACCAAACCACACCTCCGACAATAGTCAAATTGTGTAACACCTCAACCGAGAATGCTATTGTAACATCCCAGGAAAATAAAGAATATGAAATTTTCATATTGATTAATATTTTTGATTTAAATATTAATTTTACTTTAAAGGGTTTTCTATGTTCGATAGCGTACCTGATACACAACAATAGATTTCTTTGAAATCTTACGTTGCACACTAATAATTTAATATTATTATTTTAAATGGTAGTTAACTCCTAGCTAATGTATTGGAGGAAATGAAAAAAACTAACTACAATATGATTATACATGTTTGTTAATTTTATTTACATTTATCCAATAAAAGTGAGAGGCTTAAAATGTGAATGAATCTAATTTTAAGCATGAATGCTCTAATATTCAGTAAAAGGTCGATTTGCTTCCTTTTGATGGAAAACCCATTTTAAATCTAGTTTTTTCACTTTTATATGTTCTAATTGACCAAAAAAATATTTCTTTAGAATCATTACATCAAAATTTACTTTGGGTAAATTTTTGTAATTTTTCCGATAAAGTTCATTTTTAACGAATAGTGAAACATATTATATTTTAATTGAAAACTCTGTTTTAATCTAATTTATGTATATGGATAGATTATCTTTTTAATTGGTTTTAAATAGTAATTAGAATATATTTTTAACATTTAAACCAATTTTGGTCATTGGAATTAACTTCACTTTGAAATTGGACATAAGCAAGTGTAAATATTTTGATAGTTATTGTTTATTAAAAACACGCTATTTATTTTAACAACATGAATTAATTTTAAAATTAATTAATGAAACTTTTATGTTTTGAATTTGGAAAATTAAAAATTATTTTTGAATTTGGAATTTCAAATATAGTATAGGCAGAATGTTTTGTATTTTTCTGAAAAACTTCAATTTTTGATGAATAGTGAAACCACTTAGTACTAGTTAAAAAAACTGACTTTTGAATTTAAATGAAATTTTACCACTCCGGTTTATAAAATCTGATAGAAATGGTTGTTATTATTAAGTAAAATGTGGTTCAATAAGATGAAAATAATTTTTGGTGAATAGTAACTTTTGACTTTTATTTACGGCGGTTAAAGATAAATAAGGTAATTCAAGGTAAAAAGAATATTATAATAACTCAAAATTACCTTAACACTTGTACAAACCTTATTGGATTAGTCATGGCTGACCATGGGTATCTTTGGGTCGATTTTGGGACCCCATGGAGCAACGTAAGAATGATAACGACACTTTAGATTCATTAATTTAAAGTAAAGGTAAAAATGACAACAACAAAAATCATTCAGTAAATTAATTTTTATATTGTGTTATATAATAAATATTTTTGACTATAAATATTATTTAGAAAGATAAAACTATTTCCTAAATTATTTTATTATTTTATAATTTTTAGACATCGAATAAATTAAATTATTTATGACACAATAATAATACATTATTTACCTCACTAATAAATTATTTAAATAAATAAGATTATAATGATTAAAATATTATCCAAAACCTGTCCAGATCCTATTGGATGATTTTATTTTGACTAAGAGTCATATTATATTCAACTATAATGATTTTTTGTCCTTTACAAACCGAATATCATTATATAATAAAATAATATTTTCACACTTTCCTAAAGAGCCCCTAATCTCCCTTATAAATAGAGACCACTTCTAACCCATTCCACACACCTCTCAAGACATTTGGCTCGTCCAAACTCTACTCATCCAAACTCTTCCCAATTAAGCTCCCTAAATCCATCTCTTCCTCTTTTAATCCTTACGTTAGGTAGAAGGCACTTCAAGAAGTCCTTTTGGTTCAAACCAAATGAAGCTACCAAATTAAAGGTAACCGTTTCTCTTAACTTCTTTTCTATTATTTTACTTCTCCAACCCCTAAAACCTTTTAATTACTTTAGTTTATAGAAAAAAAATTATCCTCAATATACTAGGATGTTGTTATAATAATTATTATAACTACACATACACAAACCTCCATCTAATGTGTGATGAACATAATGTTTCTGTGGATGGAAAACTAACGCCTCACAAAATGATGATTGTTCAATTACCTCTTACCGTATCTCATGATGTACATTATGGTCGCACTGTATTTATATATGATATATATTATGTTTATTTTTTCTTTATGCTTATGTATTTTCCATTTATATCATACCTTTATGGTTTCCATTATAGGTAAACGCAATAATTTCATTTGAGGAAGTGTGGACTACCGCCCCTCAAAGTGATATGACTTGTTAATGCCATATGTGGGACATAAAAAAGATGGATTTAATGATATTATATATGATATTATAATGAAATTATAATATACCTATGTATCATTATCATTTAATTCCATTAAAATAAGAAATATAAATGAAAGTTGCATTCATGCGTACATACGACTTACCATCTCCATGAACGATGCATTTCATTTCTTACCTCCAAATGTTATGTACATTTATGTATATATATATATATATACTGGATATATATGATATATATGATATCTAAATATTTAATTTCATTCTTTATATAATGGACTCTTGACCACATGGACAACTTGTAAATATAAGGTGTTCATTTTTGACTCAAGTATCAAATATCGAAAAAACGAACGTTATTAACTTAAATGATTACATAATGTTTATAACATGATAATAAGTGATATATAAGGAATAATTAATTTTAAAAAGGTTCTTAAGCAAGTATAAATTTACTTTAGTTTATTATTCAGGAAGAACAATGAACCAACGAGTCAAGTCGGACACGAGGTAAGAAGATTTCTTATCTCACTTTTAATTTTGTGAGATTTCCATTGTTCGACACTAATTTATTCCATGTGGTGTATTGTGTACTAATAATTGATATATATTATCCTGATTCTCTTTATATTCAAGTTATTCTATGAATCATTTTGTGGTTATTAACTTTTGGTGATACTACTCGATTGATTACAACGTTGTAAGGGATTTTCATCTCACTTTTTATTCCTGTGAGATTCATGCTATATTTGATACTATTTCCTTTTGTGTGGTGTATGTACTGCCTATGATTGTGTTAATTGTATAATATAATTAAATTTATGGGTATTTAAATATTCATTTTATGATCCTTTTTTCATGGGTTGTTTCTTTGATTAGTTACCAAATCTATAAGGGAATTTCAAACTTAAATTTCCACTCAGTGGGATTTACGCATACTTCATTGATCATTTTACTCCATGATTATGTGTGGAGTCACTATTTATTATTTGTGTAGAAATTTAAACTCCCCTTTATGTGGATATACTTTTGATACACATAATCACTCCATTTATAAATTATCAAGTCATTGATATTAACTTGATAAGAGTAATTTTAAAATCAATATCCATTTATTCAGTTAAAAATCCAATTCATTGGTGTTGTTTTTACAAGAATATATGTGAATGTACTCTAATTTATTTACACTGAATATCCAATCATATTGAGTGTATTTATATTTTTCACACAAAATTATGTCCTTGATTTATCCTTAACCTAAGGATGTAGTCTTTATAAGATATTTCATCTCAATTTACATTCCATCGAGACTTCTTTATTGTTATACACCAATTCACTTTTATATGGTGTATATAATGTACTTTGACATAGTATATCATGAATACCTTTATTATCATGATATTATAATTTTTTTGTTACCTCAATTATTTTTATTCAATTTTCTCTCTTTTGGTTAGGAACACTAACTAAAATATCATTTTAAATGTTTTAAATATTTAGTATTTTAAATATTTCTCATTATTGCCCAATTTTTCAAAATGGGTTCTAGGATTTATTTATATGGACATTATTGTTTTCAAATTATAAATCATTTAAAAGATTACAAGTGGTATGGGACACTTTGATTCAAAAATCTCTTTTTAAATGGTTTTGAAAATGATTTGATAAAGCATTGTTTATTTCAATATCTTGATTTGATATATTGGAATGTGTAAATGTTATCTTTCCTTTATAGTTGTGATATGTGTTGTGATTATGTTATGGTTATTGGGAATTTTTTACATATATGGGTGGTTTCGTGATAAACCTAGGGCGAGTGATCCCGAGATAGCTCTCCAATGCATTGGGTAACGTGACGGAGGTAAACATGAATGTTTCTCCTAAGAGGTTTAGGGAATATAATGTGATGGTTATTCCAAATGTGACTCACTAAATAGCTGTGATAGCTAAAATGTTTGTATGTTATGAATTCCATAAGTTACCTTTATGATTTATGATTTCTCTATGTTATTCATAAATCTTATCATTTCATGAGGTATGTTATGATAAAAAGTATGGTATCATTGATTTGTATTTATTGATGGTATAATGTTTCTTTTCATTATTTTATAACCCTTTCTGAGATTTTTATGCTCATCCATTGTTTTGAAATGTTTTTCACAGGACATAAAGATGAATAGTGTCAAGGATGAGATCAAGGAAAAGTCATGCTGTCTAAAACATAGAACTAGACGTGTCTTTTTTTTTTGAGTTTATATTTTATAAAAAATGGAAACCATGTTGAAGTGTCTACTTTTTAATCTTTTGATATGTAATAGTTATGTCCTAGTTCTATAAAAATCTAAACCTGAAAAGATCCTTAATGTGAATTATTCATTTAATTCAATATTATGTAATGTTTTAAGGCCAGGTCCTTATAGTTGGTATCAAAGGTCATTTTAGATAACTTTAGAGGTTAGGGTGTTATTCATAATGGTTTGCATATTGGAAAGAGTCATTGTTTTTTTTTGATAAAGTGAATGAGTTTAAGATAACATGAGTAAGTCTATCTTAGTATTTACCCTCCTCATAAGATATTATATGATGATTTTACAGATATACTCACACTGACCTTTTTTGTTTTAGTAAATGGATGGATCGAGCGGGAATAAAAGTAAGAATGGATGTGAAGAAAAATGTGACGGTTTTCTAAATGATCAATTGAATAAAATGAGAGCTGCAATGAGAACTCTTGTGGTTCTTCTCAATCAACTATTTGGAGTCATGATTGACCACCTGAACCTTAGTGATTCTTATATGAAAACATTTATGCAGGAAACAAATCCATACGGGAGTTCAAGTAATAATCATAAAGGTAAGTATGTTAAAAACCTTTCAGTTAAGGATGTGGAAAGAAACACCTAAGAAAATGTTTCAAAGGGACAAGAAGGTGCTATAAATGTGGAAATGAAGGCCATAAACCAAGAACCTGCGATGGAAAAAGGAATCATCCAGTTGAAACTAGGAAAGGGAAAGAAGTTCTTTCTGATTGATCAATTGAATGTTTTAAATGTGGTGTGCATGGTCATTATACAAACACATGTCCTATGAAGATGTTTTGGGAATGGGATCACCAGTATCGTACAAATATTTGTTTACCAATACCTAATGCCATTCCGATTGAGGATGAAGAAACTGACAATGACCAATGAAAGGTATGGATTATTTCTTAACATATGTTTTGATATTATTTAATCTTATGATATAATTCTTGATTTTGTTTGTAGGAAAGTGTTATTTCAGAATAATTTGGAAAAGAATGGTTAATGGATCATGAAGAATGTTGAATGAGTAAGAAGTCAACATATATGGGATTCAAGTGTTATGGTAGATTTTAGGATGGTTAAAATTTTAAAATTATTAATGCTCTTTCGATGATGGGATTACATTAGAAGACTTTTTATATTATTTGTAACCCCCAAGTTTGATATATGAAAACTTTATTCAAGGAATAATTATCTTTTCTTTTGTGGATATAGTTATAAAGAACCATTTGGGTTTATATGATCCTTGAATTTGAGGAAATTACAGGTTAATACATTTTGGGATGCAAAATAAAAGTTATTAGATAAACTTTGTGGTTAAAATATGTTATGGTTATTTTTGATGAATTTATCTCTTTTTTGGAATTTTATAAAATTATATTGTATTCGAAAAAGGATGACACATAGACTATGTGACAACCTATCTCGTCGGACAAAGCTGCGGGAATCAGACCCACAACCAAAGTGCGATTTGGATTTATCACCTACCACTAGACTACGTGAAGTCCCTGGTTAATATGAATAATTTTTTTAGTTAGTTGATTTTATGAATCAATAATATGTTTATTTTGGGATATCTATGGAAATGATTACCCTATCATGGAGAATATGTGATTAGGTTAATTACTTTTCAATATTAAACTTTAAGAGTAACTAATATTATTTAGAGATAAATGTTAAGATTTATCTTAGAAGACTATGTGATTAAATACTTCTGAGGTTAAGGTTTAAATCTTAGTTTGGATTACATTAAATAATTTTATGGACAAATGTTTATTGAATGGTATTTGTTGAAATTTGGGTATTGTTAATTTTTTTTGGAGATTAAGAGTAGTTTTTCATTTTGTAAAAGTTTATCCTTTTTTGGGATTATCTAATCTTTTACTAAACATTTTGGGTTTGGTTGATGTATAAAGACAAAGGAAATATGTAGTTCATATTTTTTGGATTATGTGATACTCTAGAAGATTATTTTAGCGCTTTTAATATGACTAAGTCAGTTTGAATACTCATCGTTTGGAGAAAAGATGAGTTTGTGGTAGGAATTTAGTAAAGGGTGAAAGTCTACATGACAAGTAAGTATGTTTCCTTATGTTTTCAATTAAGATCATAAATAAATTCCCCAAATTTATGGAATGTAACTTCAAACAAAAAATTTTCCTGTTAACTTTTTCTACTGGGGAATCAAGGATTGTTTAACCCATCACATGTTTGTGATTTTCTGGTGGTTAACTCTCTCATAATCATGTTTTCTATCACTCTTAATCAGAACTTGACCATTTGTTTTCTCTTCCATATCAATGTTTTCCTACATGGGATACTAGTTTGGGTTATCTCAGGTGACCTTTGTAATTATCTTACTTTATATTAAAGTGATATTTTAATTGACTCTTTTTCCGATGTGGGACTTTCAATGATGTTTCCGAGCCCAATTTTAAAATTGCGTGGACACAATTCCCAAAAGGGGGGAAGGATGTAACATCCCAGGAAAATAAAGAAAATTAAATTTTTATATTTATTAATATTTTTGATTTAAATATTAATTTTACTTTAAATGGGTTTCTATGTTCGATAGCGTACCCGATACACAACAAGAGGTTTCTTTGAAATCTTACGTTGCACACTATTAATTTAATATTATTATTTTAAATGGTAATTAAATCCTTGCCGTTGTATTGGAGGGAATTAAAAAAACTAACTATAATATTATTATACGTGTTTGGTAAATGTATTTACATTTATCCAAAAAAAGTGAGAGCCTTAAAATGTGAATGAATCCAATTTTAAGCATGAATACTCTAATATTCCGTAAAAGGTCGGTTTAATTCCTTTTGATAGAGAACCCTTTTTAAATATATTTTTTTGTCACTTTAATATGTTTTACTTGACCAAAAAAATTATTTCCTTATAATGGGGACATCAAAATTTACATTGGGTAATTTGTTGGAATTTTTCCGATAAAGTTCATTTTTAATGAATAATGAAAAATATTGTACTTTAATTCAAAACTATGTTTTAATATAATTTATTTATATGGTTATATTATCTTTTTAATTTGTTTTAAAGAGTAATTAGAATATATTTTTACCATTTAATCCAATTTTTTTCACTAGAATTAATTTCACTTTGAAATTGGACATAAACAAGTGTAAATCTTTTGATAGTTGTTGTTTATTAAAAACACGCTATTTGTTTTAACAACTAGAATTAATTTTAAAATTAACTAATGAAACTTTTATGTTTTGAATTTGGAAAAATAAACATCATTTTTGAATTCGGAATATCAAACATAGCATAGGCTGAATTTTTGGGATTTTTCTGAAAAACGTCAATTGTTGATGAATAGTGAAACCACTTAATAGTAGTTAAAAAAACTGACATTTCCATTTAAATAAAATTTTACCACTTCTGTGATTTGAATTTAGAAAATCCAACATACATGGTTATTATTAGTAAGTAAAATTTGGTTCAATAAGACGAAAATAATTTTTGGTGAATAGTAACTATTTACTTTTATTTACCGCGGTTAAAGATAAATAAGGTAATTCAAGGTAAAAAGAATATTATAATAATTCCAAATTACGTTAAAACTTTTCCATAAATTATTGGATGAGTCATGGCCGACCATGGGAATCTTTGGGTCTATTTTGGGACCACATGGAGCCATTTATGAATGATAATGACACTTTAGATTAATAAATTTAAAGTAAAGGTAAAAATGACAATAACAAAAACCATTTAGTAAATTAATTTTTATATGGTGTTATATAAAGAAAATTTTCAACTATAAATATTATTTAGAAAGATAAAAATATTTCTTACATGATAGTATTTGTTTTATAAGTATTAGACATAGAATAAATTAAATTATTTATGACACAATAATGATGAAGTATTTACCTCATTATTAAATGATTTAAATAAATAAGATTATAATGATTACAATATTATCGAAAACCAATCCAATTCCTATTGGATGATTTTATTTCGACCATGATTCATATTATCTTCGACTATAATGTTTTTTGGACCTTTATAAACTTAATATAATTATATAATAAAATAATATTTTCACACTTTCCTAAAGAGCCCCTCCTCTCCCTTATAAAAGAAGACCACTTGTAACCAATTACACACACCTCTCAAGCCATTTTTATTGTCCAAAGTCTTCCCAATTAAGCTCCCTACATCCATATCCTCATCCTAGAAGCCTTACCTTAGGCCGAAGGAACTTCAAGGAGTCCTTTTGGTTCAGACCAAAGGAAGTTACCCAAATTAAAGGTAACAATTTCTCTTAACTTATTTTCTTTTATTTTACTTATACAACCCCTAAAACCTTTTTATTCCTTTCTTTTATAGAAACACCAGTATACTAAATATACTAGTATGTTTTTATAATAACTATTCGAACTACACTTACACACACCTCCATCTAATGGGTGAAGAACATAATGTTTCTGTGGATGGAAAACTAACGCCTCACAAAACGATGATTGTTCAATTACCTCTTACCGCCTCTCAGGGAGGCCATTATGATGGAACTGTATTTATATATGATATATATTATGTTTATTTTTTCTTTATTCTTCTGTATTTTCCATTTATATAATACCTTTACGGTTTCCATTATGGGTAAACGCGATAATTTCATTTGAGGAAGTGTGGACTATCGCCCCCTCAAAGTGATATGATTTGTTTATGCCATATGTGGGATGTAAAAAGGATGGAGTTAATGATATTATATATGATATTATACCAGAATTATAATATAACTATGTATCATTATCTTTTAATTCTATTAAAATAAGAAATAGAAATTAAAGTAGCGTTCATGCGTACGTACAACTTACTGTCTCCATGAACGGTGCATTTTATTTCTTACCTCCAAATATCATGTACTATTATATATATATATATACTGGATATATATGATATATATGATATCTTAAAAATTAAATTCATTTTTGATATAATGGACTATTTACCACATGGACAACTTGTAAATATAAGGTGTTCATTTTTGACTCAAGTATCAAATATCGACAAAACAAACGTTATTAACTTAAATGATAACATAATGTTTATAAAATGATAATAAGTGATATATAAGGAATAATATATTTTAAAAAGGATATTAGTAAAGTAGAAATTAACTTTAGATTATTATTCAGGAAGAACAAGGAATCAACAAGTCAAGTCGGACACGAGGTAAGAAGATTTCTTAACTCACTTTTAATTCTGTGAGATTTCTATTGTTCAGCACTAATTTATTCCAGGTGGTGTATTGTGTACTGAAAATTAATATATATTATCATTATTAAATTTATATTCATGTTATTCTATGAATCATTTGGTGTTTATTAAATTTTGGTTATACGACTCGATTAATTACAACGTTGTAAGGGATTTTCATCTCACTTTTTATTCCCATGAGATTCATGCTATATTTTCCACTATTTCCTTTTGTGTGGTGTATTTAATACCCATTATTGTATTAATTTTGTAATATAATTAAATTTATGGGTATTTAAATCTTCATTGTATGATCCTTCTTTCATGGGTTGTATGTTTCATAAGTTACCAAATCGATAAGGGAATTTCAAACTTCAATTTCCACTCAGTGGGATTTATGCATACTTCATTGATTATTTTACTCCATTATTATGTGTGGAGTCAATATTTATTATTTGTGTAGTAATTTAAACTTCCCTTTCTGTGGATATACTTCTTATACATATAATCAATCCATTGATAAATTCTGAAGTCATGAATATGAACTTGATAATAGAAATTTTTATCTCAATCTCCATTTATTGAGTTAAAAATCCAATTCATTGGTGTTGTTTTTACAAGAATATGTGTGAATGTTATATGATTGATTTACAATGATTACCCAATCATATTTATTGTATTTATATTTTTCACACATAATTATGTCCTTGATTTATCCTTTACCTAAGGACATGCTCTTTATAAGAGATTTCATCTCAATTTACATTCCATCAAGACTTCTTTGTTGTTATACACCAATTCACTTTTATATGATGTATATAATGTACTTTAACATAGTATATCATGACTCCCTTTATTCCCATGATATTATAAAGCATTTATTACCTCAATTATTTTTATTCAATAGCCTCTCTTTTGGTTAAGAACTCTAACTAATATATCATTTTAAATGTTTTAATGATTTATTCTTATAAATATTTCTCATTAATGTCCATATTTTCAAAATGGGTTTTAGGATTTATTTATATGAACATTATTGTTTTCAAATGATAATTCATTTAAAAGCTTCAAAGTGGTAGGGGACACTTTGATTCAAAAATCTCTTTTTAAATGGTTTTGAAAATGATTTGATAAAGCATTGTCTATTTCAATATCTTGATTTGATATATTGGAATGTGTAAATGTTATATTTCCTTTATACTTGTGATATTTTTTAAGATTATATTATGGATATTGGGCATTGTTTTTACATATACGGGTGGTTCCGTGATAAACCAAGGGCGGGTGAGCCCGAGATAGCTCTCCAATGCATTGGGTAACGTGATAGAGGTAAATGTGAAGGTTTCTCCTAAGATATTTAGGGAATATAATGTGATGGGTATTTCAAATGTGACTCCATATGTAGCTGTGATAACTACAATTTATGTATGTTATGAATTCCATAAGTTACCTTTATGATTTATGATTTTTGTATGTTATTCATAAATCTTATGATTTCGTGAGGTATGTTATGATTAAAATGTATGGTTTTATTGATTTGGATTTATTGATAGGAAATGTTTCTTTTCTTTATTTTATAACCCTTAATAAGATTTTTATGCTCATGCCATGTTTTGAAATGTTTTTCACAGGACATAAAGATGAATAGGGTCAAGGATGAGATCAAGGAAAAGTCATGATGCCTAAAACATGTAACTAGACATGTCTCTTTTTTTAAGAGTTTATATTTTATAAAAAAATGGAAACTATGTAGAAGTGTCTACTTTTTAATCTTTTGAGATGTAATAGTTATGTCCTAATTATCTAAAACTATAAACCTGAAAAGATCCTCAATGTGAATTATTCATTTAATTTAGTATTATGTAATGTTTGAAGGATGGGTCCTTATAGCTATCCCAAAAAGACTCGGCTCCAAGACAATATTTTTCATCCCTTATAGAAACTTAAAAATACACCATATGAAGGGTTTTCCTAAGTGAAGGGAGGGAAAATTAATTAACCAATAAAAAGAAATGGATTTGGGAATAATGTCGTGGTGGAATACTGCCACACCTATGCAATATTTCCACCTCCACCACAAATAGATTTAAAACATTTTGAATTGAAAGTGAAATAATGCAGAACACCATGAAACCTCCCCTAGATCCAAACCTCACATTATCCCCTCATTTTTGAGGATTATAGGTCATGGTGGATAGAGGAAGAAAAAAATAGGATAAATAAATTAGTGTTGGAAGAGGAAGAGGGATGGAAGAAGATGGAAACACTTGAATTAAAAATATGAAAAAAAATTAAAGGAGAATATAAAACTACATTAAAATGAAAAGAAAAGAAAATATTTATGTCAGAAACATGTCCCTATTCCTCCTATCTAATGGTGGGGTTGAACTCCCACTTCATCATGGGTCAACTTCTCCTTATATAGGCCATGGGTTGTCATGCTTTGTTCTTCAAATTTTAAATCTTCAAAATCTTTATTTAAAATTTCCTTCAGATTCTGTGTTTCAAAATATTCATTATGGTAGGAAAATTTAATGGAAGAATATTGGGATGATGTCTTCATGAAATATGTTTCAAAATATCTTCTACGATTATCCACAAAATCTTAGCTTTATCTGCATTATGTAGTAAGAGATATGGCCAATTAACTTTAAGATTTTGTTTTGTATGAATGTTTCCTTTGTCATCCCCAACATTTTGCATCCATGAGTATAATTAATGAAGGAAAATCTTCATAATATTCAATAGACTAATGACCCATTTAATTTTATTTCCATTCCAAATTTAATCACCCAAATTAGATGTGTTTTGATAAATTTGTGACCAATTCATTGAGGTGGTGTCCATGCAGTTGTCCTGAATAATTTTCCCACTTGATTGAATTTTTCAGACCCTTGGATGGCCGAATGAAATCCTAGTACAGAAGAAAAATATGAAAAAATAAATAAATGAATCCAATAAAAAAATAATCACATCAATCGGATTTATATTTTAAAAGAGATAATAGAATTATCAAATACATTAAAATTAGTCTATATTTTCAAATTAAACAATTTTCACATTTATGATCAAAACACCCTATAAATCCAAAATTGATGTAAATAGAAAAAATTGATAATTTTTAGTGATTGAATAATTTAATTACTTATAAAAAATGATGAAAATATTATCTCTATCACATGCAGTCAATTCGTACACATCAAAAATGAATTATGAATCATTTTCCAAAGTTTAAAAATAATACAATATCATTTTCTTTTTTTGCGTATGTGAAATATTCTTTAAATTAAAGGGAAAATTTTAAAATAAATACATATAATTTGAGTTATACAAGGAACACCATGTATCAGATTGAGGTGAAGTTGATTCCATCACATCACACAATTTTTTATTATTATCATAAAAAATTTATCTTTTGTTGGATCACATCCACAATGATAAGAAACTCTCACCATGGATGTGAGCCAATTCAAGAGCACATGACTTTGTGAAAAATAGGCCATCAACTTTCACACTATTTCTTTTTCATATTTAATTATTATATCTATGAAAATTAACAAAAGTAGTAGGAAGTAATATTTGATGATGTATATATACATTATTGACTCATTTACCTATCTAACTTATCTCATTCCCTACCTAGAAGTATAATCTCTCCCAAGCATGAGGATCTTCATACATGTTACCAGCTATGGTAGAATCTATAGAACATAACCCTCCATTATATTCCTCCTTGATAAATAGGTCCAAAATAATTTATAACAATTAAGATACTAATTATTTGCAATGAAAATGTATCTCAAAGGTCATAACCCATACTAGATCACAGAATAGGTAACTAACTAATGTTGATATTAAAAAACAATCTAACACCATATACTCTTTCCACTCATCTCTAAAAAAGTTATATCTTCATTTGAGAATGTAGATTTTTGGAAATCTTGGTAGTGATGAGAAGATATAGAAAAATAAAGGATTAAAAAATATTTTTATTGAATTTGTAATTACCTTTAGAAATTACATGTTTGGGGATGATAATATTTTTATGGTATAAGATATCTTTGATAAATTTCAAACAAAATATCCATAATCAATTTCATTAATTTTCTGTGGACACTATAGATACATTGACCAAAATAAGTAAATTGTTTTGAAATATGTTTTGATATTTAGATATTATTATATATACCTCAATTGGTTTCCATTTTAAGAAATTCAAAGGCTTGTTATGTTTAGTCAGCAACTTCATACAATGTTTTAGCCTATATTTATATAATAATATATCCTAAAAAATTCTCATTTAAAAAATTAATCATATAATTCAATGTTTATCAGAAAAATATAGATTGTAGTGCAATAAAATAAAAAATAGTCATTATTTGTGGTTATTTTAATTGAAATCAATGTGTTTGATCCAAAAAATAAACCTTTCGATCATCCAAATTGATTATAATGGGTATACAGTGATTTATAAGAAAAAAACAAATAATTATTGAAAAAAGAAAAATATATTTTATATGATTAGATTTTAGAGTTTTACCCCTGCATTGTAGGAATCAAAATGAGGTTTTCATCTATTATTATATTCTTATACTCCCCTCTGAGTTTATATTTTATTATATTTTCAATTTATTACCATTCAAAAGAATTTATATGTGTAGAAATGATATAGGGATTAGTGATTATAAATCATGCTTCACATGGTTTTCACTTTACACAACAGTAATATATATTCCAATAGAAAATATGAATAGTTATTAACTAGAATGAAGAAATCATATCATATTTTGACAGATGGATTTTGAAAATTTACCTGATGTATGTATTCAAAACAGAGACTCTCAGTCATTAAATATTTATAATATCATTTAAACTCTCCATAAAAATTTCTTCTGTAATGACATATCTAAATATTTATTCTTCATATTAAATGTAGAACATATTTTCATCTTTGAATATTGTGTCTACATGAACATGTAATTTTTATATATACGATAGTGTAACTGGGGGGAGAAGGTACTTCCTAATGGTCCTTTGGAATTCTTGGTTGATTCACTGGATTGTATTGATCCAACCTTATGTTTCCCCATTGTTTTATCTATCTATATTAAAATACCTAATTTAAGACCTTACTTATCAATTTTTATAAGGATTTTAATTTGAAGAAAATTGTTAAGTATGCACCTCATGTATATTTATAAATTTATATGGACATTCTATGAATGTTATTGTAACATACCAAGTAATTAATTAATAATATATATTTTTATCTATGTCTATTAATGAATTAGATAGTGTTTTAGAGGCTTAAAATGAGAATAAATCCAATCTTAATCATGGAATACACTAATATTTTTAAAAGATTGTTTTACTGCCTTTTGATGGAAAACCATTTTTAAATCAAATTTTTGACAATTTTATAAGCTATATTTGTCAAAATAAACTTATTCTTTATTATTGGGACATTGAAATTTACTTTGGGTAATTTTTTGGTATTTTTCCGATAAAGTTCATTTTTAATGAATAGTGAAAAATGTTGTATTTTAATTCAAAACCTATTTTTAGTCTAATTTATTTATATGATTATATTATCTTTTGAATTGGTTTTAAAGTGAAATTAGAATATATTTTTACCATTTAATCCAATAGTGTTCATGGAGTTAATTTCACTTTGAAATCGGACTTAAACTAGTGTCAATCTTTTGATAATTTTTATTTCATAAAAACACTCTATTTGTTTTGACAGCGGGAATTGATTATTAAATTAATTAATGAAACTTATATTATTTTAATTTGGTAAAATAGACATCATTTTTGAATTCGGAATATCAAATATAGCTTAGGGTAAATTTTTGGAATTTTTCTAAAAAACATCAATTTTTGATGAATAGTGAAACCACTAAGCGGTACTTAAAAAACTGATTTTTCGTTTAAATGAAATTTTACCACCTCTGTGTTTTGAATTTAAAAAATCCGACATACATGGTTGTCATTAAGAAGTAAAATGTTGTTCAATGGGATTAAAATAATTTCTAGTGAATAGTAACTTTTATGTTTTTAATCGCGATTAGAGGTAATTAGTGTAATTTAAGTTAATAATAATGTTTTAATAATATGAAATGAACATGACACATGTCCTAACATTATTGTATGTGTCATGGCCGACCAAGAAAATCCATGGGTCAACTTGGGGACCCCATGGAGCCACTTTGGAACGAAAATGACATTAATAACTTTTTATTTAATGTTAAAACTAAAAATGTCACAAACATGAGTTGTTTTACTAAAAAAAAATTTAAATGGGGCTATACAAGTCATATTTATGACAATAAATATTCATTAGAAATATAAAAATATTTCCTACATCATGATATTTGTTTTATAATTTTTAGACATTAAATAAATTAAATTATTTATGTCGTCATGATGATGCAGCGATTACCTCATTATTTAACGATTTAAATAAAATAAAAAGATAATGTAAAATATAAGACCTACACATGTCAAAAACCTATTTGATGAGTATATTTAGAACTCCTATCACCTTATCATATAAATATATAATTTTGAGTCCTTTTAAATCCGAAAATCATTTTATGATAAAGTAACCTTTTATAACTTTCCAAGAGTGCCCCTCCTCTCCTCTTATAAAAGGCCCCCACCTCTACCACCTTACCCACACTTCCAAAGCCTTTGGCTCAGAAAACACCTTCCCATTTTGTCTCTACAAATCCCTATCTAACTATTATAAGCCTGAATTTGGGCAGAAGTCTTCCCAAGGAAGCCTTTGATCTCAAATCAAAAAGAGTTACCAGATTTAAAGGTAGTGTCTTCTCTTGTGTTCTTATGTTTTATTTTGCTTCTCCAACCCCCTAAATTATTTTTATTAATTTGTTTTGTAACAACAACAGTATCTTCCATATACTAGGATGTTTTTATAAGAATTATTAGAGCTAAACTTACACACACCTACATCTAATGGTTAAAGAACATACTGTTTCTATGGATGGTGAATTTCTGTCTCACGAAACGATGATTGTTCAATATTCTTTTAACACCTTCAAAGGTGGACATTAAGATGAAACTATATTTATATATGATATATAATATTTTTATGTTTTACTTAAGCTTCTGTATTTTTCATTTATGTCATACCTTTATGGTTACCATTATGGGTAATCGCGATATCTTCATTTTAGGAAGTGCGGACTACCGCTCCCTCAAAGTGAATTGATTCGTTAATGCAATATGTGGGACGTATAAATGATTTAATTAATGATATTATATATGATATTAAACTGGAATTCTAATATACCTTTATATCATTATGATTCCATTCCATAAAATATGAAATAGAAATGAAAGTAGCGTTCATGCGTACGTACACCTTACCGTCTCCATGAACGGTGCATTTCATTTCTTACTTCTAAACGTTATGTAATATTATAAATGCATGTATATAATGGATATATATGATATATATGATATCTACATCATGGGTATAACTCTGGATATAATGGATACATGAACAACTTGTAATTATAAAGAGTTTATTTTTGACTCAAGTACCAATGATCGTTAAAATGACCGTTATTAACTTAAATAATTACATGGTGTTCATGACATGGTAATAAGTGATATAAAAGGAATAATTAATGTGAAAAAGGTTCTTAAGCAATTAGAAATTAAATCATTTCTATTATTCAGGATATTAAAAAACGATCGAGTCAAGTCAGACCCGAGGTAATGGATTTCGTCTCAATCTCCTTTCATTGAGGCATATTTTGTTTTATACACAACTTTCTTTTATACGGTGTATAAACCCCTTTGACTTTTACATTTATTCAAAAGGAATATTTTTATAAAAATCCTTTAATAAAAGAAAAAAGGTAATGATTTTTTTATCGTACGTATGTGGCGACAATGACTTCTCCGCCGCTGTGACGATTATTTGAGTTTTGGCTTCCTCCACAAGCCATAACTTTTTTTGAATGAAAAATAAATACCATGTTTTACTTTTCTTTTATTTTGGTATTGAAAATGGTTTTCATAATGTTTTTATATCAATATGTTGTGTTGATATCTTGTGATTGAAAAGTGGAAATGTTATGTTTCCTTTATGCATGTTTTATGTGATGCGATTATGTGATGGTTCTTGGGCATTGTTATAAAGACGGGTGGTTCCAAGATAAACTAAGGGAGGGTGATCCCGATATAGCTCTCCAATGCATTGGGTAACACGAAGGAGTTAAAAGTTAAGGTTTCTCCAAAGAGATTTAGGGAATATACTGTGATGGGTATTCCAAACGTAACCAAGTGGGTTACTCCCTACATAAGAATGTTATGAATGCCTCAAGTTACCTTTATGTCTTATGATTTCTATGATTTATTCATGACTTGATGAGGTATTTGATTATGTTTTATGAGTAAAGTATGATTTCATGCATGGACTAGTGTTTTCAGTTCATATTTTTTTATAACCCTTACTGAGTTTATTATGCTCATCCCATGTTTTTGAAATGTTTTTTTCACATGTCTATGGAATGGTACATGATATGATGATAGTGTCAAGGAAGTGTCAAGAAAGAATCCATGTTTTATTTTAAATATGTTTTTGTTGATGGGAAAAATGAATACTATCTTTTATGTAACCACTTTGTTTAAATGTGGAATGTAATGCAAGTTTTATGATATAATTCTCTAAAACTCAAAACCTGAAAAGATCCTCAATGTGTAATCTTATAATAACTCAAAATTAAGTAAGGTTTAAGGTTGGGGCCTTATAGTTGGTATCATAGGTCGGTTTAGATAACTTTAGGAGTTAGAATTTTATTAAATGATTATCCAAAAATATTTTTTTACGGTCAAATTGAAATGATATAGCATTTGAAGATTACCATGTTGCTTCATCTAAGACATGTTTGTTCAGAATGGTTTTCCACAGAGGAAACAGGGAAGCAGTGCTAGGAAGTCATACAGAAGGAAATAACCTTCCGAATCAGCATCCTGAGATGGTCAGAATTGGAACTGAATAGTTTGTTGCAGTAATGGAACAGTTGACTCAAGCGATAAATGGTGGTGGTATCCATGCACGAGATCATCCAGATCAACCGCAGAGGAACATGTTAGTGGTGGAACATTTCATGAGGCAACATCCCCCATCATTTAGAGGATCATCTGACCCTGTGCTAGCTGAAGGGTGGATTAAAGCACTGGAGAATATTTTCAATGTCATGGGGTGTTCAGACAATCAAAAGGTTAGTCTTGCTATTTACCATTTGGAGGGTGAACTAGAACAGTGGTGGTCGATGGTTAAAAATATCAGGGATGCTGATGATATTGATGCTCTCGACTAGGATGAATTCAAAGGTATGTTTCTTGAGAAGTATTTTCCTAAGACTGTTCGACTTAGGATGGAAAAAATATTCCTGGAATTGAGGCAATAAAAGGACTCAGTGGCTGCCTATGAAGAAAGGTTCACTCGATTGGCAAGGTATGCTCCAAATTTTATTCAAGACCTTGATAGTAAAATCAGTCATTTTTACTCAAGATTAAAGCCAAAATATCAAAGGGCTTTAGCATCTTGTGAGTTCAAAATTTATGAAAAGCTTGTTCGATGTGCTGAGAAGGTGGAAATGGAGTTTGCCGATGATCAAGTGTTCTATAACAACCAGCAGAAGAAGAGACCGATGTGGCAGGAGAAAGGAAAGAATTTTCCAAAAGGTATGACGGTAAGAAAACTAAGTTTATAGTTTGTGATAAATGTGGTAAAAGGCATGTTGGGGAATGTCTTTTGAATTCTGGAAAGTGCTATTGATGCGGTAAGATAGGACATAAGGCTTGCGATTGCACTCAAAAAGATCAAGGTGATGGTAAGAACAAATTTGATTTACAGTTAGTGAAATGTTTCAAGTGCAATGAGATGGGTCACTATGCAAATGAGTGTCCAACAATGATCTCGAGTGATGGGAAGGAGCTAGAATACAATCAGAAAGGGGTGGTGAAATCCTTTGCAACTACTTCAGTAGATTTCGGGCCATCAAATGAAGTTGTATCAGGTACTTTGTTTGTTTTTTCAGATTATTCCAGTGTGTTTTTTGATTCGGGGTCTACACATTCTTTCATCTCTGAAAACGTTTCTAGTAAAATGGGTATACCTACTCAAGAAATGACTCCTGAACTTGTGGTAAAAACACCTGGGGGAAATTTTGAGGCAAAAATAATTTATAATAATCTTCCTATCCTTATCCATGGAAAGAACCTTCTTGCGAACCTTATTGTTTTACCTCTTGTAGAGTTTGATGTTATCCTGGGTATGGATTGACTCTCTATTTACCATGATAAGATTGACTGTAGAGGTAAGGAAGTTTCTTTTCAGAAAGACTTTCAGTTTTTGTACAAGAATGAACCCTTACTGTTGATAACTTATCAAGAGGCTGAGAAACTTGTAAAAGATGGAAATGAATGTTACCTTGCACATATCATTGAAAACAAAGGAACTATTTTGATTAATGATGTGCCAGTGTTAAATGAGTATCCTGATGTTTTTCTTGATGAGTTGCCTGGAATAATACCAGATCGGGAAGTTGAATTTATTGTTGACATAGTTCCTGATGCTAAGCTGATTTCAAAACCCCCTTATCGAATGGCTCAAACTGAACATTCAGAGTTGAAGGAGAAATTGCAAGATTTATTAGAGAAAGGTTTCATTTGACCTAGCACATCACCATGGGGTTCTCCTATTTTATTTGTTAAAAAGAAAGATGGTTCAATGAGACTTTTCATTGATTATAGAGCCCTGAATAATATCACTGTTAAGAACAAATATCCTTTTTCTCATATCAATGATTTGTTTGATCAGCTCCTGGGAGCTCAGTATTTTTCAAAGATTGACCTGAGATTGGGGTACCATCAGATGAAGGTAAAGGAAGAAGATGTTCCGAAGACTGCGTTTCGTACAAGATATGACCATTATGAATTTGTAGTAATGCCTTTTGGGATAACCAATGCACCTGCTGTATTCATGGACTTAATGAATAGAATTTTCCATGATTTATTGGATAAGTTTGTGGTGGTTTTCATTGATGATATTTTGGTGTTTTCTAAAAGTAAAGAGGAGCATGAAATACATTTAATGGTTATTTTTCAAACCTTAAAATAAAATAATTTGTATGGGAAATTAGGCAAGTGTGAGTTTTGGTTGCAACAAATTTATTTCCTTGGTCATATTGTTTCTAAAGATGGGATAACTGTTGATCCTGCAAAAACAAAAGTTGTTGAAGAATGGACAAGACTCACAAATGTAACTGAGATTCATAGTTTCCTTTGGTTGGCAGGATATTACCGAAGGTTTGTTAGAAATTTTTCACAGTTATCTAGTCCAATGACTAAGATAACTCGGATGGGTGTTAAGTTTATCTGGACAAAATAATGTGATGATTGTTTTCAGGAATTGAAAAGATGATTGGTGAATGTTCCAATTTTGACACTACCTTCCAGGAATGGTGAGTTTGTTATCTACAGTGATGCTTTATTGAAAGGACTTGGTTGTGTCCTAATGCACAATGATCAGGTAATTGTGTATGCTTCAAGATAGTTGAAAACTCATGAGGTAAATTACTCTACACATGATTTCGAATTAGCTGCTGTTGTTTTCACTTTAAAAATTTAGAGGAATCATTTGTATGGAGTGAAGTGTGAAATATATACCGATCACAAAAGTTTAAAGTATATATTCACTCAAAAATAATTGAACATGAGACAAAGGAGATGGTTATAATTAATCAAGGAATATGATTGTACAATTAATTACCATCTGGGAAAAGAAAATAAAGTGGCTGATGCTTTGAGTTGAAAAAGTAATGCTTCATTAACAATGTTGAGTTTGGAATGTGATCCTTTGGATAAGGATTTGATGAACTTTGGCATAAAAGTGTTTGGTGCAGGATGTTCTTCTGTTTTATTTCAGGTATCAGTGAAATCTTCTCTATCAGATAAAATCAAGAAAGCACAGAAGCAAGATAGTGAGTTGCAGAAAAAGGTAGAGCTGGTTCATAAGGGTAAGTTTCCTGAATTCAACCTTGATAATGATTGTGTTTTGAGATTTGGGAAGAGATTGTGTGTGACTTGTGATTCACAGTTGAAGAGAGAGTTGTTATGTGAAGCTCATAGTTCTCCGTTTTCAGTTCATCCTGGCAGTACTAAGATGTACAGAGATCTGCGGGAGTATTACTGGTGGGATCGAATGAAAAGAGATATTGCTGATTTTACAGTGAAGTGTTTGACATGTCAACAGGTTAAAGAAGAGTGGCAGTTACCGAAAGGGATGATTCAACCTTTACCAGTACTAGAATGTAAATGGTAGAATATATTCATGAAATTCATTGTGGGATTGCCGAAGACACCTCAAGGTAATAATGCAATCTGGGTTATTGTTGATCGCTTGACTAAATCTACTCATTTCCTTTCTATATGAGATACTTTTTCCCAAGATAAACATTCACGTTTGTATCTTAAAGAGATATTCAGGTTACATGGAGTCTCTCTCTCCATTGTACCTGATCGTGATATCAGGTTTACTTCTAACTTTTGGAAAGGCCTTTAGAAGTCGTTGGGTACTGAATTAAATTTTAGTACAGCTTTTCATCCTCAATCAGATGGGCAGTCAAAATGAACAATTCAATCTTTGGAAAATATGCTACGTGCTTGTTCGATGGATTATTAGGGAATTTGGGACCAACATCTTTCTTTGGTTGAATTTTGATATAATAACAGTTTTCATTCCAGTATACAGATGACACCATTTGAGGCGTTATATGGGAAGCGGTGTCGAACTCCAGCTTTCTGGGATGAAGTGGGTGAAAGGAAGCTGATGGGACCAGAATTGGTAGAAGAGTTGGCAGAAAAAGTTCATCTGATACAGAAACACATGAGAAAAGCTCAGAGTAGGCAGAAGAGTTATGCGGACAACAGGAGGAAGGATCTCTCTTTTGAGGTAGGTGATCGTGTTTATCTCAAAGTCTCACCATGGAAAAGTGTGATGCGATTTGGTAAGAAAGGAAAGATGAGTCCAGGGTTCATTGGACCATATGAAATTCTGGAGAGATTTGGATCAGTTGCTTACCGAGTGGCTTTACCTCCGAGTTTATCTCAGGTACACAATTTTTTTCATGATTCAATGTTAAGGAAGTACATGCCAGATCCATCTCATGTTTTGGGTCCAGAGGTAGTTCTGCTAGAAGAGAACCTATCTTATGAGGAAAAACCGGTCTAGATTCTTGACCACAGGGAGCAGGTGTTATGGAATAAGGTGATTTATCAGGTAAATGTTTTGTGGAAAAACCACATGATTTAAGTGGCAACATGGGAATCTGAAAATGCAATGAGGGCTAAATACCCCCACTTATTCGATATGTAAATAAATTGCGGGGACGCAGTTTTATAAAGGGGGGAAGGATGTAACATCCCAAGTAAGTAAAGAATAATATATATTTTTATCTATGTCTATTAATTAATTAGATAGTGTTTTAGAGGCTTAAAATGAGAATAAATCCAATCTTAAGCATGAAATACACTAATATTTTTAAAAGATTGTTTTACTGCCTTTTGATGGAAAACCATTTTTAAATCAAAATTTTGACAATTTTATAATATCTATTTGTCAAAATAAACTTATTATTTATGATTGGGACATTGAAATTTACTTTGGGTAAATTTTTGGTATTTTTCGGATACAGATCATTTTTTAATGAATAGTGAAAAATGTTGTATTTTAATTCAAAACCTCTTTTTAGTCTAATTTATTTATATGATTATATTATCTTTTGAATTGATTTTAAAGTTAAATTAGAATATATTTTTACCATTTAATCCAATAATGGTCTTGGAATTAATTTCACTTTGAAATCAGACTTAAACTAGTGTCAATCTTTTGATACTTTTTGTTTCATAAAAACACGCTATTTGTTTTGACAACGGGAATTGATTATTAAATTAATTAATGAAACCTATATATTTTGAATTTGGTAAAATAGACATCATTTTTGAATTCTTAATATCAAATATATCTTCGGGTGTATTTTTGGTATTTTTCTGAAAAACTTCAATTTTTGATGAATAGTGAAACCACAAAGTGGTACATAAAAAACTGATTTTTCGTTTAAATGAAAATTTACCACCTCTGTGTTTTTAATTTAAAAAATCTGACATACATGGTTTCCATTAAAAAGTAAAATGTGGTTCAATGAGATTAAAATAATATTTTTGTGAATAGTAACTTTTCAGTTTTTAATCGTGATTAGAGGTAATTAGTGTAATTTAAGGTAAAAATAATGTTTTAATAATATGAAATGAACTTGACACATGTCATAACCTTATTGGATGTGTCATGGCCGACCAATAAAATCCATGGGTCAACTTGCAGACCCCATGGATCCACTTTGGAATGAAAATGACATTAATATCTTTTTATTTAATGTTAAAGTAAAAATTTCACAAACATGAGTTGTTTTACTAAATCAATTTTTAAATGGGGTTATACAAGTCGTTTTTTACTATAAATATTATATAGAAAGATAAAAATATTTCCTACCTCATGATATTTGTTTTATAATTTTTAAACATCAAATAAATTAAATTATTTATGACACCATGATGATGGAGCGATTACCTCATTATTTAACGATTTAAATAAAATGAAAAGATAATGTAAAATATAAGACCTAAACATGTCAAAAACCTATTGGATGAGTATATTTCGAATTAAAATCACCTTATCCTAGAAATATATAATTTTGGGATCTTTTAAATCCGAAAAGCATTTTATGATAAAGTAACCTTTTATAACTTTCCAAGAGTTCCCCTCCTCTCCTCTTATAAAAGGCCCCAACCTCTACCACCTTACCCACACATCCAAAGAATTTGGCTCGGAAAAACCCTACCCATTTTGTCTCTCCACATCCCTCTATAACTCTTAGAAGCCTCACTTTGGGAATAAGTCTTCCCAAGGAAGCCTTTGAGCTCAAATAAAAAATAGTTACCCGATTTAAAGGTAGTGTCTTCTCTTGTGTTATTATGTTTTATTTTGCTTCTCCAACCCCCTAAACTATTTTTATTAATTTATTTTGTAACAACAACAGTATCTTCCATATACTAAGATATTTTTATAAGAAGTATTCGAGATAAACTTACACACACCTACATCTAATGGTTAAAGAACATACTGTTTCTGTGGATGGAGAATTTCTGCCTTACGAAATGATGATTGTTAAATATTCTTTTAACCCCTTAAAAGGTGGACATTAAGATGAAACTATATTTATATATGATATATAATATGTTTATGTTTTACTTAAGATTCTGTATTTTTCATTTATGGAATACCTTTATGGTTACCATTATGGGTAAACGCGATATCTTCATTTTAGGAAGTGCGGACTACCGCCCCGTCAAAGTGATTTGATTCGTTAATTCCATATGTGGGACGTATAAAAGATTTAATTAATGATATTATATATGATATTATAATGGAATTATAATATACCTTTATATCATTATTATTCCATTCCATAAAATACGAAATAGAAATGAAAGTAGCATTCATGCGTACGTACGGCTTACTGTCTCCATGAACGGTGCATTTCATTTCTTACCTCTAAACTTTATGTAATATTATAAATGCATGTATATATTGGATATATATGATATATATGATATCTACATCATGAGTATAACTCTGGCTATAATGGATACATGAACAACTTGTAATTATAAAGAGTTTATTTTTGACTCAAGTACCAATGATCGTTAAAACGACCGTTATTAACTTAAATAATTACATGGTGTTCATGACATGATAATAAGTGATATAAAATGAATAATGAACTTGAAAAAAGTTCGTAAGGAATTAGAAATTAACTCAAGTTTATTATTCAGGATATTAAAGAACGATCGAGTCAAGTCAGACCCGAGGTAAGGGATTTCGTCTCAATCTCCTTTCATTGAGGCATATTTTGTTTTATACACAACTTTCTTTTATACGGAGTATAAACCCCTTTTACTTTTACATTTATTCAAAAGGAATATTTTTATACAAATCATTTAATAAATGACAAAAGGGAATGTTTTTTTTGTCGTACGTATACGGCGACAACGACTTCTCTGCCGCCGTGATGATTATTTGAGTTTCGGCTTCCTCCACAAGCCATAACTTTTTTTGAATGAAAAATAAATACCATGTTTTACTTTTCTTTTATTTTGGTATTGAAAATGGTTTTCATAATGTTTTTATATCAATGTGTTGTATTGATATATTGTGATTGAAAAGTGGAAATGTTATGGTTCCTTTATGCATGTTTTATGTGATACGATTATGTTATGGTTCTTGGGTATTGTTATGAAGACGAGTGGTTCCATGATAAAATAAGGGAGGGTGAGCCCGATATAGCTCTCCAATGCATTGGGTAATGTGAAGGAGTTAAAAGTTAAGGTTTCTCTGAAGGGATTTAGGGAATATACTGTGATGGGTATTCCAATCGTAACCAAAGGGTTACTCCGTACGTAAGAATGTTTTGAATGCCTCAAGTTACCTTTATGTCTTATGATTTCTATGATTTATTCATGACATGATGAGGTATGCTATTATGTTTTATGAGTAATGTATGATTTCATGCATGGACTAATGTTTTCAGTTCATATTTTTTTATAACCCTTACTGAGCTTATTATGCTCATCCCAAGTTTTTGAAATGTTTTTTTCACAGGTCAAGGGAATGGTACATGATATGATGATAGTGTCAAGGAAGTGTCAAGAAATAATCCATGTTTTATTTCAAATATGTTTCCATTGATGGGAAAAATGAATACTATCTTTTATGTAACCACTTTGTTTAAATGTGGAATGTAATGCAAGTTTTATGATATAATTCTCTAAAACTCTAAACATGAAAAGATCCTCAATGTGTAATCTTGTAATAACTCAAGATTAAGTAAGGTTTAAGGCTGGGGCCTTATAGTTATAATTGAATTATCAAACATAGTATCGAGAAAAGTATAAATAGGATCATAAAACATAGTGATTAGCTCATGAGCCACTTCAATCCCCACTCCCATGTGATCTTTCAGTATTTTTTTATTGTGAAGAATGTCTAATGGGATATTATAAACTATACATCTCACAACAAGATGATGTGCATGGGTTGATAGATATAAATCACATACACTTTCAACTTGTAGAATTTTTATAATATAATGTTATCATTAGTTGGTTGATTCACACTTAGGAGAAAGAGTAATGAAAAAATTGATTACCAAAACTAAGGTAAATGGTTGAAGGTAATGGCCAGCCTCAAGGACATTCTATCATTTGGATCTTCATGTATTGATATTTTTTCGACTATCAGTTCAATTTAATCCTTTCATATATATTTTTCCTAAAAACCAGAATAAACAAAAATATGTTTCAAAGAATATATTTATTCATTTACTCATTTCATAAACTCCTATGTATCCTCTTTCATCTTTGTCTTCTCTAAATATTCTTTAGGTGACACTCCAAAACATACACATCTCATACAAAAATATTGTTCTAGATACTTCAAAGATATTGAAAGTGGTTTTCCCTCACGTACATTCGATGCTGATTCTTATGTCTAAACTATATAAAAAATAAGATCATAACTAGATATTTTTATATAAAACTATTATAAATCATATTGAGTATAATGAAATACTATTATGAAATACATAAACACGATTACCATTCTTCTTATGTGATTTTATCATCTATTTTACCTTATTCTTTTACATGGGCCACCGTTCATAGCACATAACATGGGACGAAAGTGGATTCAGATTTTTACTCATAAATATATACATAAATAAAGGAACATATCTTGTTTTTTTCCACAAAAAACATTTATTTTATATTTAAAATACATTCTACTTTATTTTCAAGTGAAGCATACCTCATCCTTTATTTATTATAGGGGTACATTGGTTTTGCTTCACATTGTTTTTTTTAAATCCTTTATTATTTCCTAAATTTTAAATTTTGAATCAAATTGGATAAAATAAATAATTTTAAATAATATATTATTGATTTCATTGTACCTAAAATTATTTATCATCATGATGACTAATGAAAAATTTCCATGGATCTTTTTCTATATTGTGTGCATATATAACTAGTGATGGGGGTTTTCTTTCCCTATGGAATCATGGAGATGATGTTTTTTAATTAGAGTTTTGAAGCCTCAATGGGAATTTATAGTGACCATTAAGTAATATTTATTATAAAAATCATATAAAATAATATAATTTAACAAAGGATAATGAAAATTAAATCAACGTTTCATTATATATTTTTTAAATAGTGAAATTATATCATAAAATTTCCTTAATGTCATCGTAAAGGGTTTCCTTTAATATAGAAAAGACATGGTTCCCCAAATATATATCAATTGGTATATGAATTCTCATTGCGATCCCATCAAAACCAATGAACATTGAATTTTTGGGGTAAATAGGTTGGTCACGTTGATTCTATCCAACCTCAAAATTTATACCATTTATTTTTAACTTGATAATTTTATTTAACACAATGAATCTACATAGTTCTCACTTTTTTTTAAAAACATGTTGTTGATCAACTTCTAATTCCATAGTTTCAACATCAATCTTTTGTTCCTCATTATTATTGGTAACATCATCAAGCGTAGAAGTAATTATCTACCTGAGTAGTCAAAAATTTAATTTAGATTATGTAAATATAGCAGAGAGCACATAATAATATGAATAAAATATTATTATATTAAAAATAATTTAAACTTATCATTGAACTCATTTTTTTAATTAATGGTTGAAAATATTTGGCTCATCTATCGAGTATCGAAATCCCTTATTTATGGTCTTCTTTAGCATACATGGCATTGCATTCATTGGGACCACCATGTAATGATTATAATCTCCTTATTAAAGGATTATCCTTAGTTGAATTTTCATATGAACACGTAATTGTTTTATTCTCTAATATGAAAGTTTACTAATTATTGTTTTTTATCTAATTAACAAAATACATGCCCTTATTATGATGTCAATATGAATTGATCTTCATTATATACTTCCAAAATGAAATTCATCTTCACAAATAATAATTCATTCAACTTACCTACACTTTTAATTTAAACCATTTTTAATTAAAAATCAGAACATGAAATTTCGTATAATATAACTTGTATATTTTTCAATGATTCCAAAATATGACATATTTACATAAATTGGATTTCTATACTATGACAAAAAGAAATTCATCACTTCCCCCACAAGTGGAAGTCAAATATTTTTCATCATAATGAATTCATCTTGTTACTTTGTATATAATGTAAATCCATTACTTAAAAAACCATTATAATAAATTACATTTACATTTGGTCCCTTGGCTAGCCATCAAAGTCATCAGTCAATTGAATTTTGTTTTTCAGACAACTCCTTATAAATATATTCTCAAGAGCAGCCTCTAAACTATTGATTATGTGTATTTGATATCTATCCTTCATCCCTTGATGAATTTAAATATCCAATAATTACTTTTTGTGATTATACATATGAATTAACCTATACACTATTATGTAAAATATAAAGGTGATCTTCCTTTCGATATGTGATGGTAATTGTGGAAACATATCTAATAGAAATCCTTTCATCCAAAAGGGGTCTATTGGTATGAGACTTTGTAAGATTGATGATATCAACATATGATAGGTAATTGGTATATAATTCAACAAATTATTTAATAATATATCATTCTGGAATAAATCCTTTTGGCCAACTTAGATTCTTTACGTACCCATTCAAAATATTCATATATTGTTCAATGGGGTACATCCATGTGTAATGGATATGACCACACATTTGAACCTCTAAAACCAATTGAACCATCAGGTGGATCATTATATTAAAGAATGGTGGTGGAAATAACATATCTAATTCACATAATTGGAAGGCAATCTACTTATCCATGATTAAAAACTTCGTCAGGTTTATAACATTAAAAAATTTGGATTTGAAAACGAATTAGAGTATAGTTAATTTATGTCATGAATTTTTAGGAAGAATGTAATATAAAGTGGTGTGCATCAAATATTAATTCAAAAAAATGAAATTCATGTTATTTTAAACCCTATAAATTCAAATTTTTCATTTGTATGATAGTCTTTGTATTGGATGAATTCCCATATGGGACTTTTACACTATAAAGTAAATTGAAAAATTTAAATTTTTCTTGTTTGGATAATGTGTAGGTCACTAGAAAAATAAAATTCCATTATACACCCTTCCCCAATGCCACATTGTCCCTTATCCACATTTCAAGCTTATCCAACCATGCCCTGATTCCATCTTTTGTTTTTAGGAGTATTTAGTAATTTTCCAATAACAATATCAAATATAGTTCTTTCTACTTTAATTATTTAAATAAAATTTCTTACTTAAAAACAATTAATGTTTAGTAATTCAAAGAAAATTCATCTCTTTGTCAAACCTAATTTTATATGATTTTTTTGAAAAGGGTTTATCAAAAATGTTGTACACTTCATTTAATTTCTAGAATAGTTGATCAACCATTAGTGGATATGGTTTTTTATTTCTTCTATATTTTCAATGAATGATGTAATCCAAGATAGGTATTTATATTTTTACAGCAAAAATTATGAGGCCCTATAACACGGTCTTGGATGGATGTTCCAACTAAACTAAGTGCGTGCATTATTTAGAAATGGGACACCCCTACATTCCTTTAATGTTATAGCCTGAAAAATTTCCACAAGACAGAAAGTCATTTATCATATTATAATACATGGATCTAAATGTAAATTATCAACTTTTATGAGAATCATCATAAAATTTAAAAGTAATATCCCACATCAATTTTATATATTTGATCAATATATCGAAATAGACATTAATATATTTACCAGGTTGTTTTAGTCCAGATACAAGAAGAGACAACATAATGTATTTTTTATTCTTGTATAACCATAGTGGACATTTATAATTTATGAACATTATTAGAGATGTATTATGAGTACTATTCTATACACCAAAAGTATTTATTCCATCTACAGACAATTCAAGGAAGAAGTTTCTCATCCCATTTCCAAATTCATGATTCTCATAATCAATTTTTATCCACTAAGGATAGTTAGTTGCGTGACATAGTTTCCCATATTCAATTATTTTATCTGCATGCAACATAAATTTCCCATCAATTTCAGGAAATCTATATATTAATATAAACCATGGAATTATATGAAAGTACCAAAAAATATTTGAAGAAAATGATTCCCAATTCTTTTATTAATTCACACAACACTTTGGGAATTTTTTGATTTATTCATGGTCCTTGTGAAACTATATTCAATCATTTGGATAGGCATGTATTTTCTTATATATTACCCTTGAATTTTGAATTAATTTAATGTATTATTTTTTATAAGAAAGATAATTTTTTTCTGGTATCTTATCATTTAGGATACCAATTAGTTTTGTAAAGATGGTATTGATCCATCTGCTACCATTTTTCAAATTATATAAATTTAATAGAGAAAAAATGTTTCATATTTATTAAAACTGATATTTAGTGGTCTCTTATAATGACTATTAAAATTCTAACACAAATTGAGATAATAAAAAGATGATATTTAATTTCCCTTGTCACTTATTTCATGTGATATCCATGTTTATTTACACTGGTATACATATAAATTAATCCACAAATCTCTATTTATTCATAATTAGTGTATACACATAGTTTCTCCCAATGTTTAGTCAAACATTTATAGATCTGATCTATTACATAAAAAATAAAATGTTATTCCAAATCTTATTGAATAATTTTTCTTTATTCCAAATTAGTATATAAACACATTAAATTTCATGTTTTCACAAAACACATGAAGTCATTGACTTTTTAGGACACATCCTGTACCCCTTGGGACAAGCTATGTACTCCTTGTAGGATTAGTTAGCTTCCTCTTTGTTCTTATAACATATTTTTCATTATCTTGTGTTACATAACTTGGAACAATATTGGTTCAGTGTGTTCACTTTGTCTATTCCTATTATGGTTTGGTGTGGAATCATGTTCCCTTCGTAGAGGGTGATCTCGTATTGCTTCTTGTGATTTGTTCTCTATGGGTGAGTTCCCATATTCTAGAATGAGCTGCCTTAGTCAGCTTTGATAGATATCTGATTGCATTGGAGTATGTATCCATATAAGAGTCTCAAAGTGATCTTCATATCATTCATGTTAAATTATATGGGGTTTTTGGAATTGATGTGAACAATATTTCCATGGGATCTAATCCCCTATATATGAGGATGTTTCCAATAGGGTTTGGAGTCCCCCCAGGGAGACTTGGGAATGAACCCTATCTTTGTATCAATATCTGATATTTTTGAAGGGGTATAAGTATGTCAAAGTGTGTATCTCAGATGAAACCTCTCATATTTTCTATATACTTATTCTTGGATATATCTGATGAGCGTGACCCGATGGGATGTGTTTCTTCCGTCATTGTGCAGCTCAAGGAGAATTTCCTCCTAGAGGTTTTTTATCATGGTACCTTGTAGTGGAACTATGGCTTGAAGTGTTTTTGATCTTTGAGACTATAAGTCTTTTATGAGTATATCTGTATGTTTATTTATATTTTCACATTATGATTGAAATTGACCATGATTATATAACTACTCTTGATGCTTTATGTTTAGTTATTTTAATGTGTCCTGCTAGGTATTTTCATACTAACCCCTTTATGGGTTGTGATCAACCATGTCATGTCTTATCCAGATGATAGGCCTTTTATAGAGTCCCTGGTCGACTAGGTGTAGTTTAGTGATAGTTTGATCTATATAGACCATGGTTTGTACGAGTGTTTCATTTGAAATAAATCCCTTCCTTATGAGAAAGTTATACATTACTTTTCAGTTTTGGTAGATCATATATTTGGCCTCTTTTATGTTGTATAGTAGTTTTTGATGTACTATTATTGTGGGATTATAGATGAATTCATGCATTATTTTTAGTTATTTTTCATTTTATAATTTTATAGTCTTGTAGATGCGGGTGTGTGTACATATACTTAAGGCTAATGCCTAACTAGTGTGTGATTTTCGTTCTTGGTTTTAATTGCTATCCACTAGCCTATTGGAAGAAGGGTTGGGGTAGTTTCATCAATTTCCCCATTGGGTCGGGCCAGGAAAATAACATTAACATAATAAAATTTCAATATATTAATAGTAATGATGTCAATATGTTATAATGGGTAAAATAGATTTGGGGGAGAGATATGGAGAAGAAATAAGGTTATAAAATGATTAGTATTCACATTGAGAATTCAAACCTTCTCATAGAGGACCTGTTTGAAATATAAGATTTATGGATCTTCCTTGGATAAAGAATCTATTATACATGGGAGATTGATCTAGGGGAATTAAAATGGGTATATATTTTATATGTAATAATATTTTTAGAGTGTATGTTAGGGGGTGGTGGAAGTGTTCCTTTATATGTGAGGGGGGTGTCATTTTAGAAATAATATAAAAGGAAAAGTCCCTATTCAAGGAAGTTGAGTCTGAAATTTTACAATAATGGAGGTTTATGAGTAATTTACAGTGAAAAAACATTAAAACAAAATTGGGTATAATTTATCCAAAATTTATGTTTTTCTCTTTAATTTTATCTTTTACTATGGTAATTCATTTTTTTAACCATGATAATTTATTTTGATGACCAAAATTAAAATTTACCTTATTAAATAATTTGAAAATGATTATTTAAAATATGAGAATCAGTTTATTAAAGAATATTTTCCTAGTTGGGAAAATTTAATTCTAATATTAGTGTACATAACACGTAAAAACTATTTTTTAAAAAAAGTATATTTTTAAGCTTTAATATTATATTTAAGATTACCATTGTTATTAATTTTCATAACATTAATTGATTTCTAAAAATTAAAACACAGATTACATGACTTTAAAATCAATCCAAAACCAAAATCCACCATCTGAATATTTAATTTAGGGAAAATTCCAAAATGAGTTTTTATTGGAATAAAATATTACTTGAGTTCCAAAATGTTAAAGATTGGTTTTATAAATTAAACATAGTATATTTAAGGAAATAATTTTACACTTAAAGTATATTTTTGATTAATAACATTTTTTATAAGGTTTTATTTCATACATATATCAAGATGAACTTATAAATGCTATGATATTGGTGAAAATTGAATTTTTCACCATTTACCTAAAAATATAATATTTTATAAAAATCCAAAAAATTAATCCTAGGAAAATATTGTCATGAAGATTCCAAAAATGGAGTTCATTTTTTAAAATTCATGTTCTAAAATTTTATAATTTAAATTATAAATGGATAAATAAAATATTGAAAAAAACTATTTTTTAGGAAAATGACCTTTTTAAATATGAACTATTCTCATTCCTATTTCCCATATATTTATAATTAAATTCGTATTAATATATAATTAGTATAATTAATACAATTTTATATCATTTAACCATTTTTATATTTTTTTCATAATATAATAATATTTAGATCATAGAGAATAAATTTTTAGCAAAATACATTTTAGATATAAAAAGTTCTTATTAGTTGTGTAGCTATAATAGTTAAATTTCATTATAGCATTAATATTAAAAATGAAATTTATTTTCCTTTAAAATTTTAATCATTAAATTTATAAAATACATGTGATATATAAAAATAAAATTATAAATTGATAATTACATATTTATATCGTCCTAACTCGTACTTACATATCCTCATAAGATCTTCATTTAAAACCTAAGGATTAGATAAGCTCCGGTGGCAGCCATGGGTGGTGGTTCAACTAGAATGGATATTATCAAAATATAAATGATCATAAACTTTTACCACTAATTATTTCACCCAAACCATAATTTTTGGAGTTTGGTTTGGGATTGGTTTAGTGAAACCCCAAGTGAAGCTACAACCCTTACTAGATTGAACAAATGAGCTTTATAAGGACGACTTCAACTCCTCGATGTTATTTTTTTTTTCAATTTTATAAAAATATTTTATAATGTGGTTATTTATATTTATACCTATTGATATAATGGATATATAATAATGGTAAATTTTAATATTGTATTTTAAATAATCGTAGTTTTATACTAGTTTGATGTTGCGTGTGAAATGTTGTATTTATTTACAAGTAAATTAACACTAAAAGCTTGAGGTTTTACATTCTCTCCCTTTAAATAAATTTCATCCAAAAAATTTTAATTATCACATATCAGTAAAAATATATATGAATATATAATATCATGTAAGATATCATCCTTACAAAAATAGGGACCATATTTGTTTCCTATAATTGGATTATCTCAAATATTGAGTTTTTTATCTGATCAATTGTGCTAAGCATCCATCTTTATTAGGAATCATGACTACTATAATTTAATGTGTTTTCTGAGAGATTATATAGTCATATTTTACTAATATATGTTTATAGTTTGATTTCAAATGAGAAATATTATTTCACTCTTTTTTAATTAATCTGAATTCCATGTGAATATTGACATTCAGTATAAAAAATCACATAAAATTCATCTAAAATAAGAATTAATAAAATTTACAAAATGAACATTCTAATAAACATAAACATGGGATACAATAATCATACATATAGAATATTTATTGAATAATCAAATCACAATGGAAGTGATATAATGCTCTTATAAAACGTCCAAGATATAATATATTTACTATAATCAAAGGCCAATAAGACATCCACTACTCCAAAGTAGAGGATAAGTGTACCTTAATTATAATGATGCACTTATGTGATTGTCATAGTGTATTCCTTTACATGTTTCCTTATACAAGGAGGTTTTATATTATCATTATCTTTGTTAGCCACTTAATTAGAGAATTGACTTGGATACTACCCAAGCTACCCACATTTAATACAATAAACTATTAGTGGTAACTGGATGAAAATTATTTTCATATATCATGTTAAGAGAATTATTTATTTTTCATTAAAAATTATTTTCTTTATGCCCTCCATTTTCAAACATAATTTTCTAGAAAATTCATTGAGACATTTCCCTCAGTTCTTATTTCCATATTCTTTACATATACGAATTTTAATCTTCTTTCCTCCATAGTCATTATCATTTGAAATTCCATGAATCTATAGCCTTCAATTATATAGTGTATTTTGAAATTAAATGAATATTAGTTTATTAATCATAATTCCTGAAATTTTTTTAGGAATAACCACAAGATTATGGACAGTAGCTCCAATCATGTTTGGTTTCTTATTGGGATAATCACTGTATTGTATATCACTCCCATTATTAACTGATTTTCTCATATTTATAGTTATTTTATAAAATAAAATAATTTTTTTGATAATAATAATTGATTTAATATTATTATAAAAATTAAAACTATTAACATAAAATTAATAAAAAATAATTGTCATCTTTACCATATATTATACATTTATAGGATTTAATCTATTTTATCCATTGTTATTTTCCCATGAGGTTCTCTGAAATAAATATTTTAAAACACCTGATAGTGGTTCATTGGTAGTGTATGAATCACCAAATAATATACCATATGAGTGTAAAAATATGTGTGTACTTAGGCCTCTTTATCAAACACATGGTGAAGATCGAGTTAATTATAAACATGAATTTTCAGGGTTAATACCCCTTGGTGAATCTATGCCACATCCTAGATGCACTTATTTGTATCCTAATAGGGATCCAAATTTTAGGAAGTTGAAAACACTATATTTTACCAAAATTTTAGGATATTAACCATACCTAGACTTATTCACAGGGCTTTCACTGAATTTCTCACACCATAATCCCCCAAAATAACAAAATTAATCTAAAAAATAAATAAGTATTGATATAACACCAATTGAGGTGCCCCGATACTACAATATTGGATCGATGGGTTAAAAACGTAATTTAAAACTCACACTGATAACAAGTGATATGAAACAAGATAAAAATATATAAACTTTAATAACAAAAACATTTCATCTCAAAATAATCTCAAAATCTGACGAATGGAAGGATTAAGGTTTTGAGGACAAGTTAGATAAGGAAAATGTTTTAAAATACCTATGAAACTTTCTCTTCAATTTAACCACACTGTAATCCCTAATAAAAATATCATAACTTATGTTAATCTTTATAACCTAGGTAATGTAACAATAAGAAATTATTGAGCTCAAATATTCAGTAATGGATACATAACAATGGATCATAATGGTTAAATCATAAAAATTCAAGAAAACATGGATATAGGGGAAATTTATAGTTAAAATATCATGGGATCATTAGTGGTAATCATAAAACACATTTGATCAGTAAGAATCATGATATAGGAACATAATTCCTCAAAAAGGTCATAAAGGAAGCATAAATATTATAACATAGATTATAAGAATATAACAATAATCCTCAACCATGAGATAATAACATTAGAACAAAAAATATTAGAAAAATGTGGCACAAGAATAATCATATGAGCCTATATTATTGTGAAAAAACATTATCATTCCCATATATTGTGTTGTGAAAATAATATCCATGAAATATGTTTTGAACCAACAAGATGTCCATGCATCATGTTGTAAATAAAACCAAATGTACATTCATAACATCATTATCTCATGGGTTATAAATCTTTAAATAATGTATTAAAGGATGATATAGGACCCCACCCACCAATATTCATACATATGTGTGCCATAATATATCAATAATTCATCACACCATCAAAACCAATTTAAATTATATGGGTTTAATATTATTTTTTAATTGTATCAAATAACATAATATCAAAAGTAAATAGATTGATACCAAAAATTCAATCACCCAAAGTGAGAATTTTATAAATATATTTGGAGGGTTATTCATAAAACATAACTCTATAAGAGATATCATTTTTGTTAAATATGAAAATGGAATTGAAATTTAAGAGTCTTTAGAAAACAATTCTTAACATTTTCATAAAAAGAAGTTATGAGTGAATTTAAAAAACATCACTTCTGAGAAATTAAAATGAATTATTTCTCCAAGATTATTTTCCAATAAATTTTAATCATACATCCTTGATAATTCATTAAGTTTATCATGATGAATTGTGTCGTGGAAGATAAAATGTATGGTCCATAAATGAAAAACGTATCAATATTTTGAAAATACAATTATTGAAACCTGCAACATAAAAAGATTGATGAATCATTAATCTGGAAGGGTTAATAATCAAATAGTTCTCATGTACGCCTGAATGACATTCTAATTTTCCTAAGGAGGCGTGAGGGTTGATAATGGTTATGAAATTAACATAATAACATTTAATATTAATAATAATACTAATGTAATTATAATATATTGGGTAAAATATATTTTAATGATGGAGATGAAGAATAATAAAGGTTAGTAAGTGATTAATACTCATATTGAGAATTTGAATCTTTTTGGGAAGACCTATTGAAAATAAAATATTTAAGTATTTTTTAGATCAATGGGATTAAAAATATAATAGGGGTGTATAGGGATGTTTATATATATATATATTTAAAGTATGTATTATAATTTTTTGAGTTTATGTAAATGGGTGGTGGAAGTCTTCGTTTATAGGTGATGGGAGAGGAATTCTTGTAATAATATAAAAGGACAAGTCACCATTCAAGGCATGTGAATTTAAAATTTGACAATAATTGAGTTTTCTTAAGGATTGGTCCAATGATAATATTCCAAATAGATTTTATGATATGTTTTGATGAATTTAAGGCGTTATATGCTCAGTTTTATCTTTTTACCATAATTTTCTTTTAGAATGATAACTCATTTTTTAACCTCTATAATTAATTTTAATCACAAAAATTAAAATTAAACATATTAAAAAATATGAAAATTCTAATATCAAACATTAAAATAAATCAACTAAAAATTTATCACGTGATAAAAATTGATATTAATATTAGTGCACATAACACTTAAAACCAATATAAGTGTATTTATCAGAATATAAATTTTAATTAGGATAAAATTAGCAGAGTTGTTGATTTTTATAACATTAATTTTTCTATTAATCAAATAAGAGTTATGTTTTCTACTAGGAAATACAAAACCAAATTACACTATGTGAATATTTAATTAATAGATGATACCAAAAAAAGATTTATTTGGAAGAAAATATTACTTGAGTTCAAAAATGTTAAATATTGGTTTTATAATTTCAAAAAAGTATTTTGCAATGAATTATTTTACTCATTAAATAAATTATTGATTTGTAAAAATGTTTTATTTGTTTTTAAATCATAATTATATCATGATGAAATCATAAATTTTATGGTATCATTGAAAACTATGTTTTTCAATATTTACCTAAAAATCAACCATTTCAGAAAAATCCCCAAAATTCGTCCTAGGATTATATTATTGTGAAAAATAAAATAAAAAATGTTGATTTTATAATTTTTTTAAAAAAATTTAGGAATTTAACATTTATGTGTAAACATAAAATATATTTAAAATTTTCTTTAAAGGAAAATGAGCATTTAAAATATTAACTTTTCTCATTATTATTTTCTATAAATTTATAATTAAGTTAGTGTTAATATAGTATAAATATAAACAATGTAATTAACCATAATTTAACCATAATATAATTATATTCTTAAAAAACTCATAGAACATGAAAAACTATTTTGTGAAATATATTATTTCATAAAATGAAGTTTTGTACCTTTAGTAATGGAATTTTAACAGAGAATTTGTAACAGAAATGAACTTTATTTTTCTTTAATATTAAAAAAATGAAAATTTATAAAATTAATGGGATATATATACATAGATTATTACATTAATAATTTCATGTTTTTATCAAACTTTCTACTTATATAATCCATCAATTTCTATATTTAAGTCATATGGATAAGATACGATATGGTGTCAATCCCAGGTGGTTCTTATGATGGGATAGATATCATGTAAATTTCAATGAGTTTGAACTTCCATCGCAAATGATTTATGTTAAACCATTATTGTTGGAGTTTGGTTAGGTCTTAGTCTACTGAAAACTGTTTTGAAGCTACCTCCCTTACAAGATTAGACAAATGAGCTTTATAAGAAAGAATTATACTGCCTGTTGCTATTGGATTTATTTTTATTTAGAGATTTAATAATGTGGTTCTTTTTATTTATACCCAATAACGTAAAAAATGTATTATAGTAGTAAAATTTAATAATTTTGTTAAAAGTATTCTAAAAAAATTTAGTTGTATATTTTTTGGGAAACATATTCATTATAAAGGGAAATAAATTCCAAAATCTTAGGGTATTTCTTGTGTCCTATTTCTTGTGTCGATCCATGAGAGACTTATGGTATTTTAATGTGATTCTTGGAACTTGAAAAATAATATACATTCATTTTTAGATGTATGTATTCTTTTATAGATCATACTAATTGAACATAACATTCATTTAGATTCATATGTTTGACAAGGAATCTAATTTTATTATAATTTCATATCATTAAAGAGAGGAAGTAGATCTATAAATCATGTTTCACTTTATATATTTCTATCCTTAAAAATTTAGATCTCAAATGTGGATGAAAATATTCTATATTTAGTAAAATTATAAAATAATAGAATATTTTCATAGCTTTTTAACTTCCCAAATAAGTTTGGAAAATCATAAAGGTCATCACCATCTTCCATTATCATTGTCTTAATAAGATCTCCATCTCAATTTAATGTAGTATTCATATTCTATGATCCATAAACAATAGTGTTATCCCAGTCACTATCCATATTCATTTATACCCTTTTTAAGTCCACCATTTATTACTTCAATCTATTGAATGACGGATCAAGTGTTCTTCCAACTCACCTAAGAAATTTTTCTTGAAAAATGATAAAAGAAACATGGAAAATGATTTGATAAGGGTCATTTTATTTATCTTTTGAATGATTGATGAACTAATTAACCACATAATCAAACTCTTTTTTCATATTATTGGAATCTATCAATTTTGTTCACTTCTTCCTAGTTCGATCAAAAAACTGATTTAACAATAAATTAATACAGATAAGGTTTCCAAATAATGTTTAATTATTTACATTAATGAATTATATAAATTATAAATTTAAAATACATAGTTATAAATTATAATATATATATAAATTATATAAAATAATAGATATAAATATTGTGTTGCATTTTCCATCCAAAATATAATGAATTTATATCTATTCAATAAAGTAATAAAAATAAATCAAATTTAATAATTAATCTTGTAAAAAATATATATTAAAATTCCCACATAAGATAAAATTTATCTTAAACAAAAATATTTATAAAAAATAAAACACTATTTAAAAATGATTATAATTGTACATCAAATTATTATAGTACATACACATGACATATCTTAAATAATTAATAGAAAAAATATTTTCTATTTTTCAATTTAGATAAATTTCATATATCTCTTGATAAAAAATTTCATAGAATAAAAGTTCTATGATGAAAATGTTACATTTCATAATTCAAAACACAAAGTATTTATATGAAAAAATTCATATTAAATATATGATAGGTATGTTTATACTCATTTTACAAAAAAAAAATTATCTCACAAAGAAAATATTTTGCGATTTAAAACTAAAATTGAAAAAACAAAACATAAAAGACATATATTCATAAAAAATACACACACACATATAAATACATATAATTTATATGGTAATATATATATATATATCCATGTATATGTAAATATATAAATTGATATTTTAATATATTTACACATGCACATAGAGCAATGAAAGTGTATCAATATTCGACAAGGATGAACGAAAAGTCGATGATCGATGTATACATGAAGAATAATAATTTTTTTTCGATTCATTTAATATATCAACTATTAATAAATATCAAATAAGTTTTCCAAAATAATAATCATAACATACCTAAAAATGAGGACATATTTGACGAGGATATAAACCAATCCTAAAAAATAAACAAAAACATGGTTGGTTAATAAATGATTAAAAATAATTTTCATTAACATACTTTCGATTTCTTTCTTCTATAATATTATGTAGATGTATTTCCCAGACATCTTCCATGATAGTTACTTTCACTACTTTAGGATAAATACTGGCAGTGTTTAAATTATTCACATGGTCAACCAATGACCTTCTATCTAAAAACCTCAAAAAAAGTCATAACATCTGAAACACATTGTTTAGTATTACATGATTTCTTGTACATATCCTATAGTTCCAAAATTATCTCAACCATAATATTCTTATCATAGATATTAAATTACACACTTCATTAAAATTATACACTAACCATTATGAGTGATTTTATCTCTAATTTTTTACATTTAACATTCTCAATCTTTTCCAGGTTGACTCCACCAAATGAAAATTCTAAATCTTTCTGGATGTGATAATATTTTATCATTAGCTTCTAGAAACTGATGTTTATTTCTCTATACTTTTCTATACAAAACCTTCCATAATATGAAATATTATCTTCTTAATGAAATTAAACCCGACTAAAATCAATATAATACTTCAGAATGTGTCAATGTTATATGAGCTACAGAGTGTAACGATCCATGATCTAATCCTAGATTTGAAACTAACTTTTGGTAGGTGATTTTATATGAAATAATTTGATGATAAAACCATATTCCACTAGAAGGTCACACACACCATAGATTCTACAATATTTATTCAACCTAGTAAGACATCCCACTCCATTGTTTATCGGGATTTGGAAATCTATTGAAACATAATCACCACAACTAATTTTTTCCTCCCATAAACATCCAAAAATATGACACAAATATTAAATAAAGGATAATAATAGGAAAATTGAAATTGGAATACTTAGATTATGTGGTTTTTAATTACATCCTACATTTACGATAGTGCACTACCAAATATCTATTTCAATAAGAATACATTGAATAAAATCACTATAGAAAAGGCACACGTAACAACACTTAGTCAGAATTAGAAATGATCTAAATTATTTAACTCAATATATAGTCCCCATATATTTTATATAGATCCTAAAAATTGAAAACAAACAGAACCTCCATTTTAGATTCATGGGAAAACCTACATTGGAATTTGGTCACTCCTATGATATCCTATAGTGAGAACTACCCTAATCAATGAAATTGGTAAAATATTCAAAACCCATCTAATCAACATATTCTAGTACAATAAAACTTTTTTCAAACCCATACCATCTTAAATGGCCCATCAGAGGAACCCTATCTTTTGGAAAACTTACCTGTATTTCAAAGTCCACTGCTTTCACTACCTTGGAAAGTTATAATTAATCTACCAGAGTTCCTCATTCTGGTTAACTGAATCTGGAATGCTAAAGAAGGATTTAAAATCCTAATAATCTAACACAAGAAGAATAATTCAAGGATCTCATCAAAATTCTCTAACAGTTAAGAAAATATAATCATTCTTCCCCTTTCCCCCTAAATTTAGTGTTACATAATATATCTCATTAACCAGAGTTTAAATTAGGCACAATATTACATTAGGATTTATTGGGCCAATGCCTTTATAAACATATCAACGGAATTTTTCTTCCTCTCTTTCATCTACATCTATAATACATTATATTCAATAATATTCTATATGAAGTCATATTTAGGTTAATGTGTTTCATTATTGATGAAACACTACATTCTAAAAACGTGAATTTCACTATGACTATCATAGAATAACACACATTCATCCAAAATCCTTTCAAGATCCTTTGACAAGAGAATTAACCAAACTAACTCATTTCTATAATTTTTAGTTTTTATCTATTCTACTTAAATCATAGAAAAATGAACCATAGGGTGAAATCAAGACAACCAAATTACTATTATTCTTCCATACATAAAAAAACCCATAATTCTATTTATGGTGTATGAGTCTCTAAAAAAACTACATCTAGGAATCCCTTAAAAAGTTATTATTCCCCATATTATAGCACTATAACTTCTAATATGTTCAATTATTAGATGATCCAACTCATGGCTTCCCAGTGGTCCCTTTTGTGGTACAACCTAAAACAACATACCACTATTTCTACAAAGGAAATTTATGACTCCATAAAATTTGTCTCATATATCAAACATCGTATAGATGATGAAAATGATACTTTCACTATATACCAGGTCTCATATTCTATTTTTTTTCTTATTTATTGGTTAATATGAAGTTTCCAACAATAGTGGTTGAGATAGGCTTATATCCAGTCATTCCTAATTTTTTAGAGATCTTCTAAATGTAGAATTTTTTAGATATCAACATTTTATCAGCCTCCCCATACATATATGTCCTTATTCATAATATTTTCTTATATTTTCCAAGGTCCTTCTTCTTGATTATTCTATAAAACATACACATTATATCCTGAAATTATGAAAATTTCAGACACTCAAAAATTTTCATCCACATATAAAACGAGTATGATGTAAGTCTCATAATTCTAAAACATCTAATAAAAATAATGATCCAAATATCAATACATGAAAACTTATTAAATCATTAATGTTTCAAATTTTTTCCCCACTATAGAGGGAATGTTTCAAGCTTAGAGGCTTCACTTTGTCAGACAAACAATGACCTACTTTCAATGATCATTAAAACTCTTGAACTGATTCATTTAGATCTCATTCTAAAAGGCATAATTAAAAAAGGCATCCTTGACTTATATTTTCTCTACGTTTTAATAATTATAATTGAATAAAATCAATAACATCTGGATGGTATTGTTCTTACCTACCAATGATAATGTTTTAAGAAAATGATTCACTTTTATTAGAATTCTTTCACCACCAATTTTACCTTGGATGTTATACTTCCTCCAGATTCTTTTATCAAATAGAATTACCAATTATATAGTGATCTATTTCCCTTCAGTATTCTAGTTAGATACCAAGTTCTTTTTAACTTTAACGAATTCATTTTTTAAATTTCATTATTGAATCCCACTGTTTTGAGTCACTAAATTTCACCACTTCTTCCAGTCATTTGTGTTCCCCAAAATCTGTTAGAAGTAAGAATATAATATCAGATCTATATCTCTAAATCAGGTAATACTCTAGTTTATATATGGCATACCACCTTTTTATTACATTACTTTTCATTATATTTTAAAAAAATTGGATCTTTTAACGTTTAGTTTCTTTTAAATGATGTACATAATACATGAAAACATAAAACATTCACATAATACAGATGAAATGATTCTTAATTGGATAAACCTAAGTTCATTTACTACATATCATAACCATGGGACATGCATCAAAGCAAAGGGTTAGAATAACGCTCAGTAAAGGAATAAATAAGGGGACAATTTTACAAGTGTTCTGGAGGAATATTAATAAGAACACGAGGAATGTCATTACTGAATGAGAAAAGGAAAATAAGCCATATCATAATAAAAAGAACAAGATTCATAACCTAGAAATGTGGCTATATAATTTGTTTTAGATATTCATAAGCTTTCACTAAGGTTAATTAGTATGGTTTTTTAAATTAAATTCACCATGGTTATTCAGCAATGTACCGTAAGACATGTCCAATATATATATTAAATTATTTACAAAATGAATTGGAGTGATATCAAGGAACAACCTTAATATTAATTAATTAATGTGAGCCACATATATAATAATAAAAAATTTCATAAATAATACATTGAGTATAAAAAATAGGTTTCTCATGAAAATCTTGGTATTTCAAAAGTTCTTAAAAACATGATCATTATGTCTTTTTCAACCCACAGAAAGGGAATAAGGATTTCATGTATGTTGATACTAGAATAAAATAAATATTTTTTATATTTAGGTAAATAACTTTTTAAAGTAAAGTGTATTGGGTATTCATAAGAATACAATAAAATATAATTCCCTCAGGTGAAGATATAAATTTTGAGAAGTAAATCTGGTAGCATAACAGGTATAAAACATTGTTTTAGAAAAGGGTAAAATGATATGGTACAAGGTTATCCCATTGATAAAACATAATTTTAATATAAGGGTATGATAAAAAGGGTTATATAATAGGGTGAACATAATATTTAAAAGACATATATAAAAAGATGTTTATTAATAGAAGAAAAAAGAAGTACAATTCCATTATATTGAAGAGTTACTCCTAAAACGTGAGATTTGTGACCTTGAGGGATTGAGGACAACTTTTTGGGATTAAATGGGAGGAATATATTATATAGATTCATGAAGGATATATTTTAAGTTAATGTAAATGGATAAATGGGTGTTTATTTATAGCATAATTGGAGGATTTGTTTAATAATTTCCAAATATAGGCCTTAGAAACCAAGGTTGTGGAAAATGAAAAAACCAGAGCATTCCCATGGTTTTTTCCAATGATTTTGAAAATTTGGGACATATTTTATGTTATTTTAACCCACAAGAACTGTTAAATAAATAATAATACTTATTCTTTAAAGGAAAATTTATGTTTCCACAAAATAGAAATTTTAATATTAAAGTTTCCTTTTTAGACATTAGAATGTAACTTATAGTTTTGGAAATAGATTAAAATCTTTTAAAATACATGATATTAATAAAATAACACATATAAGGTATTGGGATGTGGTTAATTAGTTATTATGTTGTTATGAAATAATTATGAAGTCACTAAATATATATAAAAACCTAATCTTTAATTTTTCTATTCATAGAAAAATAATCTATTTTAGAATGTTCTCATAAATTCAACATACCATTATTCCAAATTGATGATTTCAGAAGTTTTATTATTTTATCATGATGATTCAATAATTGTGAGAATTTTAACTCTTAAATATAAAAATACTTATTTATTAAAATACAGTGGGATGAAAATGCAAAGAGAAATTTATGAAACTTAAAAAAATTTCAATGACATAACAAAATTATAATATATTTTATATTTGAATAAGTGTATTTTTTCATAATATTTTTTTAAAATAATTATTATTCATAATAAATTTTTTTATTATAAAATATTTACATCTGTTTTGAAAAGAAAAATTTGTGTTTAAAAAATTAATTTATCAAATTATACATTTTTAATAAAAATTATATTTAAGATGGAATTGTTGGAATACAAATTTTATTTATTAAATGTAATTATACATTAATAAACTAAGACCTAGTCATGGAACCCTTTATTAAAACTATATGATCCCTAAGATTACAGTGTTTGACTGTGGAATTTTCATGGGGAGTCTCAGCTAACATCGACTAAGTGGTAATCTCCACTAACATAAACATCTCTTATAGGATATTTTTTTTAAGTATCAATTATGGAAGATTTTCTTGGGATTGGTTCATGATGAACCTCGTTGATTATACCTATCTCCCATGTTCTAATAGATGGGATTCAAATGACATGACTCTATTATTTGGCTCCATCGATTCTTCATTCTGTATCAATTACCCTTTATCATTATTAATTATAATCACAAAATTATAATGGTCACATTATTTCCAAGAGTATACATTCCAACAATAATATTGAACAATGTTTATATAATGATGGAACCATGATTTTTTATTTCCATTTATACTCTGTAAAAACCACTTTATTATTAAGGATACATGATTTTTTGTGAATAATATAATTTAACAAACATTTTAAGGATACGAATATCATTTAAAAAGTCTCGATCATTACAATATTCCCCCTTAGAAAAGTTTTCCCTGAAATTTCACTCATTCTACCTGTTTGGAAAAGGTGTGGGTACTTATGTATCATTGTATCTTCTAGTTCCCATATCTCTTCTTCATATTTATGGTTTCTCCAAAAAAAATTGATGAGGTGGGTAGTCTTGTGGCAGAAAACCTTTTCTATACATTCCACAGTCTCCACCAACTCCTCTTCATAAGAGCTATCAGTTTCTAGTTGCAACACCTATAGATTTAGTACAATTGAAGGGTTAGGTATTTAAATTCTTAAGAGGTAAATGTATAATACATCATGAACATGATCTAGATTTGGTGTAAGTGTAAGAAGATAGGACACTTCTCCTATGTGATCAAGGATTTCATAGGATCCAATGTACCTAGGGCCAAGCTTCCCCTTCTTCCCAAACAACAAAAATCTCTTCCATGGTGATATCCGAAGGAAACATTTATCATGAAAATCAAAATCCATGTCCTTTTAACAGTTCTTAGTATAACTATTCTTCTAACTACGGGTATCCTTTATGGGTTTATAGATAACAATAACCTTTTATATCATCTCTTCTATAATATATGGCCTAATAACATTTATCTCTCCCACTTCATCCAAACATGTAATATTTCAACAGTGCATTCCATAGAGAGCTTCATACGATGACATTTGAATACTCGAGTGAATGTTGTTGTTGTATGATATCTAAACTAATGGGATCTCTTGATCACATCCACGTTAAATTTAATTGAAAATGTTATCAGCATGTTCTAGAGTGTCTTAATAATCCTTTCAGATTGGCCATTGGTTTGGGGGTGATAGGTGCAAATGAAATTCATTTCATTTTTCAAATCATGTGGAATAATTCTCTAGGAATTAGATATAGTCCTTAGACCTAGATAAGAAACAATATAAATTGGTTCCCCATTCATCATCACAACTTCCTTTACCTATATCTCGAAGGGTTTTTAGGAGAAAAATCTTCTAGAGTATGGATAAAATGGGAAATCTTGGTTATTTGGTCCATTATAATGCATCTTACATTATTTCATTTGTATGTTCATGGTAGACCAATTTAAAAATTCTATCATGATATTTCCCCACTTCCATGATGGTATAGGTAGTTGTAGTAATAAAACATTAGTAAGTTATCACTCTTCCTTCACCTTATGGAATACCATGCACTATGCAATATAGATATAAATCCCTCGTTTCATGTCATCCCACCAATAATGATCATGGAGGTCCCTATAAATTTTATTTCTTCTGGGATGTATAGATAATATAGAGCTATGAGCTTAATCCATCAAATCTTTCTTTATTTCTGAAATATATGAGACATGTATCACTGTATGAAATTTTAGCACACCTTCTTTATTTAAATTTAAATCAGGAAACTTTCCATTCTTCACAAACTCTAAATTATTTTATAACAAAATATATTCTATTTGAGATTTCCTAAACTTCTCTAGAAATGATGGTTGAGTAATTATTTGGGATAGGGATAATGATGTACCTTATTTATGATTCCCATTACCTATTTTACATGGCCTTTGATCAATGGATCTCCTGGAATCCCCATCATTTCTATCACAACATGGCCTTTTTTGATTATTTCAATAGTGATTTTTTTCTTTTTTGGGTTGATAATGAATTTAATAGTCCTAGTATTTAAGATGTTTTGAGTATCTATTTTTCTCATGTTCCATTCCCTTTGCATGAAAATATACTTCACTCCTTAATGGTTTGTGTACATATCACATTTCTCACAATAAATATAGTGCCTCCATATTTTTAGAGAAAAAAACCCATATCTAGATCCAGGTCATGCATTGGATAATTATTATCCAAATGCTTTAATTATTGATATGCTTAAGAAATAAATTTTTCATTTCTCATTTGGACACACCCATCCATTTCAGATATGCATCAATAAAAGTAAATAATCCTTCTCTGATAAAGGGTAGAGTTAACACATGTGCTGTATCCAATATATTATTTGTCTTCTGGAAACTTAATTCACATTCCTTTATCTAGATGAACTTATCCCCTTTTTGAGTTAACTTGGTTAGTGGATTAGAAAGTCATGAAATGTTTTTTTCCAAAACTACCTATAATATCCTTCAAAACCAAGAAAAATTTATATCTCACTTACATTTTTAGGAAGATTCCACTCTTATAAAACCTTTATCTAGGAAGGGTCAACTGAGATTACTTCACTGGTTACAATGTTCCCCCTAAAATAAACTTATTCTAACCTAAATTCACATTTTCTAAATTTTAAAAATAGCCTCTACTTCCATGAAGTCCTCAATATAACCCTTATATAATCCTCATGATCCTCATGAATTTTAGAATATATCATAATATCATCAACAAAAGTACCAAAAAAATTTCAAGGTAGTCCTTAAAGACTATATTCATTAAATCTTTTAATATAGAAGGAGCATTAGTCAAGCCAAAGGACATAATATAAAAAATCATAATTCTTATATCTTGATCCTAAGGAGATGTTTAGAATATATTCTTCCCTCACCATCAATTGATGATTACCAGATGAAATATCAATATTAGAGAATAATTGATCCCCACAAAGGTAGTCAAATTAATCATCAATACTTGGGATAGGATACATATTCTTCACTATGACCCCATTAGGTTATCTATAATCAATTTATAGCCACATTTTACAACATTTTTCCTTATAAAGAGAACATGTGATCCCCAAGGAGACACACTTAGTTGGATAAACCCATTATCTAAAATATTTTGAAGTTGTTTCTTTAATTCATCAAACTACACATTTTCTATTCTATATGGGGTCTTTGATATTGGCTTAGATTGAGGTATGAGTTCAATGGATAACTCTACCTCTCTTTCTGGTATAGGTCGTGATAACTCCTCAAGAAATACATCAATGTTTTCCAAACTTATGGGATCATTTTCTATTATTATACATTCATTTAATTCTTCATATTCATATATCATCTTGATAAATAAGAGTACATGAGGTTCTTCTCGAAAATGCTTAGGTCACAATATCTATCCTTTGAAAATAACAATAGTTCATCCATTCAACACTAATTATATTTTTTTACATCTACATTTGATCTTAGTTGTATACTTTGAGAGGTAGTTTATCCATAGTATAATGTTTAATTCCAACATGGAAATGACTACAATATTTTTGATGAGATTATTCTTACTAAATTAAATTCTATAGTTTCTATACGCTGTTGATGCTTGGATAATATTTCCAGTAGTCTTGAGTAATAACACTAATTATATCAGATCATGGATTGATTATATATTGTATGAAATCTTGGTTGAAATTAAAAATTAAATAGAACCAGAATCAAACAATGTACTTTCTACATTTGAGAGGACAACAAGAGTAAATTCCACCATATCATTTGTAGATTCCAATTCATCCATCATGATAGAAAATCTTCTACATTTCACCGTTAGCCTATGTTGAGGTTGATGGTGATTCTTATCCATTATCTTCTGATTTGGACTATGATTGGAAATGTTCCCAAGCTATTTACATGTGATGAATTGCAGGATTTGTTTAATAATTTCAAAATATTGGCCTTGGAAACCAAGGTTGTGGAAAATGAAAAAACCCAATAATTCCCATAGTGTTCACATGATTTTGAAAATTTGGGACATATTTTATGTTATTTTAACCCATAATAACATATAATGAAAAAATATTTCTTTATTTTTAATGGAAAAGTAATGTTTCCACAAAATAAAATTTCTAATATTAAAGTTTTCTTTTTAGACTTTGGAAAGTAATTATAGTTTTGGAAATAGAATAAAATCTATTAAAATACATGAAATTAATAAAATAACATATTTAAGGTATTGGGTTATGGTTAATTAGTTATTATGTTATTATGAAATAATTATAAAGTCACTAAATATACAAAAAAGCCCAATCTGTAATTTTTCTATTCATAGAAAAATAATGTATTTTAGAATGTTCTCATAAATTCAACATAAATTATATTCAAAATGATGATTTAAGAAGTTTTTTTATTTTATCATGATAATTCATTATTTTTGAGAATATTAACTCTTAAAAATAAAAATATTTATTTATATAAAAAGAGAGGGATGAAAATGAAAAAAGAAATTTGTGACACTTAAAAATTTTCAATGACATAAAACAATTATCTTATAATTTATATTTTAATTAGAATTTTTTTCATACAATTTCATTAAAATAATGATTATTCACAATACCTTTGTTTATTAAAAAATATTTACCTCCATTTTGAAAAGAACAATTTGTGTTTGAAAAATAAATTTATCAAATTTGTTATATTTAAGAAAACTTATAGTTAAAATGGAAATGCCGGAATACAGATTTTATTTATAAAAAGTAATTACACTTTAATAAACTAAGACCTAGACATGTAACCCCTTATTACACGTGTATAAGCCCTAATAGTAAGGTGTTCGATTATGGAATTATCATGGGGAGCCTCAGCCAACATCTACTGAGTGGTAATCTCCAATAACATAAACATCTCTTAAAGGAGATTTTGTTTAAGTATCAATTACTGAAGCTCAGCTTGGGCTTGGTTCAGGATGAACCCCGTTGATTATACCTCTCTTTCATGTTCTGATAGATGGGATTCAAATGACAGGACAATATTATTTAAGCCCATCAATTCATCTTTCAGTATCAATTACCCTTTACCATTATTTATTATAAGCACTTAATTATAATGGTAACATTATATCAAAGAGTATATATTCCAAAAATCCTATTGAACAATGTTCATATAATGTTGGAACCATGATTTTTATATTTCCATTTATACTCTATAAATACAAATTCATTTTTGAGGATACATGGTTTTATTGTGAATAATATAATTTAACCCCTATTTTTATGATACAAATATCATTTAAAAAGTATCAGTCATTACAATATTCCCCCCTTAAAAATGTTTTCCCTGAAATTTCACACATTCTACCTATTTGGAAAAGGTGTTGGTACTTGTATCTCATTATATCCTCTTGTTCTCATATCTATTCTTCATATTTATGGTTTCTCTATAAAACATTGATGAGTGGGTAGTCTTGTTGTATAGAACCTTGTATATACATTCCAAGATCTCCACCAGCTCCTCTTCCTAAGAGTTATCAGTTTCTAGTTTCAACACCTCTACATATAGTACAAGTGAAGAGGTAGGTATTTACTTCCTTAAGAGATATAGGTAGAATACAAAATGAACATCATCTAGATTTCGTGGAAGTGAATGAAGATAGGCAACTTCTCCTATGAGATCAAGGTTTTCATAGGATCTAATTTACCTAGGGCCAAGCTTCCCCTTCTTACCAAACAACATAACTCTCTTCCATAGTAATATCAGAATGAAAAATGTATAACTAAAATAAAAATACAAGTCCTTTTAACGGTTCTTAGTATAACTGTTCTACCAACTACCACCAGCCTTTATGGGGTTCTAGATAACAATAACCTTTTATTTCGTCTCTTTTATAATATAAGGCCTACGAACATTTATCTCTCCCAATTAATCCAAACATGTAATAGTTCAACATCGCTTCCCATATAGTGCTTCATATGATGACATTTGAATACTCGAGTGGAATTTGTTGCTATATGATATCTCAACTAATGGGAGCTATTGATCACATCCACCTTCAAATTAGTTTGAAAATGTTATCAGTATGTCCTAGAGTTTCATAATAATCCTTTTTCATTGGACATTGTTTTTGGGGCGATAGGTCATAATGAAATTCATTTCATTTTTCAAATAATGTGGAAGAATTATCTAGAATTTAGATATGGACCTTAGAACACGATAAAAACAATATAAATTAGTTCCACATTCATTATCACAACTTTAGTTATGTATATATCAGAATTTTTTTAAAGGGACAAATCTTCCCAAATAGGGATAAAATGGAAAATCTTGTTCATTTGGTCCCCTATATCCCATCTTATATTATTTCATTTGTATGTTCATGGTAGACCAATGAAAAATCCTATAGTGATATTTCCCAACTTTCATGTTCGTATAGGTAGTGGTAGCAATACACATTTAGTAAGTTATAACTCTTCTTTAACCTTACGGAATACCAAGCACCATGAAATGTAGTTGAAAATCCCTCTTTTCATGTCATCCCACCAATAATGATCATTGAGATCCCTATAAATTTTATTTCTTCATGGATGTATTGATAATGTAGAGCTATGAGAATCATCCATCAACTCTTTCTTTATTTATGGAATATATGGGGGCACATATCATTGTATGAAATTTTAGTACACCTTCTTTATTTATATTGAAATCAGGACACTTCCCATTCTTCAAAACCTCTAAATTATTTTATGAAAAATGATATTTTATTTGATATTTCCTAAAATTCTCTAGAAATTATGGTGGAGAAATTATTTTGGATAGGTTTAATGATGCCCCTTCACTTATGATTCCCATGCCCTATTTTAATAGGGTTTTGATTAAAGGATCTCCTTGAATCCCCATCATTTCTATCACAACATGTCCTTTCCTGATTAATGCATTATTGAATTTTTTACTCTTCTGGGGTGATAATGAATTGAATAGTCCTAGTCTTTACGAAGTTTTGAATATCTATTTTTTCTCATGTTTAATTTCCTTTGCATGTAAATATACTTCAATCCATAGTGTATTGTGTATATATCACATTTTCATAATAAATATAGTGCCTCAATATTTTTAGAGAAAAAAACCGTATCTAGATCCAGGTAATGCATTGGATAATTATTATCACGAGTATTTAAGTATTGATGTACATAAGCAATAAATTTTTAATTTCTCATTTGGACACAAAAAATCCCTTTCAGAGATGCATCACTAAATGTAAATAATATTTCTATGATAAAGGGTATAGTTAACACAAGTGTAGTATCCAATCTATTTTTTGTCTCTTGGAAACTTTATTAACTTTCCTTTATCTAGATGAACATATCCCCTATTGGAGTTAACTTTTTTAGTGGATTATAATTTCATGGATTTATTTTCCAAAACCACTTATAATATCCTTCAAAACCAATGAAAATATGAATTTCTCTTACATTTTTATGATGATTCCACTCCTTTACAACCTTCATCTTGGAAGGGTCAACTGAGATTACTTCACTGGTTACAATGTTCCCCCTAAAAGAAACTTGTTCTAACCTAAATTCACATTTTCTAAATTTTACAAAAAGACTCTCCTTCAACGAAGCCTTCAATATAACCCTTATGTGATCATCATGATCTTCTTGAATTTTAGAATATATCATAATATCTTCCAAAAAATTACCAATTTGTTTTCAAGGTTTTACTTAAAGACTATATTCCTAAATTCATTTAATATAAAAGGAGCATCAGTCATGCCTAAGGACATAACATAGAAAATCATAATTCCCATATCATGATCCTAAGGAGATGTTTAGAATATATTCTTACTTCTCCATCAATTGATGATAACCAGATCAAATATCAATCTTAGTGAATAATTAATCCCTATAAAGATAGTAAAATAGTTCATCAATACTTGGGGAAGGATAAATATTCTTCACTGTGACCCCGTTATGTTATCTATAGTCAATTTATAGCCACATTTATCCACATTTTTCATTATAAAGAGAATATGTGATAAAAAAATACACTATTAGTTTTATAAACCCATTCTCCAAAATATCTTGAAGTTGTTTCTTTATCTACTCACACTACACATTTTCCATTCTATATGGGGTCTTTGATATTGGCTTAGATCCAGGTATGTGTTCAATGGATAACTCTACCTATATTTCTGGTATAGGTCCTAATAAATTCTCTGGAAATACATCAATGTATTCCTCAATGATGGGAACATTTTATATTATTATTCACTCATTTAATTCTTCCTATTCATGTATCATCTCTATAAAGAAGTCTACAGGAAGTTCTTATAGACAAAGCTCAGGTCACAACATATATCCTTTGAAAATAAGTGTAGTTCATCCATTCAAGACTACTAATATTTTCATTCTTCTATATTTGATCTTAGTATTATACTTTTATAGGTAATTAATCCCTAGTATAATGTTGAATTCCATCATGTAAATGACTACAATATTTTTGATGATATTATTTTTACAAAATTAAATACTACAGTTTCTATAAGCTTTTGATGCTGGGATAATATTTCCAGCAGTCCTGTGTAATAACTCTAATTATACTAGTTCATGGATTGATTATATATTGTATGAATGCTTGATTGAAATTAAAAATTAAATAGAATCATAATCAAACAAAGTACTTACTAGATTGGAGAGAACAACAAGAGTAACTTCCACCATATCATTTGGAGATTCCAATTCATCCACCATGATAGAGAATTCACTACCTTTCTCCCTTGGCCTATGTTGACGTTCATGGTGATTCTTATCTGTAATCATCTGATTAAGACTGTGATTGGAAATGTTCACTATCTATTCACACGTGAAGAATTTGAGGATTTGATTAATAATTTCCAAATATAGGACTTGGAAATCAAGGTTGTGGATAATTAAAAAACCCGAGCATTCCCATGCTTTTCCCATGATTTTGGAAATTTTGGACATATTTTAGGTTATTTTAACCCTCAAGAACTGATAATGAAATAATATTACTTATTTTTTAAAGGAAAATTAATGATTCCACAAAATATTTTTTTTACATTATAGTTTCTTTTTTAGAATTTGGAAACTGACTTATAGTTTTGGAAATTGATTAAAATCTATTAAAATACATGATATTAATAAAATAAAACATTTAAGGTATTGTTTGGTGGTTAATTAGTTATTATGTTTTTATGAAGTAATTATAAAGTCTCTAAATATACAGAAAAACCCAATCTGTAATTTTTTTTATTTATAGAAAAATAATATATTTTAGAATGTTCTCATAAATTCGACATAACATAATTTCCAATTGACAATTTCATAATTTTTTTTATTTTATAATGAAAATTACTTAATTGTGAAAACATTAAATCTTAAATATAAAAATAATTATTTATTAAAAAACAACGGGATGAAAATGGAAAGATAAATTTATGACACATAAAAATTTTCAATGACATAAAAAAATTATCTTATAATTTATATTTGAATAAGAGTATTTTTTATAATATCTCATTAAAATAATTAATATTCATTATACCTTTTTTATTATAAAATCATTACATCTATTATGAAAATAAAAATTTTTGTTTGAAAATAAATTTATCAAATTCATTATATTTAATAAAACTAATATTTAAAACAAAATAGCTAGAATACAAATTTTATTTATAAAAAGTAATTAAAATTTAATAAATGAAGACCTAGATATGTAACCCCTTATTACACCTATATAAGACCTATGATTAAGGTTTTAGATTGTGTAATTTTTATGGGGAGACTCAACAAACATCGACTGAGTGGTAATCTTCACTAACATTAACATCTCTTATAGGATATTTTGTTTAAGTATCAATTATTGAAGCTTAGCTTGGGCTTGGTTCAGGATGAACCTCGTGGATTATACCTCTCTCCCACGTACTGATAGATGGGCTTTAAATGACATGACTCTACTATTTGAGTCCATCAATTATTCTTTTTGTATCAATTACCATTTATCATTATAACTTACAAGCACTTAATTATAATGGTAACATTGTTTCCAAGAGTATATGTTCCTCCAATCTTATTGAACAATGTTCATATAATGTTGGAAACATGATTTTTATATTTCTATTTATACTCTATAATTACCACTCTATTATTGAGGATACGTGGTTTTATTGTGAATAATATAATTTAACACACATTTTCAGGATACAAATATCATTTAAAAAATTTCAGTCATTACAATATTCCCCCCTTAAAAGAGTTTTCCCCGAAATTTCACTCATTCAACTTGTTTTGAAAAGGTGTGGGTACTTGTGGCTCATTATCTCCTCTAGTTCTCATATATCAACTTCATCTTTATGGTTTCTCCATAAAACACTGATGAGGGGGGTAGTCTTGTTGCATAGCACCTTGTCTATATATTCCAAGATCTCCACCAGATCCTCTTCATAAGAGTTATCAGTTTGTAGTTGCAAGACCTGCAGATTTAGTACAAGTGAAGGGTTAGGTATTTACTTCTTTAAGAGATATATGTAGAATAAATCATGTCCTTGAGATGGATTTTGTGGAAGTGTAAGAAGATAGGCCACTTCTCCTATGAGATCAATGATTTCATAGGATCCAATGTACCTAGGGCCAAGCTTCCCCTTCTTCCCAAACAACATACCTCTCTTCCATGGTGATATCCGGAAGAAAACTTTATCACAAAAATCAAAATCCAAGTCCTTTTAAAGGTTATTAGTATAACTATTCTACCAATTGTGATTAGCCATTATGGGTTAATTGAAAAAAATAACCTTTTATTTCATCTCTTCTATAATATTGGGCCTAAGAACATTTATCTCTCCCACTTCATCCAGACATGTTAGTTTTCAACATTGCTTCCCATATAGATCTTCATATGATGACATTTTAATACTAGAGTGGATGTTTTTTTGTATGGTATCTCAACTAATGGGTGTTATTAACCACATCCACCATTAAATTCTTTTGAAAATGTTATCATCATGTCTTATAGTGTCTTAATAATCCTTTCTCATTGACCATTGGTTTTGGGGTGATAGGTCATAATGAAATTCATTTCATTTTTCAAATCATGTTGAAGAATTTTCTAGAATTTAGATATGGACCTTAGACCATGATAAGAAACAATATAAATTGGTTCCCTATTCATCATCACAACTTTCTTTATGTGTATCTCAGAAGGTTTTTAAGAGAAAAATCCTCCCAAATAGGGATAAAATGGAAAATCTTGGTTATTTGGTCCAATATAACCCATCTTACATTATTTATTTTGTATTTTCATGGTAGACCAATGAAAAAGTCTACAGTGATATTTTCCCACTTCCATGTTGGTATAGGTAGAGGTTGCAATACACCTTTAGTAAGTTATCACTCTCCCTTCACCTCATTGAATACCAAGAGCCATACAATGTAGTTGGAAATACATCTTTTTCATGTCACCCCACCGATAATAGTCATGGAGGTCCCTATAAATTTTATTTCTTCTAGGATGTATAGATTGTGTAGAGATATGAGCTTCATCCATCAATTCATTCTTTATTTATTGAATACATGAGACACATATCATCATATGAAATTCTAGTACACCTTATTTAATTATAATTAAATCCATAAACTTTCCATTCCTCACAACCTCTAAATTCTTTTATAAAAAATGATATTCTTGTTTGAGATTTCTTAAACATTTCTAGAAACGATGATTGTGAAATTAATTGGGATAGGGTTAATGATGTCCCTTCCCGTATGATTCCCAGGCCCTATTTTACTTGGTATTTGATCAAAGGATCACCTTGAATCCCAATAATTTCTATCACAACATGGTCTTTCCTAATTAATGCATTAGTGAATTTTTTTCTCTTCTGGGGTGATAAGGAATTGAATAGTCCTAGTCTTTAAGAAGTTTGGAATATCTCTTTTTTTCTCATGTTAAATTCCCTTTACGTGAATATATACTTCAATCCCTAGTGGTTTGTGTACATATCAAATTTCTCAAAATAAATATAGTGCCTCCATATTTTTAGTGAATAAACCAATATCAAGATCCAGGTCAGGCATTGGATAATTAATATCACGAGGCTTTAAGTATTGATCTGCATAAGCAATAAATTTTTCATTTCCCATTAGGACACAACTAATCCCTTTCAAGTATGCACCACTAGAAATAAATATTCCTTCTCTGATAAAGGGTATAGCTAACACATGTGTAGTGGCCAATCTATTAATTGTCTCTTTGAAACATTATTCACATTCCTTTATCTAGATGAACTTATCCCCTTTTTGAGTTAACTTGTTTAGTGGATTAGAAAGTCATGATTTTTTTCCAAAACCATCTATAATATCCTTTAAAACCAAGGAAAATATGAATCTCACTTACATTTTTAGGATGATTCCACTCCTCTACAACCTTTCTCTTGGTAGGTTCAACTCAGATTACTTCACTGGTTACAATGTGCCACCTAAAAAAACTTTTTCTAACCAAAATTCACATTTGAAAAATTTTAAAAATAGCCTCTCCTTCCACGAAGTCTTCAATATAACCCTTATACGATCCTCGTAATCCTACTGACTTTTAAAATATATCATATTATCATCAACAAAAGTACCAAATTTTTTTCAAGGTATTCTTTAAAGACAATATTCATCAAATCCTCTAATATAGAAGGAGCATTAGTCAAGCCGAAGGACATAACCAAAAAAATCATAATCTTGATATCATGATCCTAAGGATATGTATAGAATATATTATTCCATCACCATCAATTGATGATAACCAGATCAAATATCAATCTTGGAGAATAATTAATCCCCACAAAGATAGTCAAATAAATCATCAATACTTTGTAGAGGATAAATATTCTTCACTATGACCCCATTTTATTTTCTACAATCAATTTATAGACACATTTATCCATATTTTTAATTATAATGAGAATATGTGATCACCAAGGATATACTCTTAGTTGGATAAACCCATTCTCCAAAATATCATGAAGTTGTTTCTTTAATTACTCAAACAACACATTTTCCATTCTATATGGGGTATTTGATATTTTTTTAGATCCATGAATGAGTTCAATGGATTACTCTACCTCTATTTCTAGTAGAGGTCCTGATAACTCCTCAAGAAATACATCAATGTATTACTAAATTATGGTAAAATTTTCTATTATTATACATTCATTTAATTCTTCTTATTCATCTATCATCTCTATAATGAAGTCTACAGGAGGTTCTTCTAGTCAAAGCTTAGGTCACAATATATCTCCTTTGAAAATAACTGTACTTCATCCATTCATGACTACTAATATTGTATTCCTTTAAATTTGATCTTAGTATTATACTTTGAGAGGTAGTTCATCCCTAGTATAATATTGAACTCAACCATTGAAATGACTACAATATTTTTGATGAGATTATTCTTACAAAATTAAATACTATAGTTTCTATAAGCTGTTGATACTTGGATAATATTTCTAGCTGTCCTGTGTAATAACTCTAATTATATCAGTTCATGGATTGATTCTATATATTATGAATGCTTGGTTGAAATAAAAAATTAAATAGAACCAGAATCAAACAAAGTACTTGCTAGATTTGAGAGAACAACAAGAGTAACTTCCACCATATCATTTGGAGATTCCAATTCAGTCATTATGATATAAAATCACCTACCTTTCTCCCTTATTATATGTTGAGGTTGATGGTGATTCTTATCCATTATCTTCAGATTTGGACTGTGATTGGAAATGTTCACAAGCTTTTCACACTTGAAAAATTGGAGGATTTGTTTAATAATTTCCAAATATTGGACTTGGAAACTAAGGTTGTGGAAAATGAAAAATCCCATGATTTTGGAAATTTGGGACCGATCATTCCCATGGATTTTACCATAATTTTGGAAATTAGGGAAATATTTTATGATATTTTAACCCACAAGAACTGATAATGAAATAATATTACTTATTTTTAAAAGGATAAGTAATGTTTCCACAAAATAAGACTTTTAATATTAATATTTCCTTTTTAGACTTTGGAAAGTAACTTATAGTTTGGGAAATAGATTAAAATATATTAAAATACATGTTATTAATAAAATAACACATTTAAGGTATTGGTTTATGGTTAATTAGTTGTTATGTTTTTATGAAATTATTATGAAGTCAATAAATATACAGAAAAATATAATCTGTAAATTTTCTATTTATAGAAAAATAATGTATTTTAGAATGTTCTCATAAATTCAACATAACTAATTTTCAATTGATGATTTCAGAATTTTTTTATTTTATAATTATAATTCCTTAATTGTGAGAATATTAACTCTTAAATATAATAATCCTTTATTATTAAAAAAATAGGTGGATGAAAATGCAACGAAAAATTTATGACACTTAAAAATTTTCAATGACATAACAAAATTATATTATAATTTATATTTGAATAAGAGTGTTTTTTCATAATATTTCACTAAAATAATTATTATTCATAATAACATTGTTTATTATAAAATAATTACATCTATTTTGAAAAGAAAAATTTGTCTTTGAAAAAATAAATTTATCAAATTCATTATATTCATTATATTTAAGAAAAATTATATATAAAATGGAATTGTTGGAATACAAATTTTATTTATAAAAAGTAATTAAAATTAATAAACTAAAACCTAGACATGTAACCCATTATTACACCTATATATTCCCTATGATTAAGGTGTTCAATTGTGGGATTTTCATGGGGATCATCAGCTAATATTGAATGAGTGGTAATCTCCACTAAAATAAACATCTCTAATAGGATATTTTGTTTAAGTATCAATTACTGACGCTCAGCTTGGGCTTGGTTCAGGATAAACCCCGTTGATTATACCTCTCTCCCGTGTTCTGATATATGGGATTTAAATGACATGACTCTACTATTTGAGTCCATCAATTCTTATTTTTTTATCAATTACCCTTTATCATTATAACTTATAAGCACTTAATTATAATGGTAACATAATTTAAAAGAGTATACATTACTAAAATCTTATTGAACAATGTCTATAAAATGTTGGAACCATGATTTTTATATTTCCATTTATACTCTATAAATACAACTTCATTATTGATCATACATGGTTTTGTTGGGAATAATATAATTTAACACACATTTCCCGGATATAAATATCATTTAACAAGTCTTGGTCATTACAATAATACACCTTTAAAAAGGTTTTCTATAACGCCCCGACCCCAGTTACCCAGAGTCGGTGCATTATTTTAATACATTGGTATAATTACAAGGAATCAAGTCCTGAAGGGCCGATCAGTTTAGAAGTCTTGGAAAATAAATTACATAAATGAACATTACATTACACTTTCTAATATACAACACAATATAAATAATCCTTTGAGAACGCCATTGTTCCCTTAGCTTAACCCTGCATCTTAATCATAAAACACTTCTTGGGATCCTGGGAAAAATAAAACATATAAACGTGTGAGCTTAGATGCTCAGTAAGGGTAAATAATTTAGAGGAAGCTATAAACATTTAAGGCAAGATGTTTAATAAAAAAACAACCTTTTTAAACATAAACTTGAAAATAATATGGTAAAATAAATAAATCAAACATTACCATATAAACATGCACATGGATATTCCACTAATCAAATAATCACATATAATAACTAATTTCATAATGAGGGAATTCATAATTCTGAACTTTAATTTCTGTGTTAAGGCCTCGTGCCAAGACCTAAGGGCTAACTGTAATCGGAACCAAACCCGGAGAGCCTCTGTAACCGGACTCCAACCCGGAGTGCCTCTTATAACCGGACACTAACCTGGAGTTCCTCTAATAACCAAGCACCAACCCGGAGTGCCTCTAATAACCGGACACCAACCCAGAGTGCCTCTAATAACTAGACACCATCCCGGAGGGATTACTTTTACCGGTCCCCAACCCAGAACATATTAGTCCAACACATTAATCTTAATAAAAGGCTGATATATAACATAAAATTTTGTATTAAAACTAACTTACGAAATGTCAATAATTTAACCATAAACCATGAATGACATAAAAATAACTCATCCACAGTCAAACATATCACAAAACCTTCAATACAATATTGATGTTTTGTATCATAATAATTCAACATCAAATAAGCTTAAAATACATGAAAGGATGTTGAAATAGATGAAATCAAAACTATTTGAGAGAAATATGTTTTTTAAATCATTTAAAAATCATATAATTATATAGAAAACCGTTATTTTGAAAATATACTTATAAGATTGTATGGTAAGATTCGAAGAAGTAATAACGGAGGAGAATAACTGCACCCACCGTATAAGTTAAAAAACATTCTTACCTTACTTTTGTCGAAAAGGTTATAAAGTACCTTGTTTGGAAAACGACGGAAAGATTCCTATCAAAACATTTTATAAAAAGTCAAACAAGGGTATAAATAACTTTAACCCATTATCTAGTAAATAGTAAAAATGTTTTGAAATACATTTTTAAGAAACATGGATGTGTATTATAAAGATGTCTGATTAGATAATTACGAATAAACAACCTCAGATAATAAAGAGATTGTAAAATTAACCCTTACCTCGTTGTAATCAATCGAGTCATATGAACAATAGTCAATAACCACCAAATTAATCATATAATATCATGAATATAAAGAGGATCATGATAATACATATCAAATGGCAGTACACAATACACCACACGCAATAAATAAGTGGTGAACAATGGAAATCTCACGAAATTAAAAGTGAGATAAGAAACCCCTTACCTTGAACTTTCATTTAGTCGAGGGTATGTTTAACCTCTTGTATGAAGACTATAGTATGTTATTAAATTATAGCATAACAATAACCATATTAATATTTATAATATCATACATTATTCACTTATGACTTTATATTACCCATTTAATAATAATTTCCTTGTTATATTAATATTTCGGGTAATAATCGCTTTCTTTATCGTACTTGTTTTAACTTGTCACTCTTGATTGTATCACTTAGATCATGATTTAAATACTTCCAGAATATAAAACATTATTTATATATCATATATATTTAGAATATAAATATGTATAATAGACATATATATGAAATGGAAAACACCATTTACGGAGACTGTAGTCCGTACGTACGCATGAACGCTGTTTCGGGTTTCATACAGTATTGAACGGAAGTAAGTGAATAAGATATATGTAAGTACATAAATACTTATATATATAAAAATATATATCTCCAGTAGAATTATTATTTCATATATTACATACTTATTAGTTATATATTTTTTTATAATCTTCGATGAATGGTGAACTTGGAAATGAATCTCATCGCGTCGTGGAGACGGTAATCCATACGTGCGCATGAGAGAAAATATCAATCTTTTGATATTAAAATAATACATAATTGGATGGTATATCATATACACAGAATACTTATCATGTTATATTTATTATTTACATCAAATAAACATCATTATTATACCCATCCAAATAATAATGTATTGAATAACAATTACACCACGACGTGGAGACGGTAAGCCATACGAACGCACGTATGGTGACATGTCATTAAAAGGGTGGATAGAATAATGAATTTGGTTGTACCATAATTATAATAACATCACAGTATATATAAGATACTAGAATTATTATTTTAGAATAGAAACAACAAATAAAAAGGAAGTGGAAAAAGAAAGGAACTTCAAAGAGTGTGGTGAAATCATTACCTCTTCTTCGGCTTCTTCCTTTTGATTTGATCAAAAGGGCTCTTTAGGTTGGCTTTCGGATCAAAATAAAGCCTCTAGGTTGAATTTAGGGAATTTTAGAGAATAATTGGGCATGTTTTGTCTGAACCAAAAGGCTTTGAAGGTGTGAAGAATTGGTTATAAGTAGTGTCCTTTTATAAGGGGGAGGAGGGGCTATTTAGGAAAAACTTAAAGTATTAAATTATAATAAATTCATATTCGGTTTCTAATGGCCCCAAAGAAGATTATTCAAAGTCTAATGTGGGGATGGGTCTAAATCCATTCAGCCAATTGATTTTATATAGGATTGGGTTATTATATTAACCTTATCTTTTAGTTTTAACTCTTAGTTAATTAGAATGACTTTTACCATGTCAATTTTTATTTTTATATTATATAGTTAATAAACATACTATATACATCCAAGAGACCCCCCAAGTGGTCCATTAATGATACACCTATCATTATATAAGTCATTTGCCTTAACCTTAGATTTTTATTAAAATAATATCAATTAATAATATAATATTTGTTTTAAAAGCTCATTTATGTCAATTTTGACACTATTCAATAATTGATTTTTTTAAAGTATTAAAAACTATATTAATTCGAACCAAATTAATTTAAGCAATAATATAATGTCATATTAGCCAATAAAATTCATTGATGTCATCAAAACATTCAAATTATCTTTAATTTTACATTTATAATACCAATTATTTGATTCTTTCACTAATAAGGAAAATAATGCATCATTATTATGTCATAAATAAATTTAATTATTAAATGTTTAAAAATTATAAATATAATAAAATTATATATGGAATATTTTTATCTTTATAATTAATATTTATAGTAGAAAATCCAACATATATAACCCTATGTAAAAATTGTTTTTCTAAAAGATATATGCTTATGTCATTTTTGTATTTATTTTAACTTAATTAATATAAAGTGTCATTGTCACTTACAAGTGGCTCCATGGGGTCCCAAAAGCGACCCAAAGATGCCCATGGTCGGATAGGTATCAACCAATAAGGTTATTATACGTTTTAGTGTAACTTATTATTATTATAATATTATTTGTTTACCCTTATTTACCGGATTTTCCCTTTAACCATGGTAAACAAAATATTTACGGAAGTAATTATTCAAAATGTCTAAAAAAAAGTTACATATTTACACAATTTTTACATCCTGATTCCAAACATGGAATCCATTTTTCCAAATTCAAAACACATAATTTTAATAAATTAATTTAAAATTAATTCCCGTTGGTAAAACAAAAACCGTGTTTTTAAGAGATAATAACTATCAAAAGATTGACACTTGTTTATGTCCGGCTTAATCGTGAAATTATGTACAATGACCAAAATTGTGTTAAATGGTAAAAATATATTCTAAATATACTTTATAACCACTCAAATTCATAATTTATCACTGTTAATTAGTTAGATTAAAAATGTTTTTTTAATTAAAATTTAGTAATTTTCACTATTCATCAAAATATAAAAGTTATCCAAAAAGTACCAAAATTTCACCCTAGGATAATTTCGATATTCTGAATTCAAAAATGAAGTCCATTTTGAATGATAAAATTTATAAAATTTCAAAAGTGGGTATTACTATTCATAATGGCTACTTTGATTAGTCACGGTGTGTTAGAATCTCGAAGTTGCGTACAACACACGCTACTGTATTATTCAAAGAGAAGCGTACTGTGGAAGCTTGGGGTGTTACATTCTCCCCTCCTTCAATAAATTTCATCCTTGAAATTTTAAATTGTTTTTCGAAAATAAAATGTTGAAAATAGAAAATATCTTTGTGGGAAATCCTATATCAGAAATTGGTTTAATAAAATTTAGTCTCAATAAGAGGAAAAGAGAAATGAAAGGGTCACCACCAAATTATGATCTTGATTAGGAGAACATTGGTGGAAATTAGGGACATATAATTAGAGGAAAAACATAAATATTTATAGGCAGTGATTGAGGTCATCAATCACAAACAAGTGTAAAATTGAGGTTCTTAAATTCATCAATCTATGATGATTTAAAATACCATCAGTTCAAAAAAACATATGGTATTAGGATAACACATTTTTTGTTTTAAGATCCCTTCACTAATGTATAATAATTAATTTCTTCATAGAATAAGAGAAGAAGAAAAAATATATACTTGACAATTAGAGTCCCATCCTCTAACTAATTTCAACCACAAACGCATCTTTCACTCTAAGAGATAATAGAACTTAAAAATAATATTCTATTTATCCTATTCGTATAGGGTTAAAAAATGAATTTATAATTCATCTACCAAAACGTTTAAAAAAAAGACTAAATTATTCAATCCAAGACATCATGTGGGCCAGTGGTAGGTGATACAACCTTGTCTCCCTTCGGTTGTGGGTTCAAGTCTCACGGCCTTGCTGGACACGACAGGTTGCTGCTCGACCTCCGGGTTGTCCTTTTATGGAAATCCAAAAATAATCTCAATCTAGAATTATCTGAAATACTTCTGTCCAAACTCACAGACCAAAATTTATAAGGTAGGTAAACACAATAAAGATCCTTTTTTCCACGTAATAGCATGTGAACACCATCATCATGTATTCTTTTAAAACACTACAACATCCTGAAATACCATAAAACCTTATTGATTACATTCATGTTCCCTTATTACTTATAGAATACTGGATATACTCCTTCTATCCAAAAATGTTGTAAACTCAAACCATTATGGAATATACAAACCATTAATCAGTTTCAAGGTAGTCATGGATATCCAATATAATTTATCCAAATCAATCATTTATTATTCCAAAATCACTACCTCGGCATCCGAAGCATATTATGATTTATCATTATCTCAACCATATATTTTCAAAAAAATTAACCTGCTATTGAGTCACTTTTCTTTGTTCCACACAATCTCAAGTCCTTAATGAAATAGTACTGCAGTACAATCCTTATATACTCCAAAATTATTATAACCAGTACATTGTTGATACAACACTCAAATGACATAATTCTATAATAACAACATATGAACTCTAATCATTCCTCCTCATCTGTTGTAGTATCATAACTTGATTATTATCCAATAGCATCATTTGAGGCAGACTCTGATGATTTGGACATCGGTTCGCGTAGTGTCCCAACTCCTTGCAGATAAAGCATTTATATTTGAAACCATTTTCTTACCCTTGAAGTTACGTACATGGTGCCCTTTTTCTCTACACTTATAAAAAACTCCCATTCCTTTCAGAAAAGTTCTAGGGTGTTTCTTCCCATAGTTATCACATATGGGAAAATTCTTCTTTACCTTCTTCCCTTTATCTGTCCTTCTTTCTACCATCCTTTCCTTCTCTGCCTTCCCTTCAAAGCCATAGGACTCTGAAAATTCATTACTTATCTTATCAACAGATGATACTATTTATTCATATGATGATAATACATGGGAGAATATTTCCCTTATAAATTTTGGCTAAAGACCATGAAAGATATGATCCTTCTTACTCTTTGGATCATGCGTATTGCTGGAGTTATCATTCCTTCTACTGGGCGCCATTTCTAAACAATGGCATACACTAGATTAGTTTATGAATAGAAATACATAATCCTAAACTTGTAAAACACTTAACATAATTTAAAGAGTTTATGGATATAATCCATAATTATAAAAATGTATTCTTTGAGGAATTATATACTCATAAACCCTTCATAAAGGTTTGTACAGAAAATGAGAATTATCCTAAGAATATCCCCCGGGAGTGTCGTAACCAAGAGTGCAACAAGGCCCGTTGTCGTGCACCAGTTCTTGTTCGAGTCTAGATCAAAGAAGGGTTTTCATGTTTTACCCCTAGGTACATCTATGCCCGAGCTGCCTCTACCTGCTCGTATCCAGACAGGGATGTATTTCTCAAAAAACTCACAAAATCTCTACAATACGAAAATTCTAGGAAATTAGACTATACTAATCATCAATGTCTATCTTAGGTCTATGTGCTCTAATCAGAGTTTATCTAAATCTTTCTTCCATGGTTTTTTCTAAACTTCCTCTGATACCAACTATAACCCCCTGACCCCAGTTACCCAGAGTCGGTGCATTATTTTAATACATTGGTATAATTACAAGGAATCATGTCCTAAAGGACCAATCAGTTTAGCAGTCCTGGAAAATAGATTATATACATGAACATTAAATTACACTTTCTAACATACAACACAGTATAAATAATCATTTGAGAATGCCATTGTTTCCTCAGCTTAACCCTACATCTTAATCATAAAACACTTCTTGGGAATCTGGGAAAAATAAAACCTAGAAAGGGGTGAGCTCAGATTCTCAGTAAGGGTAAATAATTTAGCGGAAGCTAAAAATTTTTAAGGCAAGATGTATAATAAAAAACAACAGCCTTTTTAAACATAAACTTAAACATAATACGGTAAAATAAATAAATCAATCATTACCATATAAACATTCACATGGATATTCTACTAATCAAATAATCACATGTAATAAATAATTTCATAATGATGGAATTTATAATGCCGAACTTTAATTTCTTTGTCAAGGCCTCGTGCCAAGACCTAAGGGATAACTATAATCGGAACCCAACCCGGAGAGCCTCTGTAACCGGACTCCAACCCGAAGTGCCTCTAATAACTGGACACTAACCAGGAGTGCCTCTAATAACCGAACACCAACCCGGAGTGCCTCTAATAACCGGACACCAACCCGGAGTGCCTCTAATAACCGGACACCAACCCGGAGGGCTTACTTTTACTGGTCCCCATCCTAGAACATATTATTCCATCACATTAATCTTAATAAAAGGTTGATATATAATATAAAATTTCATATTAAAACTAACTTACGAAATTTCAATAATTTAACCATAAACCATGAATGATATAAAAATAACTCATCCACAGTCAAACATATCACAAAACCTTCAATACAATATGGAAGTTTTGTATCATAATAGATCAACTTCAAACAAGATTAAAATCCATCAAAGGATGTTGACATAAATGAAATCAAAACTATTTGAGAGAAATATGTTTTTTTAAATCATTTAAAAATCATATAATTATATAGAAAACCATTATTTTTAAAATATACTTATAAGCTTGTAAGGGAAGCTTAAAAGCTATAATAATGATGAATAATAACTGCACCCTCCGTATAAGTTAAAAAAACATTCTTACCTTAATTTTGTCGAAAAGGTTATAAATTACCTTGTTTGGAAAACGACGCAAAGATTCCTTTCAAAACATTTTATAAAAAGTCAAAAAAGTGTATAAATGAATTTAACCCATTGTCTAGTAAATAGTAAAAATGTTTTGAAATAAATTTTTAAGAAACATGGATGTGGCTTATAAATATGTCCCAGAAGATAATTACAAATAAATAACCTCGGATAATAAATAGATTGTGAAATTAACCCTTACCTCATTGTAATCAATCGAGTCATATTAACAATAGTCAATAACCATGAATTTAATCATATAATATCATGAATATAAAGAGGATCATGATAATACATATCAAATGGCAGTACACAATACACCACAAGCAATAAATAATTGGTGAACAATGGAAATCTCACGGAATTATAAGTGAGAATAGAAACCCCTTACCTTGAACTTTCCTTTAGTCGAGGGTATGTTTAACCTCGTGTATGAAGACTATAGTATGTTATTAAATTATACCAGAACCATATTAATATTTATAATATCATAAATTATTCATTTATGACTTTATATTACCCATTTAATCATAATTTACAAGTTATATTAATATTTTGGGTAATAATTGTTTTCTTTATCTTACGTGTTTTAACTTTTTACTATTGATTGTATCACTTAGATCATGATTTAAATACTTACAAAATATAAAACATGATTTATATATCATATATATTTAGAATATAAATATGTATAATAGATATATATATGAAATGGAAAACACCGTTTATGGAGACGGCAGTCCGTACGTACGCATAAACGCTGGTATATCATATACAAAGAATCCTTATCATGATGTACTTATTATTTACATCAAATAAACATCATTATTATACCCATCCAAATAAAAATGTATTGAATAACAATTACACCACGACGTGGAGACGGTAAGCCGTACGTACGCATGTTTGGTGACATGTCATTAAAAGGGTGGATAGAATAATGAATTTGGTTCCACCATAATTATAATAACATCAATGTATATAGAAGATACTGGATTTATTATTTTAGAATAGAAATAACAAATAAAAATTAAGTTGAATAAGAAAGGAACTTGAAAGAGGGTTGTTAAATCATTACCTCTTCTTCGGCTTATTCCTTTTGATTTGATCAAAAGGGATACTTAGGTTGGTTTTCTGATCAAACTAAGGCCTCTAGGTTGAAGTGAGGGAAGTTGAGAGAATAATTGGACTGGTGTTGGCCGAACAAAAAGGTTTGAAGGTGTGAAGAATTGGTTAGAAGTGGTGTCATTTTTTAAGGGGGAGGAGGGGATCATTAGGAAAAACTTAAAGTATTAATTTATAATAAATTAATATTTGGGTTCTAGTGGATCCAAAGTGGATTATTCAAAGTCTAATGTGGGGATGGGTCGAAATCCTTTCAACCAATTGATTTTAGATAGTTTTGGGTCATTATATTAACCTAACTCTTAATTAATTAGAATGACATTTACCATGTCACATTTTATTTTTATATTATATAGTTAATAAACATACTATATACATCCAAGAGACCCACATGTGGTCCATTAATGATACACCTATCATGATATAAGTCATTTGGCTGAAGCTTAGATTTTAGGAATATAATATCAACTAATAATATAATTTTTTTTTTAAAAACTCATTTATGTCAATTTTGACACTATTCAATAATTGATTTTTGTTAAAGTATTAACAACTATATTAATTGAAAAAAAATTCATTTAAAAAATCCTATAATGTCATATTAACCAATAAAATTCATCGATGTCATCAAAACATTCAAATTATATTTATTTTAACATTTATAATACAAATTATTTGATTCTTTCATTAATAATGAAAATACTACATCATTATTATGTCATAAATACATTTAATTATTAAATATATAAAAATTATAAATAAAACACCTTTATGTAGGAAATCTTTTTGTCTTTCCAATTAATATTTATAGTCAGAAATCCAACATATATAACCCTATGTAAATTTTTTTTCTAAAAGATATATGCATATGTCATTTTTGTATTTATTTTAACTTAATTAATATAAAGTTTCATTATCACTTACAAGTGGCTCCATGGGGTCCAAAAATCAACCCAAATATGCCCATGGCCGGAAACGTATCAACCAATAAGGATAGGAAACGGTTTAGGGTAATTTATTATTATTATAATATTATTTGTTTACCCTTATTTACTAGATTTACCCTTTAACCATGGTAAATAAAATATTTACTGAAGTAATTATTCAAAATGTCTAAAAATAAAAGTTGCCTATTTACACAATTTGGAAATCCTGATTCCAAATATGGAATCCATTTTTCCAAATTCAAAACACAGAATTGGCAGAAATTAATTTAAAATTAATTCCCGTTGTTAAAACAAAAAGCGTGTTTTAAGAGATAATAACTATCAAAAGATTGACACTTGTTTATGTACGGTTTAATCGTGAAATTATGTCCAATGACCAAAATTGTGTTAAATGGTAAAAATATATTCTAAATATACTTTAAAACGAATCAAATTAATAATTTATCACTGCTAATTAGTTGGATTAAAAATTTTGTTTGTAATTAAAATTTAGTAATTTTCACTATTCATCAAAATATAAAAGTTATCTGAAAAATACCAAAATTTCACCCTATGCTAATTTTGATATTCGGAACTCAAAAATTAAGTGCATTTTGAGAGATAAAATTTATAAAATTTCAAAAAGTGGGTATTACTTTTCATAACGGGTACTTTGATTGGTCATGGTGTGTTAAAAGCTCGAAGTTGCGTACAACACACGCTACTGTATTATTCAAAGAGAAGTGTACTGTGAAAGCATGGGGTGTTGCATTCTACCCTCCTTCAATAAATTTCAACCTCTCAATTTGAAATTGTTCTTTGAAAATAAAAGGTTGAAAATAGAAAATATCTTTGTGGGAAAACCCTCATCCGAATCTGGGTTAATAAAATTTAGTCTTAATAAGAGGAAAAGAGAAATGAAAGGGTCACCACCAAATTATGATATTGATTAAGAGAAAATTAGTGGAAATTAGATACATATAATTGGAGGAAAAAGTAATTATTTATAGGTAGTTATTGAGGTAATCAATCACAAAGAAGTGTAAAATTGAGGGCCTTAAATTCATCAATCTATGATGATTTAAAATACCATCGGTTCGACAAAACATATGGAATTAGGATAACAAGTTTTTTGTTTTAAGATCCCTTCACTAAATTATAATAATTAATTTTTTCATAGAATAAGAGAAGAAGAAAAAATATATACTTTACAAGTAGATTCACATCCTCTAACTAATTTCTACCACAAACTCATCTTTCACTCTAAGAGATAATAGAACTTAAAAATAATATTCTATTTATCATATTCGTACAGGGTTAAAAAAATGAATTTATAATTCATCTACCAGAACGTTTTTTCAAAAAGACTAAATTATTCAATCCAGGACATCACGTGGGCCAGTGGTAGGTGATACACCCTTGTCTCCCTTCGGTTTCGGGTTCAAGTCTCGCGGACTTGCCGGATGCGACGGGTTGCTGCCCGACCTCCGGGTTGTCCTTTTATGGAAATCCAAAAATAATCTCAAACTAGAGTTATCCAAAATACTTCTGTCCAAACTCACAGTCCAAAATTTATAAGGTAGGTAAACACAATGAAGATCCTTTTTTCCACGTAATAGCATGTGAACACCTTCATCATGTATTCTTTTAAAATACTGCAACATCCTGAAATACCATAAAACCTTATTGATTACATTCATGATCCCATATTACTTATAGAATAATGGATATAATCCTTCTATCAAAAAATGTTGTAAACTCCAACCATTATGGAATATACAAATCATTAGTCAGTTTCAAGGTAGCCATGGATATCCAATATAATTTATCCAAATCAACCATATATTATTCCAAAATCACTACCTCGGTATCAGAACAATATTATGGTTTATATTTCTCTCAACCATATATTTTCCAAAAATTTAACCTGATATTGAGTCACTTTTCTTTGTTCCACACAATCTCAAGTCCTTAATGAAATAGTACTCTAGTACAATCCTTATATACTCGAAAATTATTATAACCAGTACATTGTTGATACAACACTCAAATGATATAATTCTCTAATAACAACATATGAACTCTACTCCTTCCTCCTCATTATTTGTATTATCATAACTTGATTATTATCCAATAGCATCATTTGGGGCATACTCTTATGATTTGGACATTGGTACGCGTAGTGTCCCAACTCCTTGCAGATGAAGTATTGTACGTTTGAAACCTTTTTCTTACCCTTGCAGTTACGTACATGGTGTCCTTTTTCTCTACACTTATAACAAACTACAATTACTTTCAGGCAAGTTCCAGGGTGTTTCTTCCCACAGTTATCACATATGGGAAAACTCTTCTTTACCTTCTTCCCTTTATCTGTCTTTCTATCTACCATATTTTCCTTCTCTGGCTTCCCTTCAAAGACATAGGACTCCAAAAATTCATTACATATCTTATCAACATATGATACTATTTCTTCATATGATGATAATATGTGGGAGAATATTTCCCTTCTAAATTTTGGATTAATACCATGAAGGATATGATCCTTCTTACTCTTTGGATCCTACGTATTTCTGGAGTTATCATTCCTTCTACTGGGCACCATTTCTAAACAAAGGCATACACTTTATTAGTTTATGAATAGAAATATGTAATCCCAAACATGTAAAACACTTAACATAAATTAAACAGTTTATGGATATAATCCATAATCATACAAATGTATTCATTGTGGAATTATAAACTCATAAACCCTTCATAATGGTTTGAATAGAAAATGAGAATTATCCTAAGCATATACCCTGAGAGTGTCGTAACCAAGAGTGCAGCTAGGCCCGTTGTCGTGCACCAATTCTCATTCGAGTCTAGCTCAAAGTGGTGTTTTAAGGTTTTACCCCTAGGTACATCTGTGTCATAGGCGCCTCTACCTGATCGTGTCCATACAGGGATGTATTTCTCAGAAAACTCACAAAATCTCTACAATACAAAAATTCTAGGAAATTATCCTATACTAATTCTCAATGTCTATCTTAGTTCTATGTGCTCTAATAAGAGTTTATCTAAATATAGCTTCCATGGTTATTGCTAAACTTCCTATGATACCAACTGTAACCCCCCGACCCTAGTTATGCAGATTCGGTGCATTATTTTAATACATTGTTATAATTACAAGGAATCAAGTCCTGAAGGACCGATTAATTTAGCAGTCTTGGAAAATAGATTACATACATGAACATTACATTACACTTTCTAACATACAACACAATATAAATAATCCTTTGAGAACGCCATTGTTCCCTTAGCTTAACCCTGCATCTTAATCATAAAACACTTCTTGGGATCCTAGGAAAAATAAAACATATAAAGGGGTGATCTCAGATGCTCAGTAATGGTAAATAATTTAGCGGAAGAAATAAACTTTTAAGGTAAGATGTGTAATAAAAACAACAGCCTTTTTAAACATAAACTTGAACATAATATGGTTAAATTAATAAATCAAACATTACCATATAAACGTGCACATGGATATTCTACTAATAAAATAATCACATGTAATAAAAAATTTCATAATGAGGGAATTCATAATGCCGAACTTTAATTTATATGTCAAGGCCTCATGCCAAGACCTAAGGGCTAACTGTAATCAGAACCCAACCCGGAGAGCCTCTGTAATCGGAATCCAACCCGAAGTGCCTCTAATAACTGGACACTAACCAGGAGTGCCTCTAATAACCGAACACCAACCTAGAGTGCCTCTAATAACCATACACAAAACCGGAGTGCCTCTAATAACCGAACACCATCCCGTAGGGCTTACTTTTACCGGTCCCCAACCCGGAACATATTAGTCCATCACAGTAATCTTAATAAAAGGTTGATATATAACATAAACTTTCATATTAAAACTAACTTATGAAATGTCAATACTTTAACCATAAACCATGAATGACATAAAAATAACTCATCCACAGTCAAACATATCACAAAACATTCAATACAATATAGAAGTTTTGTATCATAATAAATCAACTTCAAATAAGCTTAAAATCCATCAAAGGATGTTGACATAGAAGAAATCAAAACTATTTGAGAGAAATATGTTTTTTTAAATCATTTAAAATCATATAATTATATAGAAAACCATTATTTTGAAAATATCCTTATAAGATTGTAATGTAAACTTCAAAGGTGTAATAACTGCAGAGAATAACCGCACCATCCCTATAAGTTAAAAAAACATTCCTACCTTAATTTTGTCGAAAAGGTTATAAAGTACCTTGTTTGGAAAACGACGGAAATATTCCTTTCAAAACATTTTATAAAAAGTCAAAAAATTGTATAAATGACTTTAAACCATTGTCTAGTAAATAGTAAAAATGTTTTGAAATACATTTTTAAGAAATATGGATGTGGATTATAAAGATTTCCCAGTAGATAATTACGAATAAACAACCTTAGATAATAAAGAGATTGTAAAATTATCCGTTACCTCGTTGTAATCAATCGAGTCATATGAAAAATAGTCAATAACCAATAATTGAATCATATAATGTCATGAATATAAAGAGGATCATGATAATACATATCAAATGGTAGTACACAATACACCACAAGCAATAAATAATTGGTGAACAATGGAAATCTCACGGAATTAAAAGTGAGATAAGAAACCCCTTACCTTGAACTTTCCTTTAGTCGAGGGTATGTTTAACCTATTGTATGAAGACTATAGTATGTTATTATATTATACTATAACCATATTAATATTTATAATATCTTAAATTATTCATTTATGACTTTACATTACACATTTAAAAATAATTTCCATGTTATATTAATATTTCGGGTAATAATTTCTTTCTTTATCGTAAGTGTTTTAACTTGTTACTCTTGATTGTATCACTTAGATGATGATTTAAATACTTCCAGAATATAAAACATGATTTATATATCAGTTATATTTAGAATATAATTATGTATAATAGACATATATATGAAATGGAAAACACCGTTTACGGAGATGGTAGTCCGTAGGTACGCATAAATGTTGTTTCTGTTTTCATACAGTATTGAACGGAAGTAAGTTAATAAGATATATGTAAGTACATAAATACTTATATATATAAATATATATATAGATTCAGTAGCATTATTATGTCATATATTACATACTTATTAGTAATATATATTTTTATAATCGTCGATGAATGGTGTACTTGGAAATGAATCTCATCGCGTCGTGGAGACGGTAATCCGTACGTACGCACGAGCGGAAATATCATTATTTTGATATTAAAATAATTTATAATTGGATGCTATATAATATAAAAATAATACTTATCATGTTATATTTATTATTTACATCAAATAAACATCATTATTATACCCATCCAAATAATAATGCATTGAATAACAATTACACCACGACGTGGAGACGGCAAGCCGTAAATACACACGTATGGTGACATGTCATTAAAAGTGTGGATAGAATAATGAATTTGGTTTACCATAATCATAATAACTTCAAATTATATAGATGATACTGGATTTATTATTTTATAATATAAATAACAAATAAAAAGGAAGTGGAAGAAGAAAGGAACTTGAAAGAGGGTGGTGAAATCATTACCTCTTCTTTGGCTTCTTCCTTTTGATTTGATCAAAAGGGATCCTTAGGCTGGCTTTATGATCAAAATATGGAATCTAGGTTTATGTGAGGAATTTGAGAGAATAAGTTGTCAGATTTTGGCAAAACAAAAGGGCTTTTAAGGTGTGAAGAGTTGGTTATAAGTGGTGTCCTTTTATAAAGGGGAGGAGGGGCTCTTTAGGAAAAACATAAAGTATTAATTTATAATAAATTCATATTTAGTTGATAATGGATAACAAGTGGATTATTCAAAGTCTAATGTGGGTATGGGTCTAAATAATTTCAATCAATAGATTTTATACAGGTTTGTGTCATTATATTAACATTATCTTTTAGTTTTAACTCTTTGTTAATTAGATTGTCATTTACCATGTCACATTGTATTTTTATATTATATAGTTAATAAACATACTATATACATACAAGAGACCCCCAAGTGGTCCATTAATGATACACATATCATGATATAACTCATTTGGCCGAATCTTAGATTTTTAGGAATATAATATCAATTAATAATATAATATTTGTTTTAAAAACTCATTTATGTCAATTTTGACACTATTAAATAATTAATTTTTGTTAAAATCCTAACAAGTATATTAATTCGAACCAAATTCATTTAAGTAATCCTATAATTTCATATTAACCAATAAAATTCATGGATGTCATCAAAACATTCAAATTATATTTATTTTAACATTTATAATACCAATTATTTGGTTCTTTAATTAATAAGGAAAATACTGTATTATTATTATGTCATAAATAAATTTAATTATTAAATGTCTAAAAATTATTAATAAAATACCATTATGTAGGAAATATTTTTATCTTTCTAATTAATATTTATAGTCGAAAATCCAACATATATAATCCTATGTAAAAATTGTTTTTCTAAAAGATATATGCTTATGTCATTTTTGTATTTATTTTAACTTAATTAATATATAGTGTCATTAGCACTTACAAGTGGATCCATGGGGTCCCCAAATCAACCCAAAGATTCCCATGGTCAGAAATGTATCAACCAATAAGGTTAGGACACATTTTAGGTTAATTTAAAATTATTATAATATTATGTTTTTACACTTATTTACCAGATTTACCCTTTAACCAAGGTAACTAAAAGTTTTACCGATGTAATTATTCAAAATGTCTAAAAATAAAAGTTACATATTTACACAATTTGGAAATCCTGATTCAAAATATGGAATCCATTTTTCAAAATTCAAATCATTTATGTGGCAAAAATAAATTTAAAATTAATTCTCGTTGTTAAAACAAAAAGCGTGTTTTTAAGATATAATAACTATCAAAAGATTGACACTTGTTTATGTCCAGTTTAATCATGAAATTATGTCTAATGACCAACATTGTGTTAAATAGAAAAAATATATTATAAATATAATTTAAAACCACTCAAATTCATAATATATCATAGTTAATTATTTCGATTAAAAAAGTTGTTTTTTAATTAAAATTTAGTAATTTTCACTATTCATCAAAATATAAAAGTTATCTGAAAAGTACCAAAATTTCCCCTTGGCTAATTTCAATATTCTGAATTCAAAAATGAAGTCCATTTTGAGAGATAAAATTTATATAATTTAAAAAATTAGGTATTTCTATTCATAACATCTACTTTGATTGGTCGCGGTGTGTTAGAATCTCGAAGTTGCGTACAACACACGCTACTGTATTATTCAAAGAGAAGCGTACCATGGAAGCTTGGGGTGTAACATTTTCCCTGAAATTTAACTAATTATACCTGTTTGGAAAAGGTTTGGGTACTTATTTCTCATTATCTCCTCTATTTCTCATATCTCTTCTTTATATTTATGGTTTCTTCATAAAACAATGATGAGGTGGGTAGTCTTGGTGAATAGAACCTTGTCTATAACTTCCAAGATCTCCACCAGCTCCTCTTCCTAAGAGTTATCAATTTCTAGTTGCAATACCTCCAGATTTAGAACAAGTTAAGGGTTGGATATTTACTTTCTTATGAGATATAAATAGAATAAATCATGAACTTGAGCTAGATTTGGTGGAAGTGCAAGCAGATAAGACACTTCTCCTATGAGTTCAAGGATTTCATAGGATCCAATGTACTAGAGGCCAAGATTCCCATTCTTCCCAAACAACATAACTCTATTTTATGGTGATATCCGATTGAAAAATTTATCATGAAAATCAAAATACAAGTCTTTTTAACAGTTCTTAGCATAACTATTCTACCAAATACGAGCAGCCTTTATGGGTTTCTTAATAACAATAACCTTTTATTTCATCACTTTTATAATATCAGGCCTAAGAACATTTATCACTCCCAATTCATCAAAACATGTTAGATTTCAACATCGCTTCCCATATAGAGCTTCATATGATGAATTTGAATAATGAAGTGGAAGTTGTCTTATAATATCTCAAATAATAGAAGTTGTTGATCACATCCACCTTGAAAGTACTTTGAAAATGTTATCACCATGTCTTAGAGCATCTTAATAATCCTTTTTCATTGGCCATTGGTTTTGGTGTGATAGGTCATATTGAAATTCATTTCATTTTTCAAATCATGTGGAAGAACTCTCTAGAATTTAGATATGGAACTTAGACCATGAAAAGAAACAATATAAATTTGTTTCCCATTCATCATCACAACCTCCTTTATGTATATCTTAGAAGGGTTTTTAAGAGACAAATCTTACCAAATAGGGATAAAATGGGAAATCATGGTTATTTGGTCCACTATAACCCATATTACATTATTTCATTTGTATGTTCATGGTAGACCAATGAAAAAGTCTATAGTGATATTTCCCCACTTCTATGTTGGTATATGTAGTGGTAGAAATACACCTTTAGTAAGTTATCACTCTTCCCTGACCTTATGGAATACCAAGCATCATGCAATGTAGTTGGAAATCCCTCATTTCATGTCATCCCACCAATAATTAACATGGAGGACCCTATACATTTTATTTCTTCTAGGATGTATAGATAATCTAGAGATATGAGATTCATCCATCAACTCCTTCTTTATTTATGGAATATATGGGACACAGATCATTGTATGAAATTTTAGTACACTTTAATTATTTATATTGACATCAGGAAACTTTCCATTTCACACAACCTCTAGATTCTTTTATAAAAAATGATATTCTACTGGAGATTTCCTGAACATCTCTAGAAATGATGTTTGAGAAATTATTTGGTATAAGGTTAATGATGCCCCTTATCTTATTATTCCCATGGCCTATTTTACATGGTCTTTGATCAAAGGATCTCCTTGAATCCCTATCATTTTTATCACAACATGGTCATTACTAATTAAGGAATTAGGGATTTTTTTCTCTTATAGGGTGATAATGAATTGAATAGTAATATTCAATAATATGTTTGGAATATCTTTTTTTTTCTCATGTAAAATTCCCTTTGAATGAAAATATACTTTAATCCTCTATGGTTTTTGTACATATCACATTTCTCACAGAAAATATAGTACCTCTATATTTTTAGAGAAAAAACCCATATCTATATTCAGGTCATGCATTGGATAATTATTATCATGAGGCTTTAAGTGTTGATATGCATAAGTAATAAAATTTTCATTTCTCATTAAGACACACCCAATCCATTTCATAGATGAATCACTAAAAATAAATAATCCTTCTCGAATAAAGGGTAGAGTTAACACATGTGAAGTAGCCAATCTATTCCTTGTCTCTTTGAAACTTTATTCACATTCCTTTATATAGATGAACTAATCACCTTTTTGAGTTAACTTGTTTCATGGATTATAAAGCCATGATTTGTTTCCAAAACCACCTATAATATCCTTCAAAACCATGGAAAATATGAATCTCACTTACATTTTTAGTATGATTCTACTTTTCTACAACTTTTTTCTTGGTAGGGTCAACTGAGATTACTTCACTAGTTACAAGGTTCCCCCTAAAAGAAACTTGTTCTAACCTAAATTCACATTTTTTAAATTTTACAAATAGCCTCTCCTTCCACTAAGTCTTAAATATAACCCTTATATGATCCTCATGATATTGTTGACTTTTATAATATATCACAATATCATCAGTAAAAGCACCAAATTTTTTTCAAGGTATTCCTTAAAGACTATATTTATAAAATCCTTTAATATAGAAGGAGAATTAGTCAAGCCTAAGGACATAGAATGAAGAAAATCATAATTCACACATCTTGATCCCAAGGAGATGTTTAAAATATATTCTTCCTTCACCGTCAATTGATGATAACCCGATCGAGTAACAATCTTGGAGAATAATTGATCCCGACAAATACAGTTAAATAAATCATCAATACTTGGGATAGGATACATATTCTTCAATGTGATCCCGTTATGTTCCCTACAATCTATTCATATCCACAGTTATACATAATTTTCATTATAAATAGAATATGTGATCACCAAGGATATAATCTTATTTGTATAATCCCAGTCAGAAAAATACCTTGAAGTTGTTTCTTTAATTCTCTAAACTACACATTTTACATTCTATATGGGGTCTTTGATATTGGATTAGATAATGGTTTGAGTTCAATGGATTACTCTACCTCTTTTTCTGGTAATGGTCATGACAAATCCTCAAGAAAGACATCAATGTATTCCTAAATTACAGGAAAATTTTCTATTATTATACATTCATTTAATTCTTCGTATTCATCTATCATTTCTATAAATAAGTCTACAAGAGGTTCTTCTAGACAATGCTCAGGTCACAATATGTCTCCTTTTACAATAACTGTAGTTCATCTATTCAATACTACTAATATTTTCTTTCTTCTACATTTTATATAAGTATTATATTTTGAGAGGTAGTTCATCCATAGTATAATGTTTAATTCCACCATGGAAGTTACTGCAATATTTTTGAAGATATAATTCTTAAAAAATTAAATACTATAGTTTCTAAACGCTGTTTATGCTTGGATAATCTTTCTAGCAGTCCTGTGAAATAACTCTAATTATATCAGTTCATGGATTGATTATATATTGTATGAATTCTTGGTTGAAATTAAAAATTTAATATAACAAGAATCAAACAAAGTAATTTCTTTATTTTAGAAAACAACAAGAGTAACTTTCACCATATCATTTAAAGATTACAATTTTCCCATAATGATATAAAATTCCCTAGCATTATCCCTAAGCCTATGTTGAGGTTGATGGTAAATCTTATCCATTATCTTCTGATTTGGATTGTTATTGGAAATGTTCACAAGTTGTTCACACTTGAAGAATTGGAGGATTTGTTTAATAATTTCCAAATATAGGACTTGGAAACCCAGGTTTTGGAAAATGAAAAAAACTCGAGCATTCCAATGGGTTTTCCCATGATTTTAGAAATTTGGGACTTATTTTATTTTATTTTATCCCACAAGAACTGATAATGAAATAATATTTCTTATTTTTTAAAGGGAAAGTAATGTTTCCCCAAAATAAATTTTTTAATATTATAGTTTCTTTTTTAGACATTGGAATGTAACTTATAGTTTTGGAAATAGATTAAAATCTATTAAAATACATTGTACTAATAAAATAACACATTTAAGGTATTGGATTGTGGATAATTAGTTATTATGTTATTATGAAATAATTATGAAGTCACTAAATATTTAGAAAAACCCAATCTACAATTTTTCTATTTATAGAAAAATAATGTATTTTAGAATTTTCTCATAAATTAAACATAACCTAATTTTAAATTGGTGTTTTCGGAATTTTTTTATTTTATAATGATAATTCTTTAATTGTGAGAATATTAAATCTTAAAAATAAAAATCCTTATTTATTAAAAAATAGCGGGATGAAAATGCAAAGAGAATTTTATGACACTTAAATATTTTCAATGACATAACAAAATTATCTTATAATTTATATTTAAATAAGAGTGTTTTTTCATAATATTTCATTAAAATAATTATTATTCATAATACCTTTGTTTATTATAAAATACTTACATCTGTTTTGAAAGAACAATTTTTTTTAAAAAAAAGTTTATCAAATTCATCATATTTAAGAAAACATATATTTAAAATGGAATTGCTGGAATAAAAATTTTATTAATAAAAAGTAATTAAACTTAAATAAACTAAGACCTAGACATGTAACCTATTATTACACATGTATAAGCCCTATGATTAAGGTGTTTGATTGTAGAATTTTCATGGGGAGCCTCAGCTAACATTGACTGCGTGGTAATATCCACTAATATAAACATATCTTATAGGCGATTTTGTTTAAGTATCAATTACTGAAGCTCGGCTTGGGATTGGTTCAAAATGAACCCCATTGATTATACCTATCTCCCATGTTCTGATAGATGAGATTCAAATGACATGGAACTGCTATTTGAGTCCATCAATTCTTCTTTATTTATCAATTACCCTTTATTATTATTACTTATAAGAACTTAATTATAATGGTAACATAATTTCCAAGAGTATAAGTTCCTACAATCATATGGATCAATGTTCATATATTTTTTGGAACCGTGATTTTTAAATTTCCTTTTATACTCTGTAAATACCACTTAATTATTGAGGATACATGGCTCTATTGCGAATAATATAATTTGACACACATTTTTAGGATAAAAATATCTTTTAAAAAGTCTCGATCATTACAATATTTCTCCCTTACAAAATTATTCCCGGAAATTTCACTCATTCTACCTGTTTGGAAAATGTGTGGGTACTTCTTTCTCATTATCCTCTCTAGTTATAATATCTATACTTCATATTTATGGTTTCTTTATAAAACATTTATGAGTTGGGTAGTCTTGTTGCACTGAACCTTGTCTATACCTTCCAAGATCTCCACTAGCTCCACTTTCTAAGAGTTATCAATTTCTAGTTGAAATACCTCCGGATTTAGAACAAGTGAAGGGTTAGATATTTACTTCCTTAAGAGATACATGTAGAATGAATCATGAAATTTATCTATATTTGGTGGAAGTTCAAGAAGATAGGCCACTTCTTCTACGTGTTCAAGAATTTCATAGGATCCAATGTACTTGGGGCCAAGCTTCCCCTTCTTCCCAAAAAACATAACTCTATTTCATGGTGATATCCGAAGGAAAAGTTTATCACGAAAATAAAAATCCATGTCCTTTTAACGTTTCTTAGTATATATATTCTACCAAATATGAGTATCCTTTAAGTGTTTATAGATAAAAATAACCTTTTATTTCATCTCTTCTATAATATCAGTCCTAAGAACATTTATCTCCCCCACTTCATCCTGAAATGTAATATTTCAACCTCGCTTCCCTTATAGATCTTCATATGATGACATTTGAATACTCGAGTGGATGTTTTTGTTGTATGATATCTCAACTAATGGGTGATATTGATCGCATCCACCTTTTAATTCCATTGAAAATGTTATCAGAATTTCCTAGAGTGTCTTAATAATCCTTCCTCATTGGACATTGGTTTTGGGGTGATAGGTCATAATAAAATTTATTTCATTTTTCAAATAATGTAGAAGAATTATCTATAATTTAGATATGGACCTTAGACCACGATAAGAAATAATATAAATTAGTTCCCCATTCACATCAAAACTTCTTTTTTGTATATCTCAGAAGGTTTTTTAAGAGACAAATTTTCCCAAATAGGGATAAAATGGGAAATCTTGGTTATTTGGTCCACTATAACCCATCTTACATTATTTCATTTTTACATTCATGGTAGACCAATGAAAAGTCCTATAGTGATATTTCCCCACTCCTATATTGGTATAGGTAGTGGTATCAATATACCATTAGTAAGTTATCACTCTTCTTTCACCTTATGGAATACCAAGCACCATGAAATGTAGTTGGAAATCCCTTTTTACATGTCATCCCACCAATAATGATCATGGGGGTCCCTATAAATTTTATTTCTTCTAGGATGTATTGATAATATAGAGATAGGATCTTCATCCATAAAATATTTCTTTATTAATGGAATATATGGGACACATATCATTGTATGAAATTTTTGTACACCTTCCTTATTTATATTGAAATCAAGAAAACTTTCTATTCCTCACAACCTCTAAATTCTTTTATAATAATGATATTCAATTTGGTATTTCCTGAACTTATCTAGAAATGATGGCTGAGATATTATTTGGGATAGGGTTAATTATGTCTATTCCCATATGATTCCCATGCCAAATTTTACTTGGTCTTTGATCAAAGGATCTCCTTGAATCCCCATCATCTCTATCACAACATGACCCTTCCTAACTAATGAATTAGTGAATTTGTTTCTCTTCTGGGCTGATAATGAATTGAGTTTTCCTAGTCTTTAAGATGTTTTTAATATCTATTTTTTCTCATGTTTAATTCCCTTTTCATAAAAATATACTTCAATCCTTAGTGGATTGTGTACATATAACATTTCTCACAATAGATATAGTGCCTCCTTTTTTTAGAGAAAAAACCCATACCTTGATCTTGTTCATGCCTTGGATAATTATTATCATGAGGCTTTAAGTATTAATATGCATAAGAAATAAATTTTTCATTTCTCATTAGGACAAACCCAATCCCTTTCAGAGATTCTTCACTAAAAATAAATATTCCTTCTCTGATAAAGGGTAGAGTTAACACATGTGTAATAGACAATATATTCTTTTTCCCTTGTAAACTTTATTTACATTCCTATATCTAGATGAACATATCCCCTTTTTGAGTTAACTTGTTTAGTGGATTAGAAAGTCATGATTTTTTTTCCAAAACCGCCTATAATATCCTTCAAAAACAACGTAAATTTGAATTTCACTTACATTTTTAGGATGATTACACTCCTCTATAACCATTATCTTGGTAGGGTCAACTGAGATTACTTCACTGGTTACAATGTTCCCCCTAAAAGAAACTTTTTCAAACCTAAATTCACATTTTCAAAATTTTACAAATAGCCTCTCCTTCCACGAATTCTTCAATATAACCCTTATATGAACCTCGTGATCTTCCTGAATTTTAGAATATATCATAATATCATCAGCAAAAGTACCATAATGATTTCTAGATATTCATTAAAGACTATATTCATCAAATCCTTTAATATAGAAGGAGCATTACTCAAGACGAAGGACATAACATAAAAAAATCATAATTCCCATATCTTGATCCTAAGGATATGTTTAGAATATATTCTTCCTTTACCGTCATTTGATGATAACCAGGCCGAATATCAATCTTGGAGAATAATTGATCCCTACAAATATAGTCAAATAAATCATCAATACTTGGGATAGGATAAATATTCTTCACTATGATCCTGTTATATTCTCTATAATCAATTTATAGCCACAGTTATCCACATTTTTCATTATATAGAGAATATGCAATCAACAAGGATACACTATTAGTTTGATAAACCCATTTTCCAAAATATCTTGAAGTTGTTTCTTTAATTCCTCAAACTACACAGTTTCCATTCTATATGGGGTCTTTGATGTTGTCTTAGATCCTGGTATGGGTTCAATTTATAACTATACCTCTCTTTCTAGTAGACGTCATGATAACTCCTCAAGAGATACATTAATGTATTCCTAAATGATGGGAAGATTTTCTATTATTGTACATTCATTTAATTCTTCCTATTCATCTATCATCTCTATAAAGAAGTATACATGAGGTTCTTCTAGACAAAGCTCTGGTCACAATACATATCCTTTGAAAATAATTATTGTTCATCCATTCAAGACTATAAATATTTTCTTTCTCCTAAATTTGATCTTAGTATTATACTTTGAGAGGTAGTTCATCCCTAGTATAATTTTGAATTTCACCATGGAAATGACTACAATATTTTTGATGAGATTATTCTTACAAAATTAAATACTATAGTTTCTATACGCTGTTGATGGTTGGATAATCTTTCCAGTAGTCTTGTTTAATAACTCTAATTATATCAGTTCATGGAATGATTCTATATTGTATGAATGTTTGGTTAAAATTATAAATCAAATAGAACTATAATCAAACAAAGTACTCGCTATATTTGGGAAAACAAAAAGAGTAACTTACACCATATCATTTGGAGATTCCAATTCTTCAATCATGATATAAAATTACCAACCTTTATCCCATTTCCTATGTTGAGGTTGATGGTGATTCTTATCCATTATCTTCTAATTTAGAATGTTATTAGAAATGTTCTCATGTTGTTCACACTTAAAACATTTGATTTTATGATTGGCCTACACCATCTTCCCTTTTTCTTTAATGTTGATAAGTTGATGCTTCACCTCACCATGATAGGCCGTATCTATATGGCCATCTCTTCCACACTTCTAATATTTTCAACTATTGAGTAAGAAGTTCCCTGAATGATTCTTACCACATTAATTCCATGTGAGAAGTTTCACATGATTTCATCCTCTTCTGTGATCAATGTTCCTCTTCAATTTTGGATATTATTATCTCTTCTTTTCATTCGATTTGTTTGAACAATTTGTCTCACCAAACTGTAGTAGAACATTCATTTCACTCTCATTATCTACCCATTGTTTCCATAGCATCGATTGGATAGATTCCTCCATATATGATATTATAGTCCACCAAAGAATCTATCTGGATTCCCATTAGGTTACATAACATATCTAGAGGTGTAATGAGAAAGTATTGTAATGTTAATCTCATATATTTCCATAGATCCATTTTCCTTCTTCTTCAACTCTAGGAATTCCTTCTCAATTTTCATTCGCATCAAATAGAGGGAAAATTTCTTGAAAATGGTTCTCTCGAAATGATCTCACTCCATAGAATCAATATCTATTCTTGGTTTCTTATTTTTAATTAGTGTCCAACACTAATCAGATTCTCCCTACAAGCAGTACACTACTAGTGTGAATTTCCCTTGTTCTAAACAATAGAGTACCGAAAGGATCTGTTCTATTGATTTTATCTATTATTTAGAAATTAATGGGTCAGTATATCCACTAAAATAAGGTGTTCATTGATTCATAAAGGGAACAACATATAGTTGTTCCCTGTCTTGTAAATATAGTCTCCCGACATGATTCATGTTATTGTTCATAAATAAATTTAGTTGATTCATCATTCTCACAAAGCTTCTTATTATAGATTCTGTCAGAGGGTCGTCGGTGCATGGTCTATTTCTCCCATCATTTATGTTGTTCATAATATTTCCTTCCATTTTCTAAAAGAAGACAAATTAGATAGAAACAAGTGGATTTTGAGAATATTATAATTCTAATAGAATGTTATTTCATAAAACATCAATCATAAGTATGTTGTTCATAAAAACATATACATTTTCTATAAATCATTCATAAGGGTATATATAAAGAATTTGATTAACCAAAAATATCCCCAGGAGTGTCAAAATAGTAGTGAAACATGTATTGTTGACATTCACCACGTTCCATTCGAGTCTATCTCAATGAGGTGTTTTTGGGTGTTACACCTAGATACAAATTTGCCAGAGCTACAACAACTTATCCATATACAGATAAGGATTTTGTTTCTCCAAAACCACATAATTTATATTTTACCAAAATACGAGTATGTTTTCCTATATTTAAAAATCTATATATGGTTATTTATAACGTTTTTAAATAAAATTTTTTAAAAATAACCAAACCATCCTTTAATATCAAATATTTCATCCCACCTTATTATTATATAATATATAATTACACTGTATAAACAATGTATCATTTAAATTTTAGTTTGTTGGAAATAAGTTACGTAATATATGAAAACATAAAACATTATTATAATATACTTGAAAGGATTCTTCATGGGTTCATCCTAAGTATATTTACTGGATCTCATAACCTGGATATATACCTTAAAATAAAGGGTGAGCATAAGGCCCATTAAATGGATTAATCAAGGGAAACAATATACATGCGATCTCTAGGAATATCAATAAGACCATGGGAAATTTCCATAAGGAATGAGTAAAAAGGCATATAATAATAAAAATAACATTATTCATAACATGTAAATGTGGCTAAAACATTAACTTAATATATTCATAAGCATATCACCAAGGTGTCGTAAAATAAAATTACAATGGTTTTTCATCAAGGTATTATATATCATGTCATCTATAGAGATTAAATTCATTAGCCAATGAATTAGATAAATATTAGGGAGAACCCATCATATTTATTTATTTATTTGAGAAAAATAGATCATAATAAAACATTTCATAAATAACCCATGGAGAATAATAAATATGAGTTTCATATCAAAATCACTGTGTTTCAAATGTGCTTATAAACATGAACATTATGTCATTTTCAACCCACCAAATGAGAATGCAGGTTTCATGTTTGTTATTACCAGAACAAAACAAATCATTTTTAAATTTAGTATAACAACCCTAGGAAATCTATATTCATGGGTATTTAATGATGAAAATAGAAGACAATTCCTTAGGAATAAGGTATAAATTTTGAGTAGTAAATCTAGTAGAAAAATGGTTATAATACATGGTTTTATAAAATGGTAAAATGATAGGCGACAAGGTTACCCGATTGAAAAAACATGATTTTTAAGTAAGGTTATTATAAAAATGTTAATATATGAGAGTAACCATATAATTTAAAATATATAAATGAAAATAGGTTCTTGAATCGAAGAGAAAACAAGGATAATTCTCTCATCTTGAAGAGTTAATACTAAAGCATGAGGATTAGGACATTAAGAGATTAAAGAATCCTTTTAGGGAAACTCTAGGAGGTAAAATTTCTAGAGTATCTTGGAGGATATATTTTTTAGTTAATTAAATGGATAAATTTGTGGTATTTATAGCAAAAATGGAAGATTTGTTTAATGATTTCTAAATGTAGGCCTTGGAAATATATGTTGTGAGAAATTAAAAACCTTGACATTAACCATGGTTTTACCCCATTATTTATAAATTAGGAACATATTTTGTGTTATTTTCATAAAAAAGAACTGTGAATCTTCCAATATTACTTATTTTTCCAATGAAACGTAAATTTTCTACAAAATAATATTTTTAGTGTTAATGTTTCCATTTTGGACATTGGAAACTAACTTATAAGCTTGTAAATTGGTTAAAATATATTAAAATACTTGATATTAATAAAATAAAAAAAATTTGGGCTGTGTGTTTTCATAAATTATTTATTACATCATTATGAAATAAATATGATGTCAATAAATATACTGGAAAACCCAAAAAAAATATTTTTACTATTCATCAAAAAAAACTATTTTATAAAATTACCATAAATTCATGATAACCTAATTTTCATGTGAATATTTCAAAAATGAAGTTTATTTTATCATTATTTTTCTTTATTTATAATAATAATTACTTTTAAATATAAAATTCATTATTTATTAAAAAAATAGTGGGATGAAAATGTATAGTGAAATTTCTAACACTTAAGTGTTTTCAATGAAATAGTAAAATTATCATATAATTTATATATAAATATGAGTTTTTTATCATAAAATTTAATTAAAATATATATTATTCATGATAATTTAGTTTATTATAAATCATTTATATCATTTCTGGAAAGTACAATTTGTGTCTGAAAAATAAATTTATCAAATGTATCATATTTAAGAAAACATAGTCATAAAATGAAATTGATGGAAAAAAATTATATTTATAAATAGAAATTAAACTTTATGTAACTAATTACTTGAAATGTAACCCCTTATTACACCCACATACAACCTATGATTATGGTGTGAACTGGTGGTAGTGTCATGGGGTGCCTAAGCTAACATTAGTTGAGTGGATATCTTCAATGACTTGAACTTATCCCATATGTGATTTCATTCAAGCTTCAATTTCTAAAACACATATTGGTATTGGTCAAGGGTGAACCCTAGTTCTAATAAATCCCTCCCTTTTTTTGATATATGATCTTCAAATGACAAGAATATACCAGTTGAGGCTATTAATTATTATTACAATATCAATTATTCTTCGTCATTATTATATATAATCTATTAATTATGATGGTATAATTATTACCAGAAGCCCAATTTCCATTGTTCATATTGACCAATGGTCATATCAACTAATTTTCATATTTACCAATGGCTTTATTTCATCAATGTTTATATAATAGATGAATCCTGATGGTCATGTTTCCCTTTAAAATCATTAAATACAACTTAATTATTATGGATACATAGATCTATTGTGTATAAAATAATTTAACACTCATTTTAATGAAACAAATATCATTTAAAAATTCTTGTTCATTACATTATATATATAAAATTATCATTTATTATTATTATTGTGTTGTTAATTATTTTTAATTTTAATTTTTAATGGAATTAATATAATTTTATCTTAGTGTGATATTATTTTACTACTTCTTATAGGTGAAATGAGAATTATTCTTAAAAAATTGGTAAGTTTAAGTGTTTCTATATTTTTTTAAAAGTATTAAGAAGTAATTGAAAAAAAAACATAATCCAAGACTTGGTTATACCTCAACCATGGGGATCAAGACACTTATCTAACCAACATGGCAGTTGACCTAACCCCCTCCCCAGGGAGGTCAGGAATGTGTGGCAAGACATTGAATTGTTCATAATAGGGGAAAGATCATGATCATGTAAGAGTACACATTCGTTCATGGGAGGAGTGTCTTTGCGGTGGTGGGAGGAGTGGATAACTTTCATGAGGTAGCATCGACGACAATAGGCATCCTCTAACCCCATTCCAACATGATTAGCTGTTTGAGGTATGCTATTACTTAAATAATATAACCTAACCATCTAGGAAACCAATTTCATATGTGGTCTCTATGGTTAATGTTAACCATTAATAAATATTCAACCATTTCGGTAGCGACCAATTCTCTAACCACTCATACATTTCATGCCACCTTTTCTCAGTGTCTAAACATCTGACCAACACTGTAAAGATACAATAAAAATCCATCATCACCATTGTGGTGATGTAGTAATCACTACACAATAGAACCATCAAGAACAATGATCAATTTTGGAATTCAAAGTTCACTATAGTGGTACCATGATTTTTCATAGTAGCGACCCTGGTGCTTGAAACAGCAGGATGAAGGATACACTATGGTCTATCCATCATTCCATTTCTCTTTTAAGGATGGATAATTGAGGAAAATAATAATAGAATGAGTTTGTGTCAGGGTAAAGGTTCCTTATCTATATGAGGATAGGATATTAGGTATGTCGATTCCATTACACTATATCCCATGCACTATGAAATAGAGGATTATGATACAATAATTGCCCAAATTTGTTTTGTTTGAGGGTTCTATAGGATATATCCACATAGATTTTCTCTACATTATAGCCAATTATTGGGGAAGGGGAAAAAATATTCAAATGAGGCCGAGATTAGTGGAAGTAAGAGGATTAGAGGTTTTAGGATTTTAGGGTTCTCAAAAAGATATTTTCACGGATCATAGTTGAAAATTGTTACATAGTAGTGATATTCCTTACACCATGGATGCACTATGGAGGGAAAACGTTTAAGCTAGAGGTGACATTAATGTGACATTGTATCCTTTTACACATCATAGTTAATTCCAAGTAATGATAATTGAAATTAAAAATCTTTTTCTTTTATGAAGTGAGAGTGATATTCTAGTAAGGTTATGACACAATTTGGAGGGGAATTTTGGAAAAAATTAGCCCTGAGGGTAGATTGAGGAAACAGAATATGACACATTTAAATTTGGGAGGACTGGAATTTTCAAGGAATTATAATAGAGAGTGAAATAAAACTAAGAGATTCAATGTATCTTGTTATTATTTTATTTTCCTTCTTATTTATGTGTAATTTATTAATTCATATTTTGATTAAGAAAAAAACTCATGTAAGTATTTATTTTATTTCACAACACCTTTAATTTATATTTATATTCCTTTTTAAATTATTTAAAGTTAAATCATGGATGAAAACCCACTGATCATGAATAGATGATAACATATACAATATTTGTTTCAATTGATTAGGATTTAACTTGTATACATTTCATTATTTAGCATTTATGAAATTTTTTAACTCAAATTTAATTTCATTGTTTATATTTTTTAATTTATGCTCTAATGTACTAGAGAGATAAATGATTACTGGGAAATAACACAAAATTCAATTTAGGAAAGTGGAAATTCAGGGCTGAACCCACTTCGCCTTTCTCCTAGAGATCAATCCAAATGCACTTACGTTATCTAGATCGTCTTGAGAGGGGGTCTGGATATCCTAGGTATTCTAGGATATATCGTGATGTAGAATTACTTAATTAATGGAGTCTTATAAAATTTAATCATATTTATTTCATTAATGACATTGAATTACTCTCAATTAATAAAAACCATCCCCAGACATCATCTCCCCTCTCTTCATCTTTTTTAACCTAGATTAATTCTAGTTTAAGACTAGTTGATCTTTATTTTAGTTTAGCTAATTAAATTTATTTTTCATAATTTCATTCTAAATTTAGTGAAAAAATTAAGGTGTCCTAATAATTAGTTCTAAGAATACCAGTAGGCTTTAATATTCTTCACGAGATCAACAAAAAACATACCCCTACTCTACAATTTATTAATTGGTAGATTTTAGGTAAAACTAATTTCTAAAATTTCATGGATCAGTGAAATAATGACATCACGAGACATTATAAATCATTTTATTGACTCAATAAGTTCTTCTCAGTCCAATTTTAGGCATATCTCTATATGATACAACTATGTTTTGTGCCCTATAGTATGGTGTAATGACTTATAATTGATCAACATTCAGACCTTTCCCATTAGAATTAATAGATCTTGATCATTTTGGAATGTCTACCACATTTACAACATTTGGTGAATTTATACGGACAAATGGTGTCACAGAAACCTATGATATTCTAGATTTTTCATTCTGATCAACTTGATAATCTATATCTTAAGCCTTTCCCTCTACTTTTAATTCATATATGTTATGGTCCTTTCATATGAATTTCTCATTGAATATAATGGTTTTTCTTTTATGACTTGGAGATTTTCATAATTCCACTTTCAGAAACCAAAATATTCCTTTCCATATCCAACATGGAAATATACATTAGACTTAGACTCATGTTTTTCTCTATCTTGGGAATAAATATTTACATATTCCCAACATCAAAATAATTTAAGATATCTAAATTTTATTAAATTACTAGACCATAACTATTACGATCGGTTCTATTTCATAGTAGTAGAAAAAATTGTATTGGCTAAGTATGAAAATATATTGGTTGCTTCCACCCAAATTTCCTTCATAATTTCAAAGTTACCACACATTAATCATTTATATTAATAAATTTTTTGTTCATTCTATCCATCACATCATTTTTTGGTGTTTTAGGTACTCTATTTTCTAGATTGATCCCTTTATTTATAAAAAATGTCATTAAGTTTCTACCATAGCCAATGTTATATAATATGATGCACTTTAACATTCACCCACTATCACTTTTTATCGTGGATTTCACCTTATAAATTAGTTAAATAAATTACATTTATTTTTATTAAAATAAACCCAAATACTCTTGGTTACATCATCAATGAATGTTAAAATAAATATAGATACATAATGATTTTGAATGGGGGTTTTCCCCATAGGTTTGAGTAAAATAATTTTATATTCCAGCTTATGGGATTTTGACCATTCAAATTGAGTAAAAAACTCTTTCCCACTAACACAACACTCATAACATTCAATGATTTTTTGATCAATATTCATAATGACTTTCCCCACTAGAATATTAATGTTCTTTTCACTTATGTGACCAATCATAAAATTCCAAACCTCAAGATTATTTGACTTTTTTTTGGTTAATACATATTTTCCATAATTTTAAATATAGTAAATCATTCAATACAATACTCCTCAAACCATCTTATAGGACCCTTTAGTCACATTCCAGACACCATTGAAAAAATTAGTTACATACCCGCATCAACCCAGATTCACATAGAAATTTGATTTGTCTTGAGACTCTAAATATTTCTTAGTCCCTTCAATTATAAGAAACACCCATTCATCATATGGATGTTCACTTCTCCCTTTCCACTGATTTAAAAATCTTCATCATCAGTTAGATGAACTCTATAAAATATTATATATACATAGTAGACCATGCAGTTCAATTATTTCTTATATTTTAAGGATTATCTAGAGTCAACAACCTATGAATTCATCAAGGCATTGATATTGAGTAGTTGATTGTTTACTCCTCCCATTATTTTAATAGAATTTTATCTTTTGGAAGCCGCAATTCTAGTGACTTACTTATGATTTTTACCATTCCTCTAGAGATGACCATACTTCTCACAATTCCAATAAGTACAAACAAGGCACACTAATATTCCTTAACTCTTATATGTTGATTTGTCTTTTGGTTTCCATCGATTTCATCTCTGAGGTGAGTATCCCCATTAATCTTTATTTAGATATTACCAAAAGGAACATAGACATCACTTCTCTAGAGTGCCTAACTAGGTATCAAATTATTGACATCCTAAAACACCATATCAGTAATTATTGATGAATTCCTAACTAGAGTAACGATTCTATCCCATGATAATGATAATGATGAAATTAGGAAGTTTTCCACAAAATCATACCTAAAAGTAAAATTCATTGATTTACATTGACATTTGATCATTTTGAAATCATTTAAATGATATACCATATACCTACCTTCTAAGAACCTCCTAAAAACTATTCTTCACAACATAGAAACTTTCATTATTATTATTTGTTTCTCCTATATTTCCTCTAGGTTTTCTTTCACCATAGGTATAATATTTTTCTCCTAGATATTTGAGGACACATTTAATACCAATGAAATACAGACCAAATCAAGTGAATTTATGTACAACCTTTTACATTCAACTCTCACAAAATTTTCTTCCTAGAATCTACCCAAAAAAACATCCAATTTTTTTTGAATGAGATAATCTTCCATATACATCTACTAGAAATTAAAATTTATTCTATCAAACAAGTAAAATTTTTTCCTTTACTAATTTTAATAACATATATTATCTTGATATTAAATGAAACTAAAATCAATATAACCTAGAGAAAAGTGTGAATGTTACTAGAACCACTAATTTTAACCATCTAAACTCTAAACGAAAATTTGATACTGATTTTGGGAAGTCATCATTGATATAATCATTGAATGATAGGACCTGAGCTGACTAGAAGATCGTGAATAATATAAATTCTTCTCTACAAAATTTTAACAATAATAACTTCATGTTACATATTATATCATAATTTGGATGCCTGATACACCCAAATCAACAACACCAAGTTTCTCCTCTCACACACCATTCTGAAAAAATCACACAAAAATATTAAAGCACTAATATCAATAAGAAAATTAAAATAGGAACACAATGGTTAAATGGTTTGGAATTTCATCCAACATAAATGGGAGAAAAAAACTAAATCTTAATTTCCCCATAAATACACTTATTACAATAACTATAGAAAAAGAGTTGGAAAGTACACTTATTTATAATTTGGGATGATTTAATTTCAAAAACTCAGTATCTGGTCCCATGAATTATTTATAGGGGACCACAACTAGTTGAATAGATACTACCAGCAAATGACACTCATAGTAAATCCTTCATTATAATTTGTTTACTCCTCCAATCTTATGTCTCCAACACCACCTCAATCCCTGTAATTGGTAAATTGTTCATAAATCCTTATCTAGTCATCTAATTCTTAAACAACCCAACTTTGGGTGAACCTGAACCTGCCTACATATCCCATTAGAATATCACCATCTTCAAGAAAACATACCCTTATATTAAAGATTATTATTGTTGCTACCTTGAAAACACCAAAGGAATGTACCCGAGTTTCTCCTTTTCATAAAAAATATAGAAAACATGATGGACTCACAATCTCAACAAAAAGATATTAATATTATAAATTATATATATATTAAAATTAATTATTAATTACATTTAAAAATTGATATATATATATTTAAAAATATTATTACATATATAAATGAATTAATATTTTTTAAAAATATATAATTAATTATATAAATATATAGAAATATTAAAAACTATTATATTTATGGAAATTGAATTAAATAATATATTAAAAATTAGATAAATATAATTATTATTTAAATTTATGAGTATTTGTATTAAATAAATATATATAATATTCATTATTATTTATATTTACATTAATATGGATTTTATAAAACTTTTTTGAATTATATATTTTTGAAAAATAATTATTATAGATATATGAATAATCTTTCATATTATTTTGAAAATATATGATAAATTAAATAATGTATATAATATATAAAATATTAATTCTATTATAATTTGTTGGCTCTACTAGGTTAAATTCCCTGAGAGGGTTGGTGAATCAGTATATGATGGGCTAAAACAATTTCCTCTTTTGATCTTGTATGTTCGTTAAAAAAATCTATTTTCTATTCTTCTAACTCCAATATATAATGAAAGCAATGAATGAAATAGACATGAAAATTTTTACTTGGTTCACCCAAACTAGTTCAATCAAGGAGTATACAATGGAAATGTGCCAATGTATAAGAATTATTAAAGATCACTCCTATTTAAAATGTTCAGGGGGATCCCTATCAGTCCTTGTTTAAAACCACTCACTTGTTTAAATCTCACTAATACCATGACTAAAAAGAGATAAATTCTCCTCTATAAACATTTTTAGATAATATGTATCAACTTTTAATTAGTTACACACGAAAAATTGTGTGACATAAATATCATTTTTCATTAATGAGATGAATTCTACTTTGCAACATACAATCTTCTTTGTGTATAATTACTTTGAGAAATGTTATTCATTGTGAATCCCTTAATTCATAATATTCACCACATACTACCTTCTTATATAGTTTTTCCCACTCAAAATGTCTTTCTTGGAACATCCTACATGAACTTCCACCGTGTACTTCCCTTCACATACTAATTTTGTGTACACACCAAACAATCTGTTATAACCTAAAAATAGATTCTATGATTAATAAAAGGGATATATTTTTCTATAATGTTCATCTTTCTATATTTCATGATGTAATTACATTTAAATACTATTAAAAAAGATAAATATTGCATGTAATTTAATAATAAAAATTACTAGATCTAAGAATTTTATATTGACATAAAAACATAAAAATATTGACCACTCAATGATGTACTCCAAAAAATTAAACTCTCCATTTAAGATTAAGTGTGCATGGACGACTATTAAAAGATAAAATATAAGTTAGGAATATAGTTTCCATTTTCAAATGAATCAATTAGAAAATGGTGATGATTGGTGGAGTATATATAGAGTATTAAGGGAAAGGTTACTATTTGGATCTAGCCATCACCTAACCATTTGTTAGTATGATCATTGATCAATATGACTGTTGGAAAATATGACCATTTTTCAATTTTAACATTGGTAATTATAACCATTGTAAATAATTTTACCATTATAATTATTGATTATAAAGGGAAATGAAAAATAGTAGTTGATGAATAATGGAGAAATGATGGCCTCAATTAGAAGAGTCATTCCTTTTGAAGTCTATTTTTTAAAAATTTACAGGGATGTGACATCACTAGGTTTCTCCACTAACCATTCCCAAGAAGAGATCCAACAACGAAATCATGAAAAATATTCACTAAGGGAGAAGTTCATGTCACTAGAGATCACCAATAGTTCAATGATAGTTAAACCACCCCTTGAATCTACCACAATCACACACCTTACCCATTGGGAATACACTAGTGTAATTAAGGGTTATATATCTAGATCTAGTAGTATAAATTTTTATATATTTTATTTTAATGAAATAATTATTATATTTAACTTTTTTTTTGTTATTTATAACTGATTATATAATAACATTGATAAAAAATAAATTTTGATATTACAAAATTAAAATTTTCTTTTTCAAAAATATATATATTCAATGAAGACCCACTTTTAATAAATAAAGATTTTTTTTAAAAAAAATATTTTAATAAATAATAATTATTAAATAATATATATTTAAATATAAATTATAATATAATTTTATGAAGTCAAATATAATTTCTAAAGGGTCAAAAAACATTAATCATTAGAAAAAACCCATATTTTTCAATTAATTTGGATTTTTAATTTAAAATTTTAAATGTTTTTATTTATTTTAATAAAAATATATTAATTTTGATGTCATAATGTTGAAATTATCTAACTATGATTTTTTCATAATTTTTAGAGATAGTCAAATTTTGGGAAAAAAATATATAACATATAAATATGCGACATTTATTACAACTTCATAAAATCCCATAAGTGAAGTAATAAATTATATAAATTTAATCTATGAACAAAGTAATGTTTCTCCTTTAAAATAATGTATTTTTATGTAATTTTATTAATTTTATAAATCCATAATGAAACTGCCAAAACCTATATTGTATTTTAGTGTTTTAAAATCAATTATTTATAAACAAGACTCACCTATATATCACCAATGGAAATAATTTATTTATTTTGGTACATAAACATATAAAATATTGAAACCACTCATATTTAGAAAACAACCTAGGTAAAAACCATGGTAATGTTTGTGATTTGGGTTAATTTATCATATAGGGTTCAAAACCTAAAATAAAATATTAATAAACAAATTCCCACCTCTTTTACAATAAATAGCCACCCATTCCCCATTCATCTCCACTAAAAATTCAAAATCAATGAATTTATAATCATTTTATCTCCCAATTATCCCTTCTAATGTGTCATTAATTCCTTAAGGTTCCATCCTCATGTTTTAGGAAGTAACTCTTCACGGTAAAGGAATTATCTTCTTCTTCATTCTATTTAGGTATGAATTTTTAAATATCTTCTAGATGTTAAAAAAACTTTATTTTATTTCACTTTTAATATTTTTATTACTACCAAAATAATGTTTTGTTAAAGGGTGACTTTCATCCTCTCTCACTTTACTCCTTCCCTAATCAAAATTTTATACCCATCATGCTACTAAATTCATTTAATAAATTTCTCTATTTTCATCAGAAATTATTATATTGTGAATACTAACTCCTTACATACCCATGGGTATTCATTAATATTTAACTATAATTTATTTATTTTGGGATTTACATGTACAAAAACCATTTTCCCTTTCTTTGGTTGAAAATGATGTAATGTTTAATTCTTTAAGAACATATGTATGCAATGATATTAAATTAAATTTGTTCTTAATTATCCATATATTATTGCTAAAATGATTTATTATGATAAATTTGGATCACATGAATTGATACATATAAATAATACACCCCGATTGTCCCAAAATAAATTAGTTAAATAATTAATATCAACATGTGACATGTCTTACAATACATTGGAGAATAACCTCGGTAATTATTATTTATGTCATCTTAGTGATAAAACATGGTGATATTCTTATGAATGTATCATTTTTATGTTATACCCACATTTACATATTAGGTATAATGTACTCATATTTATTCTATCATTTTACTTCTCATGAATTATCCTTGATCATTGTTCATGTTTCATTACATTTTTTATTCTTTATTAGGATTTATTCTCACCCTTTCTATTGATGTTTTCTCCAGGAAATTACTTATAGTGAGGCGACCTAGGGTGAATTAACAAAGGAGTCTTTAAAAAATGTAAAATATTGTTTTTTTCATTTTTTATTTATGAAATTTTTATATTAAGTACCTCGTTTCCAAGACCCTATACCTCAAAATATCCTTCGATGTTATTAATGTAATATTTTGTTTTGAAATTTTATTAAAAAGTCATGTACTGAAAAGGAGGGATATCATAGTACGTACCAATGGTAAGGATTAGTTATTTATAGAAGTTAGGATTATAAAGAACAAGTATGAACCCTAGGGATATGTTTAAATATAATAAGACATATTTGAATTTTGGTGAAGTATTATGAGATTGGTTTCCAGGAAATGAAATCCATATCTACATAAAAAAATTGGATGTGGATCTTGAATAGTTATACCTTGGTGTAACAACCCCAAAGGTTGAGTATGATAATGGGCATAGTCACACCCATTATTTGACAATCCTGAGGTATATTCTTGTTTAATCAAAAACTTTGTATACATAATTTTGATATATTAATATAAACATTTATTGTTATTAGAGGAAATTAAGAGAATAATGTATTTAGGAATTTAGTTTTAGGAATTAAAAACAATTTAGAATTATCAGATTACTAAATGTTACAAATTTCTCATAACAATTTCTTGTTTTAGAAAAATGGCAGGAAATAGGAGGAACCACATAAACGATGAGTATATAAGATGATTCACTGAAGACCTTATTAAAATATTGGAATTAGAATTGAAACTTCTTGAGGGTGATGGATCTAATATACAAAGTTATAAATAATAACCAGAATCATGTTGAGTGGCCATATTCAACACAAAGGGAACAACTTGCAGTGGAATCCTTCAGGCATCAATGACCACTTTCATTTTGTGGGCTAGCTAATCCATTAATTTTTAAAATATGAATTACCTCTATAGAAAATATATTTTTTGAACTCCATTGTTTAGAAAAATAAAACTCACCCTAGAAGTACAATTTAAAGAAGTACAAATTGATCAGTGGTGGACAGTAATCAGGAACACAAATCCAAGAGGGGATATTGATGCAATGGATTGGGATGTGTTTATGAGAACTTTTTTCAAGACCCGTCCTTGGGGCCCATGTCGTGACTACCCCAAGCCCGCCTTCCATAGGCCAGGGGCTGGAGACTAGCACCAAAGGAGTAAATCCCAATAAGAGGGAAGACATTGCATTTATAAAAGTAACAAACACCACAGAGTATAAGCAGAAGAAACACTAAGTACAAAAGAAAGTGCTGAAAGGTAAATGGGCCAGAATACAAACCCAACTGAAAAGTACAGCTACAACTGAAAGTAAAATACAACTCAAAGAACAACAGCTGAAAGGTGACAAGATGCTCCTGGATCGTCCTCCAGTTTTATACCTGAAGGGTAGGTACAGATCTCCTCCTCAATACTCCACGTCCGTCCGTCTCCTCCGGGTACCGACTCGACATGAATCCACCTCCGGGCACTGATTCGATGTGATATCCACCTCCGGGTACCGTCCAGCTCTACCAGCCTCAACCATAATCAGTGATGTCCGTCGTCTACAACCAAAACAATATAGTGCGAGCGAAGCCGGTGCAGGGGTGAGTATACGATACTCAGTAGGGACCCCGAGAACCCCGAAGGTCTCCCTGAATCCACAAAGGATAAATCACAAAGAAAGGATACAGGCACGAAGTATCATCCAACACTACTTAGGTATATCCCATACAAATACCTAAGTCATCAAATCCAATTCAACTCCAACTCACGATCTCAAGTACAAACCATCACACTCAGGAAAGTAAAACATAATCCACACAGGAAAGTACGACCCAATCCACATAGGAAAGCATAATCCAATCCAAACAGGATATCAAGTCAATCACATCTAAGATAAAGATTGAAAGTCAAGACTCAGCTCAAACCAGGATTTTATTCAAGATGTCGAAACCATAGCTGCTGGGGAACTCCTCCTCTATCAAGTACAGTGGGCCTGACACTACAACCAAGCACTTCCCACTAACCTTGGACTGCTGTAGTACTCCACCTGTCGAGTACTGTGGGCCTGCGGCTACAACCAAGCACTTCCCACCATGGGTCTACCACTACAACCAAGCGCTCGCCCTCATAGCCTACTGAGGTACTCCTTCTGTTGAGTACCTTGGGTCTGCCGCTACAACCAAGCGCTCCTCCACTGTGGGTCTGCCGCTACAACCAAGTGCTCCCCACTGGGCTATCGAAACACTCTGAGTCGATCGATCAGCAGTCATCAAGTCTCAGCCAACTCTAGGGTTTCCACACACAACACACTCATTCTGGGAGGGTCCGCTCCACGATCCAAGAGGTCAATACATCAGCTGTCACGTAGACCAGGTTGGATGTATCGCAACGTCCCATCACTTCAATAGGAACACAACGCGACGGACGACGCGTCAATCGGTCGCCCGGTCTGAGAGTTATTGGCTTTTTCATCCCCAGGGCCCGGTTGGTTTTTAAGCTAAAACCAACCCAACCATACTTCAAATGCGTCCAAAACTCGAACAGAGTAAGCCAAAAGAACAGTCTCACTAAGATGAACTCAACAAAGTCGACGACATGTCAATCGGACGTCTGAAGCTCAAGTTATAAGCGTTTCCGCTCCGAGGGCCCTGTTGGTTTCGTGTTAGAACCAACCCGATTGTACTCAAAGTTCTAAAATACCTTGAGTATAATATATCAAAATGACCGCCTCGATCCAAGGATTAAATATCAACTGAAGGTGCATCGATTGGAGGTTTGTAGCCCATGTTATGGGCGTTTGAACAAACCTGTCCATTTTTAGGGGGATTGGGCCTAGACCCACCGGCCCGAGACCCCCTGGGTCTGCCCGAATCGGGTCGACCCGACCCGGGTCCAGGTCCATCCCAAAAGGACGTGGCCCGGCGCGGGCGGTCCAGCCTGGGCGCAGCCAGTCAGCTCGGCTGTTTCTACCGAGCAGGAAACGGAAAGGGGTGGGGGGGGGGGGGGGGGAGGGGTGGCGCTGCCCCCCCTTGATTGAAGAAACGACCCCCATGAGGGGGGGCCCACCTCTTGGCTAGCCGAGGGTTACGACCCCTGGTTCTTCCGAAACGGGTGGCACGGCTGGCCGACCGGTGCTGCCTCCGCGGGACCCTGCGGTCCCTCCCCTCCAAAGTGCCGGCGGCCGGTGGTTCTGGCCGCCCCTCCTTGCACCGCCGCAGCGCGACGATGCCGCGCCCCTCTACCACGGACCGCCCTGGCCGCGGCCCTTCGTGATTTACCGGCACGACGCGATGGTGCCGCGCCCCTCCACTGCAGACCGACTCCGGCTGCCGCTTCATTCGGCCTCAACGGCGCAGCGCGACGGCACCATGATCCTTCTCTGCGTTCCTCCTTGTTTCCGCGCAGTGTCGTGGCACCGCGCTGGCATTGTTTTAGCCGCAACAAGAACAACAACAGAGGGGGAGGAGGGTCGACCGTGTTCGTGCGGTCCGACCTCCTCCTGTTAAAATGATAACAGGCAGCCCAAAATAAAACAACTTTGACAAAGAAAGCAAAAATTTAATACATTAAATTTAAACTCAAACCCCTACCTCGAAGAAGTCGTTGAATGAGGATCGTCACGGGAAATTGACGTCGTGGAAGACGGCGTCGTGGAACGAGGCTCCGTAAATGTCACAGGTGCTCGCCCGATGAAGGATACGACGTCCCCTTTTCATTGATGCAGAATGAGGATCGAAGGTGGGCACATCGTCGTTCTCCGGAAAAGGCGCACTCACCGGCTGCGGAGAGGATATGAGAGGGAATGACTATCTCCCCAAGCGGTGACAGAGTTCTTCCTCATAGACTCGGCATTCTTCGTGAAGGAGATGAAGAACTTCTTCAGAGAAAATAACGCTTCCTCTCTCAAAACTCCACACAATGAAAACCTCCCCAAATAAAATAAGGTAGATCCTTATTTTATTAACCCATGTCAAGATTTTCAAGAATTCAAGATTCATACCCTTAATTAAATAAATTTAATGGCTTTAATCAAACTAATTAATGTGAGGGTTGACAAGCATTTAAAGTGGGGGAGGAGTGAGTTACAAATTTATGGGGTGGTTGCCAACATAAAGAGGGGTGTTTAATGGGGCAATAGAAAATTTAAGGAGGTGGGGGATCATGTGGGACCCACCTCAAAAATGTCTTACCAAGTTGTTAGGATGCAGTGGGTCCCACTGAACTCCTACTCATGGGTTATAACTAATTAAATTAGAAATAAAATTTTGGGGCAAATTTTATTTCAGTCTTTTGTTAACCCAAAAATTAAACAACACCACCCATGAAAAATGAAACTCCAGAAAGGGTATTCATAAGCAATTACTGGCATTGCGGTTTCAATGGTGCCCTCAGATTTCGATTCTGAGCACCGGTTCAAAAGTTAGAAAAACCTGCTCCTTCGTTCACTGAACGTACCCGAGATAAATTTCGGAATTTGATTCTGGGGACACCGGGCCTCGGAATCAGGTGCCGTCAGAAGCCACTGACTTGTAAAATTCCAAAAAAATTAGGAAAAACATTTCCTTGAAATTTACGGCTCTGTGATAAACAAAGGATGCTCTAATCTCTCGCCCCATCCCCTGCTCGAAGTTTTGGGCCCTGAAGAACGGGTCTCATACCAATTCTGTGGAGTAACGCGAGAGATCGGTGAACCTCACTGAATACTGCACCACCGTCATGCTACCCTACTGAAGATGAAGTAGCTCCTGTATGCGCACCAATCAAAGGGTGGCTGGTACAAACTCTACCCGGAACAGGCTCTCGATGTCTGCCCACAGAAGGGATGCCTCTTCGGTCACCTGGAGCATCAGGCTCCACCATCTGCTTGATGTTTCCTGAAGGAGGATAGCAGCAATGATCACCTTGAAGTCTACTGGCATCCCTACCAATATAAAAACTCAAACAACAGCCTCCATCCAATCCTTGGATGCCTGAGGGTTCGTCTCCCCACGGAACCTGGGCGGTATCTGACGCTGAAACTCATGCAGTGCACTAAGGCGACATGCACTCTCAGCGGCTGGGGCTGGTGGCATCGGTGGATCAGCGGGTAGAGGTACCAATGGTGCCTTCGCTGTAATGGGGCCCCGCACCGAGGCCTCATCGCTCGGTGGGCTGTCGTCTCGCACAAAGTTATGAACCCTAGCTGGGTGCCGTCGTGGGGCCATCCTTAAAAGAGACAGGTGCGCCATGGTCAAAACAATACCTGGTGAGCTGACATAATAAATCACAAAGAAAACATTGAAACACACATGCAATCAATGTTTTCGTGTATTGAGTCGGAAATCAGAAGTCAGGGTCTTGGTGTATGGATAAGTCGGCCGCTGCACCAACACTGGACTCCCTGGACTGATAACCACAATCAATACCCTTACCACTATTTCTTCACAAATAAGAAAGATCAGAGTCCTGAGTTCTACGGTAGAACCGAAATCCTCTGATACCAATTTGTCACGACCCGTCCTTGGGGACCGTGTCGTGACTACCCCAAGCCCTCCTTCCATAGGTCAGGGGCTAGCGACTAGCACCAAAGGTGTAAATCCCGATAAGAGGGAAGGCATTGCCTTTATAAAAGTAACAAACACCACAGAGTATAAGCGGAAGCAACACTAAGTACAAAAAAGTGCTGAAAGGTAAATGGGCCAGAATACAAACCTAACTGAAAAGTACAGCTACAACTGAAAGTAAAATAAAACTAAAAGAACAACAGCTTAAAGGTGACAAGCCGCTCCTGGATCGTCCTCCGGTTTCCTACCTGAAGGCTAGGTACAAATCTCCTCCTCATCCCTCCATGTTCGTCCATCTCCTCCGGGTACGGACTTGTCATGAATCCACCTCCGGGCACTGACTCGACGTGATATCAACCTCCGGGTACCTTCCAGCTCTACCAGCCTCAACCACGATCAGTGATGTCTGTCGTCTGTAACCAACACAACGTAGTGGGGGCGAAGCCCGTGCATGGGTGAGTATACGATACTCAGTAGGGACCCCGAGACCCCCAATGTTCTCCCTGAATCCAAAAAGGATAAATCACAATGAAAAGATACAGACACGAAGTATAATCCCACACTACTTAGGTATATGCCCATACATATACCTAAGTCATCAAATCCAATTCAGCTTCAACTCATGTGCTCAAGTACAATCCAACCCACTCAGGAAAGTAAAACATAATCCACATAGGAAAGTACGACCCAATCCACACTGGAAAGCATAATCCAATCCACACATGATATCAAGTCAATCACATCGAAGATAAATATTGAAAGTCAAGACTCATCTCAAACAAGGATTTTATTCAAGATGTCAAAACCATAGCTATTGGGGAACTCCTCCACTATCGAGTACAGTGGGCCTGCCGCTACAACCAAGTGCTTCCCACTAACCTTAGACTGCTGTAGTACTCCACCTGTCGAGTACTGTGGGCCTTCTACTACAACCAAGCACTTCCCACCATGGGTCTTCCACTACAACCAAGCGTTCCTCCACCGTGGGTCTGCCTCTACAACCAAGCGCTCCCCACTGGGCTATCGAAACACTCCGAGTCAATCGATCATCAGTCGTCAAGTCTCAGCCAGCTCTAGGGTTTCCGCAAACAGCACGCTTGTTCCGGGAGGGTCCGCTCCATGAGCCAAGAGTTTGATACATCAACTGTCACGTAGACCAGAGTTGATGTATCACAATGTTCCGTCACGTCAATAGGAACACAACACGACAAACGGCACGTCAATTGGACACCCGGTCAAAGAGTTATTGGCTTTTTCGTCCTAGGGTCCCGGTTGATTTTTAAGATAAAACCAACCCGAACATACTCCAGCTATATCCAAACCTCAAGCAGAGTAATCCAAAAGAACCGTCTCACTAAGAGGAATTCAATAAAGTCGACGGCACGTCAATCAGACGTCCGTATCTCAAGTTATAAGTGTTTCCGCTTCGAGGGCCCGGTTGGTTTCGTGTTCGAACCAACCTGGACGTACCCAAAGTTCTCCGAAAACTTGAGTGTAATATATTTAAACAACCGTCTCGATCCAAGGATTTCATCACAACAGACGGTGTGTCGATCAGAGGTCCGTAGCCCAAGTTACAGGCGTTTGAACGAACCTATCCGTTTTTAGGGGGTTTTGGGCCAGGACCGACCCGACCCGAGACCCCCTCGGTCGTCCCGAACCGGGTCGACCTGACCCCGGTTCGGGTCCGGCCCAAAAGGGCGTGGCCCGGCCCGGAGTGGGCGGCCCGGTCCGACGCGGGCGGCCCGGCCCGGTGTAGGAGGTCCGGCCTGGGCGCGGCCGGTTGGCCTGGCACAGGCGCGACCCGCGCGGCAAGTCAGCTCGACCGTTTCGGGCGAGCGGGAAACAGAAAGGGGGGAGGGGCGCTACACCCCCTTAATTGAAGAAATGGCCCCCATGAGGGGGGCCCGCATCTTGGCCAGCCGAGGGTTATGACCCCCAGTTCTTCTAAAACGGTCGACCCGGCTGGCCGGCCGGTGCTTCCGCCGCAGGACCCTGCGGTCCCGCCCCTCCAAATTTCCGGCGATCGGCGGTTTGGGCAGCCCCTCCTTTCACCGCCTCAGCTTTAAACCGCAGCCTTTGTCCGATTGTCGCGCCCCTCTATTGTGGCCCGCCCCGGTCGCGGCCCTTCGTGATTTCCCGGCGCGGCGCGATAGGGCCGCGCCCCTCTGCCATGGCCCAACTCCGGCCGTGGCTTCTTTCGGCCCCAACGGCGTGGCGCGACGGTGCCACGCTCTTTCGCCGCGCTCCTCCTTGTTCCCACGCGGTACCGTTGCACTGTTCTGCCTTTGTTTGAGCCGAAACAAGAACACCAACAAAGGGGGAGGAGGGTCGGCCGTGTTCGTGCGGTCTGACCTCTTCCCGTTAAAATGATAACAAGAGGCCCAAAATAAAACAACTTCGACAAAGGAAGAAAAAATATAATCCATTAAATTTGAACTCAAACCCCTACCTCGAAGAAGTCGTAAAACGAGGATCGTCACGGGAAATTGACGTCACGGAAGATGGCGTCGCGGAACGATGCTTCGTAAACGTCACTGGTGCTCACCCGATGAAGGATACGACGTCCCCTTTTCTTTGACGCGGAAAGAGGATCGAAGGTGGGAGCGTCGTCATTCTCCTGAAAAGACGTCACTCACCGGCTGCGGAGACGAGAGGAGATGGCACGATGATCTCCCCTAGCGGTGACAGAATTCTTCGTCGTAGACTCGGCATTCTTCGCGAAAGAGATGAAGAACTTCTTCAGATAAGAGAACGCTTCCTCTCTCAAAACTCCACACAACAAAAACCACCCCAAATAAAATAAGTTAGATCCTTATTTTATTAACCCGTGTCAAGATTTTCAGGAATTCAAGATTCAAACCCTTAATTAAATAAATTGAATAGCTTTAATAAATCTAATTAATGTGAGGGTTGACAAGATTTTAAAGTGGGGGAGGGGTGAGTTACAAATTTATGGGGGGGTTGCCAACATAAATAGGGGTGTTTAATGTGGTGAAAAGAAATTTAAGGAGGTGGGGGCTCGTGTGGGCCCCACCTCACAAATATCCTACCAAGTTTTTAAGATGTAGTGGGTCCCACTCAACTCCTATGCATAGGTTATAACTAATTAGATTAGAAATAAAATTGTGGCGCAAATTTTATTTCACTATTTAGTTAACCCAAAACTTAAACAACACCACCCGAGAAAAACGCAACTCCAAAAAGGGTCTTCTTAAGAAATTACCGGCATTGCGGTTTCAACGGTGCCCTCATATTTCGATTCCGAACACTTGTTCAAAAGATAGAAAACCCCCCTCATTCGTTCACTGAACATACCCGAGCTAAACTTTGGAAATTGATTCCGGGCACACCCGGCCTCGGAATCAGGTGCCGTCAGAAGCCACCGACTCACAAAATTCCAAAGGAATTAATAAAAAAATTTACTTGAAATTTCCAGGTCTTTAAAACTTTTTTCAATAAATATTTTCCATGATTGATGAGAAAAAATGAATAAATAATTGTTATAGATGATGAAGAAAGAAAATAAATTAGTGGGAAGGTATAAAATTAACTTTACAATAATTTCTTAATACACCTATAACTTTGTTATAGATCCTATGGTAAAGGTGGATATGTTCTTTAGAAGAAAGATACCCCATATGCAGAGGAATATAGAAAATAAAGACTATAAAAGCTATAATGTGAAAGTTTAGAGTTATTTGATGGTTGAAATCGATTGTTTTACAAACATCGTGGTCACATAAGAAAAATGAAAAGAACATATTGATATAGACAAACACATGGATGAGTTTTGATCATGGAAAAAGAGGAATTAAACAAAAACTACCCACATGAAACAAATGTGGGAAGAAACATTTTGGGGGAACTGATTACATATGGGTGCAAGGTTATAAAATTGGGAAAGATATGGATACATATATTGGAGCTGTCATAGTGAGTTGAGACCTCAATATATCAATTAAAAGGAAAATGAAATATGGTTCATGCACATCCTAGAGTTGAATTCTTCATCTATGGAAATATAGGGGACTTTTTAAATCAATTTATAAATCATAATATAATAAAGGATACCACCAACCATACCATAAGACAATTGATAAACTAAATACATTCTAATCATAATGTCTAATGTAGTGACTCTAAGAGATATGGTTGTAGGTACACTCTTTTTCTTCCAAAACTAGAAAGTACATTGTTTGGATTTAGATCCGTACATTGAATTGTTCAATCAAATTATACAATGAATGTAGGATAAAAACCATGACTACTAGATGTAGATTTATTTAATAAAAATTATATAGTAATTATAAAAGAATCAAAGGTGTGTAGAAACTATAGTAACAATAGAGGATAGTACAATCTCATCACAAATTTAGTAGTCGTTCCCATGGTTGAATTGGACATTTTACTATGGTGGGACTAATTATCAATGTAAAATGATAGGATCAACTATAAATAAAGGGATAATTTAGTAGTCTTGAATTTTTATCCAAAATTTATTTTCAAATGAGAGACATCCCATCTTAGGATTTATCTGAAAGAACCTCCCATATCATATGTTATGGAGATGATTAGTGAAGAGTAATAATAAAATAAATGTATAGATATGGAAAATGTCTCCATTGTTCTGGAATAAATTAATTTATTTGATGAAGGTTTACCTTGACCTCCCCTAGAAAGAGAGGTAGAGTTATCTATTTAATTTTTACTAGGATCCATGACAATATCAATGATCCCATACAAAATGGAATATGTGGAGTTATAAGAAATAAATAAGTAACCTCATGTTCATTAAGAGAATACATTTATTCAACCAAATGTTCAAACTTGGGGATAACCTAATATTTTTTTAAAGAATATGGATAGATAAATGATGATATAAATTGAATATAGATAACTTATTGTTATCACAGGGAATAAAAAATACCCACTTAAATGGATTGATGATTTTTCAACTAATTTTGTGGGGCTCATTTATTTTCTATATTTGAACTTTTGTTAGGGTATCATCAGTTAAGGGTCAATAAATATGATATCCCAAATACTTATTTCTAAAAAAGATATACAAATTTTGGGTTTTATTTATTCCCATACTATTGACTAATTCTACTTCCCTAATTTTGGATTTGAGGAATAGAGTCTTTAAAGTTTACCTTGATAAATTTGTGGTGGTCTTTATTATTGATATCTTGATATGTTCCGAAATTTATGAGGATCATGAGGATCACCGAAGGGTTATTATTAAAACTATAAAATATGATATGATATTAGGTAAATTCATTAAATAGAAGGTATGGTTATAACATGTTTCATTCTTGGGGAACAACATAACTAGTGAAGGAATATCAGTTCATCATGACAAGATAAAGGTCGTAGAGTAGTGGGAATTTGTTACTCCTATAACCAATATAATTAGTTTCCTTAGTCTAGGTAAATAATATAAAAGGTTTTTGAAAAAAAATCATGGATTTCAAATCCACTAAAAAGTTAACATGAAAGGGAATTATGTTTATCTGAAAAAATGTGTGTGATTAATGTTTCAAAGAACTAAAGAATAGGTTGGTTAGTGCACCTATGCAAACTATACCCTATAATAGAGAATTATTTTTCATATATAGTGATTAATCTATAAAAGGTATTGGATTTTTTCTCACACAATATGACAAGGTTATAACTTATGCATCTCTAAATTTAAAGTCCCGTGGTTAGAAATATCTTAATCAAGACCTGAAGTTTTCTTTACTAATCTTTTAAATGAATAAAGAAAGACAATATATTTATGGAGAAAGGGTGATATATACCGAGGCCCCCAAATTTTGAAATATATGTTCACAAAAAAGATACTAAACATGAGAAAAAAGCGATGTTTGGTCATACTTAAAGACTAAGATTTTTCAATTCATTAACACCTAAGTAGAGAAAAAAAATGTTGCATGTTCTTTGAGTAGGAAGGATCCCGGTGTTCTTGAAATGACGAGGATTGAAGGAGATCCCATGAACAAGGAACTAGAAAAGATGGAAATGGGAATCATAAGGGAAGGTACATAATAAATCCTATCCCAAATGAGTTCTCAACTATCATTACTAGAGAATATCAATAAAGGCCAAAGATACGATGCTTTGATAAAAACGATGATAGAGGTTTTGAAAGATGTAACGTTTCTTGAATTTAATATTGATAAAGAAGGTATAATAAAATTTGGTATATGGATATGTATTGATTATATACTAGAGATAAATAAGGAGCTAATGGATGAAGATCATAGACCTATATTCTTTATACATTCCAAAGTTCCTAAGATATATAGGGATCTTCATGATCATTTTTTGGTGGGATAAATTGAAAAAGAGATATTTTCAATTAAACTACAAGTTTCTTGGTGTGTAATCATGTGAAGAAAGAGTGATATTTTCCGAAATGGGTATTAAAAAAACTACCAATACCTATATGAATGTGGGATAACATAACTATGGAATTTTTTATAGGCCTGACAAAGGCTTACAAGTGTAAAAATTCTATATTGGTAATCGTCTATATATTAAAAATGTTCATAAATGTTATTTCCAAGGGGGGGGGGATTTATCCCTAGAATTACATAATTTCCTTCATATTCATGAGGTTGTGAGACTCCATGGAGTACCTCTATCAATTTTTTTCCAAGATATAAGATTTAATTGTAAATTCTTATTGAGTCATTAGAAGTCTATGAATATAAAATTAAACCAAATCATATCATGTCATACTCAAATTGATGGAAAGTTTTGAGAAAACTATCCATGTATTGGAAGATATGTTACAGGCTAGCCCACTTTATTTTCAGGGGTGTTGGTACAAATATCTTCCACTTATTAAATTATATTATAGAAAAAATTCTCACTTTAGTACTCAAATGGAACCATTTGAATATATTTTTGGACATGGGGGTATAACTCCAACATGTTTGGATAAATTTGTGGAAGAGAAACTATTCGGGCCAAAAATTGTATAGGATACCATAAAAAAGACACAATTGATTTGAAAACATAGAAAGGCTTCTCAGAGTAGATAGGAAGGTTATTGTGACGTGTGATGAATTTACTTAGAGTTTCATGTCACATATCATATATTCCTCAATATATCACAATGGAAATGGGTCATGATGTTTAGAAAGAATGGGAAACTAATTTCAATGTACATTAGAAAATTTGAGGTTCTCAATAAAGTAATAGTGGTTTCTTATCAATTAGTTGTATTTACAAATAATTCCAATATATATTATTTATTCTACATAATCCTCTTATGAAAGCAGATATCTGAACTGACACATGTAATTGTTAGTAATGGTGTATATTTGGAAGATGAATTGTCATATAAAGAGGAACCAATATAGATCCTTGATTGAAGTGAACAATTCTTGAGGAACAAAAAAATAACTTGTGAAATTCTTATGTTGAAATAATTTTTTTGAAGAGGTTAGTTTGGAACATGATTAATAAAATAAGGATAAACACCCTTGTTTTTTGGAGGTAGGAGAAAAATTTCAAAGATGAAATTTATTAGAGGGGAAATTCAATGGCCTAAAAATGTCCTCTTTAATCAATAAAAGTGATCTACTTTTTTATAATAAAAATATTATTATATTTCATGATGGAAGTATATAGGAATATTATTTTAAATATAAAGAAAATAAATATTACATTTCATGTTATAATACCAATTAATACAGTTAAGGATATTATAGGTACCTAAAAAATAATATTGAACATACAATAGTGTACTCCATACGATGAAACCATCCAAAAAAGATTAACCCTACCATGAAAATTAATAAATGAAAAATAAATTTTAGGAATATAATAGAAATTATAAAAAGATTCAAGTACTATGTTTTGACGAATGGTGGATTTTATATAGAGTATAAAGGAAAAAGTCAATGTTGGGATCAGACTGTTACATAATTTTTAGTCAGTATGATCATTGAACAATATTACCACTATCCAATATGATTTTTGGTCAATTTGAATAATGGGAATTATAATTTTTGTTAATAATGTTACCATTATAATTAGTGATTATAAAGGGTAATGAAAACTAATATCTGAGGAAGAATGGAGAAATGATGGCCTCAACCAGTAGAGTCATTCTTTATGAAGCCCATTTGTCAGAATATTGGAGGGAGGTAGAATCACTAGGGTTCTCCCATGACTAATCCCAAGTAGTTATTCAACATGGTAGGATTGAATGAAATTGATTACCCAAGATTTTAAAGTTAGTAGATATCACCAATAGGTTAATGTTAGCTGAACCACCACATGAATCTACTACTTCTATACACCTTTCCCTTAGGGAATACTCCACTACTTGAAATAAGCCCAATTGCGATGGGTCAGTTGCGACGGGATCCCATCGCAAATGACCCGTTGCGGTAAATGGCGTCGCAACTAACACTATTTATGACGAGTCCATCCCTAAAAATATTATTTGCGATGGTAATATGTCCCATCGCAAATACTAATCGATATATATATATATATATTAAAAACATTAAATAACACTTTTGCGACGGTCCCGTCACAAATTTTATTTGTGACGGGCCACGAATACCATCGCGAAAGAGTTAATTTTTTTCAAAAAAAAGAAATAAGTAATTGCGACGGGCCCGTCGCAATTTCCTGTTGCGAAGGGAAAATATTCCTGTCGCAATAGGAAATTTAGAATATTTAATTACGACGAGATGATTATCCCGTCGCAAATATGTATAAAAAAAATTAAATTATCAATAAAAATATTTTAATTAATATTATAATAGTAATAATAAAATTATAATTCATTCAAATATTATAATAAAAAATCATTAAAATTTTTAAAAAATTATAAATAAATTAAAAAATTTAAAAATTTAAATATATATATAAAAAATTAATATTATAAAATATGAATAATATTATTAATCATATTAATATTGTAATATAAATAATATAATATTATATATAAATAATAATATACTGAATTCATATTATTATAAATAATTAAAAAATTATAATTATAATTAAATTTTTTGAAACTTTTTATGTATTAAAAATACTGAATATAATATTATTAAAATAATTAAAAAATAAAAATATGAAAATTATCAACATTTTCAAAACGAAATATAAACAAATAATAAAATAATAAGAGTAATATAATTATTAATAAAATAAACAAACATTAAAATAAATACCAACAATAAATAATAAAGTGTTCAAAATAAATATAAATTAAATAATACAATATTGACACCGGTATAAGAGAGACAACAACTCTGAATAGAAAAAATGTCATATTTTAAATTTACAAACTTTATAACATCAAACAATAACTAATATGAAGGAGGAGGGGGAGGGGGGATCTGCTGGTGGAGGAAACTCCATCCCTAAGGCATGAGTGAGTCGGCGCATGTACTCCATCTGCTCCTGCTGCTGCTGCTGCCACCGACTCATCTGCTCCCCGTACACCTACTGCTGTTGTTGGCGCTCCTTCCCATGTTGCTACTGCTGCTGACACATCTCCTCCTGGTCCTTTTGGAGACTCTCTATCAACTCAGTCTAAGATCGCAGCCGATCCTCATACTGTGTAGCGGAAGAAGATGCACGAGCTCCTCTTGAGCTGGACGCCGACATCGCATCACTTCCATAATAATCTCTGAGAGTCAGTCGAGAGCCGATACCAACTACCCGGCCCTTCTCGAAGGCATATTGAGTCGCCTGCATCCATACTACCTCATAAAACTGATGGCCACTGGTCTGATCTGATGCCTTGTCCTGACCCTCATGCCGGGTCTGTGACGCTGCGGTCTCATATGACTCGTGTAGTTGCAATTTAAAATTAAAATTGTGAATATATTATATGCAGTTAATTTTTAATCTTGAAAAAAAATAATACTGACCACAATGTGACGCTGGTGATCACCTCTGAGCTCCCCAATAGCTGGATCACTGTACATCCTCCAATATACATCGTATTCTGTAATATCATGGTGCTCGACAGCCTATAAGAATATAAAATAAATTGTTAATGTATTAAGTTATATAAAATATTTATAAAAAATGTACGTACCAAATGCTGTCTATGAGTACTGAAAGTATGACTCCCAGCTCGATGAGTCACCTCCTGTCTCCCCCGATTCTACCTCCCCACCGATGATCTCCTCTGAAAGCCACCACTCAACCAGTGTGCACATAATCCATCCCATACGTGGGATGAAATGTACTCTGGTCGGTGTGCTGTACATGACTCGTTAAAATCTGACACTCCTTCTTTCTTCATGGCGGTTCTTCTTTAATTGTGCAAAAACTGACGAAATCGATCACGATTGGACACCTCCCATGCCTTGTGGATGGCGTCATGCATGGTATCCTCGATCGGATACCATAAACCCTACAAATAATTCAAAATGTCAATTTATAAATGAAATAAATTTAAAAATAAAAATTATTTATTTACGTACATACAATCCAATGACCAAACATGGCCTGCTGCACATCAACAAGAATATGCTCCCACGTCTTCCATGGCTGAGAAAAATGGTTGCGCAGAATAGTGCTGCCCTGTCCGACTGCTATATGCGGAAAACTGTAAAAGCAATAATCAAACATTTATTATGTAAATATATTAATGAAATCATAGTAAAATTCAAAGTTTATCACACCTCCAGGTGCGTGGATCGAACCCAAGACGTGGACGTCGGTCGGGGATGGGGTCATGAATCATCAGTCGTGCAAGACTGCACCCCCTCCGCGTACTCCCTGAAGTGCCTTCAGGCTGAGGGTTAGGTGACAACAACTCGTCCGCATCGAAAGATAGGTCAGCATCCACCAACTCACGAAATGTGTCCTCATCCATCTGAAACCAAAAATGAATTTTGTTAGAAAATAATTGATAATTATTATTATATATACATATATATTAGTTATGATTATATATATATACCATTGAATTGTATCAATGTTCAGCTTCATCATGATCTTCATATCTGTCAATGTTATCTTCATATTCCTCAATATCATCGATATCCATTTGAATTCCAGTTGTTTCATCTCTTACCATTTCAAATTCATTTATGATGTCATTACCATAATCATCATCACTGACTCTTAATTGAGGGGTGTCATCATCGATACTCATGTCTCTTTTTAACAAAGATTGATTTTGAGTACTCTCTTGAAAAACATCAATTCCTTGCACTTCCGTGAAAGCACATTCACTTTGACTAAACTGATTGTCTCGAATTTTCATTTTTATTATGCTCCACCAACTAGTCAAGTCTCTTGACTTAGCATAGTACTTTTCATAATAAACTTGATGTGCCTATTGAGCCAGTAAAATGGTTTATTTACTGCAAGAACACTTTTACATTTAATATCGATGATTCCATGAGTCGGATGAACACGGACGCCTCTCTCAGTATCCATCCAACGAAATTTGAACATCATTATGTAATGGTGTCCTAGATAACAGAGTTCAATGATTTCATCAAGTATGCCATAAAAGTCAACTTCATTTTCTCTATGATGAGATCCTCTCAAGCAAACTCCACTGTTCATTGTTTTTTTTGATACCCCATATGTATGTGTATTAAATCAAAAACCATTCACCACATATGCATTATAAGATTTCACCATTTTGGATGGTGGGTTACTCAATATACAATGTCGTGTCAATTTTATCAGCATGTCGAGACACCTGAAAATTTAGGAAATAATTATCAATATAGTAAACTATAAATTAAAAGAGATGTTAAAGTATGAAAAATTTATGTTACTAGTATTTGAAAGCACTGAGAAAATTGTTTTTGTCTGCATTCTTCAAGAGCAACTACTGTAATGTGTGGAAGTTGTTTCTTGATATGATTATCACACAATCTATAAAAAACAAAGTTATTTATTGTAACATAAATATTAGAATAAGTAATATAATCACTCACAGTAAAAATGATTTCATCTCTTCACATTTGAGAATAACATACGTATGAGCTCTGTGATGTTCATCATCTGAAAGCCATCGTTCATGAACTCCACCAAAACCAATCTCTGACTGATTAAAAACAGATAATTGATTGTCGATTTCATCAATATTCCCCTCGTTCTGTCCCATGCGGTTGTGTTTAGTAGGATACTCAGATTCAAAATAGTGGGAGCAGAAAAAATATATCTCCTCCTGCAAATAAGCTTCAGCAATAGATCCTTCAACAGATGCTTTGTTACATACTTTTTTTTTTCAATTTCTGCATGCATATTTCGAATGGGTACATCCATCGAAACTGTATCGAACCTCCACATTTTTCTTCATATGGAAAATTTAATATCAAATGTTCCATTGAGTCGAAGAAAGACGGTGAGAATATTTTTTCCAGTTTATATATAATTACAACAACATCGTCATCATGTTTGCATAGATAATCGTAATCTGTTGTCGCCACACAAATGTCCCAAAAAAATATGATACGTCTGTTATGGAATCCAATATCACAAAATTCAATAGACCTATTAATCCAATGGGTAGAATTATTTACATTATAAAATGACAATCATGACTTTTTAATCCTGTAATATGACCATTATTTACACAACTTCCCAAATTGGAAGCACATCCTTCTGGAAGTCTCAAATCTACAATCCATTGACAAATTAATAAGCAACTTTCTTTGGACAATGTATAAGATGATTTTGGTTTGATTAACCTTTTTGTTTTGACATTCTCAAACAGATCGAGTTCTGGATGCCTGCAAATTTGAGCAAGATCTAATCATGCATTTACATTATCTTTGCTCTTTCCTGGGGTATCCAAAACTGTATGAAACAAATTATCAAAACAGTACTTCTCAAAATTCATGACATCCAACATGTGGCGGACCATCAAATCAGACCAATATGGCAAATCCGAAAAAATGATACGTTTTATCCAATTGTGTTCTTTCCCAGAGCCAGAAATTTTCTGTTGGTTTATTGTGGGTCCAAAGGTGATGGGAGGTAATGAATACACAACTGATTTTAACTCCGTACCTGACATCATTTTTTGAGGTCCATCCCTTTCAACTGTGCCATTTCTAAAATGAGATCCGTTTCTGCGAAAAGGATGATCCGTTGGAAGAAATATGCGATGACAGTCAAAATAGAATGGTTTTTCCATGGATGAGCATAAATGCCTTATTCTCTCCCATACAGAAAGGACATGATTTCGGCCCATGTGTACTCCAACCAGATAACATGCCATAAGTTGGGAAGTCACTAATTGTCCACATCAATGCTGCTCTTAGTATGAAATTCTATTTCGCAGCAACATCATAAGTACTAACACCAGTACTCCATAGTATATTTAATTCATCAATAAATGGTTTCAAATAAACATCAATATTCTTCTTCGGATGTCCTGGGATTAGTAAGGTCAAAATGACATAGGGTTCCTTCATCAACATCCATGGAGGAAAATTGTACGAAGTTAAAAAGACAGGACAACATGAATACTGACTACTATAAGATCTGAATGGACAGAAACCATCAGTGGAAAGACCCAGTCACACATTTAGTACTTCTAAAGCAAAGGATGGATGCACTATATCAAAATGTTTCCATGAATCACCATCGGCCAGATGATTCAAGCTTTTACCGGTTGAAATATTCGTTTTGTGCCATGACATCATTGTCGCTGTATTCTTAGACATGAATAAACGCTGAAGTCTGGATGTAAGAGGAAAATATCTCAACTGTTTTACAGGAATCAAGCCAGACTTTCCATGTTGAGCTTCTTTATACCTCGATTTCCCACAAGTGGGACAACTATCCAATGACTCATTTTCCCTAGAATATAAAATGAAATCATTTGAACATGCATGAATCTTCTAACAACTAAGTCCTAAATTCTAAACCAGCCGCTTACTTTCATATTAATTTGCAGGAAAAACATTTCCTTCGGGTAACAGTGTTTTAACCAAAGAAAATATTTGATCAAAACATGTGTTTGACATTCCATTATCTGATTTGATAGCCATAAATTTTGAGGCTGCTTCTAATTTTCTTATCCTGCAACAAGGATATAACGCATCCTCAGCAGACCTCAACAACGCATAAAATTCAGAGTGTGCCAACTCGGGAGTTGAATCGATATCATCTTTAGTTTTTGTATGTTGAATATATAGACCTGCAACTTCATGTACTAAATTTTGAAATCGGGATGGATCCGGAATCAAGTTAGTATCACCTTCTTTAGAACTACGTTCACCATGTTGATACCAAAAAACATAATCCGGTTGAAAACCAAAATGCAAGATATGTCCCCCAACTTTGTCAAAGGTGTCAAATGTTATCAGTGCACATTTTTTACAAGGAAATATTATTGTGCCTTTTGACACAAATTCTAGATTTGATGCCGCAAATGCTAAAAAAGTCTCCACACCCTCTATATATACTGGATTTAAACCAGAACCATTTAGATTTCTACGTTGATTTATCCATATACGGTCATCTAAGAATGACTGTTGATGACCTCGTTGTTCCATATTTTTCTATAAAATATAAAAGCATTACCGGATCTGAATAATTTGTTAGAAAAAACACTCAATAAAGGATAATTATAGATTTTATATTAGACATGTCTGGCGCAAACTTTTTATTGAGATATACCTAAAAATTGACCCTTTAAGAATTGAACATGTTAACAATAAAGAAAAACCTGTTGCAAATATTGATAATTTTAATATTTTATAATTTTTTTAATATTTTTATAATACTAATATTATTTTTTAATAAATATTAATTATATAATAATAACATTATTACATTATTAGTATTTTTTATTATTAATATTAAAATAATATAATTTTCTATATTATGTTACAATTCTTCTTTCGTCTGTGTGTTTAATATTCTGTCTCCACATGTTATATTTGCATTCACATTCACCTCTCTATTGGTGAGTAGGTTGATAATTTTGAAAAAAAATGCGAATATTACATGTGGAGACAAAAGTTTTCTTAAAACCAATATAGAGATGAAAAGATAATTGAGAAAGATAATGATCACGCTAGTTTTTTTTCCAATTAGTTAATTATTAATAATTATTCCTAATTATTGGTAATTATTCTTAATTATTGGTAATTATTAATAATTATTGGTAATTATTCCTAATTATTGGTAATTATTCCTAATTATTGGTAATTATTCTTAATTATAGGTAATTATTCCTAATTATTTGTAATTATTCCTAATTATTGGTAATTATTCCTATTTATTGGTAATTATTCCTAATGATTGGTAATTATTCCTAATTATTGGTAATTATTCCTAATTGTTGGTAAATATTGACAATTATTGGCAATTATTGGTAAATATTGGCAACTATTGGCAATTATTTGTAAATATTGTTAAATGTTGGTAATTATTACTAATTATTACTAATTATTGTTAATTATTACTAATTATTGTTAATTATTACTAATTATTGTTAATTATTACTAATTATTGGTAATTATTAATAATTATTGGTAATTATTCCTAATTATTGGTAATTATTCCTAATTATTGGTAATTATTCCTAATTATTGGTAAATATTCCTAATTATTGATAATTATTCCTAATTATTGATAATTATTCCTAATTATTGGTAATTATTCCTAGTTATTAGTAATTATTCCTAATTATTACTAATTATTCCTAATTATTGGTAATTATTCCTAATTATTGGTAAATATTGACAATTATTGGTAATTATTGGTAAATATTGGTAATTATTGGAAATTATTACTAATTATTGGTAATTATTGTTATTTATTACTAATTATTGGTAATTATTGTTAATTATTACTAATTATTGGTAATTATTGGTAATTATTACTAATTATTGGTAATTATTGGAAATTATTTTTAATTATTCCTAATTATTGGTAATTATTGGTAATTATTACTAATCATCGGTAATTATTGGTAATTATTATAAATTATTACTAATTATTCCTAATTATTGGTAATTATTCCTAATTATTGGTAATTATTCCTAATTATTGGTAATTATTTTTATTTATTTCTAATTATTCCTAATTATTGGTAATTATTGGTAATTATTCATAATTATTGATAATGATTCCTAATTATTGGTAATTATTCTTAATTATTGGTAATTATTCCTAATTATTGGTAATTATTCTTAATTATTGGTAATTATTCCTAATTATTGGTAATTATTCCTAATTATTGGTAAATATTGACAATTATTGGTAATTATTGGTAAATATTGGTAAATATTGGTAATTATTACTAATTATTGGTAATTATTGTTAATTATTACTAATTATTGGTAATTATTGGTAATTATTACTAAATATTGACAATTATTGGTAATTATTGATAAATATTGGTAAATATTGGTAAATATTGGTAAATATTACTAATTATTGGTAATTATTGTTAATTATTGGTAATTATTGGTAGTTATTACTAATTATTTCTAATTATTGGTAATTATTCCTAATTTTTGGTAATTATTGGTAATTATTATTAATTATTGGTAATTATTCTTAATTATTGGTAATTATTCCTAATTATTGGTAATTATTCCTAATTATTGGTATTTGTGACGGTATCCCCTTCTCCTTTCATCTGTGTGTTTATCATTTTGTCTCCACATGTAATATTTGCATTCACTTTCACCTCTCTACTGTTGAGTAGGTTGATAATTTGGAAAAAGAATGCAAATATTACACGTGGAGACAGAAGTTTTCTTAAAACCAATACAGAGATGAAAAGATAATTGAGAAAGATAATGATCACACTGTTTTTTTACAATTAGCTAATTATTACTAATTATTCATAATTATTGGTAATTATTCCTAATTATTGGTAATTATTACTAATTATTGGTAATTATTCCAAATGATTGGTAATTATTCCTAATGATTGGTAATTATTCCTAATTATTGGTAAATATTCCTAATTATTGGTAAATATTGACAATTATTTTCAATTATTGACAATTATTGGCAATTATTGGTAAATATTGGTAAATATTGGTAAATATTGGTAAATATTGACAATTATTGGCAATTATTGGTAAATATTGGTAAATATTGGCAATTATTGATAACTATTACTAATTATTACTAATTATTGGTAATTATTGTTAATTATTACTATTTATTGGTAATTATTGATAATTATTGTTAATTATTATTAATTATTACTAAATAATGTTTCTTATTACTAATTATTGTTAATTTTTTCTAATTATTACTATTTTTTTTGAATTATTCCAATAATTACAAATTATATTCATTAATTACTAATTACATTCATTATCTACAAATTACATTCATTAACTACTAATTACATTCATTAATTACTAATTACTATCTTTAATTAAAATTAATTTTATTAATTACTAATTAGAGTCACTTAATTATTAAATATTGTTAATTACTAATAATGAAATCTAACAAATCAAATTTAATACCATAATACATCATAATTATATCTAATAACAAATAATAAAATCTAATGTAAAAATAGAAGACAAAAACATTAAATAAATATTAAATTAAAATTCAGAAAAAAACCTTAAACTGGTTTTCGAGCTTTCGATTTGTTGTACTTGTAGGATGATCCCAGCAACCTCCTTGAAATCGACTTGCGAAACAAAACTCACTCAACACATACAAACTAGTAAAAAGTAGTTTAGATTCAGAAAAATTGCCAAGGCTGGCTGGATTTATATGTTAGATTATTTGCGACAGGCCCGTCGCAAATAACCCTGGCCGCATTTATTATGGGCGGCAATAAAAGGGATTATTTGCGATGGGGCCCGTCGCAAATAACCCCTGCCGCCAGGTTATTAGCGATGAGAACCCCTTCCCGTTGCTAATAACCTGTTACTGCTGCCGATTATTTGCGACGGGAAGGGGATCCCATCGCAAATATCTTTCGCGCGATTTGGCGCGCATTCGCTTCAAACCATTTGTGACGGGTGAGAATATATCATCGCAAATAACACTTTATTTGCGACGGGGATTATGCCCCATCGCAAATACCCTGACTGCGGGGGTTATTTGCGACGGGACATATTCCCGTCGCAAATAACCTCTCGCTAATACAACTTTTTCCCTTAGTGCACTGATTTAATAAGGGGTTATGTATCTAGACCCCATTAGTATGATTTTTTATATTTTCATTTTGAATAAAATAAGGATAATATTTATCCATTTTTGTTATTAATTTTGAATTATTATATAATTATTTTGATAAATATATTAAATTTTGATACGAAGAAATAAAAATTATATTTTTTGGAAATATGTCGTTTAAATTATTAGACTATTTTAAAAAATAAATATTTTTTTTTTAATTTTTTTAATAATTAATTATTATTAATTAGTATTTATTTAAATATAAAACATGATATAATTTTAAGTCAAATGCAATTTTTAATCGGTCAAAAATTTTTATCATTGAAAAAAAATATTTTTCATAAATAGTGTTTTTTAATTTAAAATTTTAATTTTTAAATTTTTGGGATCTTTTTGACAAAATAATTATTATTTTTGAAATCATCATGTTAAATGTATCCAATGGTAAATTTTTTATAATCTTCAGAGATAGTTGATTTTTTTGGTAAAAATTAAATATGGTATAAATATACGGTATGTATTATGACATCATAAAAGCCCACAGCTGATGTAATAAACGATATAAAGATTATTTAAGACCAAAATCATGTTTATCCTTGAGAATAATGTGTTTTTGAGGTCATATGGTTTTGTTTTTTGAAGATTGACATGCCCAAAAAAGAAAAGTCATTTTATTAAGATATAAAGAGAATTCTAAGAGTCCAAAATGAGAATTTTTACAAAAATAATTATGCCAACCAGAAAATATCTCAGGAAGAAAATAATTTCTCCAAATCATTTCACTAGACCCCTCTCCCTTGTTTTTCAATCCACTTGTCACAAACTTTTCTTCATGAAAATTTGGTTTAATGATGCAATTCACAGACAAAAGAGATTCTATGAATTTTATGCATCTATTGGTAAGCTTCCTAGATAAATAAAATATATATTTCTGATTTCTTACACCAATGTGGCAAAGTCACACTCATACCAATGATTGGAAAATATTTTCTTTTGATCCACTTATACTATATTTATTATCCCAAGAGTTTCTACATGCAGAGAAGTAGTAGTTTTATAAGGCATATAAAGACAACCCCAATCCCATAATGTAAGGTGTCTGAAGATGGAACCATACCCACTAGGACCTGGATTTCATTTTGAATATCCATTAGTATTGCATTTAATCAGTCTAGAAAAAATAAGGACCCCTAAAAACTCTAATGTACCATGATGGGGGTTAAAATTACCTATAATTAAAATGAATTATAGAATAATAAAATCATATAGATAGTTTTCATGAAATCTAGATTGAATAGAATTTTCCCTTTTTACAGTAGTAACAATCTGTTTAAGAGAAATTTAAAGAATAAAATGGATTCCTACTTCTATTAACATATTACAGATATTTCATATTATGTGAATAATTTCCACTCAAGAAAAAAGTAGTAGGTTTTTCATTTATTGTGAAGTAAGTAATATATAAAATTTACATAGTGATTATAAATAACATAACATTGTGGTAATCGTACCTAGAATAAGTCTGTCATGGATGTCCACAATGTAGAGTTTATAGCACAACCTAAAAAGATCGGATCATTGTCATCCCATTTTTAATTCCCCAACCCCAAAATCCCAAAGTCAGTGCATTATTTTAATACATTGGCATGATGACAAGGAATCAATTCTTGAAGGACTGAACGATTGAGTAGTCTTTGAAAATAGATTACATACATGAAATTTAAATTTATATTTCTAACATAAAATACATCATATATATTCCTTTGATATAGCCATTATTCCCCTAGTTTAATCTTTCATATCAATCATAATACATTTCATGGCATCCTGGGAAAATAAAACATAAAAAAGGGTGAGCTTAGATGCTCAGTAATTTTAAATAATTCAGAGGAAGCTATAAAAGTTTCAGGAAATGTGTATAATAAAAAAAATAATTTTAAACAAATACATGAAAATAATATGAAAAAATAAATAAAAAATTACCATATAAACATGAACATGGATGTTCTACTAGTTGAATAATCACATGTAATAAAAAATTTCATAATGAGGGAATACATAAGGCTGGACATAATATCTAATATGTCAAGGCCTTGTACCAAGACCGTTTATAATTATTCTATCAAGGCCTCATTACTAGATAGTAGTTTGTATCATGAGACCTACCGATGCATCGAGGGGCTATAGCACACCCGCCCATCACTTACTATGTCCAATGCATTCCCCTTATGAAAACGTTGAAACATAACATAAACACACTTATTAAAACTAGCATACGAAATGTCAATACTTTAACCATAGACCATGAATGGTATAAAAATAACACATCTATAGTCAAACATATCATAACTCATTCAATACAAAATTTAATATTTTATTATAATAAATCAACCTCAATCAAGAATAATATGTAGTAAAGGATGTTGACAAAGCTGAAAATGATTAGTAAAACACTTTGAGAGAAATATCCATTTTTCATGAAATAATTTATAAGTCACACACTTTATAAAGTAATTCATTTAAAATATATTTTTGAATCAATGTTTCCCATACCACTTTAAAACTTTTGAATGGTATTATCATTTCAAAACAATCATGTCCATATAAATAAATCCTTAAAATCATTATGAAAACATGGACATTAGTTAAATAGATTTCGAAAAATAAATCTTTAAAATATTTAAAATGATTGTATAGTTAAATATCTCCTTACATTAAAACATAATATATTACATTTGAAAACTTTTTTTATGAAAAATGGCCAAGGATGATAAATATGTCCCAATAAATACTTATATATAAACTATCTCAGATAATAATGAGATTAAGGAATTAAACCTTACCTTAGGTTTGATACTCTCTGTACATGATTGAAACTCATGTATAATGTTTTTAAAAATATTTTTAACTTATAAAATAATCATAATAATATTTATGATATCATGTATGATTATTTTATGAATTTATATTACCCATTTGTTAATAATTCCAAGTTAATACAACATTCCGGGTAATAATCATTTTGTTTATCATATGTGTTTTGAATTGGTATTGATGATCGTATTACTTAGATCATAATTTAATTACTTATATAATGTAAAATATGATTTATATATATTATATATTCTTTATAAAAATATATATAAAATATAGATAAATATATTGGGACACACCGTTCATAGAGATGGTTGGTTGTACGTATGCTTGAATACTTTTTTTGTTTTCTTATTGTATTGAATGGATGTAAGTGAATACTATATATATATATATCATCATAGTATAATTATTATTTTATATATTTAGTACTTATTTATAATATTTATTCTTATAACTATTCTCGGATGGTGAACATGGAAGATGAGTCTCATCACGACTTGGAGATGGTAAGTCGTACGTACACACAAATGACGGTTTCATTTTCATAATGGTTAAATGGTATGTAATTGAATGAAATATGAATTTTATAGAAACAATATCATTTTATATTTATTATTTATATCCATTATATTCATTGTTATACCCATATAAATAAATTGTACATGAAAAACAATTTACACCATGGCGTGGAGATGGTAAGTCGTATGTACGCACGCATGGTGATATTGTTTTTCGTAGGATGGTTAAAAAGAGGAATATGGTTGTAACATAATTATAATAAAATCTTTTCATGTGTAATGTACTATAATTATTATTTTATTATGGAAAAAACATGGGAATATGACATAGAAGAAGAAATGAACTTTGAAAGAGGTGATAAAACAATTACCTCTTTTCGGGTGTCTCATTTTGAATAGCACAAAAGGACTCCTTATGATGGATTTATACCATAATTTTAGCCACTAGAATTATATGAGGGTTTTGGGTAGTGGAAATGGGTCAGGATTATATGAACCAAAATTCTTTAGAGTCATGAGTAAAGGATAATGGGAGGTTCCCTTTTATAAGAGATGTGAGGGGATCTTTATGAAAAATTATGAAATATTAATTTATTATAAAAATATTTTCCGTTTTTAATAGCTCCAATTTGATTTAAGTTTAAGATAAGATGACTATGGGTTGAAATAAGCTCATCTAATAGGTTTTAGACATGTTTAGGTCATAAAATTATCCTTATCTTTTAGTTTTAACCCTTTGTAAAATAAGTTAACTCTTACAATGTCCTATTGGATTTTTATACTACATGGTTAATGTCATTACTATAAAATTCCAAGAGAAACTAAAGTGGATAATTTATGAAATTTTAATCACTATCGATGTTATTTTTCCAATATTTAAATATTTATGAATTTTATATCATTTAATAAAATAGTATTTATTTTAAAATCTCATTTATGTCAATTTTGACACTCTTTAATAATTGGATTTTGATAAAGTCATAAAAACTTGAATCCTTTGAAAAAATGCATTAACACATTCCTAATATGTCAATGTCGTCCATAAAATTTGTTTCTATCATCAAAATGATCATATTAAATTTATTTCCGTATTTAGAAATTTATTTAATTTAATATTTCATTGATGATGTTATCACTGCATCATAATTGTGTCATAAATTAATATATTTATCTAATGTCTAAAAATTATAAATATAATACCATCATGTATGATATATTTTTAGATTTATAATGATTAAATATAGATATATAGATCATTTATATAACCTTATATTAAAATTTATTTAGTAAAAGATATATGTTTATGCTATAATTATCTTTACATTTAAATAATTCATATAACACGTCATTATCACACCCAAGTGGTCCCATGGTGTCCTAAAATTGTCCTAAGGATGCCCATGATCAGAAATATCTCATAAAATAGTATTATGATATGTGTTAGGGTAGTTTGATATTATTATAATATAATTTTTTACCCTTATTTAACTGATTACCTTTTAACCATGGTAAATATAAATAATTACTAATGTTACTATTCATAATGCCTAAAAATAAAAGATAAATATTTATAAAAAGTGGAAATTCTGATTAAAAATATAGAATCCATTTTTTAAAATTCAAACCAAAGAGTTGAAATAAATTAATTTAAAACTAATTCCTGTTGATAACACTATAAAACTTGTTTTTAAGAAGTAAAAACTATGAAAATATTGACATGTATTTATGTTCAATTTAAATTTCAAATTACTTAAAATGACTGAAATTATATAAAATTATAAAAATATAATCTAATTTTAAATTAAAACCACTCTAATTTTTAATTTTAAACCATAAATTATTTCAATTGAAAAAGTTGTTTTCAATTAAAATTTAGTGTTTTTCGATATTCATAAAAATATGAAAGTTATCAAAAAAGTACTAAAAATTTATCCAAAATAAATTTTTATGTCCTGATTCTAAATAAGAATTTAATTTCATCAAATTGAATATATTAATTTGTCAAATATTGGATTTATAATGGGTTCTCTATTAAAAGGGGAAAAATGCATTTTTTTTTAAAAAAATTCTTCTTTTATCTAAAAAATAGAATTTGTACTTACATTATTTCTAAGAAACAAAAATGATGAATGTTAAAATTATATGGGATATATAAAATTTAAAATTTGGTTAATAATATTCATAATTACATTTTAAAAGGATTGTTTTATAGGTCATAGTGTGCTTAAACTCGGTGTTGCATACAACACATGCTATGGAATAATTAAGAAGAAGTTTACTATTGAAATCATAGGGTGTAACACTAGTTATGATTAAAAAAAAACCTTTATAAAATAATAATTACATATGATTATAACAATTTATCAGTACGAATATTTGAATGAAAATTCTCCATGCAAAAGTAAAACAAGATGGAAGAATAAAAGGTTTGTTGAGGTTCTTTATTCAATTATTATTATTTTACATAACAGTTTTTTAAAAAAATATTTAGAATAAAACTATACATTTAAATTTATTCCCATATAGGAATGTCATCCCCTGTAAAAAAATTGTAATTTAAGACTATATCCTTAATATTAGTAGGAAGAATATCAATAGGCTATTCAAGTTGATATTTAATTAAAATCTTGTCATGAAAAGACATGTCATGGGAAGAAATATTATTATGAAGTAGGGTTCCAGACCAAATATCCTTCCAAAAATTAAAATATTAATGAGTGATAGAAATCCAATGAGCATTATCCATAATATGGGAGAATTAATTCATAAAGGCGTTTGAAATGGATGATTCAATATAATTGATATCTTGAGCATTATGTTTATCAAGGAATATTTTTCTTAAGAATTTAATACCTTATATTTCCCATTAATAAGTTTCCATGTAAAACTATCTTGTAAATAATGATTATTGTTTTTGATATTTTTAATACCCAACCCTTCAGAATCAATAGATTGACAATAATCATTTCATGGGACTGTAGAAATTTTTTATTTTGAGATTACTTCCACACCAAATAAATTTTTTTAGTATAGATTTTATTAGTTTTAATTAGGGAAGGTGGGAATTTGTAAACTATGAAATAATTAAAAAATATAGAAACAATATTATATTCAAAAGGTCAATTGTGACCATGTATTTATAATAATTTTCCTTTCCATGAGGATAATTATTTCTTAATTTGACTAACAATATGAGAAAAATAACTAGAACGAGGCTTAGACCAAAAAATAAGAACTCCACTGTAAAAAAAAATAACTTTCCTTCAATAATCCATAGCTCATTTATTGTGTTCATATTTATATCTATAAGAATTATTTTACCATTGTTATGAAAATATTTATACCAAAAAAATTATTAACCTGAAACATTCTCATAATGAAGATGATAATTTTTTAAAATCTTGATATTTTTTATCACCCTGGATGAAAATAATAATGTTACCATGATATAAAAGATTAGAAGGAGCACTAAGACATATACCGGTGTTGATAGACTTGATCTTATTCCTAGATTACAATCTAAGATGCATAATTCCCAACTAATATTCATAAATTGAAAATGGAATGGTTGAAAAGGGATATCCTTACCAAACAAATCATGTACATGTGATGTATCACACATGGGATCCATTTATCAAAACCAAAATTTCAGCAGTAGTTAGAAGGATTTTATCCCAATTAAAAATGTATCATTAAAAAAAACTAGTTTAAACATAAAAAATAAAACCCCAATCAAGAGTTTAAAATGATTTTTTACATCTAATTTGATAAAAAGTTTAGCACATGTATTAGGTTTCCTAAATAGATTAAGATATTCTAATGTTGTGAATAATAAAATCCTTAATGCTTCTACCATTGATGTAACTAAATTTAATTGAGGAAACTATTTTTTTTAAATATCACCATGCCTATTGAAAAGAAGTTTTCCAATAATTTTTTAAATTTTGTTAATAAGAGAAATGGGTCTGAAGAGTTGTATTTCATTGTCATTCTTAGTTTTAGGGATGAGAGCCAATAATTGATCATTAATCCCATGAGTAAGACAATTGATTTTAAAAATGTGAATAACCAATATGCATACAAAATGTGTATAATGTCCCAAAAAGTTAGAAAAAATAAATTTCAAAACCATCAGGTCAATGACAGATTCAAGAGTTTAGACTAAAACGACCTATTTAATTTTGAAAAGTAAGGGGAATTGAAATGATAAAAGTGTTATACTGTTGGGTGAAATGTTTTGGGATAATGTTTTCAAGAGGCTCATTGGAAGTATAAACTCATTAAAACGTATTATATAATAGGAAAAAACATATGATGAAAGGTATTTTCTATTTTCAAATAATTTCTCATTATCTAAAATAATGGAAAACGGTCTGTTTATTTTCATAAAACTTAGAATAGAGTTATAGAATATGGTATTTTTGTCTCCACCCTTGATTATTTTCACATTAAAATATTTAATATACACTCTCTATTTTATATTATGTAACATATTAAAATCATAAGTAAACTTTTTCCTCTTAAATACCATTATATATATAGTTTCCACTATTTTTCTCTTGGATTAAATGAATCCAATATTAAATATGAGGTATTTTTTCATTATTGTGACTAAATAAATTCTTACTCCAAGATTTCACTTTTTTCTTAAGGATCTTATGCTGTAAAAAATAAGAAATAGTATCATCATTGTGGTTAAAATATCTCCAAGTATCATACATTATATGTTTACATTCATGATGTGTACTCCAAGAATTATTAAATATAAAGGGAAAATGTGGTCTATATGTTTGGTAAATATAATTATCCAAAATTGGACGGTGTTCTGAGTTAAAATTTTAATGGATGGAGTAATAAATAGAGGACTCAGAATTATGGGATGCATCATTAAAAAATAATCTATCAATTTTTCTGGAAATAGTAGTATGATGGTGTCATCTATACCAAGTAAATTTTGATCCAAAGAGCTTGATTTCATAGAGAAGTATGTTTTCAGTATAGTTTTTTAATTATATGGTTGAGAAAAGGGAATTTAATATTCCACTTTTTTCATCAGGATTTAGAATGGAATTAAATTCACCCATGAGAATCCATGGGTGGTTTATAATGCTACTATTTTCCAAAACTGAATGCCAAAGTAATATTCTATATTGATATATATTAAAAGAAAAAATGACAGAAAAAATAGAATATTCCATCAAAATTGAAGTTAAAATGACCCATATATTCAGAGGATATAATAGAAAAAATCCCTTATAGTCTATGTAGAGAAAGAACCCAAAGTTTCTTAGTGTCATTGATATATAGATTTGTCCCAATTAACTGAATACCCAATTTATCAAAATAAATGTCCATATCTTAAAATAATTTTTTATATGAAATAACTAAAATATATGGTTTCTTTTTATTGATAAAAAGTATAAGAGCTTTAACTATTTCAATATTAGAGATCCCCATTAAATTCCAAAAAAGAAATTTCATCGAGAAATGTGTTTGGAAGTTGGAAATACATATTATTTTTTAATAGTTTTTTTATTGTTTATTATCCAGTAATAATGGAATTATTATACTAATTTAATTTATTTTATTCTTATTTAGGAATAGAGTTTCTAGATTTTTATGAAAGAAAAATTGTTTTTTAGAAGGAACATAAAAATTTATTTTAGTTGTTATAGCTTTATAAAAGGGTTTCTTAGACATGCAATCTGTTGGTTTATCAATAAAATCAATAAGGTAAACATTATTATATATAATGATTTATTGTTCCTCTACCATAAAATCATTAAGATCTATAGAGAGTGATTTTCCATAAGGATTATTAGAGAAGGAATAAAAAATAATATATATTAAAATTATTGAATCATCATGCACTGATTTAAGAGTGTTCATTACTTTCATATAAATATCGAAGGAAAAATTTATATCAAAATTTTTATAGGTAGTAACCTTTTTTAAAGGAAATCCATATTCTAATAAAGTTAATATAGATTCATAAAAAAATTATTCATCTTAGTATAATTTGAGTCCTGATTGAAAACAAAATTTTAACTCTTTGTATGTGCAATTTTCATATAAATATACCATTTAGTAATTTCTACAACAGTGTTACGAACCAAAGGGTCATATGTTGATTTATCAATGAAATGTATATGAGAATAAATATTTTAAATAAAAGGTATTTTTTTCATTCCTATAATGGGAACATAAAGAGATATATTCTTTATAAGGTTGAGGAGAAGAGGCTTCAAAATGATCAGAGTCAGAAAATATGTATTTACCATGCATTAAATTAACATTTTTAATAATATCCAAATAAATATCAATGAAAATAGAGTTGTTAAAATTAACTAGAGATAAATTAGTATATATATTGTTACTAGAAGGACCTAAACCATCCTCATTGTTTTAGTTGTCTATAAGAGAGTCCCATGTTTTCTTTTAACATATTTCGTATCAAATGTAATTGTTTGTTTTTGAACCAATTTCGTTGGTTTATCTTTTTTGGGGGGTTTATTTTTTTATAGAAGATATTTAATTTTGTTTCATCTACTTACTTCTTTACATTCATAGTGATTAATAGATGGCTTAAACCGCTTTTAAATTTTTTTTAGATTATATATATCATGTCCTATAATCCTACAATAGCCACAAAATGGTGGAACAAATTAATACTTAATTTTAACCCTAATATTAATATTATTATAAATGATGAAAATCACATATGGAGGTTTAAAATTAATGTTTTCTTATAAAATTATTCTAGCATACATACCCATTTTTCCATTCATTATGTCACAGTCAATATTTATAGGATTTACAATACAAATCTCAATGTCCTTCAAGATTTTGGGGTACCAGAAACCCAATTTAATCCATGAAGAAGAATATATATTTTTCTTGAAAAATAACATTGAGTAAAAGGATTAGAGTTTATGTTCCATTTCGAAATTCATAGAGTTACATGCTTTAGAATAAAATTTCCAATCTTCCAAATAACTTCAAGATCATCCTTGATTATAAATAAAATATAAAATAAACCTGTCACGACCTGTCCTCAGGGCTCGTGCCGTGACTACCCCAAACCTGCATTCCATAGGCCAGGGGATGGAGACTAGAACCAAAGGCATAAATCCCAATAAAAAGGGAAGGAATTTCCATTATAAAGTAAACAAACACCACAGAGTAAGCAAGATGAAGTAAACACTAAGTAAAATGGGTACAACTGTAAGTGCTGGAAAGTAAAAGGGACAGAATACAAACCCAATTGAATGTAAAGTACAACTGAAAAGAAAGTACAACTACTGAAAATTAAAGCAGCAACGCCGAGCCATCCACTGAAAATCCCACCTGAAGGGTGGGTACAGATAGTCTCCTCGGCTTCTTGGGTCCAGCTGTCCGCTCCGTGTACGTCCCGCCCAGTGGTCCACCTCCAGGTACCGACTTGCTCCACAAGCCTCAACCACGAACAATGATGTCCATCATCAGCATCCAACACAACGTAGTGCGGTCATAGCCTATGCAGGGGTGAGTATACGCTACTCAGTAGGGACCCCGAGACCCCCGATGGTCTCCCCGAATCCACGAAGGATAAACCACAAAGAAAAGATTCAATCACGATGTAACAACCAACTATACTTAGGTATATTCCCATACATATACCTAAGTCATCTATTCTAGTTTGGCTCCAACATCCAAGACCAAGTTCGATCTAGTCCACACAGGATAGCACAAACCAATCCACACAGGATAAAACAACCCAATCCACACAGGATAGCAAAGCAATCATATCGAAGACAATGACTGAAAGTCGAGACTCAGCTCACACAGGTATACTTTTTCGTAAGATGATAGAGATGATTAGATGTAGCCATTGATTCATCTATGCTATCAGACCCACGTAGGATACAAGACCAGCTAAGCTTTCAGACCCACAAAGGATACAAGACAAGCTACTCTGTCGGACCCACGTAGGATACAAGTATAGAGTCAAATACTACCGGACCCATGTAGGATACAAGAACAGTAGTCATGTACTGTCGGACCCACATAGAATACAAGAACAATATTCATCACCGTCAAACCCACAGAGGATTCCAGTACGGTCATCGTCACTACCGAACCCACGGAGGATCCCATTACGGTCGTCATCGTCGTCGCATTCGCAGCCAACTCTAGGGTTCCCGCACACAACATGCTTGATTCCGGGAGGGTCCACTCCACAAGCCAAGGGGGGTGATACATCAACTGACATGTAGTCTGGAGTTTATGTATCCCAAAGTTCCGTCTCAACAAAAGGAACTCAACGCGACAGATAGCGCGTCAATCAGACACCCGGTCTGGGAGTTATTGGCTTTTTCGTCCCCTGGGCCCGGTTGATTTTTAAGTCAAAACCAACCCGACCATACTCCAACTGCATCCAAACCTCGAGTGGAGTAATCCAAAAGAACCATCTCACTAATTGGAATCCAAAAAAGTTGATGAAACGTCAATCAGACGTCCGGAGCTCAAGTTTTAGGCATTTCCTCTCCGAGGGCCCAGTTGGTTTTGTGTTAAAACCAACCCGGACATACCCAAAGTTCTTCTAAACCTTGAGTGTAATATACTGAAATGACCATCTCAATCCAAGGATCGCATCGCAACTGACGATGCATCAATCAGAGGTTTGTAGCCCATGTTACGGGCGTTTGAACAAATCCGTCCGATTTTAGGGGGTTTTGGGCCCGGACCGACCCGGACCAAGACCCCCTGGGTCAGCCCGAACCGGGCCGAACCAACCTGGGTCTGGGTCCGGACCATTTGGGCGCGGCCCAGCCCCGGCGGCGCGGCCTGGATCGGCGCGGCCGGTTCGGCACTGGCCGAGTGGGGCGGCTCAACGCTGGTCGAGCGGACGTAGAAAGGGGGAGCCGCCACCTTGATTGAGAAACGGCCCCCATGGGGGTCCCACCCTTATCACCAGCCGAGGGTTACGACCCTCGGATATTTGGGAAAACGGTCGGCCGTAATGGCCGGCCGGTGTCTGTCATGGGACCTGATGGTTCCTCCCCCCTTGGAGCACCGACGGCCGGAAATCCGGTCGCCCCCTTTGCTGAACCACCACAGCCAAAGGCCACGACTGCTGTCCGTCCGGCGCTGTGATACAGCGTCGCGCCCCTCCGTCATAGCCCGACTCCGGCCGCGGATTCTTTCGGCCTCAATGGTGCGGCGCGACGGCACCACGCTCCTTCTCCACGTGATATTCCTCATTCCCGCGCGGTGCCATTGCACCATGCCGCCTTCGTCCCAAACCACAATGGTGAACAACAACAAAGGGGGAGGAGGATCGGTCGTGTTCGTGCGGTCCGACCACCTACCATTAATTGATAACAGGCGGCTAAGAAAAAAATTAATAATGAATGCCAAAATAAGCCACGAACATAAAACAATCCCCTACCTCGAAGAAGTTGTCGAACGAAGATCGTCGCGGGAAACAGTGTCGCGAGGTGAAGCTCTGTATACGTCGACAGAGAACATCCGAGGAGGAGCGGCGTCTCCCATCCTTTGATGTGAGAAGAAGAATGAAGAAAGGCACGTTGTCACTATTCGGGTAAGGCATCGCACACCGGCTGTGGAGAGGAGATGAGACGGCACGTCGATCTCTCATTGTGGCGACGTCGTTCTTCGTCGAAGTCTTGGCGTTCCTTGTGTTCTCCAACGAAGATGATGAAGATACCCAAGGCTTGTGTATTTTCTCCCCAATTCTTCTCACACAACAATCCCTCAAATAAATTAAGGTTCTCCCTTATTTTATTAATCCCAATCCATGAATTTAAAATTCAACTCTTAATTAAGTACATGGAATAACTTAATCAAATAATTTAATAAGAGAGTTGAATTGTAATTAAGAGGGGGAGAGGATGAGTTACTCATTTAAGCTATAGGGGGGGGGGTTTAATGGGGTTTTAGGATATTTAAGGATGTGAGGGATCATGTGGGACCCACACTAACTTCCTCACAACTTCCATTTCCTTAACACTTAAACCACTAGTGGTAAAACAAAATTATAATTGTAAAACAACTATAATTTTATTCTTCACATTTTAAAAACTCCTCCCGAGCAAAAACATCTTTGGAAAAGGAGTTCCTAAGCAATTACCGACGCTGCGGTTTCATCGATGCCCTCAGATTTTGATTCTGAGCACTGGTTCAAAAGCTAGGAAGCCACACTCGTTATTTCACTGAACGTACCCGAGCTAAAATTCAGAAATTTATTTAGGGAACACCGGGCCTCGAAATGAGGTGCTGTCAGAAACTGCGTACTCATAAAATCACAAAGAAATTAAGAAAACAAATTCCTTGAAATTTACAGTTTTTTACATTACACCCACCTCAGGGATTTAAGTCCCCATAAAGATACATCACAAACTAGGGGAACACATGAGGGTACTAAGAATGAATCTGAGCCTCCCGCTCCCAAGTGCTCTCCTGGAGGTTCATGTGATGCCACCTGATGCACACTAGAGGAATCGATATACCACGTAGGACCCGCTCCTGTCGATCCTCGATCTCCACCGGGACCACCGCAAAATTCACCCCATCATCAATGTCCAGCTCCCCATGGTCGATGATATGCGCTGGGTCATGCACGTATCTCCTCAGCTGAGATACGTGGAAGATGTCATGCACCCAGTGCAATTTAGGTGGTACAGTCAGGAGATAAGACACCTCGCCTATCCTGCTGAGAATCTGGAATGGTCTGATGAAGCGTGGAGATAACATGCAGCCCCGGCCAAATCACTGTAATCCACGTCGTGGTGAGACCCGTAAGAAAATGTGGTCGTCATCCTCGAACTCCAGTGGTCTCCGCCTCCTGTCAGCATAAGACTTCTGTCGGCTCTGAGCTGTCCTAATCCACTCCTAGATGACCTGGACCTTCTCTATCATGGCATGGACCATCTCCGGTCCCACAAGTGCTGACTCCCCAGGGTCTGTCCAGCACATCGGTGATCTGCAAGGTTGGCCATACAATGCCTCGTATGGGCCATCCCAATGGTGGAGTTGTAGCTGTTGTTGTACGCAAACTCCACCAAGGGTAGGTGATCCTTCCAACTGTGACCAAAGTCGAGGAAACATGCGCGGATCATTTCCTCGAGTGTCTGAATGGTCCTCTTTGTCTGTCCATCCGTCTGAAGGTGAAAGGTGGTGCTCAGACATAGCTGCGTCCCGAATGCCTCCTACAACCCCTTACAAAGCCGAGAAGTAAAGTGAGCATCTCGATCGGAGACGATAGATGATGGGACACCATGAAGCCGTACAATCTCTTGAACTTAGAGGCATCCCAAGCTCTCCAATGAGCCCTACTCTCTGATGGGTAAGAAGTGGGCCGACTTGGTGAGTCGGTCAAAAATTACCCAAATGGAGTTGTGACCTCTGAAAGTACGTGGAAGTTCAGTCACGAAATGCATAGATATCCCGTCCCACATCCACTCTGGGACCTCCAAGGGCTGTACCATGTCTTCTAGTACCTGGTGCTCCACCTTCACCTGCTGGAAGGTGAGGCATCGAGAAAGGAACTCTTCGACAACCTTCTTCATACCCAGCCACCAATGCTGTTGTCTGAGATCCTCATACATCTTTGCCACTCCTGGATGTACAACTAAAGGGGAAGTGTGGAATTATCTCATCACCTCCTCCAGTAAAGTAATTGGTACCATGATACATCCTCTAAAAAGGATGACGTGCTCTCCTCCCACAAAGAATCCATCAGGTGCCTATCCTGAGGATATCTGTGCACACCGCGTCTCACAGTCATCGTCCCCACGCTGTGCCTCTCTGAACCACTGTAGTAGTGGAGGAGTGACTGTGAGTGACTAAAGAAAGGCTGATCCATCTATATCCCTGAAGGATATCTTCAAAGAGGGTAGCTGTTCTATTTCCTCCCCATGTAGCTGAATTCCCGTCCTCCTGCTAAGAGCATTAGCTACTACGTTCCCCTTTCCAGGAGTATAGACTATCTCAAAGTCATAGTCCTGGAGGAACTCGAGCCATCGCTGCTGTCTCAGGTTCATGTCCTTCTGCGAGAAGATTTACTTGAGAATCTGGTTGTTATAGTAGACTATAAAGCGCTCTCCCATCAGATAGTGTCGCCACATCTTCAGAGCAAAAACCACTGCTTCTAACACCAAGTAATGGGTAGCGTAGTTCTTATCATGTTTCCTCAACTGTCGTGACCCACAGGTGATCACTACCCACTCCGGCATCAGGACACATCTGAGTCCGGTCCCTAATGCATCGCAGTAGACTACGTACCCTACTCCCTCCTCTGGTAGCCTCATGATGGGTGCACTGGTCAATCTCTGTCTCATCTCCTAGAAGATATTCTGACATCTATCTGACCACACGAAGGGTTTCCCCTTCTTCGTCAAAGCTGAAAGTGGTTCCAAAACTCTGGAGAAGTCTAGAAAAAACCTTCAGTAGTATCCAGCCCATCCTAGGAAACTCCGCAACTCCGTCATGCTCCTGGGTGGCTCCCAAGATAGAACTGCCTCGATCTTCGTTGGATCCACCACAACTCCCGCCTCAGAGATGACGTGCCCCAAGAAGTGGACCTCACGTATCCAAAACTGACACTTCGAGAGCTTACCATAAAGCTGGTGCTCTCGAAGTGTTTCCAGTACAACTCGCAAGTGGTAGGCATGATCCTCCTCAGTGGTCGAGTATATCAATATGTCGTCGACGAAGACCACGACAAATCGATCGAGGTAAGACTGAAAGATCCTGTTCATGAGACTCATGGACACAGCTGGAGAATTGGTTATGCCAAAAGGCATAACCAAGAACTCATAGTGGCCATACCGACATTTGAAGGTCATCTTCGGCACATCCTCGTCCCGAACTCTGAGCTGATGATAGCCTGAACTAATGTCTATCTTCGAGAACAATCTTGATCCCTTGAGCTGATCGAAGAGGTCGTCAATCCTTGGAAGTGGATACTTGTTCCTCACGGTCACCTAGTTCAGGCGACGATAGTCGACATACAGTCGCAAGCTCCCTTCTGCCTTCTTGGCGAACAAAATAGGGGAAGCACAGGGTGAAACACTAGGTCGGATGAATCCCTTGCCCTGCAAGTCCTCCAGCTGTACCCGTAGCTGTTGGAGCTCGGTGGGAGCCATCTGATATGCTGGAGTGGATATCAGGGTTGTCCTGGGGTATAGGTCAATATAAAAGTCTACCTCTATGCAAGGAGGTAGTCCAGGAACGTTGTCAGGAAAAACGTCTGCATACTGATCCCCCACTATAGGAAAACTCGGACTCTACACGTTAACTGATCCTAGGATAAGGCTAGCTGACTGATGAGTGATCAGCTGTCCTCTCCTTTGCGTGATTCCATCCCGTGCTGCCAAGGCTCCCTTCTCACCGGTGAAGGTGAACCTGTTCCCATCGGTGCGGACACACCACACCTTGCGCCTAATATAGTCGATCTGAGCATGAACTGTAGATAACAAATCCATGCCCAAGATGACGTCGTAAGGCCTCAACGCCGCTACAAGAAGATCCCAACCGAAGCTCTCGCCTCCTAGAGTAAGCTCACACTGCCGGCACCCATGCATAATCATCAAGTCTGCTCCCGTAGGAGTCTCTAGCCATAAGGATCGATCCAATGACTCCGTCGGAATCTCCGAGCTCAGAACAAGGGCATCAGAAATAAAAGAATGACTTTCTCCAGTGTCTATAAGAACTGCAGCATGGGTGGAGTAGACATAGATAGTACCTTGAATCATCTCTGGTGAGCCTTGGTCAGAGGCCTCTGCTGCCTGAAGCTAAGCCTACCTCTTCCTGCCAGCTCCCTGTGGTCGGGGTGGCTCTCTTGGTGGTGGTGGTGGTAAATCCTTAAGGTGTCTCCCACCACCTGCTGCTCGGCCAGCTCCTCTTCCTCGTCCGCCTGCTCCCTGCGGACCACCATGGTCGACCCTCTGCCTCTTCCTGGGTGGTCCCTCAACCGTCTAACGCTCCATTTCACGGCGGGCTAGGTAGTCACGAGCCATGTGGCCCTGCCCGCCGCACGCGTAGCACTGTCTGCTCCTCGTAAGACTGGATCTGCGCCGGGTGCCCCGCAACTCTGAGCTAGTGTCCTGAGGTCATCCGCCTGATGGTCTGGTCCGCCTGGACCCCTATGACATCCGTCGACTGCCAGCTGCAGAAGACTCTGCTACGTGCCTCCCTACGGTAGGTCTCGCTGCTGGTGTAGGCTCAACAAGAACGCTCCCTACGAGAAGGGCTCGCTCCAATAATCCTTCCTACGTCGGAATGCTGAGGGACATCATCGATGCCCTGATCTCATGCCTCAGTCCCTACTCAAAGGTCCGGGCCTGGAAGAATGGGTCCCATACCATTTTCATCGAATAACGCGAGAGATCGATAAATCTCGCCAAGTACTGGGCTACAGTCATGCTGCCCTGCCGCAGCTATAGTAGCTCATGAATGTGCACCGCACGGAGGGTGGATGGGATGAACTCCGAGTGAAAGAGGCTATTGAAGTCCGACCAAAGGAGAGATGCCTCATCGTGAACCTCTAGCATCAGGCTCCACCATCTGCCTGCTGCTGCGTGTAAGTGGCTTGCTGAAAGGATCAACATGAGGTCAGCTGGTGTCCCTACTAACCTGAAAACTCAAACTACAGCCTACAGCCAATCCTCGGCTGCCTGAGGGTCTGTCTCCCAATGGAACCTGGGCGGTCTCTGACGCTGAAACTCATGTATTGCACTAAGGTGACGTGCACTCTCAACGGCTGGGGCTGGTGGCATCAGTGGCTCGGCGGGTAGAGGTACTGCCAGTGCCTCTGTTGTCAAAGGGCCCTGCACCGAGGCCTCGTCACTCGGTGGGCTGTCGTCTCGCACAAAGCTCGGAACCCTAGCTGGCTGCCATCGTGGGGCCATCCTGAAAAGAAACAGGTGCGCCACGGTCAATACAGTATACCTGGGGAGCTGACACAAAGTAATCACAAAGAAAACTTTTGAAACACACATGCAATCAATGTTTTCGTGTATTGAGTTGGAAATCAGAAGTCAGGGTCCTGGTGTATGGATAAGTCGGTCGCCGCACCAACACTGGACTCCCTGGACTGATAACCACACTCAATACCCTTAACACTATTGCTTCACAAAGAAGAAAGATTAGTGTCCTGAGTTCGGCGGTAGAACCGAACGTCCTCTGATACCAATTTGTCATGACTCGTCCTCGGGGCCCATGCCGTGACTACCCCAAGCCCGCCTTCCATAGGTCAGGGGCTGGCGACTTGCACCAAAGGCATAAATCCCAATAAAAATGGTAGGAATTTCCTTTATAATGTAAACAAACAGCACAGAGTAAGCAAGCTGAAGTAAACACCAAGTCAACTAGGTACAACTTTAAGTGACGGAAAGTAAATGGGCCAGAATACAAACCCAACTGAAAGTAAAGTACAATTGAAAAGAAAGTACAGCAACTGAAAAGTAAATAAGCAACGTTGAGCCATCCACTGGAAATCACACCTAAAGGGTGGGTACAGATAGTCTCCTCAGCTTCTCGTGTCCAGCCGTCCGCTCCGTGTACGTCCCGCCCAGTGGTCCACCTCCAAGTACCGACTTGCTCCATAAGCCTCAACCAAGATCAATGATGTCCGTCATCTGCATCCAACACAACGTAGTGCGGGCATAGCCCGTGCAGGGGTGAGTATACGCTACTCAGTAGGGACCCCAAGACCCCCGAAGGTCTCCCAGAATCCACGAAGGATAAACCACAATGGAAATACACAATCATAAAGTAACAACCAACTCTACTTAGGTATATACCCATACATATACCTAAGTCATCAATTCCAGTTCGGCTCCAACATCCAAGCCCAAGTTTGATGTAGTCCACATAGGATAGAACAAACCAATCCACACATGATAACACAACCTATCCCACACAGGATATCAAAGCAATCATATCGAAGACAATGATTGAATGTCAAGACTCAGCTCACACAGGTATACTTCATCGTAAGATGATAGAGATGATCAGATGTAGCCACTGATTCATATAAGCTATCAGACCCACATAGGATATAAGACTAGCTAAGTTGTTGGACCCACAAAGAATACAAGACCAGCTACTCTTCCAGACCCACGTAGGATACAAGTACAACGTCAAATACCGTCGGACCCACGTAGGATACAAGAATAGTAGTAATATACTGCTAGACCCACATAGGATACAAGAACAATATTTATCACCGTCGAACCAACATAGTATTTCAGTACGGTCATCGTCACTTCCGAACCCACGAAGGATCCCAGTACAGTCATCATTGTGGTCGCAGTCGCAGCCAACTCTAGGGATCCCACACACATCATACTCGATTCCGGAAGGGTACACTCCATGAGCCAAGGGGGGGTCGATACATCAACTTAAACATAGTACAGAGTTGATGTATCCCAAATTTTCGTCTCGAAAAAAGGAACTCAACGGGACAGACGACGCGTCAATCGGACGCCCGGTTTGGGAGTTATTGGCTTTTTCATCCCATGGGCTCGGTTGGTTTTTAAGTCAAAACCAACCCGGCCATACTCCAACTGCATCCAAACCACGAGCGGAGTAAGTCAATAGAACTGTCTCACTAATAAGAATCAAACAAAGTCAACGGCACATCAATCAGAAATTCGGAGCTCAAGTTATAGGTGTTTCCGCTCCAAGGGCCCGATTGGTTTCGTGTTCGAACCAACCAGGCCATACCCAAAGTTCTTCTAAACCTTGAGTGTAATATACCCAAACGACCGTCCCGATCCAAGGATCGTATTTCAACTGACGGTGCATCGATCAGAGGTTTGTATCCCACATTACGGGTGTTTGAATGAATCCGTCTGATTTTAGGGGTTTTTGGACCCGGACCGACCCGGACCAAGACCCCCTGGGTCGGCCCGAACCGGGTCAACCCGACCCGGGTCCAGTTCCAGCCCAGTTGGGCACAGCCCGGCTAGCATGGCCGGTTCGGCGCCACCTGAGCGAGGTGGCTCGGCGCTGGCCGAGCGGACGTGGAAAGGGGGGCGCCGCCCACTTGATTGAGAAACAGTCCCCAAGGGGGGGCCGCCCTTGTCACCAGCCGGGGGATAAAACCCCCAGATATTTTGTAAAATGGCTAGCCGTAATGGCCGGACGGTGTCTCCCATGGGACCTGCTTGTCCCGCCCCCCTTGGGGAACCGGTAGACGGAAATCCGGCCGCCCCCTTTGCTGAATCACCGTGGCCAAAGGTCGCGACCCCTGTCTGTCCGATGCAGCGCGACAGCCCTGCGCCCCTCCACCATGGCCCGCCTCCGGCCGCGGCTTCTTTCGGCCTCAACGGCGCGGCACGACGGCGCCATGCTCCTTCGCCGCATGATATTCCTTGTTCCCACGCAGTGCCGTTCCACCCTTCCGCCTTCATCCCAAACCACAACGGTGAACATCAACAAAGGGGGAGGAGGATCGGTCGTGTTCATGCGGTCCGACCTCCTCCTGTTAATTGATAACAGGCAGCTAAGAAAAAAATTAATAATGAATGCCAAAATAAGCCATGAACATAAAACAATCCCCTACCTTGATGAAGTTGTCGAATGAAGATCGTCACGGGAAACAATGTCGTGAGGTGAAGCTCCATATATTTCGTGGGAGAAGGTCCGAGGAGGAGCGGTGTCTCCCTTCCTTTGACGTGAGAAGAAGAATGAAGGAAGGCGCTTTGTCGCTCTTCGTGGAAGGCGTTGCACAACTGCTATAGAGAGGAGATGAGACGGCACGTCGATCTCTCCTTGTGGTGACGACGTTCTTCATCGAAGTCTTGGCGTTCCTCGCATTCTCCAACGAAGAAGATGAAGATACCCAAGGCTTGTGTATTTTCTCCTCAATTATTCTCACACAACAATCCCCCAAATAAAAGAAGGTTCTCCCTTATTTTATTAATCCCAAACCATGAATTCAAAATTCAACTCTTAATTAAATACAATGAATAACTTAATCAAATAATTTAATCAGAGAGTTGACTTGTAATTAAGAGTGGGGAGAGGATGAGTTACACATTTAAGCTAGAGGGGGGTGTTTAATGGGGTGTTAGGAAATTTAAGGAGGTGGGGTTTCGTATGGGCCCCACCCCAACTTCCTAATAACTTCCTTTTCCCTAATACTTAAACCACTTGTGGTAAAACAAAATTATAATTGTAAAAAAACTATAATTTTATTCTTCAAATTTTTAACAACTCCTCCTAAGAAAACGAATCCTTGGAAAAGGTGTTCCTAAGCAATTATCAGCACTGCGGTTTCATCGGTGCCCTCAGATTTCGATTCTGAGCACTGGTTGAAAAGTTAGGAAAACCCGCTCGTTTGTTCACTGAACGTACTCGAGCTAAACTTAGAAAATTGATTCTGGGCACACCGGGCCTCGTAATCATGTTCCGTTAGAAACTACGTACTCATAAAATCCCAATGAAATTAAGAAAAAAAATTTCCTTGAAATTTATGGGTCTTTACAAAACCTCTACTAATCAGAATAAAATTCCAATACTTTCCTCCCCAAAAGTGTGATATAGATGTTTTAATAACATCCTAAGACCATGTATTTTCCATTTTTAATACATAATTTCCCTAAAAATAGAAAATTTAATGAAATCCATTCTTTTTTTAAGCGCCTATAGATCTACCACAATTAAAAAGAAACCACCATATGATTTCATTAAGGTATAAGTCCTAGGGAGCTCACAATGATTATATTCTTTTATGAGAAGATCCTCCACAAATAAAATTCATTTTCTCATAATTTTTTTCAAAAAACCATTCTTATTTATTTTCTCTATAGAAATTTTTGTAGAACCATTCGATACATAATTTGCATGATTGAAATATCTTTCCAATTCCATGGTATAGAAATCCATTAATAAATGAGAAATCAAATTTAAAAAAATTAAATCTTATGATTTATAGGGGATATCATATATCACATTTTCCACGAGAGAGAGATACCCATAATTCAAAATGAACAAGTTTCAATTTCATTGATTGGACATAGTTCGACCATATTTGAAGTTGAACCCATGCATAATGGAGGATTTCATTTACAATATATTGATGATTTGGGTTGAATATCTATAACATTGTGACGAAGAACACTTTCCAAACTTGCAGAGTAGATGAATGAAGTTAAAGTTTGAAGTTGATTAATGTCAAATGAAGAACGATTCTTTAAATATTTGAGTCCACCCATAGTCTTTGCTGCTAATTTATGATCTAGAGATCAGAATCATTTGTCTAGGGTTATAAGGTTATTTAATTAATATCTTAAAGCCTTAATAAATCCTCCAAAACCTATATTGTATTTTAATGTTTTAAAGTAACATCATTATTAACATAATTCAATTTTGCATCAGTAACAATATTGTTTTAATGAGTTATGTTCTTATCATTATTTGATATAGAAAATTCCTATTCACAAAAAACTACTGGAAAAAACAATTGGAGGTATTTTTGTTTAAATTAATTTATTATATAGATTCCAGAACCTAAAATAAAAAACTTTTAAACACTTCCCCACATTTTACAATAAATACCCCTAATTACCCATTCAAATCCACTCAAAATTTAAAATACAAAAATCTATGGCCCATTTACCTCTCAAATAGTCCATCCAATTTGTAATTTTCCAAAAAACCAAATGTTAATCTTTTATGGTCTGCACTTGGGAAATAGAAAGATATTAACACATGGGGAAACATACAATATACCTCAAGGATTGAGGGTTATGTATCCATAGTATGTATATGTGTGCAATAAACTAGACATTTCGATCAAGAAAATTCCTCTCAAACACTTCCATAGCGATGTATTTTTTCATGATATTTGAAACATAAAGTTCATTAGAAAACTATACAACTTTACCTACCAATAATACACTCTATCCTTTATGAAAAGATACATTATTTCAATGTTATTAGTATACGAGGGATGGAAAATATTTTTTTCAATTATTTATAGAAGTTGAACTATCACAATTTATTTTGATCAAATAATTTTATTCAAATCACTTATCTTTGAGTTAATACTTCATCCAAAATAGTTGCGTATAAGATTGAGTGGTCGTAATGTAATAAACTTCTGTGATGATTAATGAAATATATTGTTGTTATTTGATAATAAAAATAATTCAAAATCCTCAAATATAAAATTTACCACCTAATTTTGATTTTATATCATCAATTTAATTATCCCAATCATTATTTTCAAATAAAAAAACTCCTATTATGATGTTTCATGGAGAAAGAAATATGAAATCCCTTATACCATCAATATAGTATAGTATTTTTCTCACCAATGTTAAGTGTATTTATTTATTACTTATTTTATATCTTATATCTTTACAAGTGGAAAAAATAATATTGGTCTGTGACATTGTTATGTACTATCGTCTTTTAATGATCTAGCTAAATTCCACAATATTTACCTTTTTCCATCGTTTTCCCTTAAAAACTTCATCCTAGTAGCAAACAATGTTGTCATCAGATTATATTCCTCCATTACAAAACTTTTATGGACTTATTTTCAATATTTTTATTGAGAAATGAAAATTCAATTCATTCCTTGTATAACATCTATTCTATTTAAGAATTTTTACTCAGTTATCATCGACAACTCGAGCTCAAATCTCTTGAATATTTGTAAACTACTAATACTATACTTTATTAGGGCCACCAAAGATAATATTGTGATATTATACAAGAAAAATTATCTATTGATCACCGTCATTATTTTTATTGATATTTTAATCAAATCCTCTAAACTGGAAGCTATGTTCTTACAATTATTGATATAGTATTGAATACAAAGCTCTTGGTTCATGCTTTATCTTATAGCATTCCTTCCTCAAAAAATAGACTTTGATATCATATTTATGAACTATAAAAACATGTTGATATTTTATACACACTTATCCTTCAAGTAATACATTTTGAATTACAAATTTGATATCTATATTGAATACCTTGAATTTAATTTTCACTATTATAGCTGAAAATTATAGAATTTCATCCAACCTTTCCAAAATATTATATGTTTCATCTACCTTGATTATTTAAATATGGGAGTACCATTTACACCCCATTAATGACATATTTTGAATCACCATTTTCTCATTATTCAATTTTTTATGGAAAACCCATTTGATCCAAATTATTTTCCCATTATCTAAACATAAAATATTTTCACACTTTAAATTAATTTTTATTTTTTTGAGGTTTTAATTCATCTCATAAACCCAATTCTAATATTTATTAGCTTATTCAAAACACTGTGTATTAACATTGTATAAAAGATATGATTTTGGTGGAGACTTGATTCTCTTTATCTACATTGGTTCTACTATCACTAATGATATTCTACACTCAAATTTCATCTTGAATCACTAGTTTATAAAAATATGTAGGTTTAAATTGATCATGATCTTTATAAATGTCTTCTTATATGCTTCACTCATCCCCTTATCACCCCACTATACTGCTCACCTCCAAATAAAATCCATTTATAATTCTTTTTTAATATTATAATCAATCTCTACTATAGTGAAATCATTAATTTTGATTTCCTTTCCTAGAAACTTATTTAAGAATTTATATGATTTAATCATTCTTGAGTATCCAAGAAAATTCATTTCATCTCTATGAGACACTATTTATTATCCTTATTTAGAATGAGTCACTTACTTTTGAATATTTGAAATTACATTAGTGTTTTTATTCTTTCTATACCACATATTGTGTTGAGTCTTTTCTTCTCCTAGAGAGAATATAGCTCTATTATAAATGTAGACCAATGTCTTGAATGCTTCATTAAAAATATTTTTTGTTATAACTTTATCAATAATAAACACACTATCTATATTCTTTTATGACATGGTTTATACATTAAAATATATCATTTTAATAGAGAGTTATCACTTGTGATACTTGGTGCATTAACCCATGTTTTTTCAAATAATCTTCTACCTATATATTAGTAATGTTTATTCATTTGTTTGTATAAAATTTAACAATTTTTCTTCTAAGTATGTTTTCATCCTTTCTCAATTACTGAGTAATGAAACTAAACACTATATAATTGTGAGAAATAACCATAAAACATCTCATACTATTATAATAAGCAATGAAAATAATTTATTATCTCACCCTATTAATATATCATGGTGTTATAGGTTTACAAACATCATCATGCACCATTTCAAACACCCTTTATGACTTCTAATATTTTGATCGGTATATATTTCTAATAATATTAAATTTTTAACAAAAATACCATGTGTGGTTATGATCACATGATAGTTTAAGGAGATCCGAAGGTCAATCATTTTTAACTAGACATTTAAATGTTTTTTTGGATCAAATGACCAATCCATTTATTCCACAATATGTTTTATTTTTCTTTAGATATGGAGCACATATATTCTTCTCCACCAAAAAGGTATATATTCCCATTCTTGTTCTTACCTTGAATTAAAAATACACCATAAATTACCTAGATTATTTAGGTATTTATGGTAATGTTTATAACATTCCTCGAGCCTCATAGTAGGATAACACATAAAAGGTTGTGACTAATTTATTTAAGAACCAAAACATCTGTATATCTAATGTATTTTCCCAAAAAACTACATTTTGGAAGACAATGTTATTTAATATTTCATTTTTGAATAAAATGATGACATATTATTTATAATTTTTAATTACTATGATAATATCTTAACATATTATCATATGGGTAGTACATTTATAGCCCACAATTTACCCAAATGTTCTAATGCTATTAAAGTAATTTTTGTAACTCCTTCCTTCTCAATTATTTTATTTTTAGTATATGTCTTATAATTCACACCTTTTAATGATTGGAATGACTATTCCAACCTAAAATATAATGGGCCAACTTCATATTAGAAATATGAAAATAGATTTCTCATTTTTAAAATTCTTATTGATATTTTTAGTTGTTCTTTATGACCACTCTATGTATTCAAATGAACATTCCTCTTCATCACTGATGGGAAATACCTTTTTATATTATAGGATCATAAAGATAAGGAAATTACAGTTGGGATGAATTTAAGTTACAATAATCAAATAATTTTTTCCCTGTCAAAGTATAAATATATCAATATAATTAAGAACTGATAAACCCACAAAAAATATCCAATAAATATCATAGTAACAATATTTGAGTATCAGTATTTCTAATTAGCAAGGAACATAATGTGCCTAGTAGAAATATAAAAACAGCTAGTGTAAAAAAATGATGAGAAAACTTTAACACATTGGATATCTACCCTAACTATGTTTGAACAACTGAAATAATAATTAACTAACATAGTAATTTTGGAAGGAGTACATCCTAAGTTTAAAATATAATCATTTTTATATGTTAGAAAATGAAAACACAACATAAATGGAAATTATTAAAAACCTCATATTTAAATGAAACTTAAAAGTGAATATTTTGGCTTGATCTATGGTATATGTGAATTTAAATATTCTTCAACAACCTAAATATCATTCACCTTCAACTTATAATAATAGTATGTTCTTTCACTACAATAATTGGTAACTCAGTTTTACCCACTAAACGGCTTAGAACAACCATATGTGTGTCAAAAATTTCTAAAAAGAAATGTAAAAAACAAACCACTAACTCGGGTACTCAACCCCGTGGCCATGCTATAAACCCCAACTAACCCTCACTAGGAAATCTAGTTTTACCCACTACATTAATTGAAAAATCAGTTTTAAAAGTTTTTAAACTTATAGTTTTTGTAAAACAATTATAATAGGAATTAATAAAATCATTTTCAATAAAAACCACACAATCAATAGCTCTACAAACACACATAAAATGAAAAATTATTAGAAATACACTAGTCAAAAAAATGTTAAATTCTTAAAGAGATTTTATCTCTTATATAATTCCTACATTACTTTCACTTTTCTTCTAATACATGAGTTAAAAATATATAAATGGAAAATCCTACAATGGTTAGATTAATAATATATTAAGGATAGTTAGAATGAAATCAATAGTAACTTATTTTCCATTTTTTAATGGACTTAGTGTCTTTCTATATCAACTGATGAGTTGATTAAACACCACAACAATGCATTTGTTTTTTAAAGAAATAAAACTATTTTACATATTTAGTTCAATGAAAACATAAAATATCATCATTTCAATATTACTATGATCATTATATTTTCACTATTCCTCATACCATAGGTATTTCATGAAATCCTCTATTATTGGTATTTTTCGTGAAGTGATTTATATACTGAAAACATCAAAGAAAAAAATTATCATACGTTATATCAAATAATAAATGAAGTGTTTTTTTCAAAAACAATTTCAAGTAATGTGAGTCGATGAATCAACAATATCCCCCTTTTTATAAAACACAAACATAAAATCAAAAATTTAAATAAACTAAAATTACTCCCTATATATCTTCATAGAAAAATATTTTCTTTATTCATTTAGTAAGTACACAAGTTAGTAATCCATTTTTCAAAAACGTAGTAGTAATGATTTTTAAACATTTATCCCTATTATTAAAGAAAATATAAGTTCCCACATTTTTAAAAAATGTAGAAATAATGAATTGAAATATTAATACCCCTTTGTAATAAAATTTATATTTCTCTCATTTAGACTAATTTTTTTAAATTATCCCTTTGAAAATGATTTAAAATTAATTATTTAATGAATTTATCCCCCTTCTGATTTTCAAAAAGAAGGGAGTGAAAATTTTAATTTGAAAAACATATGAAAATGAATTTTCCCCTTATATAGACAAATAAAAAAATAAATTACCAAACATAATATTAAAATGTTAGTACATTTATGAGGTATAAATTATATAATTAATAATAAAAAAATATATGACATCATTAAGATTATATAAGGAAAATGTTTATAGATCAATGTTATATAGATAAAAGTAATCAAAACATTAAAAAATATATACTAATTAATTTATTTTTAAATATGTTTTTCAAATTAAAAATTTATTTCCATTTATTATTCATCATCTCATCATGAAGTTATAACTTAGGATCAAAATCCACTACTTTCTTTGAAAATCTATCTACCTGATCTTCCAACTACCGATTTTTCTTAGTTATTTTTTCTACTAATGAAATTAACATCTGGTTATTCTTTTCATATTTCTATTTATTATTGAAAAGAATATGATTATGATCCACTATCTTCTAGCATTAAATAACTCAAAAATTCATCAAAGTTTCATCGTATGAAGAAATTTCTTCAACTTTTGTTTCACGGTCTTTTAAAACACTTTGAATAATGATTGATTTATAACATATAATATCATAGTTTCATTGAATTGAAATAATGTTTTCACTAATAGCTTTGGAATCCTCAATTTGATTTTTGAAGTATTTGTGAAGTTATTCAATTTCTATTAAAAAATATCATTTTCCTCTCTAAGTACCTCAAATATTCTTTAATATATTTTATCAAATCTATTAACTGAATTTTCACTTTAGGGTTCTGAGCATGAATGATATGATTTAGATTGATTCCCACCCTTTAATTTATCTTATGGACAATAATAATGATGTTATTCATTTTCCATTATATGTAATGACTAAATATAGAATTTGATCAAAAGAAAAAGTGATATCAAAATTGGTAGATTCATATGGTCTATACTTCATATTCTTATAGTAGTTAGATAAAACATGTTGAGGCTATAGTTATATGACAATTTGTAAATATGAATAATCAATTTCAATTGAATCATCATTTACAACATATCTATTGTAGAGACCCGAAGCTTGACGTACATGAACATTAAATTACTTTTTCGGAATACTTAATAAATTACAAAAATAGATACATAGGGACCGTAATAGTTTAGTGTCTTTGGAAACTTGGAACGTAATCTTCTAATCGTGGTGAAAGATCTTCAACATCTCCCATAAAGATCTTCCCCTTTTTTTCTTACCTAAAACCTTTCTTTATATCCTATGGAAAAGAAAACATAAAAAGGGTGAGCTCAAATGCTCAGTAAGGGTAAGCATGGATAAAATAAAACATACCATATACAATTGAACTTAAAAACATGAACATAATATTTAAACATCAAAAGATTGAGAAATGACATAAAACATGGAAGTACGCATGTCATAGATCATAAAGAAACATTAATAATGATAAAATATCATGGGAATAAAACATGTAATTGTGAAAACCATTATAGACATGATATTATTTCCATATTAGACAATAAATTGCTTCCAAGACCATCTTAGTTGCCAAAGTCCCTTTCTGAATCGAGTTCACTCCTCGTTCCAGTCCTGTATTACTGAACCGGTTTAACTTGTCGTTGCAGCCATGTCTATCTCATGAGATATAAATCTTTACCCAATGTATTGGAGGGATATATAGGTCCCACCCATCTCATAATGAAATCATTATTACTTGTGCCACAAAATAAACATACATAATTCATAATAACCCAATAAATAAAATTGGTTTCAAAAACATCATCCCATCATCAAATAATCCATATAAATGGAATGGATATCATTTCATAATAAGAAAAGTGAAACCACGTAAATCATAGAGACATGATACTTGAAACATACACATATGAAAAAATGTCATCTTAGAAGGAAAATAGTTTTGACAAAACACTTGAAATTAATTTTTGAGGAAAATATCCTTTCTTCTTTAAAATCAATTTCTTTTTACAAAACGTCATTAAATTGTAAAAAAAGTGGTTTTGTTGAAAATAGTCATGAAATATTTTGGAGTAAGCTTCATGAAAATAAGGCTTTATAAAACCGTAAAAATCTTTTCATGCCGTATACGTTAAAAAAACATTCTTCTCGTACTTTTGTCAAAAAAGTCAAATAGTACCTTGTAGGGTAAATAAAAGAAAGATACCTTCTATACCATGGGGTAAAAGTCAAAATGTTTAAAAAGGGCTTTAAAAATACATGAAAACACTTTTATAAAACATGGACATGGACGATTGCAATAACCCCAGTAAATACTTACAAATAAGAAATCTCGGATAAAAAAGAGATTTGCCAAATTATCCCTTACCTTAGGTCCGATATGCTTTGTACGTATCCGAACATCCTGCATAATGATTTAAATAATGTCATTGAATTATTACAGAATCATATTAATTGTTATGATATCATATATGTTTCACTTATGACTTTATATTACCCATTCTTTTGTAAATTCCATGTTAAAGCAGCATTTTGGGTAAAATCATTTCATTTATCGTATGTGTTTCGACTTGTCATTCTTGATATTATTACTTATATCCTGATTTAAATAATTCCAGAATGTAAAACATTATTTATATATAATATATATTCATCATATACATATGTATATTATAGATCGATAAAAGGAATGAAATACACCGTTCATGGAGACGGTAGGCCGTACGTATGCATGAACGATGTTTTCGTTTCCTTATTGAATTGAATGAAACTAAATATATGACATACATATATATATACATAAATAAAATAGCATTATTATTTCATATATTTCATTATTATTCATTATATAAACTATATTATCATTCATGTATGGTTAACATGGAGAATGAATCTCATCGCGTCGTGGAGACGGTAGTCCGTACGTACGCACGAGCGATGATATTGTTCCCATAATTATTGAATAAAATTGGAGTGGATTTTATAATATATCAGAATCATTATGATGTTATAATAACCATATATAGTTATTCTTTACACCATTATACCCATCCATGTAAGGTGTTGGGGGAAAAACAGATTCCACCACGGCGTGGAGACAGTATTCCGTACGTACGCACACGTGGTGATCTCATTTTCCGTAGGATGGATAGATGGTGAAATAGGGTAGTTTCATACTTATAATAAAATATCAGTATATGATTTATACTGATGTTATTACTTCATAATGAAACAACTAAAGAAGAAGAAGTGGAAGAAGAAATAAAGTTGAAAGAATCGGTAACAGACATTACCTCTTCTTTGAGGCGCCTCTTTGAGACCTCCTCTTAGGGCACTAAAATTGGTATTTGAAGATAACCAGAACCTCTAGGATGTTTCTATGGAAGTGGAGAAGATAATTTGGCATGGTTTGGCCGAGCTTGAAGGCTCAAAGTGTTGTGAGGAAGAGATGGAGGATGTGCCTTTTTATAAGGGATGAGAGGGGCACCTTTGGAAAAACTAAAAATATTATTTTATTATAAAGTCATCTTCGGTTTTTAATGGCTCCAAATTGATTTATTTAGTAGCTAAGGTGGGTATGGGTCGAAATCCTCTCATAAAATATAATTTGGACAAGTTTAGTTTACTGTTTTAACCTTATCATTTAGATTTAACTTTAAGTTATATAATTTTACTTTTACCATGTCTGTTTGTGTTCTTACACTATAAGGTTAATAAACTTACTATAACAATCCAAAAGAACCCCATGTTGTTTATTATTAATATATATAACCTTATATAAGTCATTTGGCCGAACATTATATTTTTAGGAATAAAATAACAATTAATAATATAATATTTGTAATAAAAACAATTTTATGTCAATTTTGACACTATTTAGTAATTGAATTTTGTGAAAATCATAACAGAATTATTAGTTCGAAATAAGTTAATCAAATCAATAATAACATGTCATATAAACCTATAAAATTAGTGGAATTCATAAAATGACTCAGATTACATTTATTTGGGTATTTATAACATCATTTTTGTCAATATTTCATTAATAAGATAATTACTGCATCATCTTTCTGTCATAAATAAATTAAATTAATTAATGTCTAAAAATTATAAATCAATTACCATTTTCTAGGAAATCTATTTATATTTCTAATGAATATTTATAGTCTAATTTATCTTATGTATAACCCTAAATTAAAAATGATTTACTTATTAAACATTGATTTTAACTATTTTAACCCTTCTTTAAATAAATTAATAATAAATGTCCTTATTTAATCCATGTGGTCCTAAATGGTCATATTTTATTCCTGTGGTTGTTTTTGGTCGAATTACACATATCCAATAGAATTAGGACATGTGTTAGGGTAATAATAATATCATTTTTACCCTTAATTACCCTATTTACTTTTAACCGTGGTAAATAAAAGTAAAAAGTTATTATTCACCAAAAATTATTTTCATCTCATTAAACCAAATTTTACTTACTGACATCAACCGTGTCTCTCGGATTTTCAAAATTCCACTCATAGAAGCTGTAAAATTATGTTTTATGAAAAATTCAGTTTTTAACTACCACTTAGTGGTTTCAATATTCATCAAAAAATGAAACTTTCCAGAAAAATACCAAAAATTATCCCTAAGATATATTTGATATTATGAATTCAAAAATGATTTATATTTTACACAATTCAAAAAATATCAGTTTCATTAATTAATTTAAAAATTAATTCCCGTCGTCAAAACAAATAGCGTGTTTTTAAGAGATAATAACTATCAAAAGATTAACACTTGTTTATGTCTGGTTTAAATGTGAAATTACATCCAATGATAGACATTGTATTAAATTGTAAAAATATATTATAAATATACTTTAAAACCACTCAAATTTATAATTTGTCACTATTAATTATTTCGATTAAAAATGTTTTTTTTAATTAAAATTTAGTAATTTTCACTATTCATCAGAATATGAAAGTTATCCGAAAAGTACCAAAATTTCACCCTAAGCTAATTTCGATATTCAAAATCCAAATATGAGGTCCATTTTAAAAAATAAAATTTATAAAATTTCAAAAAGTGTGTATTACTATTCATAATGGCTAGTTTTAATAATATTTTAATAGCATATCGTTGTTTAGCGAAACTCGGTATTGCGTACAACACATGCTATCATGGAAGGTCGCGCTTGCGTGTATTGCAAGAAAAGTAAGGGATGCTTGTTTTTCAATCTCCATTTGGTGTAGCGTACAAAACAAGACATTAATGAAATTAAAAAGAATATTTTTTCGTAAATTCTTGGGGTGTTACATTCTACCCCCCTGAAAATGAATTTGCCCTCGAAATTCGTCGGGGTTATAAATTGTTTACTACAAGAAAGTTTCTTTAATAGAAACCCAGATCGTAAAAAGGAATACAAAGACTTGGCTTTAAAAACTAATGTATGAAACGTAACGGTTACCCAAATTAACTAATCACTAGTTTTCCACATAGGAGAACATAGGTGAAAATATGGATATGGAAGAGAAATCTAACCGTCATGTTCGGATGGAGAGTGGTAGAGAACATGGCTATGAAAAAGACAACAATCACAAAGACATAGATTTGTGATGATATAGGGTACCATCTGATTCATCGGATATAAGGTCACTTGGACAACATTTTTGGTTTTCAAGATCATTTCCCTAAAGTTGAAGAATTTGAATTAGAATATATACTTACTTTATTTTGTTACAATCTCACTGTTGTTCATGCCTTGAACAATTTCCACTTCATCTCTTAAATAAATTATGTTGAATTTGTTATTTGTGATGTGTTAGCAGATCATGTGATAGAATTAAGGGTCATTCCATCTGTCTCAAACAAAAGGTTAGAAAAAGTTATTAAATATACATAAGTCGATCTATAGTGAGATTAATCATACACGGTTCACAAAATGGACTTATACTTCATATATCATAATGCGTAATATAATTAAACTAGTTTCTACAAAACAAGGACTTCCTGTAGGCTAGTGGTGGGCGATAAAGGCCAGTCACACTTCGATTATGGGTTGGATTCCCACAGCCTTGTCCGACGCGATGGGCTGTCGCCAGTCCTGCAAGTTGTTCTTTTTCTAAAACTACATTACTATAACATACCATCAATAATATCAAAAAAAGTTCAATCCTTAAACAATACTAACTTATGTCCAACATAACCCTTTCCAATCTTTAGGCTTAGCTAAAATACTTCAGTCCATGCTCATTGTATGAAGAAAATGATTACTTGAAATGTCACATAACAATCACGTGAATGCCATCATTTATCCCCCATATATCATAAGATATATCTTTTTGCTCAAATTACAAACATGTGAATACATTAATCATGTATTATCTTGAAAAATTAATACCCATTTAACCTTAGTGAAAACATGAATGCTGTCAACATTTAACTCTTTCCACATACCAAAATCCCAAAATTTCTATATAATCAAACCATAATATCACTTAGTCCTTATATCAGTCATGATATCATGAATACGATCAAACATCTCATTATCTTCTTATCAATTCATTATGCGTATGTCATCTACATTCCAAAAATATCTGAATAACCTTTCATGGATACTGGTACCATTAATCATACACTTTCAAAACTCAAGGAAAGACAACAGTGTAACAATCCTTAGATGTCTCTTTATTCCATAGTACCATGAGATTACTTATACAACATTACACTTGAGAAACATGTAATCATTCCACTACCTTCTTAAACCATTGACCGAGCTTCAAAAATTCTTTCATCTCACATATCATTTGTAGTCTCTTCATCATCAACAACATAATTATTAACCATACGACCATACTGATTCTCTTCATGAGACTTTCCCTTATGGAATTGGTTTGCATAATGCCCGTACATTCCACATTTAAAACATTTAACCATTGTTGATGTCGTAGCAATACCATGATCCTCATCCATGGTGTTAACTGAACCTTTTCCTTTCCACTTACTGGCTTTGTGTTCTTTTTTTCCACACCCAAAGCATCTTCCAGTTCCTTTGAAACATTCTCCTTGATGCCTCTTCCCACATGATTTACATAGGGGAAATTGAACTTTCTTTCCTCTATGATCATCATGAAACTCCATCTTTCTCTTATTATCTTAGTCATGAAACGTACCAAAGTTGAGATTATTGATCATATTATGAGACTGCTGATTATGCATAATAACAATGTTTGGACTTCCAAATCCCGTTTCATTTGGTTGGTCATGAAGAATATCATTCCATTGTCTGTCATATCCTCCATTATCGTGAATCTTCCTATTTCCAGCCATTTTCTAAAACCCAAAAAGAATAGTGTGAGAGGCAAAAATCATGATAGGGAAAAAAATAGAGTAAACAGGGAGTTACCTCAATATCTAAGATCTTAGGTTAAATTCTAATATCGTTAACATAGTTCTAGGACTATAATATATACTTACACTTAACATTATGGACATCCATAGACATACCTTAGAAATGTCTCCAGGGATCTCACTACAGTTCTTGCATCCTAGTTTCCAAAGGTTAACAAAACCTTTCCTCTGATACCAACTGTAGAGACCCAAATCTTGACGTACATGAACATTACATTACTTTTGCAGAATACTTAATACATAACAAAAACTGACACACAAGTACCGTAATAGTTTAGTGTCTTTGGAAACTTGGAACGTAATCTTCTAATCGTGGTGAAAGATCTTCAACATCTCCCATAAAGATCGTCCCCTTTTTTTTCTTACCTAAAACCTTTCTTTATATCCTGGATAAAAGAAAACATAAAAAGGGTGAGATCAAATGCTCAACAAGGGTAAGAATGGATAAAATAAAACATACCATATACACTTGAACTTCAAAACATGAACATAATGTTTAAACATCAAAAGCTTTAGCAGTGACATAAAACATGGAAGCACATATGACATAGATCATAAAGAAACATTAATAATGATAAAATAGCTTGGGAATAAAACATGTAATTGTGGGAACCATTAAGCACATGATATGATTTCCATATTATCCAAGACATTGCTGCCAAGACCATCTTAGTGGACAAAGTCCCTTTTTGAATCGAGTTCACTCCTCGTTCCAGTCCTGTATTACTGAACCAGTTTAACTTTCCATTCCAGCCATGTCTATCTCATGAGATATAAATATTTACCCAATTCACTGGAGGGAGATATATGTCCCACCCATCTCATAATGAAATCATTCTTACTTGTGCCACAAAATAAACATACATCATTCATAATAACCCAATAAATAAAATGGGTTTCATAAACATCATCCCATCATCAAATAATCCATATAAATGGAATGGATATAATTTCATAATAAGAAAAGTTAAACCATGTAAATCATAGAGATGTGATACTTGAAACAATTACATATGAAATAATGTCATCTTAGATAGAAAATAGTTTTGACAAAACACTTGAAATGAAATCTTGAGGAAAATATCCTTTCTTCTTTAAAATCAATTTCTTTTCACAAAACGTCATGAAATTTTAAAAGAAAGAGATTTTTTTGAAAATAGTCATGAAATATTTTGTAGGAAGCTTCATGAAAATAAGGCTTTATAAAACCGTGAAAATCCTTTCATGCCGTATACGTTAAAAAAACATTCTTCTCATACTTTTGTCGAAAAAGTCAAAAAGTACCTTGTAGGGTAAATAAAAGAAAGATTCCTTATATACCATGGGGTAAAAGTCAAAATGGGTAAAAAGGGATTTAAAAATACATGAAAAAACTTTTATAAAACATGGAAATGGACGATTTCAATAACCCCAGTAAATACTTACAAATAAGCAATCTTGGATAAAAATGAGATTTGCAAAATTATCCCTTACCTTAGGTCCGATATGCTTCATACGTATCTGAACTTCCTGTATAATGATTTAAATAATGTCATTGACTTATTATAAAATCATATTAATTGTTATGATATCATATATGTTTCACTTATGATTTTATATTACCTGTTCTTTTGTAAATTCCATGTTAAAGCAGCATTTTGGGTAAATTCATTTCATTTATCGTATGTGTATCGACTTGTCGTTCTTGATATTATTACTTATATCCTGATTTAAATAATTCCAGAATGTAAAAAATTATTTATATATAACATATATTCATAATATACATATGTATATTATAGATCGATAAAAGGAATGAAATAAACCGTTCATGGAGACGGTAGGCCGTACGTACGCATGAACGTTGTTTTCGTTTCCTTATTGAATTGAATGAAACTAAATATATGAAATACATATATATATATATACATAAATCTAATAGCATTATTATTTCATATATTTCATTATTATTCATTATATAAACTATATGATCATTCATGTATGGTTAACATGGAGAATGAATCTCATCCCGTCGTGGAGACGGTAGTCCGTACGTACGCACGAGCGATGATATCATTCCCATAATTATTGAATAAAATTGGAGTAGATGGTATAATATATCAGAATCAGTATTATGTTATAATAACAATATATAGTTATTCTTTACACCATTATACCCATCCATGTAAGGTGTTGGTGGAAAAACAGATTTCACCACGGCGTGGAGACAGTATTCCGTACGTACGCACGCATGGTGATTTAGTTTTCTGTAGGATGGATTGATGTTGAAATAGGGTAGTTTCATAATTATAATAACATATCAGTATATTAATTATAATTATTACATTACTTCATAATTAAACAACTAAAGAAGAAGAAGTGGAATAAGAAATAAAGTTGAAAGAATCGGTACCAGACATTACCTTTTCTTTGAAGCGCCTCTTTGAGACCTCCACTTAGGGCACTAAAATTGGTCTTTGAAGAAGAACAGAACCTCTAGGATGTTTCTATGGAAGTGGAGAAGATAATTTGTCTGGTTTTGGGCGAGCTTGAAGACTCAAAGTGGTGTGAGGAAGAGATGGAGGAGATTCCCTTTTATAAGGGAGGAGAGGGGCACCATTGGAAAAACAAAAAATATTATTTTATTATAAAGTCATATTCGGTTTTTAATAGCTAAAAATTGAGTTATTTATAAGAGAAGGTGGGTATGGGTCTAAATACTCTCATACAATATAATTTTGACAAGTTTAGTTTACTATTTTAACCTTATCATTTAGATTTAACTTTAAGTTAGATAATTTTACTTTTACCGTGTCTTTTTTTGTTCTTACACTATAATGTTAATAAACATACTATAACAAGCCAAAAGAAACCCAAGTTGTTTATTATTAATATATATATCCTTATCTAAGTCATTTTTCTGAACCTTAGATTTTAATGAATAAAATAACAATTAATAATATAATATTTGTTTTAAAAACTAGTTTATGTCAATTTTGACACTATTTAGTAATTGATTTTTGTGAAAATTATAACAGAATTATTAGTTAGAAAAAAGTTAATTAAATCAATACTAACATGTCATATTAACCTATAAAATTAGTGTAATTCCTAAAATGTCTCAGATTACATTTATTTGGGTATTTATAACATCAATTATGTCAATATTTCATTAATAAGATAACTACTGCCTCATCTTTGTGTCATAAATAAATTACATTATGTAATGTCTAAAAATTATAAATAAATTACCATTATGTAGGAAATATTTTTAGATTTCTAATGAATATATATAGTATAATTTATCTTATGTATAGCCCTATATTAAGAATTATTTACTTATTAAACATTGATTTTAACTATTTTAACCCTTCTTTAAATAAATTAATAATAAATGTCATAATCTAATCCATGTGGGCCTAAATTGTCATATTATATTCCTAAGGTTGTTTTTGGTCAAATTACACTTATCCAATAGAATTATGACATGTGTTAGGGTAATAATAATATCAATTTTACCCTTAATTACCCTATTTACTTTTAACCGTGGTAAATAAAAGTAAAAAGTTACTATTCAGCAAAAATTTTCTTCATCTCATTAAACCAAATTTTACATACTGACATAAACCGTGTCTCTCGTATTTTTGAAATTCCACTCATAGAAGTGGTAAAATTATGTTTTATGAAAAATTCAGTTTTTTAACTACCACTTAGTGGTTTCATTATTCATCAAAAAATGAATGTTTCCAGAAAAATACCAAAAATTAGGCCTAAGATATATTGATATTATGAATTAAAAAATTATGTCTATTTTACCAAATTCAAAACATATCAGTTGCATTAATTAATTTAAATATTAATTCCCGTCGTCAAAACAAATAGCGTGTTTTTAAGAAGTAATAACTATCAAAAGATTAACATTTGTTTATGTCTGGTTTAAATGTGAAATTACATCCAATGACCAACATTATATTAAATGGTAAAAATATATTATAAATATACTTTAAAACCACTCAAATTAATAATTTATCACTATTAATTATTTTGATTAAAAAAGTTGTTTTTAATTAAAATTTAGTAATTTTCACTATTCATCAAAATATGAAAGTTATCCGAAAAGTACCAAAATTTCACCCTAAGATAATTTCGATATTCTGAATCCAAAAATGAAGTCCATTTTCAAAAATATAATTTATAAAATTTCAAAAAGTGGGTATTACTATTCATAACGGCTAGTTTTAATAATATTTTAATAGCATATCGTTGTTTAGCAAAACTCGGTATTGCGTACAACACACACTATTGTAGAAGATCGCGTTTGCGTGTATTGCAAGCCAAGTCAGGGATGCGTGTTGTGAAAGCTCCTTTTGGTGTAGCGTACAGCACAAGACATTAATGAAATTAAAAAGAATATTTTTCTTAAAATCTTGGGGTGTTACATCTATCATAAATATTTCTCTCAAAAAAACCGGATGAAGAATAACTCAAACTAAAAAATTCTTTTAATAAAAGTGATTTAGAAATATATTATGTAGAGAACTAAGAGTTAATTACAAGAGAAGATTGAACTGATGATTCAAGTATAAATAATTCATATAATGCTACTTTCTCCTCAATTGGATTTTCAAAAAAAAAAAACTTTTGAAGATGATTTGGTCGATACACCTTCAACATTAATAGTTGGGGGAGGAGAAACATCATGAGCATTAAATACATCCTACCAAAATTTATCTAACTGATTATATTAAGGTTAATCATCTAATATATTTACAATTAAAATTCCTACTAACTAATGATGTGATTATAATGATTATGTTTTTTCTAAAACATCACAAGAGACATCATTCCCTTTATATTCAAAATATAAATTTACCTTTAAAGGGGTTTCAACAAAATATTACTTAATATTAACTACTTTAATGATGGATTTATCAATTTTTGATTACTTCAGCTTGAGGTAATATATATATTTTTTCTTTTAAACCAACTTCTATAAGATTATTATTAAAAATAATTTCCCTCAAAATTATCTAAACCAAAGACTATTTTTTTACAAAATTTTATTCCTTCTTAATTTTTGTTTCCTATTCTTTTTCATTCATAAAATTATTATGGGAATCAATTAATTTATTGATGTTTTCATATAAAGTATCATATTTTATTTTATCTAATGGTCATACATCATGTTTGGATATTTTTTCATTATCTTCCTTTAAATTCCTATATACTTTTATAGTTTGAACTTCCTCAACAGTTTTAAGATTCCTTTTCTAAGGATCGTTATTTTAAATGGTAGAAATATAGGCTTTACAATTTAGTTAAATAATAAATTAATAATTAGGAAATTATAATTTAATCAATTCTTGAATATCAGTACATAAACTAAAGGGGGAATGAGGTTTGATTGTTGATATGACATGATGTAGTCTGGTCACTAAAGGAGTTAGGGCCATTCTTTAGCCATATTGGTTGATGTACCTTCAGTCCATTTCCCAATTGTAATTTTGAAAAATAGGAAATTGGTTCACATAAGTTTTAACTTTCATATAATTCAAAAAAATGGATTTATTCATTTTTATTTAATACATGGGTCCTCACTTCCAACATGTTTAAATAAAGTAAATGTAACTATATATGATTTTTTAACAGATGTTATTTATTTATCATCATACATAAATCTTGTCATACACAAGATGTTATTTTCTTGTAATATTAATTTATAAATTTTCATACATTTTATTTATAGATTCTCTAGGCTTTTTTAATAAAAACAACTGTTTTTGGACTGACATAGGGTTGCACACGGCTATCACAAAATTAGTAGAAATCATGTTCTACACCCCAAAAACTATGTATCCTTGACATAAGCTCTAGAGATCCAACGTGATTTGGTTCATGGACCTGCTACAAGACCTAAAAAACCGTGAGTACTCCACTACCAAGGAAAAAGTTCCCCTCACGGTGAAGCAATCTAGGCATCCAACCCATGTGTTTTCCCATATATTAAAAATTTTGAATTTCCGATTTATCTCAACCATTTTTAACACATTTCACCCACATTTCTTGACATTCATGATCCACCATCCCTAAGAGTTCTTATCCACTTCTAAACCTCCATATTGGATTCATTCTTTCATTGTTTTGATCTAGTAATTTCAGAAGATATCAATGTAAGTGCCTCCTCTTATCATCTCTTAGTCTCTTATTCCATCATTATTATATTCTTTTCTAATTAGTTGTTGTTTTAACTAAGGTGGGTTAAATATAAATTTGTTCATTGGGTTTTAATGTTTGTGGTGTGCTCTTAATTCTATATGTTCCCCACTCATTTTTTCTTGCGATTACCAATAGGGGTTTGGTGATATCAAGGATAAAGGTAGGTGGTTACATAGTTGTGTATTATTTAGTTATTTAACGACACATTAATCTATTTATATATGTTTTATTTGAAATTATATGTGTATAAATGGAGAATTTATGAGGCATTTTTGGGTTTAAGGATTTGAAACAAATTATCCCCTATAGAAAGTGAATAAAAATAGAATTATTTAGTATGTGATGGATTGGTTTTTGGAAAAGATGGATTTTCATTATTTGATAAATTGGGTAAAGAACATGGGAATAATTTGTATCTTGGAGGTAAGACTAGGAAAATTATCCTAGGAATAACCTATCCATCCATGGAAGATTATGTTACAATAGTAACTAAACAATGTAATGGTGACTGGTTAAATCTAGCAAGAAATGGTCCTTAACATCCTTGATCGATCACTGAGTGTATTATGATCCTTCGTCACCACTAAACCTAGATATATAGGTATTTCCCATGGTGATTATGTTTTTTAAATATTTCTATTTTTTCTTGAATATATTTTCTTTCATTAAAAAATTAATAATTTTTTGAAAATTTAACATATTTCATTATTTCAAAAGTAGCATGTGTATTTGTCTTGTAATGGATATGGATGAAAATTATAGTGGGATCTTACTGGTCAAGTGAGTTCAAACCCTACATAAACCCTTAGGTGTATGTAGAACTTGTACTTTCAAAATCAAATATAAGTAAGGACTTCCTTGATGGTGGATGTGGATAATAAATTTAGTGTCATTTATTTAGGAAGGTGTTAATGGTAGTGGTATGGTGGGTTTCAATTCTCATGTCATGAGGTGGTTTTTTTACTTAGTTTTCCCCCACCTCTTTTGTGTACTTTGGTTTTGGTTGTATGTATAAACGTAACTTGAACTTGTACATTCCTATTTTTATAGCTTGGATATAGATGTTGGTTATGAATTTTATGAACCTGTTGTGTTGATACTTATCATAGATTGTGATTAATATTCAGTTGGGAAAATAATTCCAAAATGAGTACATCGATGCCCAGGGACTATCTTACATCTTGTGGGGATATAGAACTCTTTTCATGACATGACACAGATTGGGTTTGGTGTTGTGTTTGATGGAAGCCCGGACTGTTTTGTCATAAATTTTTATCATATTCTAGGTTTTCCTTAAATCTTTAGCATTTTAATTTTGTAATGTCTAGATATATATGATCTAGGACTATCAAGATTCAATTTTCTTATTATAAGTGGGGATTTAGTACAAGAAACCTCGTGATAGACCTTAGATCACCATGGGATGTTGGGGTGTTTTTGACTCCTCCTATATGTGTAATGAATAGGTTCAAAAATAAGAATGGGAACTGAGGTATGATGGAGTGATTTGATTTTTTTTTATTTTTTATGGTTTTAATTTGGTTAATGTTTGTATTCTCTAATGTTTATTTGATTATTCGTGGGTTGGTGTATTAATAGTTTCTCCTTTCATTATATTGATTCATGTAGTATCATCCCCCTCCAATGACCTTCTATAAAACCATGGGAGGAGGATAAAGAGTTTTATCCCTCACCATTTGATTATATATTAGTGTAGATGGTGGTTCAGGAAACCCATGCACTGGATCATGTAGTGGGATCTTGTCTAGCTTAGGCTAAGGAAGTCAAACCGAGACATGAAAAGGATCAGGCTAATGATTTCCTTAAACATAATAACCCTTACTTTTGGGGATGTATGGAACCCTAGGAATCATAGAAACATGTAGAGAATATTAAGAAGATATTTTAGTTACTATGGACTTCTAATTTCATCATGTTTAAGTGTATTTGTTTATGTTGGAAGACCCCAATCGTAGGTAGTGGGATTGTCTAGTCCTCGAATGGTAGTATGAGAAAATTGGATAGGAGGAATTAAAGGAAATCATTAGAGAGAATTTATTCCCCATGACATTATCCCATGCTAAATCTTGAGAATTTATTGATCTTCTTGACATGGATCATTCAGTGTAGGATTATGTTAGACGCTTTACAAAGATATTCTTCTTTCATCCCTCTGTAAGATTTATTGAAAAAATGGAATACTAATGGTCTGAAATGGAGTAGTGGTTAGACATTTGATCTCAAGTATTCTTGTTCAATATGAAAACCTATTCTGAGTTTATTGGTCAAGGATTAATGGTGACGATTGGCTCGGAGGGTATGTCAAGAATGATTAGGATGCTTCTCAAACCACGATAGAGTGGGGATAGCTCATATGAAAAGAAGAGTGAGTGAGATGACTTGGGGAAGAAGTGTGGTAGTATCTCTAGATGAGAGCCTTGATTTCCTTTATCAGAAGCCATTGGTAGTGGATCTTTTATGCACCATCAGTGTGAAATGTTTTGGAACATGTGATATATGTGTCCATTTCCACCCAAACTCTTCCATCAGTGTGGATTCTTGGTTCACTTGTAGTGGTTTTGTAAGATCACCCCTCATTCCCAAAGTACTATATGATATAAGAATCTCATGGGAACAATACGTTAGTATAAGGAATCCATGGATATGGGTATTCTTTTGATTGGAATGGTGGAAAGGATGGATCATCTTATGAAAAAAATTAGATTAAGGTGGAGTTGGAGATCAAAATTTGACCACTTTAATAGGTAGAGGCGAGTCACCTTTATGTTATGGATCAGGCACAAGTGGAATTAGATGTAGGTCCTATGATAGTTCGATTTAATGTTATTATTTTATCATCCCTGGTAGTTTAATTAATTGATATAGGTAATTCTAACTTTCTTATTGTTTCTTATCTTGGTGATCTATTGAAACTTACAACTATGATTATGCCACATGCCATTGTGATTATTAAACATCTTGGTATGATAAATGATAAGGGTTTTCAGTGCCAATCATGTGTTTTCTACTTGTTAGAGGTTGATATGAGGTGAGATTTACTTTTCTTGGAGATAGAACACTTTCATGTGATAATAGTGATGGAATGATTGATGTTCCTGAATCCCCGTGTCTGTTTCTATCATTAGTGGGTTCCTTTCAAAGATCCCAAAGAAGGAAATCTTTTTTTTCAAGTAGAATGGTATCTACAGTAAATTTGAGTTGGACCTCCACTTCTAATGTGAATCAAGAAATATTGTTAGGTGTTTTCCCTCTTGTTAGAGGGTGATGGGAAATTATCATATAGATGGTTTCCTATTACTGTAAGTGAGTTCCAAAATGTATTTAAAGGGAATTTTTTTGCCTTCCTCCAGAACGAGATGTGGAGTTCACTATAGATTTGGAAAAAGGGACAGAACTCACATCTTTTTCCTCATATTATATGGGCCTCACTGATTTGAAGGAAATAAAGATATAAGTGGATGACTTGGAATGCAATGGGTTACTTCACATGAGAATCTCTCCTCAGGCCACTCTATTGATCTTTGTGAAAAAGGCCAATGAATTTCTCCAGCTGTGCAATGATTACCAGAAATTGAATTAGGTCACCACCAAGAATAAATATTCCTTTCCCCATATTGATGATCTCTTTGACCAACACAAAGTAGAGAGGTGATTTTATAAGGTCAACGTCCATTAAAGTTATCACCAGGTCAGGTTGAGAGAAGAAGATGATCCCAATACCACTTTATAGAGTATGTATGACCATTTTGAGTATTTTTTTTAATGATGTTTAGATTAATTAATTATCTTATGCATTTCATGGATATGATGAACTAGGTGTTCTATAGATACGTCAAATCCTTTTTTTTGGTATTTTTGGGTGACATTTTAGTTTATTCAAAACTAGAGTAGGAGCATGGGAAGCATTTTAGAGTTTTTATGGTCATATTGTGACATCACCATATTTATTCCAAACTCTTAAAGTGAAATATACCGATTTGGGAAGTTAATTTTCTAAAAAATGTGATTTTAGAACATGGGGTTTTAGTTGGTCTTAAGAAGTTCAAGAAAGTGATGTTGTGGGATGGGCTAAGGAATTTCTTCATGATTATTAGTTTTCTCGTCCTAGTAAGGTATTACAAGTATTTAATCAAGAGATTATCTTCACCTATAAATGACCTTATCCAATTAAGGGTGAATACCATTTAGAATATGGAGTATTAGGAATATTTTTATTTCTTTAGAAGAAGTGGACCACCACCTCTGTTGTGATTTACCGATGAATGGTTAGGTTTACATGGTTTTTTTTGATTTGGGTATGGGTTTGGGTTTCATGTTTATATAAAATAACCATTTGGTGACGTATGGATCTCACTGACTCTGACCACATGAAAATAATTTTCCAAACCATGACCTTGAGATCGTTGTGATGATGAATGCCCTTAAAATATAGTGTCATTATCATTGGGTAGGGGGGATAGTTATTGATTCCTTGATCAAGAAGATTTATACCCTACCCCAGAGTGAGTCTAGTGATGAGTAGATTTTAATGTGGATTTTTTCAGGAATACAAATATAGTCGAAGGAATAGTGTGTAGGTATATTATTAGTTAATTTATAGTTGATTTCTTCTCTTTTAGAACTGATTAGGTATGGGAACCCAAGACATGATTTATTGTAGTAATCTACTTAGAATAAAAATAATGGGGAGGTTCTCAGGGAATGGTATCCATCTCCCATAGGAATTATCTACTTCATGTGTTTTGAGGTTGTGTTGTTCTCTCCAAAAAGGATGTAATATTGGACTACCATTGGTCTTAGTGGGTTTTCTATCACAAAGATACGATGATTTTTTATGATGTGTCATTTTATTTCTAGTGGTCATGTATGAGGAGTGATAAATTTGAATTTGTATCTCAATATAATACTTGTCAACATGTTAAAGTTGAGCACTAGAATCTCATAGTATTTCTAAATAAAGTTCCTATTTTATCATGAAACGAGATGAGATAGAAATGGATTTCATTAGTGGGTTTCCCCATAAAACCCACGGAAGGAATATAATTTCTATGGTTATCGATCATCTATCCAAATACACCCATTTAATATTGATCAAGGATTCATTCAATGTAGAATAATTAAGAAAATTATAAATTCATGGGAATATGATATTACCAAGTGTGTCATTTGATATTTACTGTGAAAGTGAACCCTATTTTACCTCTTAGTTCTAGGAAGTAATTTAGAAGGAAATTAGTTTATAGATTGTTCATAACATGTTATACAGTCATCAATCTAATGGTCAGATAGAGTGGGAAAACCAAAATTTGGAAGATATTCTTTTTTCCTTTGAGAAGCACATTAAAATATCATTGGAAACCATCTTTTATTGGTGGAATTCTATTAAAATAAAAGTATTCAGTTCTTGGTCATGATGGTTTCATTGGTATTTTTGTATGGTTGATCATGTCGGAATCCTTTATAATGGATAGAAGTTGGTGAGTCTTCCTTCGTGGGACCGAGCATTGTTCAAGAGATGACTAGAAATATTATGATGATTAAGAAGTATTTTATAATGGCTTAGAGTCATTATAAGTCCTATTAAAATCATTATGAACATGAATTGGAATTATCAGTGGGTGACTAGGTGTTTTTAAAGGAAACAACTTTTTTTGGTTATCACCATCTTCAGAAGTAAGGGAATATTATGCCAAGGTATGTGGAACCTTTTGAAATTATCAAGAGGATTTATAGGGTCATATACCAATTTTCATTTCATTACCTTTTATATTGATTCAAAATGATTTCTAACTCTCCCAATTTTAGAAGTATAGTATAGATATTTCTCATGTGTTAAACTAGGAAGAACATATGTTGGAACCCATATGTTGTGAACCAATTAGCCAGTTCAAATTGGGGATTCCCAATTGAATGTGATTCAACCGAAATCCATTCTGCTATTTTGGGTCGAATAGAAATGTTGGAATGATGAAGATGAGATATGGGGTTGAGATTCATGGGTAGAGAAGTAGTACCCTCAATTGTTATCTGATCAGATTATGGGTTAACTTTCTCTAGGAAACAATTTCAATAGTGGGGAGAATTGTCACATCCATAGTGTGATTTTAAGGGATTTTTCATTTATTCATTGTATTAATTTGATTCAATATCTTTTTTGAGTCTTTTTTAAAAAAATTGAGTTCTTGGAGGTATATAGGGTGGCTCAGGGTTCGCACATTGTTAGTAGAAATAGTGTACTAGCCCATCATAAATCATATAACCTATAAAAAAGAAATGGGGAGCCTACATGGTTAGGTTTGTGCTCATACATCAATCTCTAACAAGTTTTTTGGCATCCATCCATTGGGACAGAGGTTTTTACATGGTTGTTGTGTGGTCTGGTAGACCATGTGGGCTTCCCAGACATTAAAAATTGTAAATTTCCAATTTTCCCCGCCGTGTTTTTAACCCCTTTCACCATAATTTATCCCCATTCAGATTCATATTGTCCTAGGTATGCCTCTATTCATCTCCACCTCCCAATTTTCATTACTCTTGGGTGGATTTGAACTTGGATCTTCATGAAATATCCATGTTAGTGTCTCTAATTCTCTTATCTTGGTCTCTTCATCCTTCCTTCTCAAGTTATATTCTCTCTAGTGGTTGTGTTGGAATAGTTTCAGTTAAATCTAATTTTTTTGGCTAGGGTTACGATATTTCTATTGTTTTTGTACTTCCATAGGTCCCTCAATCATCTTGTCCTGTGATTTCAAACTAAATTTCTATGATTTTAATGAGAAATTTAGGTGGTTCCATGTTGTGATATTATTTTATTATTTGAATATGAAATCCTCTATTTCTAAATGTTTTTTTAAATATGTGTGTGAAGAAATGTGTGACTTCAATAGTTTGAGAGTGTGTAAGGAATTAAAACGTTTTATAACCTATGTAAAGTGATTTGAAATGCTATTCTATGGTATACGATGGATTAATTTGTGGAAAAGGGGGTATTAATGGTTTGATAAATGGGGTGAATCATAGGGGAATCCTAGGTAATTGGGAGGGGATACATGGACAAGTACTCTATACATGACCCTCCCTACCTAGTAGGATCACATTACAATAATAACTAAACTATAATGATGGGGATTGGTTGGCTTGAGTGGGAGATATATCATCATTTCCAGGATCAATCATCAAGAGTAAAATGATCATAGGTTCCCACTAACACATGATACATAAATATTAATCATGGTTTTTTTGATGGGTTTTTACATGTTTCCATTTTTTATTTCATATCTTATCTTTCCTTAAAAGTTAAATCATTTTTTAAAATTTCAATTAGTTAATTAATTTCAAAAATAAATTATTTATTAGTCTTATAATGGATATGAATGGAATATTTGGTTAAATCCTACATGGAATGTGATCCCACAACATAAATAAACCATTATATGTTTTTATGCCATTTTGTGATATGCTCTGGTAAAATAAAGGCCATCCAGGAATGTGGAAATAGATATTATTGTTAGTGGCTTAATTTTGGTATGTGTTGATTGTGGTGTCATGGGGGGTCATGGTCTTCCAGTCACAAGGTGGTTTTTGTTTACATAGTTGGTTTTCCAGTACTCTTTTGTACATTGGTTTTGGATGTAAGTGTAATTTTAACATGAACTTGTACATTCCAATTGTGTCTAGATTTGACATGGATGTTTTCTATAATGGTTATGTACATGTTGTTAACTAGTTTCCATCCTACAGGGATCATGAATTCCCTTAGGGCCATGTCGTAGGCTAGGTTAAATTTCGAGTTTCATGGATGCCCAATATTGTTTGTGAAAAATCACATCAATGTGATTGTATCCATTTTAATAGAAGTTTTTATAGTATTTGTGGATGGGATTCATTCTCCGCATTATTTTCATTTAGAAACTTTACTAGAAATCTATTTATAATTATAACTTATATATATATCACCATCTTAACTATTCCATTTTGAATAGATTTCATGTAAGATAATAATTTTTTTTTTGATGATTATGATTTATAAACATTACAAGGTATTTTATGAATTAAACGTCTTTTATTTTAATAATATCTTTATCTAACTTCCTCAATAAACAATTTTTAATTTAGTAAGAAGATGTATTGTAATTTGAACTTTCTCATTTTCCATAAATAGATATTTTTTTTCTACTTTATCATTGAAAAACTCTCCTTAAAGTTATGTTAATTTATGACGTAAAAAAAGTACTCCCAATTAAATGGATCTTCTAATAGACCAAAAAACATCTCTATTATCAAGGTGAACTACCAAACAAAATATAGAAAAATCATTTTCTTCACTCTATATTCTTCATAAAATTTTTCAGATCTATAAATTCTTTGAATTAAAAAAGGGTAGTATAACTAATGTTCTTCCATTGTGTGAATAATTCTTCTCCATACTTGAGAGGTAATAATGTCCTTAAAAATTTATTCATATTTTTCATGAAGATCAAAATTAATTAGTCCTTCCCATATTATCTCTCTAATTACTACTTTTTTGGATGACACCATTATCATATCTAAAGATAGAAAAAAAGTATCTAAAAAACTACAAGAGGTTCACTTATTATAGTAAATAATGCATCCATAAAATATTGGTTTCACCACTTTTATAATGTTTATTTTGCAATATGAATATTAACTAATGGTCTTACTGATCCAAAAACTAATATTTGATCCCAAAAAACACATGATGTTATATTTTTTATGATGAAAATTTTTGTTTTTAAATTTTTTATGCTTTATAAATTTAAAGAAAATTTTAAAAATTAGGTAAATAATCATAAATAGTTGGAAATCCAAATATTAGTAAATTTAAAACAATTTTAAATTTAGATAAAAATAAAATATGAGTAATTAAATAGTATTTCGAAAATTTGGTAAATAAAAAACACTTCCTAAAATTTCAATGAACTGAAAATATTATCTTAATAAGAATGATGTTATTTTAAATTTAAGAACTTATTGATCTTATTATTCAAAATATTATTCCATAAATGTTTTTAATTTATGATTAAATTATTTGTAAAATTAAAAAATATTTAAAATTTAGTTATAAATAATTAGAAAACTCTCCTCAAAAATAAAATTAAAAGATTAATTATAGAAGGAAAAATTAAAGTAATGAATTCATAAGAATATAAATAAGAAATTGTATAGGTATTAGTGATAGGAATTAATCTACTAGTACCCATTAAGACAATATTTTTGAACTAGATATTTTATAGATAGACTTCTTTTGCTCTAGACGAATTAGAAAAAGTATATATTCAAAAATTGTATATGAGTAGATTTATTATGTTTATAGGTACAAAGTTCCAATTATATAAAAGATTTATGTAGTTTAAAATATTAAATTTTATTAACGACATTTTATTAATTCTAATTTAACCCTCCTTAACACATAGCATAGAAAGGCGATTGATTTGGAATAAAATGGATTTCTCTAAAAATTGGACTTCTATTTTTTTACAACCCAATCTAGATAAAGTTTTGTTGGGTCACAAATGACTATAAACTTTCTAAAATTATTTTCTTCCACTTCTGAATTTAGTAAAAAAATTATTTATTCCTTTTAACTGAGAGTTTAGATTGATAATCTTATTTTTTTTCTTGCTCAGTGTCATAGTTTTAATATTTTATTTCTTATTTTATTATCTTTCTTAGGATATTTATATGCTTAAATTATCATTTTCCCTTTTAGATCAACACTCTTTCAAATGTTTTTTATTTTAAATTTTACAATTTCAAAATAATATTTCAATTATCCTTTCTGGTTTTTTATCTTGTAATAAAATTTTATAAAGCTGTATTCACTATATGTAGTTCCACATTTACTCATAGTACATTTATGATTCAGATTGTAGTAAATATCTTCAAATTTAGTAAAATATTCTATCATTTAGTCAAGAGTTTTAGGAGCTCTTTCACCATATTCTCAGCAAGATGAATTTTCATCATCAATGTCATTTTTAGATGAAAAAAATTGAGTCTATATGAATATTGGTAAGTGTTTATATAATTAATCTTCTAATGAAATATGTTTTTGTTTTTAGAGAATTGGAATACATTCCAGTGATTTTTTTTATCATCAGTCTCTTTAGGTGAACTATCTAAAGTAGATACACTTTCACTTACACTCCATGTGTTCGATTCTATAATACCATTATCAACTGACTTCATTGAATAATTTATAGAATAATTTATTTATTTCTTTCTTAATTGAAGAAAATTTGGTAAAATTTGAACATGTTTTTTACATTCAAATAAAATTTGTTCAGGAGTTTTACTCTTCGCTCATATTACCTTTGAATAATTTATTCTGAAATTATTATGTTTGATCATTCTTCTTACCAGGACATAAATTTCAATATCAATTGGGTGAAACTAACTTTATTCAAAAAAATAAATGTTTTATAGATGAATTCATTCTAAAAATATGGAATTTGTAAATGAATCATCATTCCTCTATTTCTATTTTGATTCATCTCCCTTCATACAAATTCAATATTTCATAAGGGTACCAATTATGTTATCTAAATTTAATCAGGTAACGTGCCTTGTATTGTCCATGGATGTTGTTTTTTATTCACATTCTTTATGTAGAATGTGTATGGACCTTTCAAAATGTATATCATCAGATAAATATATTTTTCCAAGGGATAGTAAACTATTTACAATAGTCATGAATATTTGATAAATTTTAGAAATTGATTCCCTATGAAAAAAATAAAAGACTTCAAAAATCTTTTAGTTACATAGATATCTTAGTTTCAAGAACTTTTCATTTGAAAAAATTAGTAAGTTAAATATTTTTATAGATTCCACATGTAGTTTAACATGAATAAATTCTATTGTATATATTTCATTGAATATAACATAAGAATGTCTTTTGGACTTTGATGCTTAATTGAAATTTATTCTTTCTTTCTCTTGAAAAATTAGATACATATTTTTATGATACTTCATAGCTAATAAAAAGAAAAAAATATTTTTTAACTCTAGCATAAATAAAAAATTATTAACAAAATTATTTAATTATATAGTTCAGTAAAACCATAAACTATTGATATTTAAGGATTTTTATGATCATCTTATTTCCAAAAATACCCAGTCAATAATTATATAATAAAACCCTACATTGTCATTATTATTCATAAATGGTTCTATATAATGAAATAAATAAAAATTAAAAAAATAAATTTATGTTAGATAAAATACTGATTAATGCATTTTATTATTTTCTAAACAGGTGAAGTGAAGTGAGTCAATGACTCAACACATATTCCCATATTCATCACCCTAGAATCATTAACTATGATAATAATACCTTTAATGTTTATCTTTACTTAGCTGCATATATTTATATTGTTCCATATTTTACAACTTGGTTCTATAACACATATTTTAAGTGTGTCATGTATTAAAAAAATAGTTAATGTGAGAAGAAATGTTTCATGTTTTTTGATATATATATTTTTCATATAGGTTATTTTAGTATTCTGATTATGTGTTAGAGTGGGAAATTGTGTTGTGGCATCAATGAAAAGAAAATTTTACTAGAGAATAATCACTTTACTTGATATGTCACTATGATATTAATTTTTCTTCTACAAAAAATCCCATGACTACCTTATAAGACCACAAAATTTCTCTTTGATCTTTTCTTTTTATTATTCAATCAAATTTTCTGAAGACATACTAGTATTCAGTAGTATTTCCTGAAATATATATTCAATTTAAGATGAGATTTTATTCATTGGGATCACATATAAATTTTACACAATCTTTTACAATATTAGTTAAAAATTTAATAAATCTGAAATGATATTTTATATTAAGGTTTTATTCATAAACCTTCTTCAAGACTTATGCATTATAAAATTTTGTCCTTTAAATCTATCCAATCATATCGGAATTCTATTACCACTACAGGTACATGTTGAGTTTGGAATCATGAAGAACTATATTAGAATTCATAATTGTGTCTCTCCAAACATATGTTTCTTGAAGGGAAGATTTCAAATATTCCTCAGGATTAAATCTCCATTATATTTCATTATCATCATCATTGTTATTATCTTTGTTTGTGAAATACTCACAATAGCTATGATAGAATCTTTTTTAAGCACTTTTTAGAACTTAAATTATTCCACATATATCTTTTTTGAGGCACTGAACTCTTGGGTGGGAATATTATTTTTCTTAAATTAATTGTTCTTAGTAATCCTTTTACATTATAAATTGGTAGAAGAATTATTCATATGAACATATTTATCATATCCATAATCTTCAAAATTATTTGGACAATTGTCCATAATGTTCCCAAAATTTCATCATCGAAATAATACTAGTGGATGTTTCCCTTTGTACTTTATTATCCCCTTTCAATATTTGAGGAAAGGAAATATATGAATTTAACAACCTCTTATTCTTCCTAATAATACTTTATGGTAAGATTTTTCAATTACTTGAATGCTACTTTCCTATACTTATCCTTTTTCACTACCTCATTATCATCCTTACTCAGTTTATATGTGATAATATTATTACAAAGACTATCCAATTTATTTATCATTTGGATATTTATCCTTCAGCATAATTTTTTTTGGATTAAACAGAGATAAAAAGCATCTCATTTGACAATTGAAAATCAATACACCATTAATGGTTTATCCAAAACCATAAAAAATATCTACAATAAAATTCAACCAATTAAATAATTTTTCAAAAAAAATAATTTGGTTGCATTCTAAAGTCCTCATACTTATTTAATAGAAATTTTAATTTTTATTCACTAACTTTTTGGATGGACTATATATATATTATTCAAATTTCCCACATGGTGTGTTAGGATTTAGATGATATCACTTTCATATAAATATTTTTGGATTAATATCTCCCTAAAGAATTAATATTTTTATTTCCAAATTCTCGATGTTTATTATCACTATTTGAGGATGTTTTACTATCTATACTAAATGAAATAACATGAATATGTGCCATATACACATCCATAACAAACTATGGTATGTATTTTGGAATCCTATTATACCATAATTGAAAATTATAATCATCAAATATTGAAATCCATTTATGATTTACTATTTACATTTCTTCCATGAAAATAAAATACCAATAATTTTTTTTTCTATGATACCAATTGCTAGCCCCACTATGTTATATACATTGAGGGATGCAGGTGAATGAGGGTATGATGTATTAACATGATTTGACCTTTTAAATTTTTTCCTTCATTAAAAAAACTCTCTTGTCTCTTCTAACAATACCAATACACAATGAAATGAAATCATGGAAAATACTCACAAAATTCTACTTGGTCAACAACTAATCTATTCTGGAAAGATGGGCCAATTTACTAGAACCACTAAAGTTCAATATTGTTTATAATGTTTGGACTTGAGTCACTAGTTTATAAACACTTACTTATTAAAATATCACTTCTATTTGAAATTAAAATAACTCAGATAATCTATAAAATAATATCAAAATGATCTATATTAGCTCTTAATTTCTTCACACTTACATGGGTGTGACATGAAACACTTTATTCATCTGTGATTTGAAACCATCTTTAGTATGTCTAATTTTCTTCATGTGTGATTCCATAAAAAAATATTCTTTTCAAATTACCCAACATGTATTTCTCACCATGTACCACCTTCCTACAAGGACTTCCCATCAGGTATGATTCTTCCATGATCAATCTATGAAAGATTTCACTATGTACAATCCTATGTAGACTACTTCAAATTAAATGACTCAACAATTACCTTTTCCATATACTACTCTCTAAAAACCTCCTTATCAACTCATTGTACTTCAATAATGAACCTAATGTTTTTTTAACACCCTGATATTTTTATGAAATATTTCTCACTAAATAATTTGTTTTATTCAATAACATTTGTTCCATGAAACAACGAGATTAAATGTGCTGTGTAAAATTATTAAAATATTATGTGTCTATTATCACCTAGATATTAAATTGGAAGGTAGGAATAGTAATAAGTATATTATAAAAAGTATATATCCCAAAAAATTTATAAAATTAATTCATTATTTATTAAATTATTAGAAATAAAAAAATCTAAAACTAAAAGTGAGATATTTTACAAAAACTTGTTTTTAAACACATAATATATTTTTGTATTAATAAATTATATTAATAACTATTTGTGAATGAGTGTAATGAAATTTATATATTATTTACATGAAAACATGTTTTAAACATTGAATTATTATCTATAATTAGGACATGAATAAGTATTGTTTTATTCATAAAATGTGTTTTTTAAAAATTATTTTTTTTAAATTTGGTTCAATTTAAAAATACTTTTATCAATTTATAAGTATTTAATTTGATAAAATTAATAAACTATTTTGAATTAAGATTTGAAAAACAAGTAAATATTCCCCCTTTAATGTGTTTTCAATATAAATTGTATTCCTAGAAAAACTTATCACGTCTATAAATAGTAAATTAGGTTAATCTATATTAAAAATAAGTTATAAGACCATAATTTATCATCCTAATTATTATTTGATGAATTTAATTGTACCCTTATCACAATAGGTTCTAAACTTATTATTTTAATTACCCCATGTGCATTAAAGTGATTTATATATTTTTTTAAATCAATGAAATTTACAAAATGTCACTATTTTTTTTAAATATCATATTTGTTATCAGATAGAGACAAAAAATTGTTATGAATGAATATTAATAGTAGTTTTGTGAAAAGTTAAATTATATTCATGAAGGTATTTTATTTTTAATTTTTTATGTATTATATAAATACCATAAATTCTTGTGCTATGATAATACATTATTTATTTATTAAAAAAATATATGATTTTAAAAATACTAAAAGATATTAAATTTTGATAATTTATAGTGTTACATGAATTATATAGGTAAATATGACATATTAGTTTTGTGTTAAATGATTATATTTTTATTTCAATTTTTTTTCATATTTTTAGTCGAATTAATTTTATAGTGTCAAAATGGTCAATAATGATATTTTATCATGATAATATTTTATTAAATTATTTAAAATACATAAAAAATTTGAAATAAAATATTATGAATATGATATGGTCTAAAATGTTATAATGTGGAAGTTAATGGGGGCAATTTTCACCTTATTAGTAAAAAATATGAACACTTTGATATTGAAAAATTTGTTATCGTAGTTACAATTAAAATCGGTTCACTAAGGGTTAATCAAAATGATAATGTTTTAAACAAAACCAAAGAAAATTATAAATTCTATTGGTTGAAAGGAATACAAACCTATCCTACCATAAATTTCATTCCCTAATGATTTTGTTAAATTTTTATGGAGGATGAATTTATATTAATTTAATCTTTTAAGAAATTCTAAATGTCCCCCTGACCAAAATTATAAAAGAGAACATACTCCATCACTTCATTATACAAATTTGATCCTCCTAGATTGACCAACCTATACCAATTTCTCTTCTCAAATTACCAATACACAATTAAGATGTTATTTTATTCCCATAAAACCAACCCTATATCCCTTGGTAGGATATTTAAAAGGGTCATTTCAAATAAGAGGTAATCACCTTAACCAATCACATTGTTTTATAATCTTCGTAACCTCCTCTTAATATATGGTATTTATCATAATAAAAAAATTCTGTATACTAAATATTATGAAATTTTCTTGTTATTATTATTATTAAAATATCATTATAAACCCTCTTTCACATAAAATGGGAATTCAAATTATAATTTGTGTGTACTTACAGATTACCATATCCATGTAGCGATACAATTCATTTTTATCACCATATTTTAAATATGGTTTTTGTGATGGGTTTAATATTTATATATTAAATTTCTTAAAAAATTATACTTATATAATGATAATATCATTACTACCCAATTATTTCCAATCATTTTGGAAACAATAACATCACTCGTGCATACATGTGGACTACCATCTCCACAAAATGATGTGATTCATTATTTATTTAATATTTTACATGGATGGTAATTAATATGAATTTTACAAAGATATATGATATAGTATTTATCATGTAATTTTGAAATAATATTTAAACTTCTTGAATTCCATTCATTGAAAAATGAGAACAACATTCATGAGTAACTATGACCTACCGTTACCCTGAATGGTGTAATTCATTTTTATATCTATGAATTTTATGGATGACACTAAATTTATATATAATTATTATAAATGATATTTATATCCTTATAAATATCATAAATATTATTTAACAATGATAAATTTACATGTATTGGAACTACTGAATTGAAATACTCTGGATAAATGAAACATTTGACTAAGAAAAATGATGTTTTATTGAATTATTGACAATACTGGGTGTTGAAATGTTATAAAGGGGTCATATCTGATATTATTAGCATTTTCATAATTTTGGTATATAATTATAAGAAATTTAAAATTATTATATAGGTGGTTATAGTGATTTTGAAATAAAGAGAACTCTAGGTAAGGGATGTTTTTTTAACTTTCATTTATATGAGACACATTCTTATACACCGTTTATTTATTTTGTTTGGTTTATATAACGAACATGAATTTATTTTAAGATTATTATTATAAAAATTATATGATAATTATATATCCATATAATGTTATTTATTTCATGTATATAATCATTCAAAAGTTACCAAATTAGATAGGGTATTAGGTTATTATTTAATTATTTATTTGGAATTTTTAAGATTATGTTTCTAATGATGAAATATTATGATATACCTCTCAAGATACTCATGAATTTTATACTCCTATGATTATTTATTGAGAAAATTTTTTCCCTTCTATTTGTACCATCTTATGTACTGAATATGCTAAATATTTTTTTAAGGAAAATTGAATTTATTTCAGTCTTTAGTTGAAAACGTTTTTCTTTCATATCCATGTTTTCTAAAAATGATTTCAAAATGGTTTTTACTATTATCTTAGGATTTTTAATGTAAATTTTAACCATTTTTAAATTTTTAATCAATGGTATATTAGGAATATTGTTTTTTGTTTTTTGAACAAGTTATTTTTTACAATTTATCAAAAAATAGGAATGAAATTTTTTATCTTATATGACATGAATGGAATTCTCCACCACTATAACCACTAAATGCTTTGAATATTCCTTTAAAATTTGTAATCATTATTTTCAATGATTTTTTTCCATAATATTTTTAAAAATATTAGTTTTTAAATAATTTATTTAAAAATTTAAATGATATTTTTATTAAGAAATTTTAATAGTATTTTAATTGTATTATTATTCAAAAAAAAATAAACCTTGATTTTATATATGATTTAATCGGTATATGATCAAAGGATATAATCTTAATTATTTATCTTGATTTTTTATGTTGATGAAAACAATATTTCTCTGAAACACATTCTTTTTACACATGTTATACTATGATGAAATAGTGAAATTTTTATGAAACATGTTTCTTTTCCATGGATTATGAAATAATTAAATGTTTATAAAACCCATTTCCATACATGGTTTATGATATTATGAATGTTTTTAAATATTATAGAAAACATGAATATTATTTTACTTATGATATTGGTGGTACAAATATCACCCTCTAATGAATTAGTTATAGATTGATATCTCATGAGATAAACAAGACTGGAATGGGGAGTGAACATTGTAAAGACCCGGAAATTCCAAGGAAATTTTTTTCTTAATTTTCTTTGGAATTTAAAAAAAACGCAGTTTCTGACGGCGCCTGATTACGAGGCCCGGTGTGCCCGGAATTAATTTCCGAAGTTTGGCTCGGGTACGTTCAGTGAACGAGCGAGCGGGAATTTCTATCTTTTGAACCGGTGCTCGGAATTGAAATCTGATTGCACCGATGAACTCGCAACGCCGGTAATCGCTTAAGGGAACCTTTACCGTAGTTGCGTTTGTGCGGGAGAAAAAGTTAATTTTTGGGGTTTAATTAAACAAAGTGAATAAAATTGTTAAATCAATTTTATTTCATGTTAAGTTGTTAACTTCTCCCATGGGAAGTTGGTGGTGGGCCCACATCCATCCAACTTCCCATGTGTGGATATTTGAAAGGGTGGGGCCCACACGAACCCCTCCCCACCTCTTCAAATTCCTTAACTTTCCTAACCCCTCTAAACCCCCCATTTAATCTCCCTTTAACTCTTGAACTTCTCCCCCACTTAAGTGCATGCCAACACATTTTAAATTAATGAAGTTATTTGAATTTTGGAATTTGAAAAGCTTGGCATGTGTTAATAAAATAATGGGAGGGATTATTATATTAGGTTTCTTGGTTATGTGTGATTGGGATCCTTGGAAGAAAAAGCTTAGGAAATTCTGAGTCCTTCTTTCTCTACGACGAAGAACACAAAGAACGTCTCTTCCGCCACTGAAGCACGACGACGCCATCTTCTTCATCGTTCTTCAACCGAGGCAAGGAAAGGGAAGCGACGCCTGTGATATCTCCAACGACCTTCATCCGCGTCAAAGGAGAAGACGTCGCCTACGAAGAACGTCATCAACGACGACGTCACCTCCGAACGCTCGTCCACCAACGACGAGTACCCTTCTTCCTTCCGACGCATGAGCGTGAGATTTGAGAGTGTGTGACGAACACGACAATCGAGGAATCGATATCCGCCCTTTTTCCAAGATCGTCAACGAACGACAATTACGAGGTAGTGGTTTATTTATTTAATTGTTCGCGAATACAAACTTGGTGATAATCGTGGATTAAAACCCTTTTTGTTATTGAATAACGCGAGGGGGTCGGACCGCACAAACACGGCCGACCCTCCTCCTTTTTTTCGTGATGGTTTCTTGAGGTTGATACTAGAAGGCGTGGTGCCGTCGCACCACGCGGGTATCTTGCGGCAAGTATTGCGTGGCGCCGTCGCACCGCGTCGTGGAAAGAAATCCAAGAACGCGACGCCGTCGCGTCGCATCGAAGGAATTCGAAAGCTTCGTGGCCGGAGCGGGGCCGCGGTGGAGGGGAGCGGTGTCGTCGCATCGCACCAGACGGCATAGGCCGTGGCCGGTTCCGGGCAGCGGCGGAGCAAGATGACCGACGGCCGGCACCGGGCCACCAGTGTCGGCGAAGGAAGGACCGGCCGTCGCCGGTCCTTGCTGGCGGAACCGTCCGGAAAGTGCGGGCCAGCCGGGTAGTGGAGACCGGGGGAATTAATTCCCCCGGCTGGGTCTTCAAGCGGCCCCAATTAAGGGGCCGCGGTTTCACAAAGGGGGGGGGGGCTTTGCCCCCCGCGCGCGGCACACATGCGGCGCCCAGGCCGCGCTGCCGTGCCGGCCCGTGCCGCCGCGCCGGACCGCACCGCCGGCCGGGCCGGATTTTCCGAGCCGGGCTGGGTCGTCGGGCCGGGTCGACCCGGTTCGGCAAATCCCGGGGGGGGGGGGGGTCGGGCCGGGTCGGCCCGGGCCCAGACCCCCCAGTTTCGGACCACATTCATTCAAATGCCCGTATCTTGGGCTACAGGTTTCCAAATGACTTGCCGTCAGCGGAAACACGATTCTTGGATCGAGACGGGTCATTTCAGTATATCGCACTCAAGGTTTTGGATTACTTTGAGTTCGGCCGGGTTGGTTCGTACAAGAAACCAACCGGGCCCTCGGAGCGGAAACAATCATATTTTGAGCTACGGACGTCCGATTGACGTGCCATCAGCTTTGTTGAGTTCCTCTTAGTGAGACGGATCTTTTGGCATACTCCGCTCGAGATTTGGATGCAGATGAATAGTGGCCGGGTTGGATCGCACCGAAATCCAACCGGGCCCCTGGAACGGAAAAGCTGATACTTTTCTGACAGAACGTCCGTTTGACGAATCGTTAGCGGCGTTGGTGATCTCGTTGAGAAATGGTCCCTATGAATATACCCTATGAGAGTTCGAGGTACAGTTGAGATACGGCCGGGTTTGGTTCGCTCACAAAACCAATCGGGCCCTTGGGACGAAAAGGCTAATAACTCACAGACCGGGCGTCCGATTGACGCGCCGTCTATTGCGTTGAGACCCCTATGGTGAGGCGGTACTTTTAGATACTTCTTCGTGGGACTTTGAGATACTTGGAGTATCAACCAGTAGCTCGTGGAGCGGACCCTCCCAGTGACGAGCGTGCGGAGTACGGAGACCGTGTAGCTGGCTGAGACCTAACGACTGCTTGACCGACTCGACTTGGAGTGAGTCGACTAGCCCAGTGGACGGATCACTACTTTCTGAGGTGCAGACCCATGGCGGACGGAGCACTACCTGTGTGACAGTGCAGACCCGCGATACTCTTCCGGAGAGTACCTCAGCAGGCTACTAGGGGGTGTGCACTACTGTTATTGGGTGACATACCTCGGTGGGAAGCACTACTGTGTCTGGGTGGCTAACCTGCAGTACTCGACAGGAGGAGTACTTCAGTAGTCTTACGTTAGTGAGCAGTACCTCGGAGTCGTGACAGGACCACTGTACACTCCAGAGACGGAGCTCTTCAGCAGTTACGGTTTCGATAATGAAAATCCTGGTTTGAGCTGAGACTTTTGACATTGTGTTTACCTCATGATTGAGATGGGTCAGTTGCTAACTTAGGTATATGTATGGGCATATACCTAGGTAGTGGTTATCTGTTGATTTCTCAATCCTTGTGTTTCCTCATTATTGATATGGGTTACTTGAAAACATAGGTATATGTATGAGCATATACCTAAGTAGAGGTTTCTGTTGAGGTCTTCTTCATGGTTATCCTTGTTGGTTTAGTGAGACCTTGAGGGTCTCGGGGTCTCTACTGAGTATCGTTATACTCACCCCTGCACGGGCTATGCCCGCACCTCGTTGTGTTGGTTGCAGACGATGGGCAGTGCTGACGGAGGCCGAGTATTCGAGGACTGGACGGTACCCGAAGGTGGACTACACGACGAGTCAGTACCCGGAGGTGGACTACACGACGTGACGACTCACAGAGAAGGTTGATGGATGAGAGCATGGAGGAAGCTATCTGTACGTACCCTTCAGGTAGGATCCGAGGAGGACAACCCAGGAGCTGATTCCTTCTTCCAGTTGTTTCTCTTTTTGCTGTTGTACCTTATTCGGTTGTAGTCATACTTTCTTTTGGGTTTGTGTTCTGGCCCATTTACTTTTGTTCCTTTCTTTCGTACATAGTGTTTTGCTTCCGCTTGTACTCTGTGGTGCTTGTTTTCTTTTATAAAGGCAATGCCTTCCCAGTTATTGGATTTTACGCCTTGGTACTAGTCGCCAGCCCCTGGCCTATGGAAGGCGGGTTTGGGGTAGTCACGACACTGGCCCCGAGGACGGGTCGTGACAAATTGGTATCAGAGGACTCGGTTCTACCGCAGAACTTATAACTCTGATATTTTCTTTCTGTGAAGAAATAGTGTTAAGAGTACTGAGTGTGGTTTTCAGTTTATGGAGTCCAGTGTTGGTGCGGGCGGCCGACGTATCCATACACCAGGACCCTGACAACTGATTTCCAACTTTGTGCACGAAAACACTGATTGCATGTGTGTTTTCAAAGGTTTCCCCTTAAAACATCTCAAACCAGGTCAGCTCACCAGGTATAATCGTTTGACCATGTTACGTTGTTTATTTCAGGATGCCTTTTCTCAGATGACCTGCTAGAGCCCCGAGGGATGTGCGTGCTGACAGCCTGTCGAGTGATGAGGCTTCGGTACAGGGCCCTCTTGCAGTTGAGGCACCAGCAGAGGCAACCGCGGTACTGCTACCTGTTGGGCCACCGATGCCCCCAGCCCCAGCAGTAGGCGATGCACGACGCATGAGCGTGCTGCACGAGTTCCAGCGCCAGAGGCCACCCAGGTTCCGGGGAGAGACAGACCTGCAGGCGACTGAGGTTTGGCTGGAGGCTGTGGTGAGAGTCTTTAGGCTAGTGGGGACGCCAGTAGACTTCATGGTGATCTTTGCTACCAGCCTCCTTCAGGCAGCAACAGGCAGGTGGTGGAGCCACTTGTTTCAGTTTTGCGACAGGATGAACTTCTCTTGGAAAGACTTCGAGACCTTCTTCAGGGTGGAGTTTGTGCCAGTATCTCTACACCCCGAGCATGTACAGGAGCTTCTGCCTTTGCCGCGTGTTTTTCGATCAGTAGCTGAGTCATCTGTGGGCAGTAGACAGATGATACAGAGGTCCAGGAGGACCAGAATAACAGTTAGACGATCTCGGGTTTTAGGACCGGTGGTGCGGGGCACCCCGGGTGGGAACATAGCTAGGCATGCCAGAAGCAGGTTGTGTTACTCATGAGGCGGAAAGGATCACCTGGAACATGACTGTCCGAATCCTCGTACGGTTGATCAGCGGGTGTTGGAGGAGCCACCGAGGCAGAAGCAGCGGCTGGTGCTTGAGCAACAGCCGAGCAGTGGACAAGGCAGCAGAGTTCCGAGAGCAGTTGGGAAGGAGAGGAACTAGTGGATACGTCCTTCTTGCTTCTAGTTCCATGTTGCTTTTGTATTCGTGTCTTTTTACTATGATATGCAATAATAAAAAGACACTTATCTTTGTTTTCGTTCCTGTCCTTTTTGTTTGGTTGATGCCGAGTGGTCCCGGTTAAAACTATTGACTTGACCCTCACTTTCAAGATTTTTACTGGAGGGGACCCAGTGACCTCACACTGATGCCGACACTGTGACTCGACCCTTGGAGGTGATAGTGACAGTTGGATCTCTTAGTAGTTACGTCGAGGCCTTACGACGTCATCCATGGCATGAATGCATCATTCATGTCAGGATTGACTATATTAGGCAACGAATGTGGTTTATCCAGGGGATGAGACCAGGTTTCTCTTATCGGAAAAGAAGAAATCATAGCATCTCTTGTGAGACTAAAGGAGGTCCAGGACATCCAAGAGAGGATGAAGACTACACAGTGCAGTAAGAAACATGAAACCGGTGCCAGTCTTAGAGACTCGAGCATATTAAAGAAGAGGAAGCTTAAAGGAGAGATGAGTCTACGAAGAAGCAGACATGGAGGCAGAGCTAGGAGAGCAGAATCAGGTGGTGTACATCCTAACATTGTACAACCACCCTCCTTAGTTATTCCTTCCAGGATCAGGAAGCTGGAGGACGGAGGAAGAGTGCGGCTGCATGCGGTCAAGGAGTGTGACCCAATGGCTCTAGAAATGATTCAAGGGACAGTCTGTGTCCACTAATAGCTGCTGTAGTAACGGACGTCGATGTGAATCATTCCTTGCTTTCACAAATCTTGTTCTAGACCTAGAGTTTCCGGTAAGCCGTGGACTTGACCCTCACGTCTGGAGATACCTTGGGAGGAGACTCGATAATCACACTTACGCCGACGGTGTGGTCAGACCCTCGAGGCGAGAGTTCCGGTTGGAATCTCTTGGTGACAGCGTCGAGGCCTTACGACGTTAGTTTGAGTATGGAATGGCAAATAACTGTTCATACTCAAATTGACGGTTTTAGGCAAACGTCGGGATGGGTTTTCCTTGGAAGGCGAAAAGGAAACCCCAGGCAGCATGGGATAAACTCTTTCACAGGAGGGTGCAACCGATCACTCTTCAGTCAGTCAACCATACCCTCATGGAAGTAGCCTTTTTAGTTTCAGTTCTAACAGGAAATGGAGACCTCTGGAGTTCGAGGATGACGATCACGTCCTTATACCGGTCTCACCTCGACGAGGTTTACAGATAAGTGGCCAAGGCGGCAAGTTATCTCCGAGTTTCGGCGGACCTTCTTAGGTCCTCATCTGGGTAGGCGGGGTGGTTTACCGCTAGACCCATTCACCGCAGTTGCACCAGGTGCACGATGACTTCCACGTATCTCAACTGAGGAGATACGTGCTCGACCCTTCGCATATCATCAACCATGAGGAGCTGGACGATGGCGATGGGGTGTCTTTCACGGAGGTTCCAGTGGGGATCGAGGATCGATAGGAGCAGATCTTATGAGGACGATCGATTCCTTGGGTTCACTTTCTTTGGAAGTACGGATCCTCCAGGTAAGCACATGGGAGCGGAAGGCTCAGATGCATGCTCTGTACCGCTTTTGTGACCCTAGTTTGTGTTGAAGCTTTACGGGGACGTAAAGCTCTATGGTGGGAGTAATGTAAAGACCCGAAATTTAAATGAAATTTTTTTCTTAATTTTCATTGGAATTTTACAATAACGCTGTTTCTGATGGCGCCTGATTCCGAGGCCCGGTGTGCCCGAAATTAATTTCCGAAGATTGGCTCGGGTACGTTCAGTGAACGGGCGAGCGGGAATTTCTATCTTTTGAACCGGTGCTCGGAATTGAAATCCGATTGCACCGATGAACTCACAACGCCGGTAATCGCTTAAGGTAACCTTTAGCATAGTTGCGTTAGTGCGGGAGAAGAAGTTAATTTTTGGCGTTTAATTAAACAAAGTGAATAAAATTGTTAAATCAATTTTATTTCATGTTAAGTTGTTAACTTCTCCCATGGGAAGTGGGTGGTGGGCCCACATCCATCCAACTTCCCATGTGTGGATATTTGAAAGGGTGGGGCCCACACGAACCCCTCCCCACCTCTTCAAATTCCTTAACTTTCCTAACCCCTCTAAACCCCCCATTTAATCTCCCTTTAACTCTTGAACTTCTCCCCCTCTTAAGTGCATGCCAACACATTTTAAATTAATGAAGTTATTTGAATTTTGGAATTTGAAAAGCTTGGCATGTGTTAATAAAATAAAGGGAGGGATTATTTTACTAGGTTTCTTGGTAAAGTGAGATTAGGAGCCTTGGAAGAAAAAGCTTAGGAAATCCTGAGTCCTTCTTTCTCTACGACGAAGAACACGAAGAACGTCTCTTCCGCCACTGAAGCACGACGACGCCATATTCTTCATCGTTCTCTAACCGAGGCAAGGAAAGGGAAGCGACGCCTGTGATATCTCCAACGACCTTCATCCGCGTCAAAGGAGAATACGTCGCCTGCGAAGAACGTCATCAACGACGACGTCACCTCCGAACGCTCGTCCACCAATGACGAGTACCCTTCTTCCTTCCGACGCATGAGCATGAGATTTGAGAGTGTGTGACGAACACGACAATCGAGGAATCGATATCCGCCCTTTTTCCAAGATCGTCAACGAACGACAATTACGAGGTAGTGGTTTATTTATTTAATTGTTCGTGAATACAAACTTGGTGATAATCGTGGATTAAAACCCTTTTTGTTGTCGAATAACGCGAGGGGGTCGGACCGCACAATCATGGCCGACCCTCCTCCTTTTTTTCGTGATGGTTTGTTGAGGTTGATACTAGAAGGTGTGGTGCCGTCGCACCATGCGGTTATCTTGCGGCAAGTATTGCGCGGTGCCGTCGCGCCGCGCCGTGGAATGAAATCCAAGAACGCGAAGCCGTCGCGTCGTATCAAAGGAAGTCGAAGGCGCCACGACCGGAGTGGGGCCGCGGTGGAGGGGAGCGGTGTCGTCGCATCGCGCCAGACGGCATAGGCCGTGGCCGGTTCCGGGCCGCGGCGGAGCAAGATGACCGGCGGCCGGCACCGGGCCACCGGTTTCGGTGAAGGAAGGACCGGGCGTCGCCGGTCCTTGCTGGTGGAACCGGTCGGAAAGTGCGGGCCGGCCGGGCAGTGGAGACCGGGGGAAAATATTCCCCCGGCCGAGTCTTCAGCGGCCCCAATTAAGGGGCCGCGGTTTCACAAAGGGGGGGGGGGGATTTGCCCCCCGCGTGCGGCCCACATTCGGCGCCCAGGCCGTGCCGCCGGCCGGGCCGGATTTTCCGAGCTGGGCTGGGTCGTCGGGCCGGGTCGACCCGGTTCGGCAGACCCAGGGGGGGTCGGCTCGGGCCCAGACCCCCCAGTTTCGGACCACATTCGTTCAAATGACCGTATCTTGGGCTACGAACCTCCAAACGACTCGCCATCAGTGGAAACGTGATCCTTGGATCGAGAAGGCCGTTTCGGTATATCGCACTCAAGGTTTCTGATTACTTTGTGTTTGGCCGGGTTGGTTCGTACACGAAACCAACCGGGCCCTCGGAGCGGAAACACTAATATTTTGAGCTACGGACGTCCGATTGACGTGCCATCAGCTTTGTTGAGTTCCTCTTAGTGAGACGGATCTTTTGGCATACTCTGCTCGAGATTTGGATGCAGATGAATAGTGGCCGGGTTGGATCGCACCGAAATCCAACCGGGCCCCTGGAACGGAAAAGCTGATACTTTTCTAACAGAACGTCCATTTGACGAATCGTCAGCGGCGTTGGTGATATCGTTGAGAAACGGTCCCTATGAATATACCCTATGAGAGTTCGGGGTACAGTTGAGATATGGCCGGGTTTGGTTCGCTCACGAAACCAACCGAGCCCCTGGGACGAAAAGGCTAATAACTCACAGACCGGGCGTCCGATTGACGTGACGTCTGTTGCGTTGAGACCCCTATGGCGATGCGGTCCTTTGAGATACTTCTTAGTGGGGCTTTGAGATACTTGGAGTATCGACCTGTAGCTCGTGGAGCGGACCCTCCCATTGACGAGCGTGCGGAGTACGGAAACCGTGTAGCTGGCTGAGACCTAACGACTGCTTGACCGACTCGACCTGGAGTGATTCGACTAGCCCATTGGACGGAGCACTACTTTCTGAGGTGTAGTCCCATGGCGGACGGAGAACTACCTGTGTGACAGTGTAGACCCACGGTACTCGTCCGGAGAGTACCTTAGCAGGCTACTAGGGGGTGTGCACTACTGTGTTTGGGTGACATACCTCAGCGGGAAGCACTAATGTGTCTGGGTGGCTAACCTGCAGTACTCGACAGGAGGAGTACGTCAGCAGTCTTACGTTAGTGAGCAGTACCTCGGATTCATGACAGGACCACTGTACACTCCAGAGATGGAGCTCTTCCGCAGTTACGGTTTCGATAATGAAAATCCTGGTTTGAGCTGAGACTTTTGACCTTGTGTTTACCTCATGATTGAGATGGGTCACTTGCTAACTTAGGTATATGTATGGGCATATACCTAGTTAGTGGTTATCCGTTGATTTCACAATCCTTGTGTTTCCTCATGATTGCGATGGGTTACTTGAAAACTTAGGTATATGTATGGGCATATACCTAAGTAGAGGTAATTTGTTGAGGTCTTCTTCGTGGTTATCCTTGTTGGTTTAGTGAGACCTTGAGGGTCTCGGGGTCCTTACTGAGTATCATTATAATAACCCCTGCACGGGCTATGCCCGCACCTCGTTGTGTTGGTTGCAGATGACGGGCAGTGCTGACGGAGGCCGAGTATTCGAGGACTGGATGGTACCCGGAGGTGGACTATACGACGAGTCAGTACCCGGAGGTGGACTACACGACGTGACGACTCACAGAGGAGGTTGACGGATGAGAGCATGGAGGAAGCTATCTGTACCTACCCTTCAGGTAGGATCCGAGGAGGATGACCCAGGAGCTGCTTTCTTCTTCCAGCTGTTTCTCTTTTTGCTATTGTACCTTGTTCGGTTGTAGTCATAATTTTTTTTGGGTTTGTATTCTGGCCCATTTAATTTTCAGCCTTTCTTTCTTACTTAGTGTTTTCCTTATGCTTGTACTCTGTGGTGCTTGTTTTCTTTTATAAAGGAAATTACTTCCCAGTTATCGGGATTTTACGCCTTGGTTCTAGTCGCCAGCACCTGGCCTATGGAAGGCGGGGTTGGGGTAGTCACGGCACGGGCCCCGAGGACGGGTCGTGACAAATTGGTATCAGGGGAGTTGTTTATACCATAGAACTTATAACTCTGATATTTTCTTTCTGTGAAGCAATAGTGTTAAGAGTACCGAGTGTGGTTTTCAGTTTAGGGAGTCCAGTGTTGGTGCGGGCGGCCGACGTATCCATACACCAGGACCCTGACAACTGATTTCCAACTTTGTGCACGAAAACACTGATTGCGCGTGTGTTTTCAATGGTTTCCCCTTAAAACAGCTCAAACCAGGTCAGCTCACCAGGTATAATCGTTTGACCGTGTTACGTTGTTTCTTTCAGGATGCCTTTTATCGGATGACCAGCTAGAGCCCGGAGGGATGTGCGTGCTGACAGCCTGTCGAGCGACGAGGCTTCGGTATAGGGCCCTCTTGCAGTTGAGGCAACAGCGGAGGCACCAGCGGTACTGCTACCCGTTGGGCCACCGATGCCACCAGCCCCAGCAGTAGGCGATGCACGACGCTTGAGCGCGCTGCACGAGTTCCAGCGCCAGAGGCCACCCAGGTTCCGGGGAGAGACGGACCTGCAGGCGGCTGAGGATTGGCTGGAGGCTGTGGTGAGAGTCTTCAGGCTAGTGGGGACGCCGGCAGACTTCATGGTGATCTTTGCTACCAACCTCCTTCAGGCAGTAGCAGGCAGGTGGTGGAGCCATTTGTTTCAGTTTTGCGACAGGATGAACTTCGCTTGGGAAGACTTCGAGACCTTCTTCAGGGTGGAGTTTGTGCCAGTAGCTCTACACCCCGAGCATGTACAAGAGCTTCTGCCTTTGTCGCGTGTTTTTCGATCAGTAGCTGAGTCATCTGTGGGCAGTAGACAGATGATACTGAGGTCCAGGAGGACCAGACTAGAAGTTAGACGATCTCGGGTTTTAGGACCGGTGGTTCGGGGCCCCTGGGGTGGGAACATAGCTAGGTTTGCCAGAAGTAGGTTGTGTTACTAATGCGGCGGAAAGGATCATCTGGCACGTGACTGTTCGAATCCTCGTACGATTGATCAGCGGGTGTTGGAGGAGCCATCGAGGCAGAAGCAGCGGCTGGTGCTTGAGCAACAGCCGAGTAGTGGACAAGGCAGTAGAGCTCCGAGATCCGGTGGGCATGAGAGGAACTAGTGGATACGTCCTTTGTACTTACAGTTCCATGTTGCTTTTTTATTCATGTCTTTGTACTATGATCTGCAATAATACAAAAACACTTATCTTTGTTTTCTTTCCTGTCCTTTTTGTTTGGTTGATGCTGAGTGGTCCCAGTTAAAACTGTTGACTTGACCCTCACATTTGAGATTTTTACTGGAGGGGACCCAGTGACCTCACACTGATGCCGACAGTGTGACTCGACCCTTGGAGGAGAGAGTGACAGTTGGATCTCTTAGTAGTTACGTCGAGGCCTTACGATGTCATCCATGGCATGAATGCATCATTCATGTCAGGATTGATTGTATTAGGCAACGAATGTGGTTCATCCAGGGGATGAGACCGGGATTCTCTTATCGGCAAAGAAGAAATCATAGCAGCTCTTGTGAGACTAAAGGAGGTCTAGGACATCCAAGAGAGGATGAAGACTACACAGTGCAGTAAGAAACAGGAAACCGATGCCAGTCTTAGAGACTCGGGCATGTTAAAGAAGAGGAAGCTTAAAGGAGAGATGAGTCTACGAAGAAGCAGACGTGGAGGCAGAGCTAGGAGAGCAGCATGAGGTGGTGTACATCCTAACATTGTACAACCACCCACCTTAGTTATTCCTGCCAGGCTCAATAAGCTGGAGGACGGAGGAAGAGTGCGGCTGCATGCGGTCAAGGAGTGTGACCCAATGGCTCTAGAAATGATTCAAGGGACAGTCTGTGTCCACTAATAGCTGCTGTAGTAAAGGACGTCCATGTGAATCATTCCTTGCTTTCACAAATCTTGTTCCAGACCTAGAGTTTCCGATAAGCCGTGGACTTGACCCTCACGTCTGGAGATACCTTGGGAGGAGACTCGATAATCACACTTACGCCGACGGTGTGGTCAGACCCTCAAGGCAAGAGTTCTGGTTGGAATCTCTTGGTGATAGCGTCGAGGCCTTACGACGTTAGTTTGAGTTTGGAATGGGCAATAACTGTTCATACTCAAATTGACGGTTTTAGGCAAACGTCGGGTTGGGTTTTCCTTGGACGGCGAAAAGGAAACCCCAGGCAGCACAGGATAAACTCTTTCACAGGAGGGTGCGACCGATCACTCTTCAGTCAGTCAACCATACCCTCGTGGTAGTATCCTTTTTAGTTTCAGTTCTAACAGGAAATGGAGACCTCTGGAGTTCGAGGATGACGATCACGTCCTTATACGGGTCTCACCTCGACAAGGTTTACAGATTAGTGGCCAAGGCGACAAGTTATCTCCGAGGTTCGGCGGACCTTCTTAGGTCCTCAGCTGGGTAGGCGGGGTGGTTTACCGCTTGACCCATTCACCGCAGTTGCACCAGGTGCACGATGACTTCCACGTATCTCAACTGAGGAGATACGTGCTCGACCATTCGCATATCATCGACCATGAGGAGTTGGACGATGGCAATGGGGTTTCTTTCACGGAGGTTCCAGTGGGGATCGAGGATCGATAGGAGCAGATCCTATGAGGACGATCGATTCCTTGGGTGCACTTTCTTTGGCAGTACGGAACCTCCAGGTAAGCACATGGGAGCGGAAGGCTCAGATGTGTGCTCCGTACCGCTTTTGGGACCCTAGTTTGTGTTGAATCTTTACGGGGATGTAAAGCCCTGTGGTGGGGGTAATGTAAAGACACAAAATTTCAAGGAATTTTTTTTCTCAATTTTCTTTGGAATTTTTCAATAACGTAGTTTCTGACGACGCCTGATTCCGTGGCCCGGTGTGCCCAGAATTAATTTCCGAAGTTTGGCTCGGGTACGTTTAGTGAACGGGCGAGAGGGTATTTCAATCTTTTGAACCAGTGTTCGGAATTGAAATCTGATTGCACCGATGAACTTGCAATGCCGGTAATCGCTTAAGGTAACCTTTACCATAGTTGTGTTTGTGCGGGAGAAGAAGTTAATTTTTGGGGTTTAATTAAACAAAGTGAATAAAATTGTTAAATCAATTTTATTTCATGTTAAGTTGTTAACTTCTCCCATGGGATGTTGGTGGTGGGACCACATCCATCCAACTTCCCATGTGTGGATATTTGAAAGGGTGGGGCCCACACAAACCCCTCCCCACCTCTTCAAATTCCTTAACTTTCCTAACCCCTCTAAACCCCCCCATTTAATCTCCCTTTAACTCTTGAACTTCTCCGCCTCTTAAGTGCATGCCAACAAATTTTAAATTAATGAAGTTATTTGAATTTTGGAATTTGAAAAGCTTGGCATGTGTTAATAAAATAATGGGAGGGATTATTTTATTAGGTTTCTTGGTTAAGTGAGATTGGGAGCCTTGGAAGAAAAAGCTTAGGAAATCTTGAGTCCTTCTTTCTCTACGACGAAGAACACGAAGAACGTCTCTTCCGCCACTGAAGCACGATGACGCCATCTTCTTCATCGTTCTTCAACCGAGGGAAGGAAAGGGAAGAGACTCCCGTGACATCTCTAACGACCATCATCCGCGTCAAAGGAGAAGACGTCGCCTGCGAAGAACGTCGTCAACGACGACGTCACCTCCGAACGCTCGTCCACCAACGACGAGTACCCTTCTTCCTTCCGACGCATGAGCGTGAGATTTGAGAGTGTGTGAAGAACACGAAAATCGAGGAATCGATATCCGCCCTTTTTCCAAGATCGTCAACGAACGACAAATATGATGTAGGGGTTTATTTATTTCATTGTTCGTGAATACAAACTTGGTGATAATCGTGGATTAAAACCCTTTTTGTTATCGAATAACGCGAGGGGGTCGGACTGCACAAACACGGCCGACCCTCCTCCTTTTTTTGTGATGGTTTATTGAGGTTGATACTAGAAGGCATGGTGCCGTCGCACCACGCAGTTATCTTGCGGAAAGTATTGCGCGGCGCCGTCGCGCCGTGCTGTGGAAATAAATCCAAGAACGCTAAGCCATCGCGTCACGTCGAAGGAAGTCGAAGGCGCTGCAGTCGGAGCGGGGCCGTGGTGGAGGGGAGCGGTGTCGTCACATCGCGCCAGACGGCATAGGCCATGGCTGGTTCCGGGCCACGGCAAAGCAAGATGACCGGCAGCCGGCACCGGGCCACCGGTGTCAGCGAAGGAAGGACCGGCCATCGCCGGTCCTTGCTGGCGGAACCGGTCGGCCAGTGGGGGCCGGCCGGGCAGTGGAGACCGGGGGAATTAATTCCCCCGGCCGGGTCTTCAAGCGGCCCCAATTAAGGGGCCGCGGTTTCACAAAGGGGGGGGGGCTTTGCTCCCCGCGTGCGGCACACATGCGGCGCCCAGGCCGCTCCGCCGTGCCGGCCCACGCCGCCGCGCCGGACCGCGCCGCCGCGCCAGACTGTGCCGCTGCACAGGCCCGCGCCGCCGCACCGCCGCGCCGGACCGCGCCGCCGCACCGCCGCGCCGGACCGCGCCGCCGCACCGCCGCGCCGGACCGCGCCGCCGGCCGGGCCGGATTTTCCGAATCGGGCCAGGTCGTTGGTCCGGGTCGCCGCCCGGGCCGGGTTGACCCGGTTCGGCAGACCCAGGGGGGGGGGGGGGGGTCGGGCCGGGTCGGCCCGGGCCCAGACCCCCCTGTTTCGGACCACTTTCGTTCAAATGCCCGTATCTTGGGCTACGTGCCTCCAAACGACTCGCCGTTAATGGAAACACGATCCTTGGATCGAGACGGTCGTTTCGGTTTATCGCACTCAAGGTTTCAGATTACTTTGAGTTCATCCGGGTTGGTTCGTACACGAAACCAACCAGGCCCTCGGAGCGGAAACGCTCATATTTTGAGCTACGGACGTCCGATTGACTTGCCGTCAGCTTTGTTAAGTTCCTATTAGTAAGACCGATCTTTTAGAATACTCCGCTCGAGATTTAGATGCAGATGAATAGTGGCAGGGTTGGATCGCACCGAAATCCAACCGGGCCCCTGGAACGGAAAAGCTGATACTTTTCTGACAGAACGTCCGTTTGACGAATCGTTAGCGGCGTTGGTGATCTTGTTGAGAAACGGTCCCTATGAATATACCCTATGAGAGTTCAGGATAGAGTGGAGATACGGCCGGGTTTGGTTCACTCACGAAACCAACCGGGCCCCTGGGACGAAAAGGCTAATAACTCACAGACCGGGCGTCCGATTGACGCGCTGTCTGTTGCGTTGAGACCCCTATGGAGAGGCGGCCCTTTGAGATACTTCTTCGTGGTACTTTGTGATACTTGGAGTATCGACCTGTAGCTCGTGGAGCGGACCCTCCTAGTGACGAGCGTGCAGAGTACGGAGACCTGACGACTGCTTGACCGACTCGACTGGGAGTGAGTCGACTAGCCCTGTGGACAGAGCACTACATTCTAAGGTGCAGACCCATGGCAGACGGAGCACTACCTGTGTGACAGTGCAGACCCGCGGTACTCGTCCGGAGAGTACCTCAACAGGATACTAGGGGGTGTGCACTACTGTGTTTGGGTGACATACCTCGGCGGGAAGCACTACTGTGTCTGGGTGGCTAACCCGCAGTACTCTATAGGAGGAGTACGTCAGCAGTATTAGGTTAGTGAGCAGTACCTCGGAGTCGTGACAGGACCACTGTACACTCCAGAGATGGATCTCTTCAGCAGTTACAGTTTTGATAATGAAAATCCTGGTTTGAGCTGAGACTTTTGACCTTGTGTTTATCTCATGATTGAGATGGGTCACTTGCTAACTTAGGTATATGTATGGGCATATACCTAGGTAGTGGTTATCCGTTGATTTCACAATCCTTGTGTTTCCTCATGATTGAGATGGGTTACTTGATAACATAGGTATATGTATGGGCATATACCTAAGTAGAGGTTATCTGTTGAGGTCTTCTTTGTGGTTATCCTTGTTGGTTTAGTGTGACCTTGAGGGTCTCAGGGTCCCTACTGAGTATCGTTATACTCCCCCCTGCACGGGCTATGCCCGCACCTCATCATGTTGGTAACAGACAACAGGCAGTGCTGACGAAGGCCGAGTGTTCGAGGACTGGACGGTACCCGGAGGTGGACTACACGACGAGTCAGTACCCGGAGGTGGACTACACGACGTGACGACTCACAGAGGAGGTTGACGGACGAGAGCGTGGAGGAAGCTATCTGTACCTACCCTTCAGGTAGGATCCGAGGAGGACGACCCAGGAGCTGCTTCCTTCTTCCAGATGTTTGTCTTTTTGCTGTTGTACCTTGTTCGGTTGTAGTCATACTTTTTTTTGGGTTTGTATTCTGGCCCATTTACTTTTCAGCCTTTCTTTCATACTTAGTGTTTTTCTTCCGCTTGTACTTTGTGGTGCTTGTTTTCTATTATAAAGGAAATGCCTTCCCAATTATCAGGATTTTACGCCTTTGGTGCTAGTTGCCAGCCCCTGGCCTATGGAAGGCGGGCTTGGGGTAGTCACGACACGGGCCCCGAGGACGGGTCATGAAAAACATTGTTCAGTAATAGAATTTTTCACTACGACATTCTAGAGAGTGAACCTTAAAATCTACAGTGGTTTGGGGAGTGAAACCATTTCTCTATGATAGACATGTAAAATATCAATGACTACTAATGAAATGATTTTTTATAATTATGTGTATTTAACAATTCAATATCTTATGTTAATGTTATTCTCACATGACTTATGGTCTCTGATTAATTTTTGAATCATGTCTTATGAACTACTATGATTTATTCCAGAACTCAAGATTATTATATATGATATGCATGGTGATATTTTTAAATGTTAAGCACAATTTATAAAACCATTGTTCTCATGTTATTCTTATATGATCATTGATATCTCCCTAATTTAACGTAAAAATGCATCTAAGCTCACCCTTTTATTATGCTTCCTTTTCCCATGTTATGAAGAAGGGTATTAAAAATTGAATTTCTATGAAGGGTTATAGATATGAAGAAATAAGTAGGAGATAATATAGATATTTTATGAACTAGTTGATTATGTTCCCAAGTTTCCAAATATACTCAACCTAAATTATTACGGAAAGGATTGAACTGTAATACAATGAATTAATATGTAACATCTAATTATGATAATCCTATGTCATTATCATTATTATTATTTAATGTTTTATTTATCTTTTGGAAACTATGAAAAAATCATTAGTGAGAAGCTAGGGGATATGTCTATGTGTAGTATAGAATCCTAAGGTTTTGGTAATGATCTTGAATGGCTTGGGTTTAACCTAAGGTTTCATAAAATAATTTTTCAAATTTTAGAATTCCTTTAAATTAGTTTTCAGGATTATGTGGATTTAAACCATGATTATTTTTGGACACACTATTATTTGTTTAGTCATGGATGGAATCTAAAGGAATCATGTTAATGATAAATGTGAGAGATAATGTAATTATTTTTTTCATGAGAAACTAAATGTTATGGGATCTGGAATGAAAAATATTTTTTTATGTTAATAAAATATTATCAATTTATGAATAAAACTATGCTTCCAAATAAGAAAAGTACGAAACAATATTATGTTGAGTCATTCATGAGGCAACATCCACATTCATTTAATATTTTCATTGATCCACTCCTCACTAAGAAATGGATCGGTACCATTTAAAAGATATTTTCTATTCTTCAGTTCATAAAAAATGTGAAAGTTATTATTGATGTTTATTATTTGTATGGTAAAACATATTAGTGGTAGACTCTTATCAATAACATAGATAATAATAATAAATTTAATCTACTAAGTGTGAAAATTTTAAATGATATTATTCAATATGTAATTTCATTATATTCTTTGTAAAAAAAGTTGAGAAATAATTACTTGCATTAGAGTGGAATGATGTTGAGTTTATTGAAACTTATGATGAAAATTTCACAATACTTGTGATGTATGCTTCTATTATTATCATCCAATATTAAAATAAGGTTTATTGATTCTTCCTCTATTTAAAACCAAGTCTTTAAACCATGTTATCCATAAGGGACTTCAGTAGCTATGATGAAATTGTTTGATGGGATATTAATGTAGAGATAGATATTATAATTATCCATCAATATCATGGTTTTGATAACAAAATAAAGATGGAATTCAATGGAATTTTAAAAACTAAGGATAGAAAAAGATTGGATTTCCTTTAGGATCTACGTTTGAGAGGAAGCATAAAAGAAATTTTCTTAAGGGATAAGGTAAATGTTTCAAGTGTGATAAATAAGTTCATCAACAAATAATAGGACAAAGAAGTGGGAATATGTTATTTAATGATGCTAATAGAGAGAAATAACCACCCATAATCCAGTGTTTTAAATGAATGGAGTTTGGTATTTATTTTAATTAGTTATCAAATTTAAATGTTAATTATGAAGATCGATTTAAATTTCTTCTTAATACCATATTAAAAGGGAAACCACATGTGATAACTATTCCTAATGAAGGTTATGACAAAAGTGTGGTGATAAAGTTCACTTACCATCCACTATAAGAGAACTAATATCTTATTTGATTTTTCATATTTCTACTCTTTTATATTTAAAGAATTTTGAAAGGTTACCAAATTACCACTTGAAAAATTAGATATTATATTAGTATCAAAAAACCCTTATGGTGTGATTATAAAATCCCAATATTAAGATACTTAATTGGTTAATATTTCCCCTAAAAATAGTATCATTATTCCTCTCATTGAATTAAATGTTATTTTGGTAATGGATTGGATTTATTTATATAAATCCTACCTCGATTTCACGGAAGGGAAGATTTGTTTAATATTACCAGCTAACCTTTTATTTCATATCTATGTGATGAACAAATGAACTTATGATGAAAAGTACATCCATTTTATGGGTCATTATTTCTATTAAAAAAACTATTTTATCTCATATGGCTGGGGAGAAACTCAATATTTATGATCTTCATGTTATGGGAGCTTTAATTGATGAATTTATAGAAGAATTTATGGGTCTTCTATAGAATCTTGAATTTGAGTTTTCAATAGAAATCATACTTGATGCTACACCAATTTCCAAGACTGCAAATATAATGGCCCTGATTGATTTATAATAATTAAATAAGAAAATGAAAGAGAATATTGAAAAAGTATTCATTCTTCCAAGGGAAATGGGTGCCCATAATTTGTTTTTAATAAGAATGATATATCAATGTGAATTTATATTGATTATCAAAAATATAATATGATCACTATCAAGAACATATATCCTCTACCCCGTATTGATGACTTGTTTTATTAAATCTTTGGAGCTCAATACTTTTACAAGATTGATATTGATTCTAGATATCATCAACTGAGGTTTACGAAGGAGGTTATACCCAAGACATAATCCTTTAATATTTATTGCAACAATCAATATATAGTGATATCATTTGGTCTTACTAATTCCCCATATATCATAATATATTTAATGAATGTAGTCTTTATAGATTACCTAGATTATTTTGGGTAAGTCTTTAAAGATGATATTATTATTCATTCAAATAGAAGATAAGGGAATGGAGATCACTTGGAGAGTGTATTTTATACCCTAAGGAAGTAGAATATTTATGAAAAAATTATGAAGTGTGAATTTTGGCTTCAAAAAATTTCATTCTGGGTCATATAATCTCTAGTGGGGGTATATTAGTAGACAGTTCAATGACAAAATTAATTAAACATTGGCTCAAACTAAGAACTTTGACTGAGATATATATTTTTCCGGGTTTTGATGGATATTATCAGTAATATTTGGAGAACATATCATGGTTATAGAATTCAATCATCATGATAACTCTTAATGGATCCAATTTCCTTTGGATTAATCTATGTCATCAATGTTTTATGGAACTTTACAGAAGGCTAGTCAGTGCACCTATACATACAATACCCTATTGTACAGAAGGGGTGGTAATCTATAAAAAATCATCAATAAAGGTATTTGGATGTGTTACCATGTAGAATTATATGGTGATAGATTATTCCTCATGATTATTGAAGTTCCATGTGAAACATTACCCAAATAAAGATTTGGAGTTAGGTGTGGTAATTTATGTATTAATGATATGGAGAAATTTTCTCTATGGAGAACGGTGTGACAAATATACTGATCACATAATTTTAAAGTATATTTTCAGTCCAAAAAATAGTTTAACATTACCTGAAGATGATGGTTTTAGATGATTTAAAAATATAATTGTTCAATACATTACCACAATGAGATAGGGAACAAGGTAGAATATACTCTCAGTCAAAAGGATCTTCCTTGCTTATCTATAAAGAGGATTAAAAAAGATCCAATAACTCTATATTTTCAAAGTATGTATATTGAAGTCATAAGGGGATGGGATAAATTTTATCTTTCTCAAATGAGTGTTCAACCATCTATCCAAGTAAAGATTAAAGTGTCACGTAATGGAGATGTAGAGATAAAAAAATAAGTTGAGAAATGTTACTAAGTTCCACCTAGATTGTGATGGAATAATAAGGTTCGGGAACTGTGCATGTGTCACATTAGAACATGATTTTAAGGAGATAATAAATGAAGCTTATAGTTCTTAATTATTTACTCATCCAACAAGTACCAATATGTATAGATAATTGAAGAAATATTTCTGGCAGGATGCAGTAATGAGAGATATTGCAGATTAAGTTTCTTAGTGATTGGAATGTCACCATGTTAAGGATGAAATATAGAAGTATATGGGGTTTTTATAAGAATTACTAATACTAGAATAGAAATAGGAAAATATCACCATGTATTTTGTCATAAAGCTCCAAAAAACATATAAAGTGTATAATGGTAGTTAAGGTTTAGTCTCCTTACAAAGTAAGCACACTTAATTTCCATTAGATAATATTTCTCTATTAATAAAATTACTCAGTTATAAATTATGAATGTTGTAAAATTTCATGGTGTACCACTATCAGTTGTATACTATTAGGATCTAAGATTTACTTCAATGTTTCAGAGAATATATTTAGTGATATCTGAATAGATATTTAAGGTTCAACACTTTTTATCATCCTTAGGAATAGGGTCGGTATGATTGGACCATTAAAACAACAGAAGACATGTTGAGATATTCTTCTATGGATTTCAAAGGTGGTTGGGATAAACACCTTCCTTTGGTTGAATTTTATTACAATAATATATTTTACTCCAATATTTATGTGTTTCTTTATGAGGCCCTCTATGGTAGGAAGAGCATAAATCCATCATTTTGGAATGAAGTGGGAAAAAATATTTTGGGAAATGATCTAGCTAAAGAAATTGTAGAGAGGGTTAGAATAATTCAATAACACCTAAGAGAATATTAGTGTTGGAAAAAAAGTTATACTAAAAATTTCTTGATGGATCTAGAGTTTTAATTCATGGATTAGGTGTTCCTATGAAAATCTCCCTAGAATATGGTGATGAGATTCAGAAAGAAAGGGAAACTAATTCCTAGGCATATCATTACTTTTAAAATTGTTGATCTTATCAGTATAGTGTCTTATATAATGGAAATTACACTGAATTTCTCTCAAGTTCATGATGTTTTCCATGTATCTCTCCTTAGTACATCTCTAATCCTTCACATGTTTTGAACTCATAGGTCATACCACTAGAGGAAGGAATTTTTTATAAGGGAAAACTAGTAGAGAGTAGTACTCATGGAGGGAACATCTATGAATCCAGACCACTAAAATATTCAAATTTTTATGGTGAAACCCCTAATTTGAAAAATCTATGTGGTAACTTCATGATGTAATGAGCCAGAATTAACATTATTTATTTGTATCAGCATGATCAATTACCTAGTAGAAATTCATGTTAAGAGGGGTAGAATGTAACACAATGATATTTTTATATAATATTTATATCTAAATAATTTTATTCATTCCATATCCTTTGTTCCACACAACAATGAGTTTAAATGAACCATGAAACATTGTTAAATTATCTTGTGTCTATTGTCGTCATGTTGTCTTATAGACATGTATAAATAGTAATAACTAAATTATGAAAATATATGTTCTGTACATTTATAAAATGAATTAAATTAACAAATAATTATATTGAATTATTTTAATTAAATTTATATGTTATTTAATTTATAAAATTTTATAAATATTCATGAATTTGTTTTAAGCATATGTTATAAATAAATATTGTTTTATGCAAAAAATGTATTTTTTTTCTAAAAAGCAGTTTTTTCAATTTTTTTGAACAAAATTTAAAATTAATTTATTCAATTTATAGGTTTTCCAATAAATAAAATGAATTAAATATTTTTAATTATATATTTAAAATTTGGTAAATAGGCCCCTTTTATTTTTGGTCAATATGAATAATAACCACAGTAAAATCTATTACCTCACTAAAGGGTGAATCAGGACAATCTAGATTGAAAATAAGTGATAAGTCCATAATTTGTCATCCTAATTCTTATTAGAAGAATGGAAATCGAAACATATGACATTTTTATTTAATATTTTTAGTCTAATGGACACTTTTCCTTGAAAATAATATATATTTCAGTTCAATCAAAGATAGTTACAAACTATCACTCTCTTAGTTTTAAACATCTTTATGTGTTCATATAGAAAAAACTCCTATTATAAAACAATATTATAATTCATTTTGGGTATAATAAAATTTTATTCCTGATTTTAACTTATTTATAATTTTTAACTATTATATAATTACAATAAATTCTTGTGCATCACTAATACAATGCTTAATTGATTAACAAAAAAAATAAAATGAGTTAGAAAATATTAAAATTTATATGATTGGGAAATTTGAAGTGTTAAAAGAATTTTAAAAGTTAATATGACATATTAGTGATGTGTTAAAATATTATATTCTAATTCATAATTTTTATTCTTGTCTTTTAATTCAAATGAAATTAATAGTGTAATAATTGAAAATAATGATATCTTATCAAAATAATAATTTTTTACATTATTTTAAAATCAGATTTTTTTTTTGAAAGAAGATAAGTTGATTATTATATGTTCTAAAATATTATAAATTGGTTATTGATTAAATAATTTCACCCTTATAAGTGAAAAATTACAACCCATTGATATTGAGAAAGTTGTTTTCATAGTCAAAACCAATATTGGTTACCTAAAATATATTCAAAATGATAAGGTTTAAAATGATACCAAAACATTTATAAATTATATTGGTTTATTTTATTTCCACCATAATATATATTAAATTTAAATAACTATAAATTTTGTGGAATGTTTCTAGAGAATTAATTTATTACGATTTAATTTTTTGAAAAATTCAAAAATTTCCCCTCACGTCAATTATAAATGGATGCGTCCTCCCTCACATTTTTACATTATTTTGGGCCATCTTGATTGAATAAAATGTACCAATTTTTCTTCTCTACACACCATGAAAAATTATATAGGTTCTTTTATTACCAAATTACTAACCCTAGATCCCTTTAGAGGAGTTTTAAATTTGTCGTTTCAAAGAAGATGTAATTTTCATAACTGATCACTTTATTTTCAACTATTACATACCACTTATAAATCAATGTTATTTTTTCATAAAATAATTTTTTTAGTAGCCTATGTGTGATGAAAAATTATTATTATTATGAAAAAACCATTATAAACCGTCTTTCCCATAAATTAAGAATTGAAGGTATCGTTCATGTGTACATTCAACTTACTATCTCCACATAAAGATACATTTCATTTTTCAACACCATATCTAAATGATGGTTATTATGATGGGTTTAATATTTATATATGATATTTATTAAAACATTATACTTATATAATCATAATATTATCTGTACATAATTAACATCTAATCTTTTGGGAAATTATAACATCATTGGTGCATACATGTGGACTATATAACACCCCATGATTTTATGGTATGTGTCTTCTTAAATAAATTTAATTTCTTTGATATCTTACACTACTCACAACACCAAGATTTAACTAAAAAATTATAATAATCATGATGTTAAAATGGAGGGAATGAAGAGTATTAACAATAATATAGAATTCATATATTATATACTCAATCAATTGTTTTTAATTTAATCCAAAATATTTTATAGGAAAAAGATAATAATGAATCCATTTTTACGTATTAAATGGCTATAATTTTAAAGGAAATTTTATAACCTTTTAATGGTGTGCTTATGTTAAAAATAATTTTTACACATTTATAAACTCTATTTTATCAAATAAACATTATTTTTGAAAGTGTAATATGAAAATTTACTTTGGTTAAAATTTTTTAATTTTTTGACATGTTTCTTATTTTTGATTACTAGTAAAAAAATACTACATTTTAATTTAAAATCGACTCTTCATAAAAATAATTTATAATGTTAAATTATAATTGAAATTGTTTTTAATGTAAAATTATTTCAACAATAAAACTATTAATTCAATTAAATTTGTTGGAATATTTCTTAAATTTAATGTGGATATAAAAAACATTTAAAACTTTTGCATGCTTTCACTTTTAAAACCCATTTTCTACCCCCATCTACGAAATTAATTTTAAATTAATTTTAACCAATTATATTTTTTAAAATTTGGGAAATGGATTCCGAATTTTTTATCCAAATTTGAAAATTTATTAAATTACCCGTTTTATTTTTGGAATATATGAATAGCAAACAAAGTAATTTTAATCACTATAGTTAAGGGTAAATCAGAAAATTAAGTGTAAAACATAGTGTTATAAATATTAGAAAATTACCCCAAAACTATTAATAATTTTATTATATGAGTTAATGTCAACCAAAATAATCCTTGGGATGATATTATGTCATCTTTTGTACACTTAGATGACATTAATCCGTTTATAGTTTTTATTTTAATAAAAATTTAATATGATAAACTCATGTTTCTAATAAGAATTACATTTTTATAGGTGGTTATTTAGAACATATCTTCGACTATAAATAGTTATTTGAAATCTAAAAGTATTATCTTCATAACATTATTTCATATCTTTTAAGTTTTCAAAGAAAATTATACATTTCCTTTTGATTTAATAAAGTATTTTTCAGTCAAGACTCTTCATGGAATTCTCATTGCAATAAATATGTGTTGGGAATTCCCCTTTATGAAACATAATTTTGCTTCATTTTTCGAACATTTCATCATAACTATGGTTGAATTTGATATAAACCTCAGTATGTAATTACATTGAAAATACGATGCAAAAATTTACTGCATGAAGAAGGATATAATAATTTGTGAGGTAGATGTAGAATTCCTTATCATTATAGATGAAACTTAATCATATGATTATTTTCAAGATTCACCCCCATTAGCTCTTCTGAATGAAATTTTTGGGGAGTAGGAGAAAAATACTTCAATGGATGAAGTAAGTGATCTTCAAATTGAGTATGTAAGTCATGAACCTTCCTAGTAGGGCCCATGCCACAACTTCCCAAGCCTGCTACCAATAGGCTAGGGGCTGGTGACTAGCACCATGTAGGCATATCACTAACATGGGATGCATTTCCTATGTACCTGTATGCACACACACATCTCCAAGCCCAAAAAATGATGAATTGTAAAAAGGTCCAAATACAAGACCACAACAAAGTGTTTTTAATAAGATACAAAATTGGAAGTAAAGGTACTTGGAATACTTTTTGAAATTCATAGGAAAACACCTCAGTCCTTATGGTATCACTAAGAACAATCTGGTCCTGGTGTGCCTAGGACTCCATCAAAAGGTTGATCGTCTGCACAAGATACGACACATGAGGACAAATCCCATGTAGGGGTGAGTATAAAAATACTGAGAAGGACACCACGAATCCATAAAGAAATACAACAAAGGAATATAAAAAATTAAATAATGGTCATCTCTACACAAATATATATCTACAACACATATAAAAATAATATCCATATATACTCATGAGAAATACCGCACCATCAAGCGGTCAGAACCAACTATTGGACACTGCATTCTTTTTGAAGCACGCTCATTCTAAGAGAACTCACTCCTAAATACATGATATCATTAGAGACACTCAAAACGAGGTCTATCTCATTTACGCCCTACCCAAAGAGGACATTTTGGTTAGTGAAGACTATAATTCATAGAGAGGGGGTCACGCCCAAATTTGACTGGGTGACACCACATATCGCACCTAGACCCATTGTGGGATACCATGTACCCAATATAGATCAACCCACTGTATATGAGATCACACTCAAACACACAAGGGAACAACACTGACCCTAATGATGCGGCCCACTAGATAGAGGATCAGAACCCTACTGAATAAGGTTACATGATTCCACAAAATCCACTTAGAGTAACATAGGATTGTACTCCAGACTTGAGCAGGCATACTAATCTATATATTTGACACAACCTCTAGAGGATTTTAAAATACAGGGTTGTGGATGTAATACTACAATGAACCATGAAAGTAAGGACCAAGGGAACAATCTCAAACTATAATGGTTACCACTTGTCCAAAAAATGACTATCTCTACATCAGGGTGTCAGTGCCATAGAAAACTTGTCAATTGGGATCTCTGTTTAGGAGATATTCTCGTATGAACGAAACCACTCATAGGCATATCGGGGCCTACAGACATACCAACTTGGTAGGTCTAAACTAGCATCATGGTCGATCGTGCATATCATCCATGTAGTCATTGCGCCCGAAGTCGTCTTTCATGGTCGACGGTCATAGTCATCCTTTGTGGTCGATCATCATAATCGTCCTTCATGGTCGACCATTATGCTTGTCCTTAATGGTCTACTATCATAGTTGACCATAATGGTCAAACTCCATAGTCGATCTTGTGGTCACTACACCCCATAGAAGCTAAAGTTCATATGTCTCCCAGCTAACCACTGCCGTCGACCATTGCCTACTTCCTCTTGGTGACCATGGGTTCAATCTTATTTCGAACCAGTTCTTGGGATGATCAATTTTATAGACCTGACCCACCTATCCCGACCAACCATGGCCCATCCTGCTCCACTTGGGTCCACTCCACTTGGCTTGTTCCGCCTTGGTCTTCTCTGTATGGCCTACTCCACTCAGCCTGCGTCCCACACAACTCACCACCTTGTTCTCAATTGTCATCTCGCCTCCTTCACCGCCACCGATTTCACATTGCCACCACCTCTACATCGCAGTCTCTAACACCATCTCACGCTGACTTCGTGCATGACCACCACCAGCACACCCACTGCATGTGGATCTACAACTGTGTGTCACCGCTGGCTGCCAGTCACTAGTGCTATCTCGGTGGTCCTTTTTATGGAATATTGAGTCTCCTAAAATGCCCAAAAAATGAACAATACTAGATATGATCTCTTTGGGTCCTGATATGTATAGATCCAGCCTTATTTGTCAATTCACCTCAAATCCGAGAGTTTTATTGTTCTTAGAACCACCAGACAATGTCGATCTGGGAAACATGGGTTTCCAACGTTGAAGAACATAGGGATAAAATAACAATAAATAATGTTTCAACATCATTGTATAGGGTTTCATGGAAAAAGATTTGGATTGGATAGTTTGGGTTAGAAAACCAGAACAAATCAGTCTCGATAATCCTGTATATAATCTCATCATGTAAATATGACTGAATCATAGATCAATATATTCGTTGATGGATCCAATGTAATTTTTTAATTAAATAATGGGAAATGAAAATTCAGATAACAAGTCCAAACTCAATTCAGATAGTTTGATGATGAAGATAGGTCATCACGTCATTCTCTTTGGCATGTTCCTTAGAATCCAAGGTGTGCAGGTCATAAATTCATGATATGTCACCATAACTTGAGAGAGAATCCTCAATGCTCTCTCAAATGGTTCTCCAAGGTTTCTAGGGTCATATAAATAACCATGGAAATTCTTCATAATAATATTTTTAAATAGTTTCTACTGCTTCATCAACAAAATAATTTTTGTTAAATTATTTTATTCCTATTAAGTCCATGAAAACATTTTCCCAAATGACCCCCTTAGAATAATGATATGTCTCGAATAGTGTAAATCTAAAATTATAAGCTCAACAGTCCCATCATTTTTTGATACGAGAATCCTTTTCTGAGTTATTACACTTCTTTAAGAAAACCACATGCATGTTCAATTGAAAAGAATAATATTTTTAAAACATTTATTCTGGATCCAATGAGCCTCATAATTGTACGATGTCTTAGTGCCTGTTCTTGAAATTAATCCACATAATATCAAAAAATAGTACAAGTAAAATCCAAGACGTTAAATTCTCCCCACCTTATTGATTTGTATTCCCAAATTCAAAAAACAAGCACTACACAAACAGATTAAAGTAGTAAGAATAAATCTGATCGTCCCACTCCCATGAGAACTCCTGGAGATTCTCGCGCTACCAATGAACATTCTCTAGAGGAATTGACTATAGAAAAAGGATCTTCTCCTATCTATCCTAGATCTACATTGGGTAATCAACACAAGTCACTCCATCCTCGATGTACATCTTTCCCTAGTCGATTGTGTGTGATGGGTCTTGCACCCACCTCCTCAACTGTGAAACATGGAATACATCATTTGATCGATCTAACTATAGTGGTGGAGCCAAGAGGAACAACACCTCACCAAAAATATGTAGTATCTAGAAAGGGCCAATGAACCTCCAATATAGATTTCCACTTTTTCCAAATAGTTGGAATCCCCACCATGGTGAAACATTAAGGAATAAATATTCTTTTTCCTTGAACTCCAAAGGAATCTTCCTCCCATCAATATAATACTTAGGATGGCTATGCACAGTCTTCATCCACTACTATATGATCTTCACCATCTCTGTAGTAGCTCACACCTACTCTTGGAACATGAGTTCTAACTCTCCTAGGTCAGTCCATTAATTTCATGAACTGAAGGGTCGCTCGTAAAAACCCTAGAATGGTGACATAACAATGGTGGAATGATAATTGTTTTTATACAAACTCCACCAGTGGTAGTTAATCCTCCCAAATATGGAAATACTATAACTTGATTTCCCACAATAAATCCTACTGAACATGAAGGGTCTTCTCAGTCTAGACATCGTTCTATGGGTGAAACACTATTCTCAAGTGTTACTCAGTCAAAAATAACTTTTGTAATCCCTTCCATAACCAAGACGTAAATCATGAATCATGATATGAAAATATCATCGATAGAAATACAAGGAGTCGAACTATCTCTTATACGTAGAGGCATCACAATCTCTCTACTGAAAATTGCTCCCAAATAGCCAAAAAATTGTCTGACTATGAGAGTCAGTTAAAAATCACCCAAATAGCATTGTGTCCCATGGAAATACCTGATAAACTCTTATAAATACTATCGATGTCCTATCGCACATCCATTATAACACCTCGAGGGGCTGAGCTAAACCTACTGAAACCTAGTACATAGCCTTAATCTACTGAAAATTAAGGCATCTAAAGAAAAACTCTACAACTCCTTCATCCCTAGCCATAAGAACTGACGTATGAGGTTATGGTAAATCTTAACCACACCAAGATGTGCTGAAAAAGGGAATTATTAAACTCCATTAGAACCTCCTCCCATAACAACACTGTTACTACTGTGCATCCTATGAAAAAACAACGTGCTCCCCACCTATTAGATATCCACCAAGAGTATGCCTTATGAAGGTCTAAGCATGTATGGTCTCGCACTCGGTATCCCCATGTTGTGCATCCCGGACTTGCTTTAAGAGAGAAGGGGTGACAACCATTGACTACAGGTAAGATTCTCCATCTAAATCCATAAAGGATAAATGAAATGAGTTCAACTACTTCAAAACCTTGTTAAAAAACTATGTACTAGATCTCCTACTGAAAGAATCTTCTACCATGTTACCCTTCTTAGGAGTATATAATGTCTCAAAGATATATCACTAGATAAAATATAGCAATCACTATTATCCCATGTTCAGATCCTTTTGAGATATGATATACCTAACTCTTGTGATTTGAGTAGAGGATAAAATTCCCACCCATCAGGTAGTGTCTGCACATATTCAATTAAAATACTACTGCTGCTAACTCATGAACATGATTCATGTAATTCTGCTCATGCGGTATCAACTAGTGTGAATAATAAGAAATAACCACTTTCACCTACATCAGGACATAACCGAGCTCATTCCTTGATAAATTTCATAATTCTACGTACTTGACACCTTCTTCTAGTAAATTTAGAATGGGAGTGCCCTTCATCATCTACCTCATCTCTAGAAAGCACTAATGAAACTTCTCTTTACAGAAGAAAGGGTTTCCCCTTTCATGTAAAAGTGGTCAAGGGTGCTTCTACTCTAGAGAAGTCTGGTCAAACCTCTAATACTACCATTAAAATCCATAGAAACCCCACACCTCGGTAACATTCATTGGTGGATCCCATGAAATATCTTCCATAACCTTCATTGGATCCACTGCAACACCATCCTATGAGATAATGTGTCCCATTAAATTTACTTCCCAAATCAAGAACTGACACATTGAGAGCTCCCCATAGTGGTTGTGCTCCCAGTGTGTGTCCAAGACCATCCTCAAGTGACTCACATTCCCCTTATTGAACACCAAGTACAATAGGACATCATCAATGATCACCAAAAAGAACCAATCTATGTAAGGCTGAAAGATCTGGTTCATGAGTACCTTGAATACTACTAGGGTTTTCGTCATGCCAAACAAAATTACCATCTACTCATAATGACTTTAACAACATCTGAGGTTTTTCATCATAATATCCCTATCGCGTACTCACAACTAGTGATAACTTGATCGTAGTTTGATCTTTGAGAACCATCAGGAACCTTTAAACTGATCAAGGATTTCATCGATCCTTGATAGTGGAAACATGGTCTTTATTGTCACCTGGTTTAAGTGATTGTAATCCAAAAATAACCTCAAGCACCAATCTTACTTAGAAAATAAAATTGGGGCTGCCCAGGGTGAAACACTAGGTCTGAAGAATCCCTTCCTTTGAAGGTCGTCCAAATGTATCATCATATCATGAAGCTACTAGGGAGCCATCTGATATGCTGGTGTAGATATCAGGGTTGTCCCAAGGTGTAGATCAACGAATAAGTCAATATATTTATGGGGAGGTAATCCTAAAACAAATTCAGGGAAGATGTCCTCATACTCTTCCACCACATTAGGAAACTAAGGACTCATATTGTCACGACCCGTCCCCCGGGGCCTGTGCCATGACTACCCCAAGCCTGCCTTCCATAGGCCAGGGGATGGAAACTAGAACTAATGGTGTATTCCCTAAAACTGGTAGGGAATTACCTTTATAACCTCTAAGAACACGTAACCAAGTACACGGAAAGATAGGAACACAAGTAAACAAAACTGAAAATTGAGTGAGTGCAGTAAGAGAAGGGGGCCAGAATACAATCCCAACTGGAAAGTACAAGTACAACTATGATACAATATAACTGAAGAAAAGGGAAATACATCTACTGGATCGTCCACTGAGGTACCTAATTGAAGGGTACGTACAAATTTCATCAATAGCACTCCACATCCACCTGTCTCCTCTGCATACCGACACGTCGTATGGTCCACCTCCGGGCACCATCCAGTTCCGGTACTCTCAGCCACTATCAGCACTCTCCATCATCTGCATCCCACAAAACATGGTGCGGGCATTTCCCGTGCAAGGGTGAGTATAACAATACTTATTAGGGACCCCGAGACCCTCAAGGTCTGAAAAAAACCACCAAGGATAAACCACAAAGTATGAAATCAACATATAACCCTACTTTGGTATATGCACATACATATACCTAAGTTATCAAGTAATCCATCTCAAACATGAGGAAAACAGAGAGACACTGAATCATCTCAAACCAAGATTTATTCTAGGGGTAGTAACAAGTAACATCCCCAATATCATCATCAAATAATTCAGCTACTAGAGAACCCTTTCTCTATCGAGTATAGTTGGCCCACCACATATCCGAGAGGTTCTTCCCACTAATCTTGGACTGCTGAGGTACTCATCCTGTCGAGTATCATGGGTCTGCTGTGTCACACAGAGGCGCTCCCCACCATGGGTCTACCATGTCACATAGAGGTTCTCCCCCTCATGACTTACTAAGGTACTCCTCATGTCGAGTGTCATGGGTCTACCGCATAACACAGATGTGCTCCCCCTCATAGCCTACTAAGTTACTACTCTTGTCGAGTACCGTGGTTCTACCACATCACATAGAGGTGCTCCCCACTAGGCTTGTCAAGTCACTCCGAGTCGAAATGGTCACAATCGTTATGTCTTATCCACCTACTTGGTTCCCACACTGTGCTCGCTCGTCTCTAGGAGGATCCACTGCACAAGCTACTAGTCAATACTACAACTACCATGAATTCCCATGAATAAGCATCTGAAAGGTCTGCCACATCATAGGCATCTCAACGCAATAGACAACACATCAATCGGACGCCCGGTCTGTGAGTTATTAGTTTTTTAGTCCCGGAGGCCCGGTTGGATTCGTGATCGATCCAAACTGACCATTAGCCATCTTAATCCGAAACTCCATTGAGGTATACTCAATGGGACCGTCTTGCTCCAAGATTTCTAGCACCACTGATGGTTCGTCAAACAGACGTCTGGTGCCAATGTTATAGCAAAAAGGATATAATTGGCTTGTAATGGGACCAGGCCCGGTCTGACCCGGTCGGACATACTCGGCCCGACCAAACCCCAGCCGACCCAATTTGGGTCGACCCAGCCCGCAGTGTGGCCTGGGCCGTTGGGTTCGGCTCAGCCTGCTGGGTCTGGCCCGGCAGGCCGCGAAGGGCCGCAGAGAGTGTCGTGAGGGTGCATGGCTGTTGGGCAGTTCGGTTGGGGGAGATAGTGCGACTGTGGGGCGACGGTCGTCCGGTCGTGGGACGACACCTCGGTCATAGGGCAGTGTGGATCCACGGACGGCGGTAGGGGCTGCGGTCGGCGTGGAGGCCACAGTGGCCACGGGGTGGCCCCATTGCGTCATTGCCTTCGTCGCGGCCAGCAGTGGTGTCGGCAGCCGTTCTCATGCCCCAACCATGGATGGTTTCCATCCTCCTCTATCAGGAAGAATACCATAAAATTTGTGGAAGGGTTGGGCCATGTTTTTTTGGCCCATACCCTCCACGTTATGGTGTTATCATATGGCTCATCAAGAACACAAACATTAATGTCAAATCCAATCCTCCCGCAATGATTGCTCCCAACCCGAAAAGGAAATAGAAGGGGTGTACATGGGATGTGATAAAAAAATAGAAAAAAATGCCTACCTCATTCGCTTGATGACGTCGATGAGGTTGCGAGGAAGAAGAAAAATTATTGGGAAAATACTGACGTCAGTGTTGTATGTGTTTTCCTCTATTCCTAGTTCGTGCATCGTTGGAGATCCTTCAACATAGTTTGGAGAATAAATCGTTGAAGGAGAGGCATTATTCATTCGCTTTATTCATTGGAGAGATTTTCTCCCAAAGCTCCCCCTCTCCCAATTCCACCAAAATGGAATGGCAGCCGCAAAATAATATATTTTTAGATCTATAATGTTTGTTGGCATATAATTCAAATTGGGTTAATTAATCTCATAGGTTTCCATAATTAATGTGGTGAATTGGATTAATTTTTGTGGTGGAGGGTTGGCACAATTAATATTTGAGGAGTTGAACATGCTCTCCCACATTTAATGAGGAAGTTGAGGGGTTTAGTGTAAGGGTTGGTGTCCTCAAAACCAACTATTTTGTACTTTCATTACATGAATGTTCACTTATTTTATATTGTTCATTTTTTTGCATGACTATAATATAATAATGTCCTAGAATATTTGTTGCATTAATAAGGTCATAGAAGATCCCCGCTATGATGAGAACCATGAAATGATATAACAATATTCTTAAATAAAGTTCTGTGGTTGGATGACATACTATGATAGGACACATAGTATACAGACCGTCATGTGCGAGTACTCGTAAGAAGACGAGACTCTATCTCATGGAGTTCACAATTGGTAATCTCCAAGATGGGAGATTATGAGAACATACCCGCTATAACGACCCATACTTTACATACATTGTTAATACTTCAAAATTGAAGCACACTTATTACAACATATAACAAAACCACGAATGGACCGTATAGGTATAATGTCTTTAGAAACTGGGAAACATAAACAAATGGTTCATAAAGCATCAACTTTTCCTCCCACTTATTTCATCATATCTAGAGTCCCTTTTTGGCATATCCTACTTAATAACCTTCTTCCTAACCTGGGGAAATAAAACATACAAAAGGGTGAGCTCAAATGCTCAGTAAGGGTAAACAAAAGAAAGATCAATCACATTGCATACATAAGCACATAACTTTTGGAAATCTTACCCTGCAAAAGAGATCATAATTTCATAAATGGGATAAATCATTGCTGTGAAATTTAATCACAATAATCATAACTTAAAACATGAAACTTTGTGGAATACACACATAATCATAGAGAATCATTTCTTGTTAGTCAAGACTCATTTCCAAGACTATCTTAGTGGACAAAGTCCCTTTCTAAACCGAGTCACCCTCGTTTCAGTCATGTTTCACTGAATCGGTATAACCTACCCTTCCAGCCATGTCTATCTCATGAGATATAAAATCTTTACCCAATGCATTGGAGGGAGATATAGGTCCCACCCATCTCATAATGATACCATTCTTATGTGTGCCACAAAATCATAAACCATACATCATAGCATAACTCATGTAATAAAAATGGGAATCATAAACATCATAAAAAAATTCATATAATATAAAGGAATTCATAAAAATAATTCCTTCTCAACATAATCAAATCAATGTAATAATAGGGATAAAAACAGAACCCTTTATTATCTTAGATGGAAAATAATTTTGATAAAACACTTGAACTTCATTCTTGAGGAAAATATCCTTTCTACTTCAAAAACACTTTTCCTATCTTAACATGTCGTAAAATTATATAATAAAAGAAGTTGATTAAAAATAAACTTGAAAACTTGTAAAGGAATCTTCTTGGAAATAATGTTTTAAAAATCCATTCATGCCGTATAAGTTAAAAAAAACATTCTTCGTACTTTTGTCAGAAAAGTCAAAAAGTACCTCGTACGAAAAACGACAAAAGATTCCTTTCATATATTTTACAAAAAACTTACCGAAAGGTAAACTTGGATATAAACTATTGTAGAAGGATGGAAATAATATTAAATATTTAGGGAACATGGATGTGGATGATAAAATACACCCCAGTAAATTCTAAAGTATAAACAATCTCGGATAAAAATGAGATTGTGACATTTCCCTTACCTTAGGTCCGACTTGCTTTGTAAGTGTCTGAACCTCCTGTATAATGATTTAAATAATGTTATTGACTTATTCCAGAATCATACTTATTTTTTTGATATCATATATGGTCATATTCTTAGCTTCTTAGTAGTAATATTTCATTGCTACTTGTTATTCGGGTGTTTATAACTTTTTGTTCTTATGCGTGTTTTGTCGAATAAATTCTTATTCTTCTCTTTAGGTTATAGATACCTAATTTCCAGATTTGTATTAGTGTAATATATATCATATTCATTCATTCAATTCATTTATATAATCATTATGAAATGAAGATCATGTCGAACGAGTCGCATCACATCGTGGAGACGGTATTCCGTTCGTACGCACGGGTGATGATATCGTTCCTATGATCGTGGAATTGTATTGGAGTGTATGTATACTATTTCAGAATCATTATCACTTTATAATAGTCATATATAGTCATTATATACACCATTATACCAATCCAAGTACGGTGGTGGTGGAAAATAGATTACACCACGGCGTGGAGACGGTATTCCGTACGTACGCACACGCGGTGATTTCTTTTTCCGTAGGATGGATAGATGGTTAAATAAGGTTGTTTAATAATTATAATAACATATCAGTATATGAGTGATACTGACGTTATTACTTCATAATGAAACAACCTAAGAAGAAGAAGTGGAAGAAGAAATAAAGATGAAAGAATCGGTAATGGGCTTTACCTCTTCTTTGACGTGCTTCTTTGAGACCTCCTTTTAGGGCACTAAAATGAGTCTTTAAAGAAGACCAGAACCTCTAGGATGTCTCTAGGTAAGTGGAGAGGAGAAAGTGGCAGGGGTTGGCCGAGCTTGAAGGCTCAATGTGGTGTGAAGAAGAGGGGGAGGAGGTGCCCTTTTATAAGGGAGGAGAGAGGCACCTTTGGAATAACTAAAAATATTATTTTATTATAAAGTCAAGTTCGGTTTTAAATAGCTCCAAATTGATATATTTAGAAGCTAAGGTGGGGATGGGTCGAAAGCCTCTCATCCAATAGAATTTAGACAATTTTAGGTTCCTATTTTAACCTTATCATTTAGATTTAACATTAAGTTAAATAATTTTACTTTTACCATGTCTTCTTGTGTTCTTATACTATAAGGTTAATAAACTTACTATAAGCAGCCAAAAGAACCCCAATTTGTTTATTATTAATATATATAAACTTATCTAAGTAATTTGGCGTAACATTATATTTTTAGGAATAAAATAACAATTACTAATATAATATTTGTTTTAAAAACTATTTTATGTCAATTTTGACACTATTTAGTAATTTATTTTTCTGAAAATCATAACAGAATGATTAGTTCAAAAAAAGTTAATTAAATAAATACTAACATGTCATATTAACCTAGAAAATTATTGGAATTCATAAAAAGTCTCAAATTACATTTATTTTGGTGTTCATAACATCAATTATGTCAATATTTCATTAATAAAATAATTACTGCATCATCATTTTGTCATAAATAAAATAACTTATTTAATGTCTAAAAATTACAAATAAAATACCATTATGTAGGAAGTCTTTTCAGATTTCTAATGAATATTTATAGTCGAATTTATCTTATGTAGAACCTCATATTAAAAATGTTTTAGTTATTAAACATTGATTTTAACTATTTTAACTATTCATTAAATAAAATAATATTAAATGTCATAATCTAATACAAGTGGGCCTAAATGGTCATATTATATTCATACGGTTGTTTTTGGTCGAATTAAACTTATCCAATAGAATTAGGACATGTGTTAGGGTAATAGTAATATCATATTTACCCTTAGTTACCCTATTTACTATTAACCGCGGTAAAAAAAAGTAAAAAGTTACTATTTAGCAAAAATTATTTTCATCTCATTGAACCACATTTTAGTCCTTGATATTAACCGTGTCTCTCGGATTTTCAAAATTCCATTCACAGAAGCGGTAAAATTATGTTTTATGAAAAATTCAATTTTTTTAACTACCACTTAGTGGTTTCACTATTCATCAAAAATTGAAAGTTTTTAGAAAAATACCAAAATTTCACCCTAGGCTAATTTCGATATTCTGAATCCAAAAATGAAGTCCATTTTGAAAAATAAAATTTATAAAATTTCAGAAAGTGGTTATTACTATTCATAACGGCTAGTTTTAATAATATTTTAATAGCACATCGTTGTTTAGTGAAACTCGGTATTGCGTACGACACACGCTATTGAGGAAGGTCGCGATTTCGTGTAAAGCAAGCCAAGCAAGCATTGTGTAGAAAAATATTCCTTTGATGATTTATATAACATAAAAGTCTCGGGTGTTACATTCTACCCCCCTTAAAATGAATTTCTCCCTCGAAATTCGTCACTTTGTAACAAACAGATGAGGATACCTCTCCCTCATCATATCCTCAAGCTCCCATGTAGCTTCTTCTAATTGGTGGTTCCTCCATAAAACTTTCACCAATCGAGTGGTCTTGTTTCGTAGGACTTTTTCGCTACGATCTAGAATCTCTATTGGTTGTTCTTCATAAGAATTATCTTGCTCCAGCAGTACAACTTCTGAGCTGAGTACATGTGAAGGATCAGGTATGTACTTTCTCAGGAGAGATACATGGAACACATCGTGAACTTGAGAGAGATTTGGTGGAAGCACCAATCGGTAAGCTACCTTCCCAACACGATCCAGTATTTCGAAATGACCGATATATCTAGGTCTCAACTTCCCCTTCTTTCCAAATCTCATAACTCTCTTCCAGGGAGATATTCGTAAGAACACTTTATCACCCACTTCAAACTCTAGGTCTTTTCTTCGGTTGTCGGCATAGCTTTTCTGTCAACTCTGAGCTGCTCTTATGTGTTGTTGAATAGATCTGACCTTTTCTGCCATTTCATCAACGAGATCAGGTCCTAATAGATTTCTTTCCCCAACTTCATCCCAGCAAGTTGGAGTCCTGCATTTCTTTCCATAGAGAGCTTTATAATGATCCATCTGAATACTGGAGTGAAAGCTATTATTATAAGAAAATTCCACCAAAGGTAGGTGTCGATCCCAACCACCTTTTAAATCCATAGAGCAAGCTCTCAACATATCTTCTAGAGTTTGAATTGTTCTCTCAGACTGACCGTCTGTCTGAGGATGATAAGCAGTGCTGAAACTCAACTCTGTATCCAGAGTATGCTGAAGACTTCGCCAGAACTTTGAGGTAAATCTCGGATCCCGATCAGATATAATAGAAATTGGTACTCTATGCAATCTTACCACTTTCTTTACATATATCCTGTCAAGCTGATCCAGAGAGAAATTCTCTCTAATAGCAATGAAGTGTGAAAACTTTGTAAGACGATCAACTATGACCCAGATAGCATTATTGCCTTTGGATGTTTTAGGAAGTCCTGTGACAAAGTCCATAATGATGTTTTCCCACTTCCATTCGGGTATGGGTAATGGTTGTAACATCCCCTTAGACTTCTGTCTCTCAGCTTTAACTTGTTGACAAACCAAGCATCGAGAGACATAATCATCCACATCTCTTTTCATGCCATCCCACCATAAGTAGTCTTTCAGATCCCTATACATCTTCGTGCTTCCAGGATGAATAGAGAATGAAGAACTATGAGCCTCATCCAGCAGCTCCTTCTTTAATTCGGGGATGGGAGGAACACAAACCCGATTCTTGAACTTTATTATCCCATCACAATCAAGGTTGAACTCAGGAATATTTCTCACCTTCTTTTGTAACTCGACATCTTCTTTCTGTGCCTCTTTAATCTTCACATGTATAGATGGTTGAACATTCATTTGAGAAAGATAAGATTTTTTCCCTTCCATTATAATTCCAAGATCCATCCTTTGTAAATCCATAAATATTGGATCTTTTGTGATCCTCATCATGGATAAACTAGCATGGTCTTGTCGACTTAATGCATCTGCCACCTTGTTTTCTTTCCCAGGGTGGTAATGGATTGAGCATTCGTAATCCTTAATCAGCTCCAACCATCTTCTTTGATGCATATTCAGCTCCTTTTGTGTGAAAATATACTTTAAACATTTATGATCAGTATAAATATCACACCTTTCACCATAAAGATAATGCCTCCAAATCTTTAATGCAAAGATTACCGCAGCTAACTCCAAATCATGTGTTGGGTAATTTTGCTCATGGATTTTCAACTGTCGTGAGGCATAAGCTACCACCATATCATTTTTCATAAGAACAAACCCCAATCCCTTCTTGGATGCATCACTATAGATCACAAACCTTTCTTCACTACAAGGCAGTGTGAGCACAGGTGCACTGGATAACCTTCTTTTCAACTCCTTGAAATTCTCTTCACATTCTTCCATCCAGAAAAACATAACTCCTTTTCGAGTCAACTTGGTGAGTGGATTAGATAATCATGAAAAATCTTTCACAAAACGTCGATAATATCCAGCCAAACCAAGAAAACTTCGGATCTCAGTTACTTTTGTTGGTCTCGAACATCTTTCGATAACCTCTATTTTTCCTGGATCCATAGATATCCTCTCTTTTGAGATTATGTGACCCAAAAATGCAACTTTTTAAGCCAAAATTCACACTTGGTAAATTTGGCATAAAGCTTCTCCTTTCTCAGGGTCTTTAATATAATTCTCAAGTGATCTTCATGTTCTTCCTTTCTCTTTGAATAGACAAGAATATCTTCTATAAAGACTACCACAAATTGATCAAGATAGTCTCTAAAGACTCTATTCATCAGATCCATGAAGATAGCAGGGGCATTAGTAAGACCAAATGGAATCACTATAAATTCATAGTGTCCATACCTTGTACGGAAAGCCTTCTTTGGTATATCCTCCCTTTTGACCCTTAATTGATGATACCCTGAATGAAGATCAATCTTGGAAAAGTATTGAGCTCCGCGTATTTGGTCAAATAAGTCATCAATGTGTGGGAGAGGATATTTGTTCTTGATAGTGATCTTGTTAAGTTCTCGATAATCAATGCAGAGTCTCATTGATCCATCTTTCTTCTTAACAAATAGAACATGTGCTCCCCAAGGTGATGCACTAGGGCGTATGAATCCCTTATCAAGATTCTCTTGGAGTTGCTTCTTCAATTCCTGCAACTCAATTGGGTCCATTCTTTAAGGTGTCTTTGAAATAGGCAAAGCACCCGGTACGAGTTCTATTGAGAACTCAACTTCACGATTTGGTGGAAGTCTCGGTAATTCCTCCGGAAAGACATCATCAATATCCCATACAATGGGAATATTTTTAATCGTGAGTTTCTCACCAACCATTTGAGATAAATAACCTTCATTTAGTGCAATCAAGACCTATAAGATGGAATAAATTTCCACTGGAAGGTTATGTTCATCCTTGCATTGATAGACGATCATGGATTGATCTGGAATATGAAATGTGACTTAACTTATTTGGAAATTGATATGAGATACATATAAAGAGAGCCAATACTTGCCAAGAATCACATCAAATTCCACTATAGGAAGGATCACCAGATTTTCAGGAAGCACTTTCCCACAAACTTCGATCAGAGAAGAATTATAAACTTTTGATGCGACTGTTGTTCCATTAGGTGTTGTCACAGCTAACTCAACATCTAATTGTTGAGGTAATACGGTGATACCCTTAGAAAATTCTTCAGAAATAATAGAGTGGGTGGATCCAGAATCAAATAAAACATTTCCTACTTTAGAGTGGATGGTAAGTGTACCTTTCACCACATCGTTATCGTACTCCACATCACTGATAGAAATTGCATGTGACTTTCCTTTGTATTTAGCCTTAAGAGTTTGTTGACGTCAACCATCATCATCAACCCTTGGATTAGGGCATTAATTGGCATAATGACCCATCTCCTTACACTTGAAACATTGAAGTGTAGTAGGTTCATTCTGTGTATCCCTTCCTTTGTTTGCATCATTAGACATCTTCTTCCCATCATCGTGGCATTCAAATTCCCGATGACCTTCCTTTCCACATTTGAAACATTTACTTGTCCCTTTAAGACAACTCCCTCCATGTTTCTTTCCAAACTTTGAGCATAAGGGAAATCTCTTCTTCTTTTCAGTGTGCTGTTTAGATTTTCCTTTGAATTCCATTTTCCTCTTCTTATCAAACCCATATGACTGATGGGTTACTCCAATCTCCATCTCGACTTTGAGAGCACATAGAACGATTTCCTCGTAGCTATTGAAGTCCCTTTTGGCTAACACCCTTCGAAGACTTGGTTTTAAGCCACTAAAGAACCGATCGATATTACTCTCAGGTTGGATAATAATAACTGAAGCATACCTTGCAAGTCTTGTAAAATTTTCTTCATAGGTACCAACAGATTCATAATCCTTTTGCTTCAGTTCAAGAAACTCTTTCTCCAACTTTTTTCGGAGAATACGAGGGAAGTACTTATTGCAAAATAAGTTCTTGAACTCGTCACATTCCATGGACTCAATTTCATCTATTTGCCTCGTATTCTTAATAAGATTCCACCATTGATCAGCATCTCCTTCCAAACGATACACTGATAGGATGACTTTATCATGTTCAGAACATTTAAGAACTGAAAACATCTTTTTAGTAGTACTAATCCATTGTTCAGCAACTAATGGATCAGTAGACCCGCTGAAAGAAGGTGGACGCTGTCTCATGAAGGATTCAACAGAATGTTGCTCCTTCCTTTGCTCGTTTGGAAGTCCTTCATGATTCATAGCTTGAGAAAGTTGTGTGAGCATGGCTACAAGATTTTGCATTCCAGCTCCCATAACGTTTGGTTGCTCAGGGGGACAATTATTGCATTGCCTGTCGCATTCCGCGTTAACACGATTCCTTCGGGTTCCAGCCATTGACTAAAACCAAGAAGAATAGTGTGAGCAACACTAATTATAATAGGAAAACCACATAATCAAGAATAAAATTTCACCCTTAAGGTTTTATACGAGGTTATTCATGTCCATTTCTAAAACACTAAGATTGTGTTCTATGCTTAGACTTATCCTTAGGGTTCTTACTAAGGCTTTCACATCCTAGTTTCCAAAGGTTTACTATACCTTTCCTCTGATACCAAATATAACGACCCATACTTTACATACATTGTTAATACTTCAAAATTGAAGCATACTTATTACAACATATAAAAAAACCACGAAAGGACCGTATAGGTATAGTGTCTTTAGAAATTGGGAAACATAAACAACTGGTTCATGAATAATCAACTTTGCCTCCCACTTATTTCATCATATCTAGAGTCCCTTTTTGGCATATCCTACTTAATAAACTTCTTCCTGACCTGGGGAAATAAAACATACAAAATGGTGAGCTCAAATGCTCAGTAAGGGTAAACAAAAGAAATATCAATCACATTGCATACGTAAGAACATAACTTTTGGAATTCTTACCCTGCAAAAGAGATCATAATTTCAAAACATGGGATAAATCATGACAGTGAAATGTAATCACAATAATCATAACATAAAACATGAAACTTTGTGTCATACACACATAATCATAGAGAATCATTTCTTATTAGTCAAGACTCATTGCCAAGACTATCTTAGTGGACAAAGTCCCTTTCTGAACCGAGTCACCCTCGTTTCAGTCCTGTTTCACAGAACCGGTATAACCTACCGTTCCAGCCATGTCTATCTCGTGAGATATAAAATCTTTTACCCAATGCATTGGAGGGAGATATAGGTCCCACCCATCTCATAATGATACCATTCTTATGTGTGCCACAAAATCATAAACCATACATCATTGCATAACCCATGTAATAAAAATGGGAATCTTAAACATCATAAAAAAATTCATATAAGATAAAGGAATTCATAAAAATAATTCCTTCTCAACATAATCAAATCAATGTAATAATAGGGATAAAAATAGAACCCTTTATTATCTTAGATGGAAAATAATTTTGATAAAACACTTGAACTTCATTCTTGAGGAAAATATCCTTTCTACTTCAAAAACACTTTTCCTTTCTTAACATGTCGTAAAATTATAAAATAAAATAAGTTGATTAAAAATAAACTTGAAAACTTGTAAAGGAAGCTTCTTGGAAATAATGTTTTAAAAATACATTCATGCCGTATAAGTTAAAAAAACATTCTTCGTACTTTTGTCGGAAAAGTCAAAAAGTACCTCGTACAAAAAACGACAAAAGATTCCTTTCATATCTTTTACAAAAAACTTACCGAAGGGTAAAATTGGATATAAACTATTGTAGAAGTATGGAAATAATATTAAATATTGAGGGAACATGGCTGTGGATGATAAAATACACCCCAGTAAATTCTAAAGTATAAACAATCTCGGATAAAAATGAGATTGTGACATATCCCTTACCTTAGGTCTGACTTGCTTTGTAAGTGTCCGAACCTCCTGTATAATGATTTAAATAATGTTATCGAATTATTCCAGAATCATACTTATTTTTTTGATATCATATATGTTCATATTCTTAGCTTCTTAGTATTAATATTTCATTGCTACTTGTTATTCTGGTGTTTATAACTTTTTGTTCTTATGCGTGTTTTGTAGAATAAATTCTTATTCTTCTCTTTAGATTATAGATACCTCATTTACAGATTGGTATTAGTGTAATATATATCATATTCATTCATTCAATTCATTTATATAATCATTATGAAATGAAGATCATGTAGAACGAGTCGCATCACATCGTGGAGACGGTATTCCGTACGTACGCACGAGTGATGATATCGTTCCTATGATCGTGGAATTGTATTGGAGTGTATGTATAATATTTTCAGAACCAGTATCACTTTATAATAGTCATATATAGTCATTATATACACCATTATACCAATCCAAGTAAGGTGGTGGTGGAAAATAGATTACACCACGGCGTGGAGACGGTATTCCGTACGTACGCATGCGCGGTGATTTCTTTTTCCGTAGGATGGATAGATGGTGAAATATGGTTGTTTCATAATTATAATAATATATCAGTATATGAGTGATACTGACATTATTACTTCATAATGAAACAACCAAAGAATAAGAAGTGGAAGAAGAAATAAAGATGAAAGAATCGGTAATGGGCTTTACCTCTTCTTTGAAGTGCTTCTTTGAGACCTCCTTTTAGGGCACTATAATGGGTCTTTGAAGAAGACCAGAACCTATAGGATGTCTCTAGGGAAGTGGAGAGGAGAAATTGGCAGGGGTTGGCCGAGCTTGAAGGCTCAATGTGGTGTGAGGAAGAGTGGGAGGAGGTGCCCTTTTATAAGGGAGGAGAGGGGCACCTTAGGAATAACTAAAAATATTATTTTATTATAAAGTCAAGTTCGGTTTTAAATAGCTCCAAATTGATATATTTCGAAGCTATGGTGGGGATGGGTCGAAAGCCTCTCATCCAATAGAATTTATACAAGTTTAGGTTCCTATTTTAACCTTATCATTTAGATTTAATATTAAGTTAAATAATTTTACTTTTACCATGTCTTCTTGTGTTCTTATACTATAAGGTTAATAAACTTACTATAAGAAGCCAAAAGAACCCCAATTTGTTTATTATTAATATATATAACCTTATATAAGTCACTTTTCCGAACCATAGATTTTTAGGAATAAAATAACAATTACTAATATAACATTTGTTTTAAAAACTATTTGATGTCATTTTTGACACTATTTAGTAATTTATTTTTGTGAAAATCATAACAGAATGATTAGTTCAAAAAAAGTTAATTAAATAAATAATAACATGTCATATTAACCTAGAAAATTAGTGGAATTCATAAAAAGTCTCAAATTACATTTATTTTGGTGTTCATAACATCAATTATGTCAATATTTCATTAATAAAATAACTACTGCATCATCATTGTGTCATAAATAAATTAACTTATTTAATGTCTAAAAATTACAAATAAAATACTATTATGTAGGAAGTTTTTTTAGATTTCTAATGAATATTTATAGTCGAATTTATCTTATGTATAACCCCATATTAAAAATGATTTAGTTATTAAACATTGATTTTAACTATTTTAACTATTCATTAAATAAAATAATATTAAATGTCATAATCTAATCCAAGTGAACCTAAATGGTCATATTATATTCATAAGGTTTTTTTGGTCGAATTACACTTATCCAATAGAATTAGGACATGTGTTAGGGTAATAGTAATATCATATTTACCCTTAGTTACCCTATTTACTATTAACCGCGGTAAAAAAAAGTAAAAAGTTACTATTTAGAAAAAATTATTTTCATCTCATTGAACCACATTTTAGTCCTTGATATTAACCGTGTCTCTTGGATTTTCGAAATTCCATTCACAGAAGCGGTAAAATTATGTTTTATGAAAAATTCAGTTTTTTAACTACCACTTAGTGGTTTCACTATTCATCAAAAATTGAAAGTTTTCAGAAAAATACCAAAATTTCACCCTAGGCTAATTTCGATATTCTGAATCAAAAAATGATGTCCATTTTGAAAAATAAAATTTATAAAATTTCAAAAAGTGGTTATTACTATTCATAACAGCTAGTATTAATAATATTTTAATAGCATATCGTTGTTTAGTGAAACTCGGTATTGCGTACGACACAAGCTATTGAGGAAGGTCGCGATTTCGTGTAAAGAAAGCCAAGCAAGCATTGTGTAGAAAAATATTCCTTTGATGATTTATATAACATAAAAGTCACTGGTGTTACACCCGCCAATAGTAATTTCGCATGTCTTGGTGTCATCGGATATTGCTATCTATGAGCGTGTGTAATGGTCCTTAGACTAGAAGATTATCATTAACTCATGTCATGACTCGCACACTTGGATTTACTGACGAAAATCATTACACAGGCAGTTGGCAGGAAGTAGGGTACATTGGGTGCGTCACGAGTGAAATTTTGTTAATGGATAAGTCGAGGAAGGATTTGTCCCTTTCATTTATGGAGGTTGATATCTCGGCCCTTTGATTGAAATAGAACTGTCGCTTTAAAATTCCATGGCCATGGTGTGGACGACGAGTTTATTTCAGGTAGTCAAAGAAAGACGGATCAAGAATATAGGTTTATGACACTTCCATGAAACTTGCTTGATGAGATATTGAGACAAAGGGATTAAATTACACAGTAAGCGTTCGTATGAGGTGATACATCAATGCGGCGTCAACTTCTTTTTCTTGGATGCCTTGACCCGTTGCTAGACAGTAATCTTGGACTTTAGGAAGGCCCGTCTAATGCCAACGAGAAAGAGACCTAGAGGGTCACACACTATGTGTATCCAAGTATCTCAAGTTGAATAAATATTATTCCCGTACGTGGTTTAATAATTATTGAAGGAAGCCTAAGTTGTTTTAAATGATGGAGGAAAAATAAAATAAAACAAGTACACGCCGTGTATTATTAAATGTACACACCTTGTAGTTTTATTTTGGAAAGGAAATTAATAAATGAAAACAAGATATACACGCTGTGTACATTTAATGTACATGCCGTGTAGTTTTCAATGAAAAACAAGTACACGTCTTGTATTTATTATTACACGCCGTGTTGTTTTTTCAGTCGGGATTTTGAGGATATAATATCATTTTATTAAATAATATTTATTATAATCACCATGAGTGCATGTCAAGGAATTAATTATTCGACATGGGGGTTTTCAATAAGAGTTAATGAAATAAATTAAATGCATAACGTGTTTATTTATTTTCATAACTCTACAACCTCAAACTCGATTATAAATATCCTCACAACCCCAACTCTTTTCCTACACAAGAGAATCATTGTGCACAACATCTCTGAAGAATTCTTTCAAGGCCGAAAGAACCTCTTCCTCCAAGAACCCTCTCAAGACCGAGAGAGATCCTCTTCCATAGGATCAAGACGATCTAAGGTGGACAACGCAAGCAAAGGCTTCTCCACGCTAGCACCCGGAGAATACTTTTGTGACGTCCAGAGATATGAGGTACACGTGTGGATCACCGCTAGAGGGAGTCTATACTTAGCTTCTGTGACGCAACGACATATCACATCGACAATGTGATCAAGAACATCAACGAAGAAAGAAAAACCAAAAGGTATTTCTTTATAATTAATTAAATTAATTATAATGAACCTGTAACGATCCTTGTTTGTGGTTCCGGGACAAACCATATTCTTTGTCTTTTTCTGTGATTCGATCCGTGGAGACTGGCGTTTATCTTCGTATTGATCCTGGATTGATCATTACTAATGACAAAAAGCCAAGTGGGAACATCCACCCACGTGCTTCCGCTGCGCTCGGAACCTTCAAATGGTATCAGAGCCAGGTTACAACATTGTTTACAGTTATTTAATTTTCGTTGATAATTTATGCATTTAAATTTGATTCAATTCGAAATAAATCGTTCAATAAATCTGAATAAATGAGATCTATTCTTCCTCCTTTGTTTCTCGATTCATATCTCAGAAATGACCTTTTTATTTTAATTTTGATTAAAATAAAAATGAGGAACTCATCCGGAGGAGCCGTTCTTTCTGTTTGTACAACATGGGATTACACGGCGTGTACTTAAAACTACACACCGTGTACCTAGGTTCAACGAACATGCACTAGTCCTCCAAACCACACCGTGTGAATTGATTATGCCTAAGTTTTAATCACGTCGTGTTGACCAGAATTGAACGATGCCTAAAAACAGGAATACACGGCTTGTATGTTGGAACAACACACCGTGTAGTCTGTTCTGGCCTAGGTGAAACCGTGTACAAAGATAAGCCGTGTACCGTGTACACAGGATCACCAGGCCGGTTACCGCGTAACAAGGAAGTACACGCCTGTATGATTCATCTACACGCCGTGTACTCCAAAATTTCCAAAGTATAGAAAACACGCCAAAGCCCCGACGTGTACTTTGGATAAAGGGTGAAAAGAAAAATACACGCCGTGTAATTATAAACTACATGCCGTGTACTTTCCAGAAATGGAATTTCACCAAGTGTCCTCCAATGTACAAAGACCCGTACAAGGAATATGGATGAGATGAATCTCACGGAAATTCATAAAGGAATTTAAGATAAATAATTTTTTAATTATAAGATAATAATTAATTGAATTCGAGTGCGACTTATCTTAAATGAAAGAGCGATCAAAAGAATTTGAATTCTAAATATGCGTAAATGTCGTTGCATGTTGTGGATAATCATGAGCTAGACCAAAGACCCTTTGTATGTGTATGGTTTCATTTAAATTTATTTAATTTAAATTTGTTGGACTGCGAGCCTTCTTCCAATAAAATGTAAGTCCTGTGTTCCCATGGTTTCTTTATTGTAAAACCATGTAATGGAGGATATCCCAAGACAGAGGAGACAGTTCAAATCCTGAATCCGAGGCGAAACCGATGAAAGAAGATAGAAATGTGGACAGGTGGGAGCTGCAAAACATGAACCAATAGGTTCAAGGTGTTTTCCCAAGGTTAGGGTTAGCTTATCAAAACCTCTAGATAAGCTAACGAATAGAAGATCATGATCATGCCATCTTATTTTATTTCTGTCTGATTGCATGGTTTATTTATTATGTATGTGTTGTTGAGATCACATAATTAATAAAATGAACAAGCATGCACATATGGAATAAAATAAAAACCGAACTATGCGTAAACATTATCAGAACATGGTTAATCACTTAAGAAAGCATCACTTAATATTAACACGAATGTGATAATGCAAAACTACGCATAATGAATAAAATCCCTCAATACCATATTAAGTCAAACCAAGCCTTCTGTTACCAGATTAAGGGCAATATTCAATAAAACTATGTGTTTGACCAACCCTAGTTGGGACACTTACTTTTATAAAGGAAGCCCTTATGAAAGGTTTTGGGTTGAATTAACCATATTACATCAAGAGAAGTATCCCTTGCTAGACTTGGTGTAATATTGGCGGCAAGAGTTGAGGAAATCCAATTCAGGATTTCAGGATTAGGGAGTCCACTCAATAGATCAAGGAACTGTAAGCTCACAGTTGGCAAAGACCTGCCTACCTAAATACCTTCAAATAGCTTGACTAACCCTTGTTGGGGTTATGCGAAGTGAAATATGGATCCTTGCCACTAGAATGTCAAAGCAACTGGACATTCCGAGTTCAATGGTGAGGGACATTGGGACTTGATAAAGTAGTGGGAGAATTAATTAATTAATTCATTATTTCTCATATATTGTAATCAAGAATGTACTAATAAATCTTCTCTTTTAAATTGTAGAATCAAGATGAAAAAATCATCAACCACATTTTCTCTACGATCAATACTGGATAAAGAGAATATCCTCACCGGCAGTAACTTTCAGGAATGGTTTAGGCACCTTCGGGTTATCCTATTCCATGAACGAAAGTTTTACGTGCTGGACTCCTCACATCCTGATTCTCCTAACCCAGGGGTGAGTGATGAGGATTTCCTAGTCTATGATCAACATTTTAACGATCCTTTCGACATTCAATGTTTGATGATATCATCGATGTCTAGTGAGCTCATGAAGTCTCATTAAGACATGGATGCCTATAGCATACTCGAGCACCTCCATGGTCTATACCAGGAGAGAGAAAGATAGGAAAGGTTTGAGATCTCCAAGGCTCTATTTTAGGGAAAGCTTGGAGAGGGTGCCCCAGCTGAGCCTCATGTAGTCAAGCTCATTGGATACATTGAGGGCTTGGAGGTTCTAGGGTTTAAACTCCCCGATGAACTGGGAACCAATCTCATTCTTTCATCACTCCCCCAGAGCTTCTCGAACATTGTTGTTAATTTCAACATGAACAACATTGGGAAGTCTCTATCTGATCTTTTTATCCTTATTCGCTAAGTTGAAAATGACATGAATCGTGAAAAGCCTTTTGTCCTTATGGTGAATAAAAGGAAAGGGAAGGCGAAGATCTTTAAGCCCAAATCTTCTTCAAGGCCTTCCAAGAAAAGGAAGATCAAAGGGGAGGCAAAGGAACAAGATGCTATTGGTTTTGCATGTGGCAAGAAGGGCCACTGGATGAAAAACTGCACCCAGCCAAGGAAGCAAGGGGAAGCTTCAGGTGCGTTTGTTATCGAATGCAATCTATCTGTTTCTACTAATTGGGTATTAGATACTGCTTGTGGTGATCACATCTGTACCCAAATACAGAAACCAAGTATATTCAAAAATATTGATCGAGGTGAGGTGGATCTACGAGTAGCCAATGGAGCTAGACTCGCTGATGTAGTTGTCGGAGACTACTACCTCACATTGCCTACTGGGATGGTCTTGGTTTTGAAAGGTTTTTATTATGCGCCCTCTGTTACTAAAAAAATTATTTCAGTATCCAGATTAGATACTGATGGATTCATATTCAAGATTGGAAATGAATGTTGCTACTTTTATAAAGATAGCATTTGTTTTGGTAGGGCACATTTATATAACGGCCTTTATGTGTTAGACTACACAAACCAAGTAATGGTAATTGATAAAAAAGATAATTCAGATGACTCATACCACACCCAACTTTGGAATCACCGGCTAGGTCATGTCAATGATAAACGTTTGACAAAATTACATCAATATGGGTATTTATATTCTTTCGAACTAAAACCAGTTGGTGTATGTCATGCGTGTCTACAAGGAAAAATGACCAAATCCCCATTTAGTGGGAAAGGTGAAAGAGCTAAATATATTCTAGAATTAGTTCACACAGATGTGTGTGGACCATTTCCAGTTGAAGCAAGGGGTGGGTTCTCATACTTCATAACTTTTACTGATGATTTTCGTAGATATGGGTATATCTACTTAATGAGGTATAAGTCAGATTCTTTTGATTGGTTCAAAGAATACAAGAATGAAGTTGAGAACCAGCTTGGTATGAAGATTAAGAAACTCCGCTTAGACAGAGGAGGATAATATCTTAATCAGGACTTCATTGATTTCTTACGGGAGTTTGTGATTCTATCTCAACTCACTCCTCCTTACACACCACTGTGGAATGGTGTAAGTGAAAGGAGGAACTACACCCTGTTGGACATGGTGAGATCAATGAAGAGTCATGCGAGTCTTCCATTATCCTTTTGGGGATATGCATTACAAACAACATCTCACATACTAAACCAAGTACCAACTAAATCGATAAATGGTATTCCATATGAGTTATGGAGTGGACGCAAAGCCATATTATCGAATTTACATGTGTGGGGTATCGAAGCATTTGTTAAGGCCTCTTCAGGTAACAAACATGCACCCCGAGGCACAAAGTGTATCTTTATGGGATATCCCAAGGAAAAAAGGGGATATTACCTATACAACCCCTCAGAAAAAAAAGGTTACAGTGGGAAGACACGCCATATTCCTTGAGAGAGAGCACATCTTCAAAATAGATAGTGGGAGTGAGATAGACTTCGATGAAGTCGAGGCTCAAGATACACATGAGTTGGTACAAGAACAGATTCCACAAAGCCCCGTGGAAGAACAATCTGTTCCAGAGACACAAGAACTACGTAGGAGTACGAGAGAGGTGAGAGAACCAGAACGATATGGTTTTCTTGTCACCAAGGATGGTGACTCATTATTGGTTGACAATAATGATCCTCTTACTTACAAGGAAGCAGTTGAAGGCACAGACATTCCCAAGTGGCAAGAAGCCATGAATTCTGAAATGGATTCCATGTACCAAAACCAAGTCTGGATTTTGGTAGATCCTTTAGTTGATGTAAAGCCTATTGGTAAGAAATGGGTATTCAAGAAGAAACTGGACATGGAGGGGCAAGTCAGCACCTATAAGGTACAACTGGTTGCAAAAGGTTTTAGACAACGTCATGGAATTGACTATGATGAAACATTTTCATCGGTTACAATGATGAAATCCATCAGAATCCCATTGGCCATTGCTGCTTACCATGACTATGAAATTTGGAACATGGATGTCAAAACAGATTTCCTTAATGGGAACCTCTAAGAAGATGTCTACATGACACAACCTGAAGGGTTTGTGATTCCAAAGGATGCCAAAAAGGTATGAAAGTTGCAAACATCCATTTATGGATTAAATCAAGCATCAAGGTCATGGAACATTCGTTTTGATGAAGCTGTTATGGAATTTGGTTTTGTTAAGAACGAATGTGATCCTTGTGTCTACAAAAGGTTTAGTGGAAGTGCAGTCGTTTTCCTAATAGTATATGTTGATGACATATTGCTAATTGGAAACGAAGTACCTGTTTTACAGTCAGTTAAGGAATGGTTGCATAAATTCTTCTCCATGAATGACTTGGGTGAGGTAGCATATATTCTTGGGATCAAGATCCATCGTGATAGATCCAAGAGAATGATGGGCCTGAGTCAAAGTATATACATTGACAAGATACTGAAAAGATTCAGTAAGGAACAGTCTAAGAGGGGATTGTTTCCTGTGTCACATGGAATTCATCTTTCCAAGAAAATGTGTCCTCAGACACATTAGGATTGAAAGAGGATGGCAAGGATCCCTTACGCATCTGTGATTGGTTCTGTCATGTATGCTATGCTATGCACGATGCTAGATGTTGCTTACGCATTATGTGTGGTAGGAAAATATCAAGTTGATCCAGGAGACGACCATTAGATGGTAGTCAAGACTATCCTTAAGTATCTGAGGCGTGCTAAGGATATGTTCTTGGTTTATGGAAGAGATGAGGAACTAGTCATCAGAGGACATGTAGATGCTAGTTTCCAGACTGATCATGATGACATGAAGTCGCAGACTGGATACATCTTCAGTTTTAATGGAGGTGCAGTGGGCTGGAAGAGCTCAAAACAAAGTGTGGTGGTAGATTCTACAGCAGAGTCTGAGTATATCGCAGCTTCTGAGGCAGCTAAAGAAGCAGTATGGATGCAAAGCATCATCCAAGAGCTGGATATTGTATTGAGAAGTAAGGATCCTATCACACTCTATTTTGATAATACTGTAGTGGTGGAACTTGCAAAAGAGAAAAGGTCACATCAGTGGACAAAAAACATACTTTGGAAGTATCAACTCTTGAGGGATTATTCTTAGAGAGGTGAAGTTGCAGTGAGAAGTATTTCCACAGAAGACAACGTGGAGGACCCATTGACTAAATCCTTGACTCAACAGAAACATGATCATCATGTGAGGTCTAGTGGACTAAAAGTCATAGGCAGTTGGCTCTAGTCCAAGTGTGAGTTTGTAAGGGTTGGTGTCCTCAGAACCAACTATTTTGTTCTTTGATTACATGAATGTTCACTTATTATATATTATTCATTGTTCTGTATGACTATAATATAATCATGTCCTGGAATATTTGTTTCATTAATAAGGTCATAACAGATCCCCACTATGATGAGAACCTTGAAATTCTATAACAATATTCTTAAATAACGTTCTGCAGTTGGATGACATACTATGATAGGACACATTGTATACAAACCATCATGTGTGAGTACTCGTAAGAAGATGAGACTCTCTCTCATGGAGTTCGCACTTGGTAATCTCTAAGATGGGAGATTATGAGAACAGACCTGCCAATAGTAATTCCACATGTCTTGGTGTCATCGGATATTGCTATCTGCGAGCGTGTGTAATGGTCCTTAGACTGGAAGATTATCATTATCTCATGTCATGAAACATGCACTTAAATTTACTGATGATAACCGTCACACAGATAGTTGGTGGAAAGTAGGGTACGTTGGGTGCATCACAAGTGACATTTTGTTAATAGATAAGTCGAGGAATGATTTGTCCCTTCCATTTATGGAAGTTGATATCTCGGCCCTTTGATTGAAATAGAACTGTCGCATTAAAATTCCATGGCCATGGTGTGAACGACGAGTTTATTTCAGGTAGTCAAAGAAAGACGGATCAAGCATATAGGTTTATGACACTTCCATGAAACCTGCTTGATGAGATATTGAGACAAATGGATTAAATTACATAGTAAGCGTTCGTATGAGGTGATACGTCAATGCGGCATCAACTTCTTTCTCTTGGGTGCCTTGACCCGTTGCTAGATAGTAATATTGGACTTTATGAAACCCGCCTAATGCCAACGAGAAAGAGGCCTAGAGGGTCACACACTAAGTGTATCCAAGTATCTCAAGTTGAGTAAAGATTATTCCCGTATGTGGTTTAATAATTATTCTATGAAGCCTAAGTTGTTTTAAATGATGGAGGAAAAATAAAATAAAACAAGTACACTCCATGTATTATTAAATGTACATGCCGTGTAGTTTTATTTTGGAAATGAAATGAATAAATGAAAACAAGACATACAGGCCGTGTACATTTAATGTACACGCCATGTAGATTTCAATGAAAAACAAGTAGACGCAGTGTATTTATTATTACACGCCGTGTAGTTTTTCCAATCAGGATTTTGAGGATATAATATCGTTTTATTAAATGATATTTATTTTAATCAGCGTGAGCTCATGTCAAGGAATTAATTATTCGACATGGGGGTTTTTAATAAGAGTTAATGAAATAAATGAAACAAGTAATGCGTTTATTTATTGTCATAACTCTACAACCTCAAACTCGATTATAAATATCCTCACAACCCCAACTCTTTTCCTACACAAGAGAATCATTGTGCACAACATATCTGGAGAATTCTTTCAAGGCCGAACGAACCTCTTCCTCCAAGAACTCTCTCAAGACCGAGAGAGATCCTCTTCCATAGGATCAAGACGATCTAAGGTGGACAATGCAAGAAAAGGCTTCTCCACGCTAGCACCCGGAGAATCCTTTGGCGACGTCCTGAGATACGAGGTACACGTGTGGATCACCTCTAGAGGGATTCTACACTTGGATTCTGTGATGCAACGATGGATCACATCGAAAACGTGATCAAAAACATCAATGAAGAAAGATAACCCAAAAGGTATTTCTTTATAATTAATTAAATAAATTATAATCAACCTGTAATGATCCTTGTTTGTGGTTCCGGGACAAACCATCTTCTTTGTCCTTTTCTATGATTAGATACGTGGAGATTGGCGTTTATCGTCATATTGACCCCGTATTGATCATTGGTAATGAAAAAAAGCCAAGTGGGAACATCCACCCACGGGCTTCCGCTGCGCCCAGAACCTTCATTTAGGCCTCTGGTGGTCCCCAAAACCATAACCTCTCATGGGAGGTTAGGCTCGGGTGGTACCCACCACCATGACCACTCATGGGAGGTTAAGGTCAGGTAGTCTCCACTTCTCAACTTCCACATTGAGGTTTTAACAAATAAAAATAAAAGATACACATTTTTATTTTTACTTTATTCTTTTACAAAAAACCGAAAAAACTAACTTCCACCCTCAATCAACTACCGTAGAGGTGAATGTCTCTTGAAGTGTATACTGGCACGATGAGATCAACAGTGCCCTTATATTTCAATTACTATCACCGATTCAAATGTTAGAAAAGAACGCTCGCACGTTTAATGAACGTATCTGAACAAATGTTTAGAAATTCATTCCGGGCACTCCGGGCCTTGGAATCACGTGCCGTCAATTTTCGCAGACTCGTAAAATTCCCATTTATTTAAAACAAATATACATGTAAATTACGATTGTTTACACATATAATCCTCTACTCCAAGGGTGATTCTTGCCAACTGATAATTAACCGAAATAAACCTACTATGAGTGAGTCCATCGTACATTTACTGTGTTTCCTTTTTCATCAAAAATGAAAAAATATTTCCCATCACTATGGACACAACACACTCTATCCCAAAAATAGCCAATATGATCATGAACTGTGGATAACTATTCAATACCAAGAATGATTTCATAAGGCCTCAAAGATGCTACCAAGAGATCCCAATCAAAAACCTCACCTCCAAGTGTTAGGTCTCACTGTCAGCACCAATGTGTTATCATCGAGTATCCAACAGCAGGAGTCTTTATGTGTATGGGTAGAGTCAATGGTTTAAGCTGAATATATGAGTCCCAAAGAAGGTTCGTGGTAAGAATTGAATGAATAGGACCCATGTCTATCAAAATAATAGATAAAGTGGGAAAGACACATATTTTACCTCGTATCATATTTGGAGATTTGAGGTCATAAGACTCTATCACTTGTAGTAGGCCTCGTCCCAGACCACCTGTTCCTTGTACTTGGAATGGACCACCTAGGTGTGGAGGTGGTAATAGGTCAACCTATGACAACCTTTTCTTCCCCTACCTTCCCTTATTTCACATCTTCCTCCATGAAGACCACCATATTACTATCTCTGAATCATCTTTCGTGGTCCCTCATCCATATCTTGATTAGGTGTGTGATGGGTGAAGAAATATTATGTGGGATTTCCCCCACCACTGCATGAGTAACACCACTTTCCCATGGGCTAAGTCAAGCGACCATGCTATCCCAACACCACTGATCATTACTCATGGGATCATACTCTACAAAACCTAACCCGCTTTGAGCCGTATGACTGCCATCGGCTGCATATTGTTGAGGTATCAGCTACATGGTGCCTACTATTAGCTCCCAATACCGATGTCTACTCTTCTAGTAAAATCTCCCCTAGAGGGCTCACTCATGTACCACCAACATAGCTACAAAAGATATGGGATATCACTAATGACCTGATGTCCCTGCATAATCCCGACTCAATGGTTCAATTCGTTAATAAATAGTCTCATACCATGTCCAATGATTAGCGTGAATGGTTTGTAAACATCGCTAAATACTCTACCATAGTCATACAACCATGACACAGATGTAGGAGCTCCAATATGCATACTGATCACAACTTGTCTGGATAGAACTTGTCTATGAAGAGTAGCTCAAGCCTGTCCATGAAGAGGGTGGTCTCATCATGTGACTGAGTTACCACGATCCACCATCACCCCATAGAGACCTAATGAAGACTCGTGGCAAAGACTACTATCCGGTCTGTATGCGTCCTCAAAAGGGGGAAAACATAGTTGATGGACTCTATCCAATCCTCAACCATTTGGGGGTATGGTTCACCCTAAATCCTGGGAGGTCGATGCCTATGAAACTCGTACAATGAACTCACCCTACGTGCACCCTCATCTTGTAGTTTCAGTAGTTGATTATGATCATTGGGTGGTGGTATAACTAGTAAAACACCCGAAGGAGCTATCTTTGGTACAATACCTTGTACCGATGCCTCATCAGTAGGCATATCATCCTCATGACCATGTAATGTATCCTAGATGGATGTCTATGTGGAGTTATCCTGAAATAAAACAAGATGTTCCATGGTCAATAGAGTAGATATGTAGAGATGAATGAATAATATCATGTAAAATACAACCATTTCAATATGATGCATGTACCATAGTTTTTCCCTGCAACCAATGTTTTCATGTACCAAGTCAAAAAGATGGAAATTGGAGTCTTCGTGTATGGATACGTCAACCGTTACACCAAAAATAGAATCCCTTTAATAAAATACCACCTCAAAACACATGAAAATATTGCCCTAAACAAACCTCAAATAATCATGATCCTAAAGTAGAAGTAAAACCCTCTGATTCCACTCTATCACGAATTGTCCTAGTGGGTCCCATACTGAGACTCCCCAAACCCACATCCAATAGGCCAAGGGCTGATGACTTGAACCATGTAGGAAAATAACTAACATGGGAAGAATTTTCTATGTACCTGTATGCACACAGACATCTCCAATACCAAGAAATGTTCAAATTTAAAAGGAGAAAAATACAATCCTACCACAAAGAGTCTTTAACAAAAGCTTAACCTGGATGGAAAGGTACTAGGACTACTGTCTAAAAGCCACTAGAACACACCTTAGTATATCTTGTTTCACTAAGAAAAATCTGGTCCAAGTCCACCTAGGACTCCATCAAAAGGTCAATCGTCTGTACAAAAAAAAAGACATGTCAGGGAAAATCCCGTGCATGGTTGAGTATAACAATACATTGTAGGACACCATGAAACCACAAAGAAATACCAAAAAATAATTCAATAAATAAAATTAGAATCATCTATACAAATGTATATTCCTTAAATATATATAACCATAATATCTAGATATACACATGAGGGACACCATGCCATCCAGTGGTCAAGACCAACTAATGGTAGCAGGATTCTGCTTGAAGCACGCTCATTCTGTGAGAACACACTCCTCGAGTCATGATATAATTGAATACCCTAAAAAATATGACTAAATCATTTGGTACCTTCCAAAAGATGACATATTGGTGAATGAGGACTATAATACACATAGAGAGCATCGTGCCCATAACTGGTTAGGGATCCCATAGGTCACACCCACACAAACTGGGGGATACCACATACCCAATCTGGATCAACCCGCTGTGTAGAGGATCAAAACAAAACACATTGGGGGATACCAATGAACCTACTGAGGTGGCCCTCTAGATGGAGGATCAACTCCCTACTTAAGGAGGTTACACGATTCTATATACATTACTAGTGGTGATAAAGGATCACACTCCAAAATTGGGGATGGATACCAAACTATTTCTGAGACTTGACTTATAGAGGGGATTAGAATCTAGTTATGCGGACATAATACTGCACTGAACCCTATAGAGAAGGGAAAATGGAACACTATCATCCTATATTGGTCTAAACTATAAATCACCACTCATCTCGAAATGGTTGTCTCAACATCAGGGTCTCAACACCATATACGACTCATCGATTGGGTGCTCCATATTAATGATATGATCATTTTAATGAAACCACTGACATGCATATTAAGGCATACATACCTACCACCACATTCAACTACTGCTGTTGTTCAACTAACTACACGATAAACACACCAACGATCGACCTTCACGCCTAACTATCATGGTCAATCGTGTGGTCACTACACCTCATGGAAGCTCAAGCTTCCATGGATCATGGTCAAAAACCATTGTCGACCGTGGCCGCATTCATCTTGTTGACCACGGTTCGGACCTGGTTCATGGACCGAACCACCTAACCTGAATTGGACCACCTGGACCAACCCACCTTGGACTGGACCTCTCTATTAGGGCCCTCTCCACCTGGGGCTACTCCTCTTGTCCAGCGTCTCTTGTCCCACATCCCATGTCTCTCACCACTGTGTCCACCTCCACCGGCACCGTCGAAACCACCACCATTGATCCTGTGTCACCACCACCTGTGTGTTACCGTCGCTGCCACCATCTCAAGTAGCTTCCATTGTGGCCACTACAGGCCACACCCTCCTCATGCAGATCCACCACCACCTACTTCCGCCTATTGCTGGTCACTGGTGCCATGCTGGTGGTCCCTTCCATGGACCATAAGGCCACTTACGATACCTAAAAAATAAAATGGTCTCAAATATGAGCTCCTTGGGTCTTGATCTACACAGATCTAACCTCAGTTAATGATTCACCTTGAATTCAGGGGTCTGATCATGTTCAAAACTACCTGGAAATATAGATCCAAGAACCACAGTGTTCTAATAGTGAATAACAGAGTATGAAAAACCCAATAAAGAAGGTTTTAACATCATTGGATTTGTGTTCTTGTCCAACAATCAAGATTATGGTGTTTTAGTTATAAAACCAAAAACATAACTCATTATAATCCCACGTATTATCCAATACCACAAATATGACCAAACCATGGATCAATATTTTTGTTTATTGGCCTGAATTAGATGTGGAATTCAAGAAATGGGAAATAAAATCAAGATAAAAATCCCTACCTCAATTCAGATAACTCTCTTTTGAAGAACGGTTGTCGCATCATTACCATAGGCAATGTCCTTCGAATCTGAGGTGTGTTGGCCATCGATCCATGATCTTTCATCATCATCTAAGAGAGAATCCTCAGAGCTCTCTCTAACAGTTTCACAAGGATTCCATGGTTATGTGGATAACCCAATAAATTATCCACATTTTTTTTAAATATTTTCAGCCATTTAATCAACAAAATAATCTTTATTAAATTATTTTTTTCTCATTACATCCTGCAAATTGTTTTTTCAAAAATGACCCATTCATACTAAAGTTAAGTTGCACCTAGGGTAAATATTCCATTTTGAGATCAATGGTGCCCTCATATTACGGATATGAGCACCCATTTAAGAGTTATTATACTTATTTAGAAAAATTTAGGGCATATGATATTATAATTTTTAATATTTTAAAACATTTATTCTGGGTACACGAAGCCTCGGAATCACATGTGATCTCAGTATTTGGTCTCAAAATGAATCTATATAATATCCAAAAATAGTGCATGGAAAATACGAGATGTTAAAATGTACCAATTTTATAATAATACATTGATTTATTTCTTATTGAATTACCAATACATCCCATAGGGCGTGAAATTGAGTTTTCTAATGATTTAATCCCTGACCCAACACCAATATAAAAAAATCACTATAAAATGGACAGAGTGGAATTAGTGGACCTGATGAAACGACTATAAGAGTTGGGTAAAAATGGATTTAATTTCCCCAGTTTTTTTCTATGGGGATCCCCTATTCTCTATGTTAAGAAAAAATATGGATCCATGAGTATGTGTATTGATTATAGGGAAATCAATGGAATTGAAATAAAGAACATGTACCCTCTACCTCACATCGATGATTTATTTGATCAAATTCAAATATCTAATTTTTTTTGAATATTGAACTTCATTCTTGATATTATAAATTACGAGTAAATAAGGAAGAAATTCTAACTACTGATTTTTAGATGAGGTATGATCAATATGAGTGAATATTAATTCCTTTTGAATTAACTAATGCACCCTCATTTTTTATGGATATAATGAATAGAGTAATCAAGGAATATATTTTCATTTTTTGTGGTATTAATTGATTATATTTTGGTGTATTGTATGCTCTTATGACCATGATAATAACTTGATGATCATTCATAAGACCCTCAGGTGGAAAGAGCTATATGTTAAATTTATGAAGTGTGAATTTTGACTTCAGGAAATTTATTTTCTTAGGCATATTGTCTCCAATGATGGAATCTTTGTTGATCCTATAATGACAAGGGAAATCCAAAAATGTCTTACAATAATGATCATAACTATGGTACATAGTTTCATTCGTTTTGCAGGTTACAATCAACATTTCTTTCAGATGTTTTCTAATTTGGAGAATCAATTATCCAAGATCGCATGTAAATGGGCCATGTTTGTATAAAAAAATTAATGTGAATAATGTTTTATAAAATTTAAGAAATAATTAGAAAATTATGTGATTTTTAATCTTCCATAAGGAAATGGTGAATTTTTTATTTTAGAGATGAATCACAGAATGTTATTGTTTGTGTGATTATAAGAAATAATATAATTATTGCCTAGACATCAAGGTTGAAAAAAGCTCATGAACATAAAAATACAACTCGTGATCATGAGATAATAGCTATAATATTTTTATCTAAATTTATGAACACGGAATATATATGGTGAAAGATGATATATTTGTACATATCACAAGAGATTGAAATATTTCATCTCATAGAAATAACTCAACATGAGGAAAACGAGATGCCTCAATCTCTTCAAGGATTACGATTTTTCAATACAATACCCCCTAGGGAAGTTGAATAAGGTAGAAGATGAATTAGTTAAGATGGATGATGGACTTATAAAAAAATGATGATTAATAGAGGTCCTTTGTTCTTGGATCGAGTAAATATGGGCCATGAAATTATTAAGGAAGGGGAAACAACACTCCTCTATCAAATGGATTCCAAACCATATTTAATCTAAGAGATAAATTTTTTTGAGTTTAATGATATGAATTTCGAAAAGAAATATAAAAGGGGTGAATGATGGAAAATTGATAGAGATTGTATATTAAGATGGTATTCTAAAATTTGGAAATAGACATTATGTTCCCATAATACATAAACTAAAAAGGAAATTACTAAATGATGATCAAAAGTAAAAATTATTTATACACCTTGGTAGAACTAATATTTATTGACATTAGAAGGAACATTTTTAGTGGGATAATATGATGTGAGAAATTTTTGACTATGTGTCAAGATATCTAGTTTTTCAATATTTTTAGGCTACAAGACATTATCCTAGAGGAATCAGGAAACATATACCTACTATTATGTGGTAATAAGATGATATAACAATATATTTTATCACTAGATGTCAAAATTCTGTAGGAAACAATGTTTTTATAAGGGTTATTGTTGATCTACATACAAAAGTTGAATATTTCTTAACTATAAGGGATGATTTTTCACTAGATAACCCTTTAGGATTATTGATTAATGTTGTTTTAAGACATCATGGTCAACATCTTTAAATTGTGTCTGATCTTGATCCATAATTTACCTAAAAATTATAAAAAAGTATTTAGAATGACGTTGATACTGAACTTTATTTGAGAACCACTTATCACCCTCAAATCAATGGACAATCAGAAAGGAGTATCCAAACTTAAGAATAAATGTTATGGTCCTAATCACATGACATTGAAGGTATGTGGGATTGGTATTTACCTTTGGTATAATTTCCTTATAATAATGGATTCCAATCAAGTAATCAAATGGAGTTGTATAAAGTGTAATATAAAATTAAATGAAATAAAACTACTTGTTGGGATGAGTTTTGTGAAATGAAACTTATCAGGCCATAAATTATTTAGGAAAAAATGGAAAACATAAATACTATTCAAAACCATATCAATGAATCTAAAAAGAGTAAAATACCTATACTGATAACGAGAAAAAAATTTGTAATTTAAAGTGGGAGATCTTGTTTTATTGATGGTATCTCCTCGGAAGGATATTATAATATTCATAAAGAATGGGGAACTAAGCGCCACGTAAATAAAAACATTTGATTTTTTTGGAAAAAATTGGAACTATTGGTTATCATTTAATAGTGCAAACAAGTCTCTATGATGTTCATGATTTTTTCCACGTATCATTATTAAGGAAGTACACGCCATACCAAGTGCATATACTTGCCTGTGAAGAAATAGAACTAAAACGTGATAGTTATTACTATGAAGATCCATTCAAAATTATTGACACTATAGAGCAAGTGTTGAGGAATTTGAAGACTCAGCTGGTAAAGGTTCTTTGGAGAAACCATAAAATGGAATAAACAATGTGGGAACATGAGGATTTATGAAGAAGAACCACCCTCATCTATTTAGAAGGTAATATTAATGAAAATTTGAAGGATGAAATTTTTCAATGAAGGAAAAAATAAATCACCTCCAGATTTTATGGTATGTCTCTTATTAAATAAATTTAGTTTCTTCTATAGCTTATATTGCTCGCAACACCCAACTTTAGTGAAAAATTTATAATAACTTACACAAAAAAATTGTGGGAAAGAATAGTATTCACAAAATTTATATATTTATATATTATATATTCCTTAATTTTTTTTATTCATATAAAATATTTTATACGAATAAGATAATAACGAATCCTATTTTAGGCATTAAAAGTCTATAATTTTCTAAAGGTAGTTTTACACCCTTTTAGTGATGAAATTTTTTAAAAAAGAAAATTTGAAACTATTATATATTATATTTCCCAAAATAAACATTATTTTCAAATGTTTAATATCCAATATTTAATTTTTTGTGTTTTTTTGATTTGTTTCATTTTTTATGAATAGTTAAAAAATAATGCATTTTAATTGAAAATTAACTTTTTATCTAAAAAAGTTGTTATGCTAAATTATATGTTAAATTATTTATAATTTAATAGTATATCAATAATAAATATAAAAATAAATAAATTTAATTTGAATATTTTTTATATTGATTGTCGATATAAAAACATTTTAATCTTTTGAACATTTTCTCTTTAAAAACATGTTTTATCACCCCGTCTTCTGGATTGATTTTAAATTAATTTTAGCCAATTTTTTAGTTTGAATTCTTAAAAATGGATTCCATATTTTTAAATATAAGGTAATTATTTATTAAATATTTCCTTTATATTTTTTGTACAATATTAATAGTAAATATTGTAATCTTAAATTACAAGGTTTAGGGTAAATCAGATGATTAAGAGTAAAAACTAATATTATAAATATTATAATAATACCCTAAAACTTGTCATAATTTTATTTTATGAGTTATTTTCGTTCAAAATCATCCTTATTCCGGTTTTATGGCCTGTTGGAGCCACTAGAATGACTTTAATCATTTTATAGTATTATATTTTAAGAAAATTCAAATATATCATACATATTTTTTTAATATGTTTTACATTTTTAATATGCAGTTATTCAAAAAATATCTTCAAATATAAATTTTATTTTTAAAACTAATTATTTCATCTTCATAAATACATTTTTTTTAAATTTTTATGAAATAAATAATTACCTTAATGGATTAAACAGTAATGATGTTGTAACTGATTAATTAATGGGAATATCAAACAAATGATAATAAAAATACAAAAATAAATATAACAGAAGTTCATGAATTTCATCCATGAATTATATTGATAAATTTTACAAGTTTTTATTTGTTAAATGCTTATTTTACAAGATATATTTTTATTCTCTTTTGTAAAAGTCAATATAATGAATAGTGTCAAAATTGCCAATAATGTTATACTAAAATAAATAATATTTTATTAAATGATATAAAATTTATAAAATTTAAAATTAAGAAATATTATTTAAATATGGTATGAACTTTTATCCATGAATAATTTATGATTATTTTATCTTTTTATAGTAACAATTTTGACGTTCAAAAAGTAAAAATCCTTGTTGTCATGTTAAGAGTTAAAGGGATTAAATATGGTTTAAAACCAAAAGATAAGAGTAAGAATGTGACCAAAGGTTGTCTAAAAACTATTTATTGAGATTATATAGACACTTCCTCACAGTATCCTCGAAATTAACTGATTTGTAAAAATTTATAATTTAGAATTAATTTATTTTAAATTAATATTTTATGAGTTTCCAAAAGATCCCCTCAACTCAATTATAAAAGGGCACATCCTTCCTCAATTATTCACACAACATTGAGATTTATAGAAAGACCATTCCTTATATATTTCAATTCACAACATCCTTATCTTGGTTTTTAAGAACCCCTGATCCCTTCAGACGATGCCTAAAGAAAGTCCTCAAAAGAAGTGGATAATCATTTTTACCAATTCATTTAAATTAATTTATTATTATACTTACTATTAATTTTTTGTTTCCATGTTAATGTAATAAATACAATATCATATATATGATGTTATTTTTTATAATTATTGGACATCTAAATTATTCCATTTTTCCATCCTATGAAAATTAGAAGTACCGTGCGTGCATGCGTAAGGATTACCTTCTCTACATCGTGGTATAGTTTGTTTTTCATCACCATTCTACTAGGATGGTTATAATTATTGAAATAACGTATATATATATATATATACTATTATTGATATTATATTTATTCTATAAAATTAATATACCATCTACTTCATCACCCATTCAATCGTATAGAGAGGATATCATCGCTCATGCGTACGTATGAGTTACTGTCTCAACAAAGCAATGTGATAAATTATATATGTCAACAATTAAGGTGTGGCTAATAAAAATATATTTAATGATAAATATTATATTTATAAAATTAATATTATTACAGATATGTTGTATCTATATCCTATATAATAGAACTAGGACATTCCAGAAAAAATATGCATGAGAAACAGGGAAATTAACACCCGAAACAGGGAAATGAATAAGATATTTTTTATAAAAAAAGTGGTAAAATATTATAATGGGAATATATAAGATGTTATAAATATTATTATGATTTTATTATAAGTTAATAATAAGTTAAAATCCACTATATATGAGTTTCAAACACATATGAAGAAAATCAGACATAAGGTAAGGGTATAATTAAGAATATATTCATTAATCAAAAAAAATTATATTAAGTCCCCACAGGGGAATATTTATCTTCCATTTTGGTGTTTTATAAAAAAAATTAAAAAAAAAGTTTTCAATATTATCCTATTGATTTTGAAATTATACTCTTTACCCATTTTTTTGTTTTTTATGAAATGGTTGGAAATGAGCCTTTTAATCATTTTCTAAACAAGCTGCTTTATGAATTTCTGTACAAATACAAAAGGAATGTTTCTTATACATAATGAGATAAATTTTTCACAATAATGAATAATTAAATGTGGTTGATCTCTTTTGATAACATTTAACATATTTTCTTAAATTTTTTATGATCATTTTGAGTGTGGATGTGCTATTTTTTTAATATTCATGGTTTATGGTTAAAGTATTCATATATTATATGCTAGTTTTTCAATACAAATGTCTATGTTATTTATGTTTAAAACCTTTTATATTAAGAATTAATCTGACTTATTAAGTGATGGTTGGGGCACTCTATATCCCCTCGTAGTACCTCTCGGTCTCATGAGACAAACTAGTTTGGGTATTGACCTCAGACTTACTCATTTATGTATTGTGTCTTGGCCAAAGCCTTAGCGTTATGTCTATTATATCCTGTATTATGTATTAACACATTATGAGATTTTTTATTTATATTACATGTGATTAAATTATTATTATAACATCCATGTGGTTATTTTTATGAAATTATTTGATTATCATTTATTGTTTCCATACTACGCTCAGGATTATGTTTAAATGGATTATATTTCAGTTATTCACCTTCCTTAATGTTTATGATTATTTATTCATGATAGATTATATTTTATTCTTAACAATACTAAAAATTTAAGCTCACCCCTTTCCAATGTTTTATTTTTCCATGGATTACAAAATGTATATTATGAATGAAATGTAGGGATATGCTAAGAGAATAATGGTGTTCCTAAAAGAATCATTAAGTTGCATTTTATAATTTCAATTGTAATATATGATTCAAGTATATATTTAGTTTTCCCAAAATAATAAACTATCTAGTCCTTCATAATGAAATTAATTATATTTTATTCCATTTTAATGAAGTAACCACCAACTTTGGTCTACTAGGATCATGGCCTTTACAGACTTCCACATTCACGAAGCGATGTTGTACTTTTTTTCATTTATATTTTACATGGATGGTAATTAGGATAAATTAGATTAATATATATATGATATATATTATATAATAATGATATTATAATGGATAATTAATATTTAACATTCTCTCTTTTCCTTTTCTGAAAAATAAAAACAATATTCATGCTTACATACGACCTACCATCTCCATAAATGGTGTAAATAATTTTTCTATCTCTAATTTTTTAGATGACATTAAATATATATATATAATATGTATATCATGGTTAAAATATTTAATACAATTTAATAGTTATTATTGTACATGAATCAGAACTACTGAACTGAAATACTCATGATAAATGAAACAATTAACACCGAGAAATGATGATTTTGAGGAACTATTGATAAAGATGGATGTTTCAATGTAAAAAAGGGATTAAATTTGATATTATAAGTATTTACATGATTGTGATATAGAATTATAATAAATATAAATTTATTATATAGGTGTTTGGATTGATTTTGAAAAAAGGGGAACTCGAGGTAAGGGATTTTCATCTTACAGTCATTTTTGTGAGACACATGCCTTATACAACACTTGTTTCTTTTATTTGATATATATAATGACCATTAATGTAATTTATAAATATTTTAATGAAAATTACAGGATATACATATCCATATAATATTCTTTATTTCATGGTGTTTATTATGTAAAATTTATCAAATTGGTAAGGGTTTTATGTTATAATCTCATTATTTATTGGGATTGTTTATAGTTACATTTTTTATGAGGAAATATTATGATCTACCACTCAATAATCTCATTAATTTTATTATAATTTGGTTTTTTATTGAGGATTATTCTTTTATGTACATATAATCATCTTAATTTCCTATGATAACAAAAATAATTTTTAACGAAAATCGACTTCATTTCTCTCTTCAGGTGAAAAACTTTTTATTTGATATCCATGTTTTATAAAAAATATTTAATTTTTTTTTTATATTATAATATAATTTATTAATGTCCTTTTTAAATTTTTTTTATTTTTAAAAAAAATTCTAAAAAGAATATACTTTTCTTTATTCAAACAAGGTACTTTTTACTTTTTACCAAACATGTGAAAGGAATGTTTTGTTTTAACTTATAAGACATGAAAAAAATTTCCCAGCATAAATAAAAATAAGTGATTTGAAGCATAATTTACTAGTTCCCATGGTCATTTTCAAAGGAAAACTTTTCAATATTTTTTTGGAATTTTTTTATTATAAAAAAGTTATTTGAAAATGGAGAGGTTATTTTCCTCAAGATTATTATATATTTCATTTAAGGGTATTTGTATTAATTAAAAAATAAATCCATGATTTCAATTAATATTTACTAGGGATATGATCAAAGGATAACTTCTTCATTATTTATCTTGATGGTTTATATTTATGATAACAAGATTTCTATGAAACTTTTTCATTTTCCACAATTTATACTATGATGAAATTTTTATGAAACCTTTTTATTTTCCATGACTTGTGAAATGATTAAATTTTCATGAAACCCATTTATTTACATGGGTTGTGATATGATGAATTTTTTATGATCTTACGTCACATATATATGTTATTTTCATTATGTGAAAGGTCGGACCTATATCTCCTTCCAATGCATTAGATAAAGACTGATATTTTATAAGATAAATAGGATTGGAATTTGAAGTGATCCCAGTTCAGTAAGAGAATTTTTACACTTTTATAATCATGGGAGTGAACCTTGAATACTGTGATTTTTGGGGAGTGAACCCATTCAATTATGATAATCATTAAAAACATCCATTAATACTAAGTAAATTACATTTATTTTATATGGTGTATATACTTCCCATGAATTTACTCTATTGTTATTATCAATAAATTTATGTTTTGTTACATATCTATTTTATTACCTTTATTTCATTGAGTTTATTGTTCAAGTTTTACCAAATCAGTAAGGTAACATTGTCTCAATTTTCCTCCTTTGTGATACATGCCATGTTATCAACCAATATTTTTGTATGGGGTGTATATAATCCCCCTTGAAACATTATATCATGAATAAAATTATTTTTAAATATATTTCAAGTTTCATGTAATATTATTCTTTCTTGGGAATTATTATTTAATGTTTCCAATATTAGTAACAGTTTATTGATACAATACCATCTTTTATCAAGATTATTTATGATAATGATTTCATCGATGAAATATTATGTTTTATATCTTAATAACTCTCATGCATTTTATTATCCAATACATATTAATGATATCCTCATGTAATAATTCCTTTTTTACGCACTATGGTAATTATTCTAATTAATAAAAAAATAAAAAATGTTTCCAAGATTTATTTTTAAATTTTGAAATTGTTTTTAATGAAAATTATTTCAAAATGACTTCACTCTTTATTTATATATTTAAAAAAATGAAAAAGTTTTTCAAAAAGTTTTCAATATTCCTTTATAAGTTTTGAAGTTTATTTTCAAAGAAAATGTTTTCCAAAACGTTTTATGGTTAACAAAATAATTTATTCAATGATTAAATTTTATTTTCCTCAATAAATGTTTTAGAGGTTTTAAAAGATTCATTTATAAGTTTTTCAAATTGGTTTTCAATGAAATGGATTTTGAAAATGTTAAATGATTTAGAAAAAAATCTATTTCCCTTAAGAAATTCATCATGTAATATTTCAAAATCCACTTCCACATAAGATGAAATCCTTTGATATAGTTTATGTTATATTGGGGATATGATCTTGGGAAACCATTCTTATCCATTTTTTTAATGGTTTATGTTTATGATAACAAATTTCCTATAAAACCCATTTCTTTTCTTTTGGTTATACCATGATAATATTCTTATGAAAATCACTTCCTTTCAGGAGTTATTCTAGGATAAAATGGTTATGAAACCTATAGAATTTCCATATATTGTGATATGATGAGAAGATTATGACTTCCATTTTGTTTTATGGGATAAGATATGATTTTTTAGAAATTAATCTCTATTTATGTGTCATGATAAGATGATTTTTTATTATCTTATAGCACACGTATGTATGTTTTCATTATATGATGTGTTGGACCTATATCTCACTACAATGTATTGGGTAATGATAAATGGTTTATGAGAACAAGAGGGTCCATGGGTTGCAACCCAAGATCAAAAAATTAGATGGTACACGATTTATATCCCAAGCCTGAAACAATAGTGTACATAGGTTTTAGCCCAATCCTAAAAATAAGAGTGTACAAAGGTTGTATCCCAAGCTCAAAAAAAATAAGTTATGTGGGTTATATACTAATCCCCAAAAAGAGGGTGCATAGTTTCTAGTCCAAGCTAAAAAAATAAGAGGTTATGTGGGTTGTTATCCCACTCCATAAAAAGAAAGGGTAAATGGTTTTTTTATCCCATGCTCGAAGTAAGTACGAGGGTGATTAGTCTAATACTAACATGTTATGAAGGAATTTTTTAGTACCCTTGATCTAATATTGTTCATTTTTATGCGTCTGACACAAATTATATGTCTTATTCTTATGTTATGTTCTTATAAATTTTTCTCTTGGTTCCCTTATGATTCGTGTCTTATGAAATTCCAATCTTTACACTATGACAGAAGTGTATGATCTTTGATATGTTCGGTATGGTCTGTAAATGGTAGTCTCATATTCTCTTACACTAATTCTCATCTTATTCTTATGGATATCTTTTATTTACCCTTACATATCATCTATTCCCACCCATTATTATGTTTCCTTTCCACATTTTATGAAAAATTATTTTACGCAGAAGTAACAAAAGTTAAGATCATTTTGGGAAACATTGATGATATTTCACCAAGTTAGAATATTTTGTTTCATGTTTCTAAATACAAAAAACTATTATGGTCCTCAGACTTGTGTTTTTATTTTGTAATGAATATTCATCTAAAATATGTAATATCCATTTATGTTATGAACTGGGTCACATTAGTTTCCCTATACCATGTTTCAAATTTTATTACCTTTAAAGGTTATGAATTTTGGATAGGATACTCTCTATTGATAACATGAAATATTTTTTATGATATCTTTGGTTTATAAAAATAATTATTGGGTACTTTGAAAATACATTCCAATATATATTCCTTTCTTCTATAAGGAGTTATCGTTATTCTTTTAAATTATGCCAATTGTTTTATATTATATAAAATAATAATTATTTATTAAAAAATATTAAATTTATGAAATAATATTAAAATATTTTGGTTTAGTTATTGTTATACAATTTAAAGAATCAAAACATGATGTATTACTTTTTTGTAGTTTTTTTGGATAGGTTGAATTAAGTCATTTTGAATTAAATGTTGTTATTATTGTGATAGAATTGATAATAGTTTCTTGTTATAGATAAATAAAAAATTATTAAAATCCTATTTATAACATCATTTTCACTTTTTTATTTATACATGGACTATCATGACCTGAACCAAGATGGGGATCGATCCCCAACTACCCCCAATCGCACCTCAATAGGCTAAGGGGTGTCGAAAATCACCCAAAGGAATATTCTATATGAGTGGACTTTGACTAATAAGTCGTACACAAACACCCAACTATCATAAAACAAAAGTGAAGAGGAATAATAATATACAGATTCAATAAGTAGAATGTAAATCAAGCATGAAAAACCTCTAATGTGTACAAGAGTATCATAATGAAAATTGAAAATAATGGGGACAAATACACACCCAAACAAAAATATTTCTTATCATTAAAAAAATGGAAAAGTAAACTAGTGAGAGACCCTAAGTCCTGATCTCCAAGCTACGAACACTGTATGCAGTCCAAAGTAATAGGTATCCCTCAGATCCTCTAAAGTCACCATCCACCTGTATGTAATCTTCATAAGACAAGACACGTGTGGGAAAATCCCATGAAGGGGTTAGTATAAGTACCTAGTAGGATGCTCTGAAATATGAAGGGGGAGAATTAAGGGATAAAAAATGAATATAAAGATAGTACATTGTACACTAGATGCAAGATATATTTAAATATAATAGCTCAACGCAAACCAAGAGAGAGTAACTTGGTCTAAAAATAAGGAAATCAACACATTATGTAGATGAATGACACCAAAATATTTTTTCACCTATAGAAGGACATCAGACTCATCCATCCCTGAGAAGCTAAATAGATAAAGCTTGTGGCATACCCCACACATCTTTTCAACCCATGGCAGGAGAGTAACTCAATCCCAAGGTATGGATATGGAAGAATATATATACGCTCAGTCAAAAGAATCCCAAATGAGATAGGAAGGGGATATCCATCTCACAACTCATCCCATGAAGTAGAGTGACCAATATTTCCAAATGTACATAAAATATTACAATATTCTTACATGTCTGCTAAGAAGTAACCATCCAAGTAAAATAATGCCTCGTCACTATTCCACACAGTTGTGGAGCCAAAATATATTAGTAGAGGACCCATGCCCCGATACAATAGGAGGGTTCCAGTCTGAATAGTCAATAGAGAACCCATGCCTACCCCAGCTAGAGGTTTTCACTCTAGAAGTCAACGATGACCAACATCCTAAATCTACTGGAGGTTACCACTTAGAAGTCATTGAGGACCCACTACCCAAATCTAATGGAGGGCACTACTCGGAAGTGGTTGAGGAGCCACTATCCAGCTCTTCTGAGGGTACCTGTATGAAGTCATCAATGACCCACTACATAGCTCTACTGAATGGTACCACTCAAAATTATTGGAGGACCCACTGCCCAACACTACTGGATGGTGCCACTCAGAATTCACCAAGGACCCACTATCTAGCTCTACTAGAGGGTACCACTCTGATTTCCTCTAGTGATCCTACAAGATAACTGTCTTAATAAAGCATCACTTAACTATGAATCATGCCCAAAACATTCCGCAACATGTCACAAAATACACAACATAGGGAACCATCACATTTTTTTGAAGAAAAACTCAATATAAGATACTCTCATGCCAAAATATGATTCAAAAAAATGTGATATGGAACCTTGAAGTATGATCAAAAAGAAAAAAGGGGTACACAATATGTGATGGGACCCACTCTGTGTGTGTTCCTACTCCAACACATGGAAACGTCCCTAGAAATACACGAATCACCAAACATGCAGGATTACACATTGTGTAGGGGGTATACATGACATCACCTTATCACATGGGGCCCCACCCATGCGCTTGGTCTTGTTTGTGTACTTACCATGTGTCTGTGTACTTTAACTTGTATCCATGTACTTTTGTACATGACCATGTTCCTGGTGATATAATTCCCCAAAATATCATACTTCTGTGATCCACCATAAGGAAAGTCCATCTGGGGATGATGTATATGAGATGCAGGAGGGATACAAACATTGACATCCTTAAAATTTCCCAAAACTCTAGTTCTCGTAGAAAAAGGGGTACACGCCATGAGTTCATCACAGTAAAAAATGTGTAGTCTGGTATTTTTTTTTAGAATCTTAGATATGTGATATACACATCATATCTAGTCTCATCACTTCAATTTCTTCCCTATATCCATATGTAAATAGTCAATTTGTATGAGGATCACGGTTTTCACCCATTGTTCATCAGAAATTAGATTTCTTCATTCCTCGGTAATGCTTCGTTTATCATGCATTCCCCATTCACTTATAGATTTAAATCTTTGATCATTAGTCATCAAAATTATCATCCACATTTCAAAAACTACCCAGATATGTGCCAGATTCACTGATACACTCCTTTAATAGGATTCTGTCATGATTACAGGGGTCCATCCAATCTTGGTACTATACGAAAATGTCAAACAAAGACTGTGGGGTCCAATCGGTTAATAAAAAAAATAAATCAAGGGGTAAATTAATAATAAAATTAGTATAAAGATCATTTAAAAGTTTTTTTGTCCCATCAATCAAGAATAGGTAATCTGGGGTTATAAAAAACAATATTAAATCAATTGAGTCGACACTCGAGTCCATGGAAAGGCTGCAATTGGCACATATCCAAGATAATAATGTATCTACTCAATTAGATTAATCAAAGAGGTCCTAAACAAAAAATTTATGATTCTTACCTAGTGATTTGATCTTTCACCTTCGAAAATTTGTCCCACCAATGATAAAAGGAATTCTTTCATTCACCGCGTCCTGGTCTCATCTGATATGGCATTTTTTCTCCATCCAAAGTGATTCTCCAATGAACTAGGAAGGAGGATCTCTCGAAAGATCCTATGATTATGAGGCTATACATGAGAATATTTCCATGGAAATATTATTAAAGAACTACTATTTATGTGAAAATAATATAATTAATGAATGAAATAATTAATTAATCCAGTAAACATACCACCAATGTGAGATATGTTTGAATTCCCCACATCGGCCTATCTTAGGTTTTCCCTAGGGTAAAAGACACTTTATGGACTTAACCATGGTTTCATATTTCTAATATGATATTTCATTTAATATTTATCCCATATTTTTAAGAAATACTCATGTGTAATATAAAATATATTTAAATTTTTTATATAATTACTTTTGAGTACACTAGATCTTGAAATCGTACGTCATCTCATTGACTAACTCTAGAAATATATATAGAAATATTTCAATGTCTTACAATAAAATAATTGTGTCTCTATAGCATTCCTTACTTTGAGATTTTCTTTCTATATAATCAAAAATAAGAAAAATATACTTGATATTGAACCTTCATCTTTCTCTCTCTCTACCAGGAACTCTCTTGAACGTTCTAATACTGAAAAAACATGGAAACCAAGGGGATGGGCTATCCATATATGGCCCTCTCCTGTCGATCCTTGATAACCACTAGGTGAATTGAAAATGTGGATCCAACCTTAGTGTCTATCTTTCCCTAGTCGATAACACATATAGGGTCATGCACGTACCTTCTCAATTGCAACACATGGAAGACGTCATGCACATGATCCAATTGTGGGGGTTGGGAGAGGTGGTAAGAAAACTCTCCAACCCTCTACACAGTCTCGAACAACCTGTTGAACCATAGGGATAGATTGGCTCCAAAACCTAACCTTAAAAATCATCATCCTATGGATAATATTAAGGGAAAATGGTCTCCCTGGTCGAACTCTATGGGTCTACGATGAAAATATACTTAAGATTTATGTTTTTTATTTTCCATCCTCATTCTTATCACTAATGAGCTAGATATTATCTATCTTTACCTACATCAACTTTGGGCTCATAATAGATGTATCATCGATATCTATCTTTCAAAAGAGTGAACCAAAGTGTCTCCTGTACAGGGCCTCAAAAGTTTCAATATCGATGGTAGTGGTAGTTGTTGTTTTAGGAAAACTATACCATGGTCAAGCAATCCTCTTAGCTCCAGACTAAGTCTAACATGCAAGACCTCAGTATATCCTCCAAAACCTAGATAGTGCTCTTAGTCTATCCATCAATGTAGTGGTGAAAGGAGACATCCATCATTATTTAAACCCTAAATAACTCTTGCAAGCCTCTCCATAATCATGAAGTAAACTTGACAACATGATCATATAAAGTATTTGAGGGAACCTCATGAAGAAAAATGATCACCCATATGTATGATTGCTAAAAATCTCTACCGAACTCTAGTTCGTGATAGTAAAAAAGTGTTACGACATTGTGATTTTTTCTACTATCACCCAAATGAATCATGGAATTTTTTCATGGATGACCTATCACAAATTTCATGGACATGTCATCACATTTCCACTCTAAGATCTCAAGGAGATGCAACAAACCATCTTTGAATGGTGCCCCGACCTTCACCTACTGACTGGAGAGGTACCGAGAGAGAAAATTAGGTATGCACCATCTCATGTCAAACTGTGAAAAGTATCGATAAGGTATACGTACAAATTATTTATACTGGGATGTATTTCTAGGTAGACATGTGGAACTCTTGCATCACCTCCTCTCACATAATGACTATAACCATTGTCCATCTCATAAAAAAGATGATGTGATTACCCCCTTCATAATATCACACTAGTGAGTCCCCCATGGATATCTAGGAATGTAATTCCTCTAAATCAATGTCTCCAAGAAAATAATATCTCACATTCTCATAAAGTCGAGGAGTCAACACCATCAACAACAGAAAAGATAATAACTCATACTCCACCATGGTCAGTTTTAGTGAAGAAATCTAATATGAATCCTCCAACACCAAGTGAGCCTAATACTTCTTACAAAGGGAATATTCTATGGGGTTTCACTTCCCTATATTATAGACTATCTCAAAGTCATAATCATGAAGGAAATCTAACTAGTGTTGTTGTATCATGTTCAAGTCTCTCTGTGTGAAGACATACCTGAGACTCTGATGGTATTAGTTAACCACAAATAAATCCTCCAGAAGTTAGTTACTCCACATCATCTATTTTAAGACTACCACTACCATCTCTTAGTCATGATTCATGTAGTTACCATCATCGGGTCTCAACTACCTCGACCTGTATGAGATAACTACCTGCATCTCCATTAACATGCATCTGAGCATAGATCATGAGGCTTCACAATACACTATGTACTCCATGTCCACATCTGGTAGCCACAACATAAGAGCACTCATTATCCTTAGCCTCAAATCCCTCTGGAACTACTCATACCAGATAAATTGTTGCCCTTTTCATGTCAGTTCCGTCAAAGGAGTTTCAATTTTGGTGACGTCTACCACAAACCGATTATAGTACCCCGCCAAGCCACAAAAGCACTTCACCTTTGACATGCTATTGGTTGGATCTTAAGAAAGCACTGAATAAATATTTTTTTAGCTAACGAAAAAAACATTCCCAGAAATGAATTTTCTCAGAAAGTGAATGTCATGAATCAAAAAATGAAATTTTGAGATTTTCTAATAAATCTGGTTCTCTAGAATAAAATATATGGATATACTTAGGTTCTCTTGATGATCCTCCTTTGTTATAGATTATATTTTTTTTCATCAATGAATAAGACCCAAAATGGGTATATGTATAGGTGGATGATCCAGTTCATCAAGGCTAAAAACATGGAGGGACATTTGTCACACCATAGATAATCACTAGGAACTAATAGTGTCAGTATCGACATAAGAATGCCATCATAGGAATATTAGATTCATGAACCCTCAACTAGTCGTAGCTTTACCAAAGACCTATATTCATGAACCATATTTAACCTTATAACTAGTCAAATAGGTATTCAATTCTCGGTAAGTGTACTTTTTTCTTTATCGTGACTTGGTTTAGGTGATTATAATAAATATAATGCCGTAAGATACCATCTCCCATTTTCACAAGAAACACAATACATAACTAGGGGACACACTGGACTAGATGAAAACCTTTTCTTGAAGGTCCTCCAACTGCAACCACAACTCTTGGAGCTCCGTATTGTCCATCAGATATACCATATAAGATATCATAGTGGTTCTGGGATGCAAGTTAATAAAAAACTCTAAATCCCACCTCAAAGTTAGTCCTAGAACACCCTCAATAATTTCATCCATATAATACTATAAAAATGATGGAGTAGAGATGTTTAAGGAAACCACTAAAACTTGGGATTTACTCTCTAACTAATGGGCGATGGTCTATAACCTCTTCCTCCCTGAAGGCACTCATCCTATCATGAGATATCTCTTGAAAGAAATGGAGAATCTCATCCCATCATTGAAAAGGAATATGAATTATTTACAGTAAAAATAAATCCAGGCTCAGACCATGGATTCCCAATACATACCCAATATGGAATCATAGGATTACATCATGGTAGAAACAAAGATCTCATATAAAACACTCTACAGAAAGAGACAACTCGTACCACCGATAGATGAAAGATTCAGAATATGTGTTCCCTGTAAGAACCTTAAGACAATGTTGATGGGCTAGCGCCTCAGTTGGGAGCTCCAATTATTTCACAAAGAGTATATAGATGAAATAATTACTAAAAAATGTGTATAATATTACTAAATAAATATTAAAATACACACATATTTTACCCTTGATCATCTCATGCACTATGGGGTTATAAACCACAATGTCTACAGCTGTCTGCGACCCTAATCACTAGATTCCTGATCCCAACATAGGCCACATGGTAGTGGTGGTGGAATGGAATCATTCTGTCTTCCACCAACCATATATCATTATGTTCATATACCATCTCTGCCTCCTTAAGGACCACCCTTCCCTCTATTGGGAGATCCATAACCACAAAACTGCCACATCTATGGAGGTCTGTCTGTTATCTGTCTATTCTCCTTGACACATCTGGTTAGGCGGTCTCATGCAATGTGACGTCGAGCATCATATGAATAGAACCAACCATCTTTGGATTTATTTAATACTCTACTCTATCCCTATACCATGTGAACATTTTCCTGATTTTGATCATGAAAGGGCATCATGCACCTAGATCCTCCTGATGGGTGCCTACTAGCTGTTGTAGATTACTCAGCTCTGTGCCGCCTACTACTAGCTCCAAATTTTTAGTGTACCTATGATATACATATCTCTATCACTATTTATCCATCCAAAATACCGACATATGTGGGAATTCACAAAGGAACTACACTGTCATGGATCTCTATATGGATCCCCTCCTCAATCTTCTGTTCTCAGATGTATCCATCTTGGAATATGTCAAGGGAGTATGGGGTAAGGTTTGTAAAAATCATTTCATACTAAAAAACCATCATCCCTTCCAGATGATGATATAAAATCTCTTGAATCTTAACTATGAACAAGAAGTATTAATATTACTCCTCAAGGAACAACTTCTGGAGGTCAGGCCATGAGAGTGCCGACTCATCCTGAATCTATGTATCATGTCTCCATCAGTGACCAACTGCATTGTGGAAAAGTCTAAATTCTAGTGAAACCACCTAATATTTCATTTCTTGAATAATCATGAACATATAGACCACTGAATATATCCAATCCTCTTCTACATGAGGATCTGGATCACCTTGGATCCTAAATGACCTCTAGAATTGGAACTAATAGATACCGTTAATACTACAAGAATCCTATATTTTTCTTGTTGGTATGATATACTGCTAGATAGGTGGAGGTGTTACAACCTTCCCACATGGAGGAAGATTCTTTCAGGAAGGACTATGAACTGAGGCCTTATCGCTCATCAGATCGTCTTCATGATCTGGAACTGGTATCCTAGATGGATGTTGTCGTGGAGGCTTCCTCAGAGTTTTCAAGATGTATTATTATTAGATTTTCATATATATATTTATAAATATTGCAACAATAAAGAGTTGACTTAAGGAATATAGTCAAAGACCCAATCCTATATGATGCATAAAGCATTAATACCTACAACGAATGTCTCAGTATGCTGAGTTGACAAGAAGGTAGTCATGGTACTGGTGATTGGATATGTTGGCCACTCACACCATCACTAGATACCATGGCCTGAGATCTTCACTCATGAAAAATTGACATTATTTTACTAATACCGCCCAAATCTATGTAAGGATACTGATCTAGATAATGTACCAAGGAATGAACAAATATGATACAATTTTTTTACAAACCACCCCAATCTAAGTCTAGAGCCGCAAAAACCCCAAGCCTGCCTCCATTGGTCAAGGGGTAGTGACCAGTCCCAAAATCCCTATCCTAAATGGGAGGCCTTTTCCTAGGAACATATATGCACACACCCGACCATATCAATACATAAGTGTAGTGGAATAAAAAAAGAGATAACTATATCATAAACCAATCATTCAAATCCTCTAGGGTGTACAAGAGTACAATAGTTCAAACTAAAATTTATAGGGGAAAAATACATGCCCAACCAAAAAATTTCGCAACATGAAAAAACTAGAAAATTAAACTGCTGAGAGAGCCGATCTCATGATCTATAAGCTACAGTCACCGTACGTGGTCGAAATTACTAGGTATCCCAATGATTCATTGAATTCACCACTAAATTATCCTTCTTCTGTATAATAAGTGAAAAATGAGAGAAAATCCTATGCATGGGTGAGTATATACATACTCTGTTAGATGCCAAAAAAGCCTATGGAGGAGATTTAAGAGATACAACCAGAATAGAAACATATTTGATAGTAGACAGGATGTAATATATAGTGATGGAGTACTGCTCAAACTAATCCAAGAGAGAATAAACTCATAAAAAGACAAGGGTAACATCATGTAATGCAGTTTAAATACACTTCAAGTCTTTTCCACATATAGTAGGAGTATAGAAATTTACAAAAATGTAAATCATAAAATGGAAATCATGTGGCATACCCAGCACATATTTTTCAACCCATGGAAGGAGAGGAACCAAATACAAAGGTATGTATGCATAATATATATATATACATTATATATATATGCTTAGTTAAAATAATCCCAAAATGGGAGAAAAAGGGGATCTTCATCTTACAGATCAACCTAGGATGGAGAGTCACCAATAGTTCTAAAATTCCATCAATGATTCCTAGAAAATTACATATCTTCTCAAAAGTAACTATCCAAGTAAACCACACCTCTTCAATATGTCATGTAGTAGAGGGGAAATAATATCTAGGTATAAAATCCATGACTTTTTACAATAGTAGGGTCTCACTTGGACTAGTTGATGGAAGACCCATGTCCATCCCAACTAGAGGGTTCCACTCCAGAGATCATTGAGGAACCATTACCAAGCTCTACTGGTGGCTCGAACTCGAATGTCATGAAGGAACCACTACCCAAATTTATTGGGGGTACCAAAAGGATGTTGTTGAGGACCCACTGCCTATCTCTATTATAGAGTAGGACTCGAAAGTTTTTGAGGACCCACTGCCTAGATCTACTTGTGGTTACCACCTAAAAGTTTTTGAGGAGAAACTACCTATCTCTATTAGTGGGTACCATAGAGAAGTAGCTGAGGACCCAATTATGAGATCTAATAAAGGGTACAACTCAGAATTTATCAAGGACACACCGACCAGCTCTACTAGAGGGTACCAATAAGAATTTATCTTGTGATAATACATGACCAATTCTATCATAGAGCATATCATAACCAATGTTTTTTCCCAAAAAAATTAAAATGATTTCCAAAATTCCACAACAAAGGGAACCATAATGTTCTATGCTGAAAAAACTCAGAATCAGCTACTCATGGGCAAAAATATGAGTCCAAAAAGAGGAGATATGGAACCTTGAAGTTTCATCAAAAGGAACTAAGGGGTACATGAAATGTTATGGGACCCACACGACATGCGGTTCCACTCCACCACCTTTTCATGTCACCAGAGGTACACTAGTTTCCGATATTATAGTTATACATGGCGTGTAGTGGGATATACATGGTGTGCCCTTATCTCTTGGGGTCACACCTATGAGTTGGGTTGTGTTTGTGTAGTTTAGAACATGTTTATGTAGTTTACCCTTTGTGGGTGTACTTCGGAACAAGGCCATGTTCCTAGCTATGTAGTTCTATATAGGATCATTCCTGTGTTATCCACTACATAGATATTCTACCCAGGGATGTGGTACATTGTGTGTTGGAGGGTTACATTCCATTCCATCCTTATTGATTCTCAAAACCGTAGTTTCTATATCAATGGGGCTACATGCCATGTGTTCATCATATTATATGGTGTATAGTGAGGTTTTTCATAGAATTTCATATCCATGATCTATGCCTCATATTTTGTCTCTTCTCTCTGATTTCTACCTGATTCCCATCTAAAAATAGTGTATTTGGTCGAGGATCATGGTTTCTAGACATCATTCATCAGATATTAGATTCTAGCATTCCTCAATGATGCATCGTTCATCCCACAAGCCTTGATAACATTGGAAGTTAAATATTCGATCATCGATCATTGAAATTCTCATCCAAATCTCACAAACAACCTAGATCAATGCCTAATTCTCTGATCCTCTCCTCATATCCAATTATGTCATGATTCTGGTGGTCTGGTCAGGCTTGGTACCTCCTGAAAATACCGAATTTGAATAGTGAGTCCCAACAAGAGAATTTAAAAAATAGAGGTAAAGGAACAATAACAAAAGTCTAAGGATCGTTTCCAAGCCTTCATGTTCAACTGGTCAATAACGGAGAAACGGGGGTAAGAAAACAATTGAATTAAATCGATTTAATTGATACATGGGTGCATGAAAAGTCAAAAATTGGAGAAGATCCAATACATGAATCAAAATTATCAATCAATTTACCACTTATGATATCCAGTTTATAAAAATATTTTTGGGTTTTTTTGATTTGTTTGAAAAAATTTGTGTACAAGTCACTATATACGATGTGCAGTTTGTAAATTTTAGTGGCGTTTTTGATCTATTTTGAAAATTCCATTTACAAATAATTAATTATGATTAGTTATTTATATTTTTTGAAAACTAATTATACCACTCATTATATATGGTAATAATCTCGTAAAAATAAGTTTTACATTCATTTTTTATTTGAGAAAAATATTCTAATTATCACATATAGTAATATGTTTTCCAAAAAAAGAATCATCTGTTTATTTATATAGAAAATTTACCAATACCACTTCTAGGTATTTTTTTGTTCTAAAACCCCTTTGGATATAATGGAAGGATATTTGTAAATTTTTATTTTCTATAAAATATAGGAAATGGTCATTAAAATAATATTTTATTTTTTTATTTTTAGATATTTGGAGCCAAATTTTATGTGATTCAAAATGAACACTAATCCCCAATCTTCGTCATTTGACCTTGGAATTATGTTCATAGGGGGTTATTGGGGGAAACATACCCATACATATAATGTTTGGGGTTTGAGTGTTGGTTTCCCCAATGTTTTTCTGAAAATAATGTGTGGGATAGTTGGAGTTCCTATTTTATATTTCAAGTGGGGTTGGCATGAAATACATATTAAAAATTACAAGTTTCACGCATGGTTCATGTAGAGTCAAAAAAATAAATATTTATGATGGATTAATACGGATAAACAAGGGTCAAATTTTTACATTGATGTATACATAGTGGAATTTAAAATTTATTTCACGTGGAATGATTTTTTAACCTATAAATTTATTACATGATGTTTTTATTATAATTAAAATTATACATTTCTATTATAATTTTATTGTGTTGATCTATTATTCATTATCCTTATATCTCACCCTATAAATAGAGAATATTTTGTCCCCACCATAGATTTAGGGTATTCTTCTCCAACCATTTCAATTTCATCATTCTATATTATTTTCATTTTTTATCTAATTTTGAAAATAGTTTCCTTATGAAAATCGGTGTGATTGTATAGATTATAGGTTTTTATTAGAGAATTTTTGTAGATTTATAATGTCTTTTTTCTTAGGTAATGTTCTTTAAAAAATTAATTTTTTATTTATTTTTGATGTTTTCAATTCAACATTGTTTTAAATAATTACATTTTTATTTTTTTTATTATCAAAATACTTCATTATAGTCTGGGGTTTGTCTTTTGTAGATGCAGAATAAGAACAAAATTCAAATGGTGGAAATTTTTAGTAGTCTAGTGAGTGGTGGGATTAGTGATAATTGTGTGTTTATGGTTGAAAGGTAATGTAAAGTTCTATATTTTTAGGTTTTCGGTATTTTTCGTATGTATTTTATACTAATTTCATTAATATTTAATTATTCGAAATAAATATTGTAGATATTGGAAAGATATGAATCATTGAAATACAATGTAACATCATTAAGTATTTTATTACTTTATTTGATCGTTGGTAAATATTTTAAATTTTCTTTAATATTATAATGATGTAGTGTTTATCAAGAAATATATTTACATCCATTTTAAAAAATAGCTATTTTTGGATGACCAACAACATATTTCATTGTGGATACGTTTTGATACATATTTATCACAACCATTTAATTAAATTATATAGATTTTATTTTTAAGATGATATTTAAATAGAAGATAAAAGATTTTTGATCATTTTCTATTGAAATTGTAATTCTTTAATCACTTTATTAGAAATGTGAAATATTTATGGTGAATGGATAAATTTTTTTTATATAAATTAACATTGGAAATGGGTAAAAGTAAAATCAACATTGTATAATTAAATTATGTGTTACAACCTCGATTTTTTTAAAATACACATGAAGGAAAAACAAAATAGTACTTTAATGTTTCACGACATATCTAGAATGAGGGATGTATGGATAGAACTCATGGGGGGGGGGGAAGAGTGAAGCTAATGTTAGTTGATATAGAGAGCCTCAATAGAGATTGGATAAGAAAATAGAGATCACTCACTCCAAAAAATATTTTTTAAAAAAAACCTATAAACAAAGGGGGTCTAAAGTAATGCATCCCATGGGCATGACCAATGATAATGAGGATAACATAATTATGTATATATCCAATGCTATGAAAAATAATGAGGCTCACAATAGATCTTCCTTTTCTTTCCAATTTGTTTATATGGAAATTCTCCTACCTCATAGTGTGATAGATATCTGTGTTATGGCTAATGAGATACCTTCACATCCAGATATAATAAACCATAAACCATGTCATTTTAGAACTAATTCAATAGGAAACTATCCAGAATCCTCATGTCAAACTTGAGGATTGAAATATGGATGTTGTGAAACATTAAAAGAGTGAGACAAAAAAGCATGTATCTCAACTCCACATCCATAGGGTTACTTGTAATGGCATAGACCCTCTTAGTCCATCCCTTTGCCAAATTTCTGGTGTTTGGAACACCCTGGACCCATCAGGTCCAGATCCTAAAGGGAGAGTCTTAGTGGTAAGATGTCATCGCAGTTTCAACCATCGGTGAAACTGATCGGTGGGTCACCGATCAGTGTCACACTGATCAGTGTGTCACCGATCAGTGCCATAGGGGGATTGTCGGGGTTTTCCTCCTTAGTTTTTCCTTTAATGCCAATTTTAATTATTTTATCCTTTTAATGTTTTTCACAACCATTTTTAGTGCCATAAAAACGTTTTAAATTCCAAAGAGTGGGGAGACCCTCAACTGACCCAGTTTGTGTGTCTGTGTAACGCATTTTACTCTGTTTCAATAAAATCATTTAACTCATAACTGTTACAGCCACCCCCCCAATGAGAAATTAAGTAATAATTAATTTCATCATGTGTGACCACCCAACCAAACGGTGAAACCATAATCCACCTTTAAAGTGGTTCAAAATTCATATCTCGTAACAGCAGGATCTCGCCTCTTTATATCGCACTGAAATTATTTTCTTCTTCTACTTGGTTGGGTTCGTTCTCCCAATTGGTGCATTTGGATTCCCCTTCCTGAGGCGAGTGGTGTGCCTATGCTGTAGCCTTTCCTTCTAATTCATGGAGTCCTTGGAGTTCTCCCCTTCAAGTCAGGCATCACAGTTCTTGGCCCGTGGAAGATAAACTTCGATCGTTGATCATCCAAGTAGGGTTTTTGCTTAGTCTCTCTTTACTGTGCATCATATGGGGTGGGTATAAAAAAGTTTCCTATGAGTATGGATGATACTAGACATTAATAAGGATAATAAATGGAATTTTAAAGAATGAAGGGGGTGTGATTGATGTTTCCATCACACTATTTATTCTTGATTATGGTCTGTGAATTTTACGAGTTTAAGTTTGCTGAAAATCACTGTCGTTTGTGGTATTTCTTGCGCACCAATAAACCTCTGTTTTTTCTGGATATTTATGTGATTGAATGGATGTAACATGGAAACTGGTAAATCAAGTAAAATCAGTTGATTAAATGGACGCCCAATGAATAAAATCCCTCTGTGATCACCTAGGTTAACCCAATGGAATGACGAAACTGAATGAATTACATATTCAAATTTGAAAACTCCCTTGCTCTGTGCTGGTAATGTTTACGGTTGATGCTTGGGAAGCGGTGTGGATAGGTATGGGATCCTCTGTTGTGACGTAGTTAATTGTTTTGGATTTGAGGCTGTGTGGGGCCGTATAGTGGGGCTTGGTTTGGTTCTAATACTTTGAGGGATCTCAAAGATCCCTTTATTGTTGTGACTTTACAAGAGAACCGAGTGTGAATTCTTAAATTCTATTCGAGGTGTTTTCCTTTCCTTGGATTGTGTCTATGCCTGTTAGTCTCCCATTGGTGAAGAGTTAATTTAAATGGAATCACTTGAATATGAAAATGAAAACGGGTTCAATGGGGAAATGTTTTCTGGGAAGTAGTTGTGACATGGTTGTGATTCTTATTATAAATGAATAGTAATGATGGTGTTTGTGGTTGCGATGGTTTTGGAACCCCTAGGTAGGGATGAGTTCTTGTTAACATATAAGTGTAATTTAGTTCTTATGCATTTTATTTGTGCCCCACCCAAGTTGAGAACTTCGTTCCGAACACCCCCATTTCTTGGGGGAGGGAATTTTTGCCCACACTTCTATGAGTGGCTGGTTATTAACTTATTTTCTAGTCCCTTTTCTATGTATCCCAAGAATATTTGGGTAGGATGTGACGGCCTGAGGTCCATTATAGCCCAAGATTCTTCAGGCAGGGTACGTGGTGGTTGTTGGCCTAGGTGTGTGCATGAAGATGATTTTTCAAGTACCATTGGGATGAGGCCCAGGTGTCTTTGGGTATGTCAGTTGTTGTTTGGGGCCCAGGTGTGTGCGGGAAAGGTAACGTTTGGTTGTTTTGGCCCAAGTGATTGTGGGTAGGATGTGTGTTAGTGATAGAAAAGGTTTTTTTGGGGCAGGATTTGCAGTTGTAATACCCTAGGTGTGTGCGGGTGGGGTGTGGAAGTGGGACTTTAGTGAGAATTGCGGGAGAGGTTAAATGCATAGGATGTCTTCGAGAACCAGTGGAAAAGTTGCGTGGGGGACCCAAATATCGATGTTATAATACGATTACATTACTTGACTTGATTTATTTGGGATGTGTTCCTTGGTGAGGATGGTGTGGGTAGTTTTCCTTGCTAGGTGTTCTGTTTATCTCCTTTTCTCACGGGCATTACATTGTCTCCCCACTATTACAAGAGGGATTTTTCTTTTTCCTACTGTGTATACCTGTATACTCACCCTACGTATATAAAGTGTTTTTAGTTTTCTAGGAGGACATTGGGGATCGTTTAGGACCATTCTAGTTCAGATGTTGGGACAGTTACTATTGATCTTTTTATTTTCTTTTGTACGTTCCATTGGAGTTTTCTTGTACTTTGGTAACAATTACCTTTGGACATGCATATTGGAATGGTTTGTTTTGGATTAACCTCTACCCCCATTCATGATGTTGTTTTGGATTTACTATCTTATCTCTTGATCCTACTCAATAAAAATGTTAATTCCTCCCATTTTGTGTGTGATTCTATACCCTTGGTTCTAGTCACCACTCTGGGACCTATTGAAGGTGGGTTTTTGGGGTCATTATCTCTATTTCAACTTGAGGAAGGCAGGTTTTGGTATTCTGTTGTCCCTTCCCTCATCATGGTGAAGGTGGGTTGTGATAGAATGGTATCAAATGAGAGGGTTGGGAGGTAGGATGGATCTTAGGGTTAGGAACTGTGATTATTGCAGGGTTTGGTAAGGAAACAATGTTAGGAAATCTTGGTGTGAGAAATTGTCAGGGAAGACCAGCTAGGACAAAGGATTTCAGGGCCCCCGTGATCTGATGAAATGACTCTTGACCTACCGAACGACCAATTGAGGATACAATGATTGGAGGGTAGAGACCCTAGGAAAGGTACATGCATCATAATTACTTGTGTTATTATGTTTCTTGGGTGTTTTGGGGATTTAAAATGAAAAAGAAGTCTAAGAAAATTTAAAAGCAATCTTCAACACTACTCGGGCTTAGGAATTCTTTGTTTACCATGCAGTTATGGAACCCATACAACGAATATGAGTGGTGCGGGCGATCAAGGCCCAAGAGGCTGTTTTGGATGACTAGAAAAGGGATGATAAAGACGAGGATGATGGAATGTTGAAAAGAATGATTTGTTCCTTTTAGCGGAAAACCCGCGGGAAATACGAGGGCAACATCTCGGACATGGAGGCAGAAAACTGGCTCGTGGAGCTGGTGATAGATTTCAGCATGATTGGGGCTCTGCCAGAGTAATGGGTTCCTCTGTCTTTAATCAAGATGCGGGGAGAGGCATGTCAATGGTGGACTCTCTACCTTGCGGAGAAGAGGGAGGCTGAGTTTGCATGGACAGACTTCGAGAAGGAGTTCTAGGTGGAATTCCTCTCTTCCATGATGAAGGATAAGAAGAGGTAGAAGCTTCTCTCCCTCCAGCAATGGATCATGTTAGTGAGGGATTTAAGGATCAAGTTTAAAGATCTCATTCAATTTTCTCTGGACCTTTTTCTAGAAGAGGAGTCTCTTGTGAGACGTTTAGAGGAGGCACTCTGACCTTCTCTTCAATATGTTTTTACCCCCTTCACCCTATTGATGTACATAGAGGTCCAAAAGAAGGCTGAATTAGTGGAGAGGATGTACATGCTGGGAGGTATGCTGCGAGAGGGAAGCTAGTTGGGATCGTCAAAGGGGACGATAGTTAGCAGCAGGCCTCTAGCATCATGGCCTTCTAGGTTTCGAACAGTATAGAGTAGGCCCCCACACTTCCAGTTTCAATCTCCTAGTCCTCTCCCTTTCCTTGCGGGCCCAGGACTGAGGTGCTTCATCTGCGGTAGTAGTGGGAACCTTTGGAATCAGTTCTCGGGTAGAGTGCAGTTCAGTGTAAGTGGGAAGGTATAGTTCCCACCTCAGTAGCAATAGTTTCCAGCTAGGCCCTTTCAGCAACAGTAGTAGGGACAGCGAGCTCCCGCTCCTTCGAGAGCAGATGTGGCAGGAGGAGGCCGACCCTAGGGAGCTCCTCAAGGACCTCGACCATGGCTTGTTCGGGGAGGCGAATGACATCCGAGAGGCATAGGAGCTGGGTGTAGGCAGTTGCATGCTACAGAGGCAACAGTTCCACCCGGGCTGGAAGTTGTTCGAGGTACGATCATCTTGTTTAGCACTCTTATTTTTTCCTTGTTTGATTTAGGAGCTTCACAGTCCTCTGTTACACCTGGTCTACCCCATTCCTTGGGCCTTGACATAGAGATACTTTCCAGACCCTTGGTGCTGAGTACACCAGTTGGGGGTCATACTAGCCTGTTTGATGTTTTTCAAGGATGCAAACTGATGTTATGGATGCATCAGTCTTGTGTGGATCTCCTTCTACTGCAAACGCAGCTATACGATGTCATCCTAAGCATTGACTGTCTATTTTGAGTACAAGTCATTATCGACTGATTCTGAAGAAGAGTCATGTTCATTGATGATGATGGACATCGTGTGGATTTTGTTAGCGAATGGAATTGTCAGGTGGGGAGACGGCGTGTGGAGCCTATTTTTTCTATGTTAGCCGAGCTTTCAGCAGAATCAACGGTTGGGGAGATTATGGATGTTCTGAGAGTTGTTTAAGAGATCATGGACGTTTTTCCTTGGTGTTTGTCACTCTACCCCCTCGATGTGATGTTGAGTTTGGGATAGACTTACAACCCGATGCCCATCCGATTTACATGGCTCTTTTTTCAGATGGCGACTTCTATGTTGAGAGATTTGTGGATTCAGAATGATGATCTGATGAAGAAGGGTTTCGTCTGACCAAGCATGTCACCATGGGGGTGCTCCATTCTTGTTCGTGAAAAAGGTAGATGGTGGTCTTAGGCTTTACATAGACTAACGAAGACTAAATCAGGTAATAGTCATGAACTATTACCCTCTCCGGAGGATAGACAATCTCTTTGAAAAGGTGAGGGGAGTAGGTTGATTCTCTAAGATCGATCTGCAGTCTGGTTATCACTAGTTATGGGTGAAGGATAGTGATATTCTGAAGATTGCGTTCAGGTGTAGGTATGGGAACTTTGAGTTCGTAGTCATGTTGTTCGGTGTTATAAACACACCTGCTATGTTCATGGGGCCCATGAACACTGTTTTCCTTGAATCTATCGACTGGTTCGTCATTGTATTCATCGATGACATTTTGATCTACTCCATATCAGAGGAGGAACGTGTTAAGTACCTCATGATGGTCTTGTAAGTCCTTTGACATCTCCATATCAATGGGAAATTGTCCAAGTGCATGGTCATGACACGGGAAGTGCATTTCCTTGGACACGTGGTGTCTCAGCAAGGGGTAGCGGTTGATCTATCAAAGGTTGAAGCAGTTGTTTCTTAGGAAGCACCCAGGAATGGGATAGAGGTTCGCTGTTTTCTAGGATTGGAAGTCTATTATTGGAGGTTCATACCTGACTTCTCTCAAGTTGCATCTCCTTTGAAAACTTTGACCAGAAATGACTAGGCCTTTTTATGGGGTGGGCACTATCAAGTAGTGTTCAACTATCTAAAGGAAATGTTGGTCAGATCTCTAGTTCTAAGAATAACAGATGATGGGGTGTTCTATTATGTATTTTTTATGCTCCTAGACTTGGCCTGGGGTGTGTGCTAATGCTGTAGTAGGGAGTGATATCTTATGGGTCTTGGAATAAACGTCCACATGAGCATAACTACGCCACCCATGACCTAGATCTTACAGCGGTAGTTTTCGTGTTGAAGTTGTGGTGGAATTACCTCACCAGGGAACACTTTGTGGTATCCAAGGATCATAAGATTCTAGGGCCTATCATTACCCCACGAGACCTGAACTTGTGACAACAAAGGTGAGTGGATTTTTTTCTGGACTACAACTTCGATATCGCTTACACAGATGGTAAGAGGAATATTGTGGATGATGCCTTGAGTTAGAAGTCACGAAGTGAAGCTATTCAGGAATCTGTGGATGCTTGGAAGGATATAGAGGAGTTGACTACCCTACACCAAGATGCAAGGGTGGATAGTGGTAGAGGTTTCCTATTTCAGATGATAGTGCAGTCCTCTATGTTGCAGGAAGTGGAGGAGTCTCTGTGGGGAGACTTGGAGAGTGAATTGATGCGCGATCGGGTTAACCAAGGTTGTGCTCCAGAAGGGCGGTTAGAGGATGGTGAGAATCAGATGATTTTCTGAGGGAATTTGTTTTTCCCAGAGATGACGCGTGTGGGAGTTCAATGTGTGTTCCATAACTCACTTGTAGTGGTATACCCTAGAGTTTCCATGATGTACCGAGTCTTGAGGGAACAATTTAGGTGGCCCGAGGTGAAATGGGTAGTGGTGGAGTTCGTGGCAACGTTCCTGGTGTGTCAGTAGGTGAAGGATGAACACTACATCCTTGGAGGTTTTTTGCATCCCTTAGATGTCCCCGAGTGGAATTGGGATGACATCTCGATGGATTTCGTCATAAGACTACCCAGGGTTCAAGGAGACTGTGATGCTATCTGGGTAGTGGTAGACAGGTTAACGAAATCTGCTGACTTCCTAGCAATCAAGGAGTTGAGTGAAGTGGATGCCTTAACAAGGAGATACATGGATGAGGTAGTGCTACTGATTGGAGTTCTGAAGTCCATAGTCTTGGATAGGGATGCACGGTTTACCTTAGGATTATGCAGGGGATTGCAACTTGCTTTTGGCACCCAACTATGTCTTAGCATGGCTTTCCACCCCCAAACAGATGTGAATACAGAGAAAACCATCCAAAAATTGGAGGATACGCTACGGTCAGGTGTTTTGTTCTTCAGGGGATCATGGGAATGAAAATTTCTCTTCGTAGAGTTTTCCTACAATAATAGCTATCAATGTACTATTAGCATGGCACCATTTGAATCCTTGTATGGGAGGCCATGTCGTTCTCCCGTGTACTGGACCAAGGTTAGGAAGGTAGGTGTTCTTGTCCCAAAGGTAGTGCAGAGTACAACAGAGAGGGTTTATCTTGTGTGTGGGAGTATGAAGGCATCTGAGGACCAGAAGAAGTCATATGCCGATTGTATGAGGAGGCCCTTGGAGTTTGAGGTTGGAGACCATGTGTTCTTGAAGGTTTCCTCTAGATGTGGGCAGCGAAGGTTCAGCCAGGGGAGCAAGCTCTCTCCTAGGTTTATCAGGCCTTTCTAAGTTTTGGTTCGAGTCAGTGAGGTGGTATATCAGCTGGTATTTTCCACCTAAGTTGGAAAGGATCAATGATGTTTTCCATGTCTCCCATCTTCATCGATATTGAAATGATGAATCCCATTTCATTTCCTAGGGAGAGTTGGATATAAGGGATAATGCTATGTTCATGGAGAAACCAGTAAGGATCGAGGATAGAATGGAGAAAGTGCTTCATGGAAAAACCATCCATTTGGTTCATGTGTTGTGGAGGCACGGGGGCCTCGAAGAGAGTTCCTAGGAACGGAAGGCAAAGATGTGCACCTGGTACGCATAAATATTTTGAGTTTTGTTTTGTTTGGTTTTGTACTTGATGGCGATGCAATGATGACCTTATCAGTTTATGGGATGTTTTTTTCCTTACCTGGTGAATGTTTTATGAATAGAACGGATATATGGGGAAGGGGGTACCTGATACCTAATCGAGTTGCATTAATATGGATGCAATTAAACCCATGCGGGCGAGTTAGTGCCGCCCAATGTGGATAATATCTTAACATGGAGGAATGAAATCCCCAATCTCTGTGTTGGGATAGTGTGATCTTTGGGTTTGGTATGGTTTTTTGGGGTAGTTTTTTCCCAAGAGGTATCTTTTGAGGTGGCTGTTCAGACCCCTCTCTTCTCTCCGGTTCTAGATTTGATTTTTGAGGATGATCATAGTTTGATAGGTATCTATTGTAATGGCAAAGACCCTCCTGGTCCATCCCTTTTCCAAATTTCTCGTGTTTGGTACGCCCTGGACCCATCTGGTCCGGATGCTATGTGTGGCGTCTCGGTTGCAGGATGTCATCACAGTGTCAACCATCTGTGATGCCGATTGGTGGGCCATCGATTAGTGTGTCACTGATCACTGTGACATAGATGGGTGTGTCACCGATTGATTTGTCACCCATCTGTTTGATAAAGATGGGTGTGTCACCGATCGGTGTGACTTCAATCGATGTGTCACCGATCAGTGCCATGAGGTGCTTGTCGGGTTTTTTCTTCCCCAGTTTTTCCTGTAATGCCACTTTTAAGTCTTTTAACCTTTTAATGTGGTTCAATGATATTTTTAGCACCATAAACAAAATTTTAAATTCCTAAGAGTGGGGAGACCCTCAAATTACCCTATTTGTGTGTCCGTGTAAGGCGTTTGACATTGTTTAAATAAAATATTTTAAATCACAGCTATTATGACCACCCCTAATGAGAAATTAAATAAAAATTAATTCCATCATGTGTAACCACCCAACCGTGTGGTGAAACCATGGTCCGCCTTTAAAGCTGTTCAAAATTCTTATCCCGCAACTCCAGGATCTCACCACTTTATATCACACTGGAATTATTTTCTTCTTCTTCTTGGCTAGGTTCATTCTCCCCCTTGGTGCATTTGGATTCCCCATCCTGAGGCGAGTGGTGCGCCTGTGCTTTAGCCTCTCCTACTCATTCTTGGAGTCCTCAGAGTTCCTCCCCTTCAAGTAACGCATCATAGTTCTTGGCGCATGGATGAGAAACTTCAATCATTGATCATCCAAGTAGGGTTTTTCCTCAGAATCTTTTTTATGTGCATAATGATGGGTGGGTATAAAAATTTTTCATATGAGGATGGATGAAACTAGACCTTAATGAAGATAATAAACAGAATTTTAAATAATGATGGGGGTGTGCTCGATGTTTTTATTGTACTCTTTATTCTTTATTATGTTTTTTAAATTGTACGGGCTTATCTCCACTGAAAATCATGATCATTGGTGGTCTTTCTTTTACAATAATAAACCTCTGTTGCGATTGAATGGATGTAACATGGAAAATTGTAAATCACATAAACTCTATGGATTTAATGGATTCCCAATGAATTAGAATCCTTTTGTGATCACATTGGTAAACCAAACAGAAATACAGAACTAAATGAATGGCATATTCAAATTTGAAAACTCCCTTGATTTGTTATGGTGATGTTTATGGTTGATGCTTGGGAAGTGACATGGATGGGGATCAGATCCTCTGTTGTGGTGTAATTAATGGTTTTGGATTTGAGGCTGTGTGGGGACATATGGTGGGGAGTGGATTGGTTCCAATACTTTGAGGGATCTCACTGATCCCTTTGTTGTTGTGACTTTATAAGGGAACCTGTTGTGAATGCTTAAATTGTTGTTCTGGCTATTTTCAATTCCTTGGATTCTCGCTATGCCTGTTATTTTTCCAGTAGTTAAGAGTTAATTTAAATGGAATCACTTGAATATGAAGACGAGAATGGGTTCAATGGGGAATTGTATTCTAGGAATGAGTTGCGACGTGGTTGTGCTGCTTATGATGAATAAATAGTAACGAGGGTGTTTTTGGTTGGGCTGGTTTTGGAACCCCTAGGTTGGGATGAGTTATTTTTAACCTATATGTATAATTTAGTTCTTATGTTTTATATTCACGCCCCACCCAAGTTGAGCACTTCGTGCCGAACACCCCATTTCGCGGGGGAGGTTGTTTTTTCCAACATTCCAATGACTGGATGATTATTAGATCCTTTTCTCCTCCCTTTCCCGAGTATCCCAAGACTCTTCGAGCAAGCTGTGACGGCCTGAGGTCCATTATATCCCTAGATTCTTTAGGTAGAGTTTGAGGTGGTGGTTGCATGGGTGTGTGCAGGCAGGGGGTTTTACAAGTACCTTTCAGATGAGGCCCAGGTGTCTTCGGGCATGTCATTAGTCGTTCGAGGTCGAGGTGTGTGTGGGCGTGGTTACGTTTGGTTGTTGTGGCCCAGGTGTCTACAAGTGGGATGTGCGGTAGTGATAGACCATGTGTTTGTGGGTAGGGCGTGTAGTTGTGAAAGACTAGGTGTGTACGAGCGGGGTGTGGAAGTGGGACTGCAGTGAGAATGGCGGGAGAGGTCTGATGCATTGGATGTCTTCAATAACAAGTGGGAAAGTGGTGTAGGGTACCCAAATATTGACATGCTAATACTATTACATTACTTGACTTGCATTATTCTAGCAGTGTTCCTTGGTGAGGATGGGGTGGATAGTTTTCCTTGCTAGGTGCTCTGGTTCTCTCCTTTTCTCACGATCATTAGAATGTCTCCACACTTGTGTACAAGGGATTTTGGTTTTCCCTACTATGTATACCTATATACTCACCCTACATATATAAACTACTTTCAGGTTTCCAAGGGGCTTTGAAGATCATGCAGGACAGTAATAGTTCAGACGTTGGGACAGTTGTTGTTTATGTTTTTCTATTGTTTGGTACTTTCCATTGGAGTTTTCTTGTACTTGTGTAGCATTAACTTTTGGACATTCATATGGGAGTGTTTTGTTTTGCCTTTACCTCTACCCCAAGTTTTGGAGTTGTTTGGGATTTACTATCTTATCTCCCTGTCCTACTAAATAAAAGGGGAAATTCCTTCCATTTTGTACATGATTCAATACACTTGGAGCTAGTCACCATTTTGGGACCTATTGAAGGTTGGTTTCCAGGGTCATTATCTCTTATTAAACTTGAGGAAGGAAGGGTTCTTAAATATGTTGTCTCTTCCCTCATCTTGGTGAAGGTGGGCCGTGACATTACCATACCCATAAAAGGAACAAAAAACCAAAACAAAAAATCCCATAACATCATGCATAATACCTCCACCTCTCATAACACCATAATTAAAAGATAAATCCACATTCAAGATAAGACTATCATATGTGGGTCCAATATACCCACCTTCCATGAGGATTTTCCCCAGCCTTTAGGATAAAATTACTCACTTGAATGAATCCCCCTACTCATAACCCGATCCTAACCTACAATGAGAAAGACAAAAATATCATAAACTAGTTATAAAATATGCACATTTAGATAGATATTGGATAAACACTAGCCATAGAAATTCTTGTTCTGAGTCTCCTATATCACCCAATACAAATTGAGAAACACCATGCAATATATTTGAACCTCATGGGAACAATGCTTAGCACCTAAAAGCCAAGATGATGAAATGTTTTAGATGATACCACCTTTGACTAAATAACGAACCTATTCCCTATGATCTCTAATGAAAATCAATCCTAGTATCCCTAAAAAAACATTCCACATTGTCTTAATATTTGGACTCTCAAGACTCATGGAATGTGAGGCCAAATCTATTTCACTCTTTTGAATATTATCCTTCGTAGGAAGTTCCCTACTACAAATCCTATAGATAAGAAAGTTAATTTTACTAGGGATCTTCTAGCATGCAAGATTGGTAGCCCATTCATTGATATCACTCTCACAACACATTAACAAACAATATTCCAGAGATAAAAAAAGACCAAAACTCTAATATGAAAACACACACCTATTCGGTTCATCCAAAAGAATAAACATACCATGTGGAGAATTTTTATCCTCGTAGAGAGTGGTTTCAAAAAATATTGGATGTAATCTCAACTATTTAAAGGTAATATTAGGTAATAGACATAAAGTGAAGTTAATAATAGTACCTTCCCAACTATCTCTCTGATTGTTGATATCCCCTCACCCTACCACCCATATCACTCTATCCTTCAAAACCCCATAATGGATGAGTATAGAATGATCTAGGCTTCACAATATTCTAAGAATCACCACAAAAATACCCAATTTAACACAATTTATGTCTTTAATAACTAATCCCAATAGATATTTCTCTTCTATGATGTACCAAGGAATTTTCTCATGCATTCCATGCATGGGTATCTCAAAACTCCACATACTGACACCTCATAACTACTACAAATTTGAACTTTAATCGAATGAAATTTTTCTTTTAATAGTGATAAAAAGAAATGTTAATCAAAGTGATGATAAATTAGAGGGTCCCCATTATCATCACAAAAAATAACTAATAAATTGCGTCTTTTTGCCAGGCTAAAAAATATCTAATAAAGGACACTCTTTTATACATTTTTAGCACCGATAAAGGCCTAGATGGCTGCAGTGTGCTCTTAATATAACCACACACCCGGTGAAAACCTACAAAACCCCATAATTTCAAAAAATTAAATATACATTTAATGTGACACGAAGAATACAAAAATGGCCACACATGGTTTATATAAAAAACAATGCTATATAAATTTCAAATAATGTTTTATATACTTATATATATACAATTATCCAAAAAACATTTAAAAATAATAATGTTTCATCTTCTAATGCTTGTGATCCCCTCTCCGAAATATCCATCCATTTTATCAGTTGTTTAAAAAATCATCTCAATTGGAGAGAAAGATTGTTCATATATAACAAAACAAATATTAGGTTATTAATACTATAAGGAAATAAATTAAACATCAATATGACATAATACATTAATAAAAATTAAATATTTAATAACAATACACATTTTGAGTTATACCAATAACACCATGCATCCTATTGAGGTGGGGTTGATTCCTACACATCCCAAATGAGTTATGGACCATTTTACTAAAATATCAAAACACTCCGAATGTTTTTTCTCAGTTTTGAGTATGTCACTTTTTCTTTTACTAAAATTAATGCCAATTTTATATAATGAACTATTTAGAGTTATACCGGCGAAAAAATGCATCGTATTGAGATGAAGATGATTCCTACAAATCAAAAATTACTTATCGATCATTTTTCGAGATTATCAAAATAATCTAAATTTGTTTTCTTGGTTTTCATCATGTAAGTTGTGTTTTTTATTATAATGTCATTTCAAACTCGAAACCTGAATTACGAGTCATATCTTTCGCATCGTGCATCAGTTAGATGTGAGACTACATCATACACTTCAAAAATGACTTATGAATCACTATTAAAAAAATTTAAAGTCAATAGGAGTGTGTTTTATTGGTTTTTAATGAATGACATGTTTTCAACTAAAATGTCAATTTTAAACAGATAGCTGGAACTTTTTGTCATAATACCATGTGTAATATTGATGTAGGTTTGATTCCAAAATGTTATATATGAATTGTGGATTATTTTCCTAAAGTATAAAAAAAATATGAATGTTTTTTCTCAATTTTCAATATGTCACTTGTTGTATTTACTTAAATTAATGTCCATTTTAAATATAAAGAGACACTTTTAATGATACTTGCCATAAGGTGCATCGTATTGAGGTGTGGATGATTTATATATGTCCCAAATGACTTATAGATTATTTTACAGAAGTACCAGAACAATCTGAATGTGTTTTATTTGTTTTTATTGTGTCACTCGTTGTTTTTACATAAATTATGCCAATTTTAAATAAAAAGAGACACTTCGAGAAATACCAAAAACACCATGCATTGTGATGAGGTGAGGATGATTTATACCCATATGAAATGACATATAGATCTTTTTAATAATGTATCAAAACAATCTGAATGTATTTGCTCTGTTTTTTGTATGAAATTTTTTTCTTCTTACTAAAATTACCTTTCAAAATAGAAAAACGCATTTTGAGTCATAACGGTCTCATCATACTTCATATTTATGTGTGGATTCCTAATAAATGTCAATAATAAAAAATGAATCATTGTACTAAATTATCAAGACAATTAGATCATGTTTTTCTGACTTTCATGGAGAGACACATTTGGAATGAAGATGTCAATTTTAAACTCATAAAAGACACTTTTATTCTTACCGGTCACACCGTGCATTGAATTGAGGTGTGGTTGATTCCTATAGGTTAAAAATGACTCATAGAACATTTTAATATAGTATCAAAAATTACTAATGTGTTATGTTGGTTTTCAGTATGTCAGTTGTTCTTTTCTACTTAAATTAATGTCACTTTTAAATAAAAAGAGACACTTGGAGCCATTCCAGTCATACCATGAGTCATATTGCGGTGTAGTTCAATATCATACATAAAAAATGACTCATGGTTCATTTTTTTGTAAAATTCCAAAAATATATTATTTTTTTGGTTGCTTTTTTATAACGACCCATACTTTACATACATTGTTAATACTTCAAAATTGAAACATACTTATTACAACATATAACAAAACCACAAAAGGACTGTATAGGTATAGTGTCTTTAGAAACTGGGAAACATAAACAACTGGTTCATAAAGCATCAAATTTTCCTCCCACTTATTTCATCATATCTAGAGTCCCTTTTTGGCATATCCTACTTAATTAACTTATTCCTGACCTGGGGAAATAAAACATACAAAAGGGTGAGCTCAAATGCTCAGTAAGGGTAAACAAAAGAATGATCAATCACATTGCATACATAAGCACATAACTTTTCGAAATATTACCCTGAAAAAGAGATCATAATTTCATAACATGGGATAAATCATGGTAGTGAAATTTAATCACAATAATCATAACTTACAACATTAAACTTTGTGGCATACACACATGATCATAGAGAATCATTTCTTGTTAGTCAAGACTCATTACCAAGACTATCTTAGTGGACAAAGTCCCTTTCTGAACCGAGTCACCCTCGTTTCAGTCCTGTTTCACTAAACAGGTATAACCTACCGTTCCATCCATGTCTATCTCATGATATATAAAATCTTTACCCAATGAATTGGAGGGAGATATAGGTCCCACCCATCTCATAATGATACCATTCTTATGTGTTCCACAAAATCATAAACCATACATCATAGCATAACCCATGTAATAAAAATGGGAATCTTAAACATCATAAAACAATTCATATAAGATAAAGGAATTAATAAAAATAATTCCTACTCAACATAATCAAATAAATGTAATAATATGGATAAAAAGAGAACCCTTTATTATCTTACATGGAAAATAATTTTGATAAAACACTTGAACTTCATTCTTGAGGAAAATATCCTTTCTACTTCAAAAACACTTTTCCTTTCTTAACATGTCATAAAATTATAAAATAAAAGAAGTTGATTAAAAATAATATTGAAAACTTGTAAAGGAAGCTTCTTGGAAATAATGTTTTAAAAATCCATTCATGCCGTATAAGTTAAAAAAAACATTCTTCGTACTTTTGTCGGAAAAGTCAAAAAGTACCTCGTACGAAAAACGACAAAAGATTACTTTCATATCTTTTACAAAAAACATAACGAAGGGTAAAATTGGATATAAACTATTGTATAATGATGGAAATAATATTACATATTGAGGGAACATGGATGTGGATGATAAAATACACCCCAGTAAATTCTAAAGTATAAACAATCTCGGATAAAAATGAGATTGTGACATTTCCCTTACCTTGGGTCCGACTTGCTTTGTAAGTGTCCGAACCTCCTGTATAATGATTTAAATAATGTTATTTACTTATTCCATAATCATAATTATTTTTTTTATATCATATATGGTTATATTCTTAGCTTCTTAGTAGTAATTTTTCATTGCTACTTGTTATTCGGGTGTTTATAACTTTTTGTTCTTATGCGTGTTTTGTCGAATAAATTCTTATTGTTCTCTTTAGGTTATAGATAACTCATTTCCAGATTGGTATTATTGTAATATATATCATATTCATTCATTCAATTCATTTATATAATCATTATGTAATGAAGATCATGTAGAACGAGTCGCATCACATCGTGGAGACGGTATTCCGTACGTACGCACGAGTGATGATATTGTTCCTATGATCGTGGAATTGTATTGGAGTGTATTTATACTATTTCAGAATCAGTATCACATTATAATAGTCATATATAGTCATTATATACACCATTATACCAATCCATGTAAGGTGGTGGTGGAAAATAGATTACACCACGGCGTGGAGACGGTATTCCGTACATACGCACGCACGGGGATTTCTTTTTCCGTAGGATGGATAGATGGTGAAATAGGGTTGTTTCATACTTATAATAACATATCAGTATATGAGTGATACTGACGTTATTACTTCATAATGAAACACCCTAAGAAGAAGAAGTGGAAGAAGAAATAAAGATGAAAGAATCGGTAATGGGCTTTACCTCTTCTTTGAAGTGCTTCTTCGAGACCTCCTTTTAGGGCACTAAAATGGGTCTTTGAAGAAGAACAGAACCTCTAGGATGTCTCTAGGGAAGTGTAGAGGAGAAATTGGAAGGGGTTGGCCGATCTTGAAGGCTCATTGTGGTGTGAGGAAGAGGGGGAGGAGGTGCCCTTTTATAAGGGAGGAGAGGGGCACCATTGGAATAACTAAAAATATTATTTTATTATAAAGTCAAGTTCAGTATTAAATAGCTCCAAATTGATATATTTCGAAGATAAGGTGGGGATGGGTCGAAATACTCTTATCCAATAGAATTTAGACAAGTTTAGGTTCCTATTTTAACCTTATCATTTATATTTAACATTAAGTGAAATAATTTTACTTTTACCATGTCTTCTTGTGTTCTTATACTATAAGGTTAATAAACTTACTATAAGCAGCCAAAAGAACCCCAATTTGTTTATTATTAATATATATAACCTTATCTATGTCATTTGAAAGAACCTTAGATTTTTAGGAATAAAATAACAATTACTAATATAATATTTGTTTTAAAAACTATTTATGTCAATTTTTACACTATTTAGTAATTTATTTTTGTGAAAATCATAACAGAATGATTAGTTCAAAAAAAGTTACTTAAATCAATAATAACATGTCATATTAACCTATAAAAAGTAGTGTAATTCATAAAAAGTCTCAAATTACATTTATTTTGGTGTTCATAACATCAATTATGTCAATATTTCATTAATAAAATAATTATTGCATCATCATTGTGTCATAAATAAATTAAATTATATAATGTCTAAAAATTACAAATAAAATACCATTATTTAGGAAATCTTTTTATCTTTCTAATGAATATTTATAGTCGAAATTATCTTATGTATAACCCCATATTAAAAATGTCTTAGTTATTAAACTTTGATTTTAACTATTTTAACTATTCATTAAATAAAATAATATTAAATATCATAATCTAATCCAAGTGGACCTAAATGGTCATATTATATTCATAAGGTTGTTTTTGGTCGAATTACACTTATCCAATAGAATTAGGACATGTTTTAGGGTAATAGTAATATCATATTTACCTTTATTTACCATATTTACTATTAATCGCGGTAAAAAAAAGTAAAAAGTTACTATTCACCAAAAATTATTTTCATCTCATTGAACCACATTTTAGTCCTTGATATTAACCGTGTCTCTCGGATTTTCGAAATTCCATTCACAGAAGCGGTAAAATTAAGTTTTATGAAAAATTCAGTTTTTTAACTACCACTGAGTGGTTTCACTATTCATCAAAAATTGAAAGTTTTCAGAAAAATACCAAATTTTCACCTTAGGATAATTTCGATATTCTGAATCCAAAAATGAAGTCCATTTTGATAAATAAAATTTATAAAATTTCAAAAAGTGGTTATTACTATTCATAACGGCTAGTTTTAATAATATTTTAATAGCATATCGTTGTTTAGTGAAACTCGGTATTGCGTACGACACAAGCTATTGAGGAAGGTCGCGATTTCGTGTAAAGAAATCCAAGCAAGCATTGTGTAGAAAAATATTCCTTTGATGATTTATATAACATAAAAGTCTCGGGTGTTATATTCTACCCCCCTTAAAATGAATTTCGCCCTCGAAATTTGTCACTTTGTAACAAACATATGAGGATACCTCTCCCTCATCATATCCTCAATCTCCCATGTAGCTTCTTCTAAATGGTGGTTCCTCCATAAAACTTTCACCAATCGAGTGGTCTTGTTTCGTAGGACTTTTTCGCTACGATCCAGAATCTCTATCAGTTGTTCTTCATAAGAAAGGTCTTGCTCCAGCGGTACAACTTCTGAGCTGAGTACATTTGAAGGATTAGGTATGTACTTTCTCAAGAGAGATACATGGAACACATCGTGAACTTGAGAGAGATTCGGTGGAAGCGCCAATCGGTAAGCTACCTTCCCAACACGATCCAGTATTTCGAAAGGACCGATATATCTAGGGCTCAACTTCCCCTTCTTTCCAAATCTCATAACACTCTTCCAGTGAGATATTTGTAAGAACACTTTATCACCCACTTCAAACTCTAGGTCTTTTCTTCGGTTGTCGGCATAGCTTTTCTGTCGACTCTGAGATGCTCTTATTTGTTGTTGAATAGATCTGACCTTTTCTGCCATTTTATCAACGAGATCAGGTCCTAATAGCTTTCTTTCCCCAACTTCATCCCAGCAAGTTGGAGTCCTGTATTTCTTTCCATAGAGAGATTCATAAGGAGCCATCTGAATACTGGAGTGAAAGCTATTATTATAAGCAAATTCCACCAAAGGTAGGTGTTGATCCCAACCACCTTTGAAATCCATAGAGCAAGCTCTCAACATATCTTCTAGAGTTTGAATTGTTCTCTCAGACTGACCGTCTGTCTGAGGATGATAAGTAGTGCTGAAACTCTACTCTGTATCCAGAGTATGCTGAAGACTTCGCCAGAACTTTGAGGTAAATCTCGGATCCCGATAAGATATAATAGAAAGTGGTACTCCATGCAATCTTACCACTTCCTTTACATATATCCTGGAAAGATGATCCAGAGAGAAATCCTCTCTAATAGCAATGAAGTGTGCAGACTTTGTAAGGCGATCAACTATGACCCAGATAGCATTATTTCCTTTGGATGTTTTAGGAAGTCCTGTGACAAAGTCCATAGTGATGTTTTTCCACTTCCATTCGGGTATGGGTAATGGTTGTAACATCCCCTTAGACTTCTGTCTCTCAGCTTTAACTTGTTGACAAACAAAGCATCGAGAGACATATTCAGCAACATCTCTTTTCATGCCATCCCACCAGAAGTACTCTTTCAGATCCCTATACATCTTCGTGCTTCCAGGATGAATAGAGAATGAAGAACTATGAGCCTCATCCAGCAGCTCCTTCTTTAATTCGGGGATGGGAGGAACACAAACCTGATTCTTGAACATTATTATCCCATCACAATGAAGGTTGAACTCAGGAACATTTCTCACCTTCTTTTGTAACTCGACATCTTCTTTCTGTGCCTCTTTAATCTTCACATGTATAGATGGTTGAACATTCATTTGAGAAAGATAAGATTTTTTCCCTTCCATTATAATTCCAAGATCCATCCTTTGTAAATCCATAAATATTGGATTTTTTGTGATCCTCATCATGGATAAACTAGCATGGTCTTGTCGACTTCATGCATCTGCCACCTTGTTTGCTTTCCCGGGGTGGTAATGGATTGATCAGTCGTAATCCTTAATCAGCTCCAACCATCTTCTTTGATGCATATTCAGCTTCTTTTGTGTGAAAATATACTTTAAACTTTTATGTTCAGTATAAATATCACACCTTTCACCATAAAGATAATGCCTCCAAATATTTAATGCAAAGATTACCGCAGCTAACTCCAAATCATGTGTTGGGTAATTTTGATCATGGATTTTCAACTGTCGTGAGGAATAAGCTATCACCATATCATTTTTCATAAGAACACACCCCAATCCCTTCCTGGATGCATCACTATAGATCACAAACCTTTCTCCACTACAAGGCAGTGTGAGCACAGGTGCACTGGATAACCTTCTTTTCAACTCCTTGAAATTCTCTTCACATTCTTCCGTCTAGACAAACTTAACTCCTTTCCGAGTCAACATTGTGAGTGGATTAGATAATCGTGAAAAATCTTTCACAAAATGTCGATAATATCCAGCCAAACCAAGAAAAATTCAGATCTCAGTTACTGTTGTTGGTCTCGACCATCTTTCGATAACCTCTGTTTTTGCTGGATCCACAAATATCCCCTCTTTTGAGATTATGTGACCCAAAAAATGCATCTTTTTGAAGCCAAAATTCACACTTGGTAAATTTGGAATAAAGATTCTCCTTTCTCAGGGTCATCAATATAATTCTCAAGTGATCTTCATGTTCTTCCATGCTCTTTGAATAGACAAGAATATCGTCTATAAAGACTACCACAAATTGATCAAGATAGTCTCTAAAGACTCTATTTATCAGATCCATGAAGATAGCTGGGGCATTAGTAAGACCAAATGGCATCACCATAAATTCATAGTGTCCACACCTTGTACAGAAATCCGTCTTTGTTATATCCTCCATTTTTACCCATAATTGATGATACCCTGAATGAAGATCAATCTTGGAAAAGTATTGAGCTCCGCGTAGTTGGTCAAATAAGTCATCAATGCGTGGGAGAGGATATTTGTTCTTGATAGTGATCTTGTTAAGTTCTCGATAATCAATGCAGAGTCTCATTGATCCATCTTTCTTCTTAACAAATAGAACAGGTGCTCCCCAAGGTGATGCACTAGGGCGTATGAATCCCTTATCAAGATTCTCTTGGAGTTGCTTCTTCAATTCCTGTAACTCAATTGGGGCCATTCTATAAGGTTTCTTTGAAATAGGCAAAGCACCCGGTACGAGTTCTCTTGAGAACTCAACTTCACGATTTGGTGGAAGTCCCGGCAATTCATCCGGAAAGACATCATCAAACTCCCGTACAATGGGAATATTCTTAATCGTGTGTTTCTCACCAACCATTTGAGATAAATAACCTTCATTTAGTGGAATCAAGACCCATAGGATGGAAGAAATTTCCACGGGGAAGGTTATGTTCATCCTTGCATTGATAGACGATCATAGATTGATCTGGAATATGAAATGTGACTTCCCTTCTTTGGCAATTGATATGAGCTCCATATAAAGAAAGACAATCCATGCCAAGAATCACATAAAATTCCACTATATGAAGGATCACAAGATTTGCAGGAAGCACTTTACCACAAACTTCGATCGGAGAAGAATTATAAACTTTTGATGCGACTGTTGTGCCATTAGGTGTTGTCACAGCTAACTCAACATCTAATTGTTGAGGTAATACGGTGATACCCTTAGAAAATTCCTCAGAAATAAAAGAGTGGGTGGATCAAGAATCAAATAAAACATTTTCTACTTTAGAGTGGATGGTAAGTGTACCTTTCACCACATCGTTATCGTACTCCACATCGCTGATAGAAATTGCATGTGACTTTCCTTTGTCTTTAGCCTTAAGAGTATGTTGACTTCGACCATCATCATCAACCCTTGGATTAGGGAATTTATTGGCATAATGACCCATCTCCTTGCACTTGAAACATTGTAGTGTATTAGGTTCATTCTGTGTATCCCTTCCTTTGTTTGCATCATTAGACACCTTCTTCCCATCATCGTGGCATTCAAATGCCCGATGACCTTCCTTTCCACATTTGAAACATTTACTTGTCCCTTTAAGATAACTCCCTCCATGTTTCTTTCCACACTTTGAGCATAAGGGAAAGCTCATCTTCTTTTCAGTGTGCTCTTTAGATTTTCCTTTGAATTCCATTTTCCTCTTCTTATCAAACCCATATGACTGATGAGTTACTCCAATCTCCATCTCATCTTTCAGAGCACATCGAACGATTTCCTCATAGCTGTTGAAGTCCCTTATGGCTAACGCCCTTCGAAGACTTGGTTTTAAGCCACTAAAGAACCGATCGATCTTACTCTCAGGTTGGATAATAATACCAGAAGCGTACCTTGAAAGTCTTGTAAAATTTGCTTCATAGGTACCAACAGATTCATCATCCTTTTGCTTCAGTTCAAGAAACTCTTTCTCCATCATTGTTCGGAGAATACGAGGGAAGTACTTATTGAAAAATATGTTCTTCGTCCCATTACATGGACTCAATTTCATCTCTTTGCCTCGTATTCTTAATAAGATTCCACCATTGATCAACAAATACTTCCAAACGAGACACTGCTAGGATGACTTTATCATGTTCAGAACATTGAAGAATTGAAAATATCTTTTCAGTAGTACTAATCCATTGTTCAACAACTAATGGATCAGTAGACCCGCTAATAGAAGGTGGATGCTGCCTCATGAAGGATTCAACATAATGTTGCTCCTTCCTTTGCTCTTTTGGAAGTCCTACATGATTCATAGCTTGAGAAAGTTGTGTGAGCATGGCTACAAGATTTTGCATTCCATCTCCCATAACGTTTGGTTGCTCAGGGGGACAATCATTTCATTGCCCATCACATTCCGCATTAACACGATTCCTTCGGGTTCCAGCCATTGACTAAAACCAAGAAGAATAGTGTGATCAACACTAATTATAATAGGAAAACCACATAATCAAGAATAAAATTTCACACTTAAGGTCTTATCCTAGGTTATTCATGGCCATTTCTAAAACACTAAGATTGTGTTCTATTCTTAGACTTATCCTTAGGGTTCTTACTAAGGGTTTCACATCATAGTTTCCAAAGGTTGACTATACCTTTCCTATGATACCAAATATAACGACCCATACTTTACATACATTGTTAATACTTCAAAATTGAAGCATACTTATTAGAACATATAACAAAACCACGAAGGACCGTATAGGTATAGTGTTTTTAGAAACTGGGAAACATAAACAACTGGTTCATAAAGCATCAACTTTGCCTCCCACTTATTTCATCATATCTAGAGTCCCTTTTTGTCATATCCTACTTAATAACCTTCTTCCTGACCTGGGGAAATAAATCATACAAAAGGGTGAGCTCAAATGCTCAGTAAGGGTAAACAAAAGAAAGATCAATCACATTGCATACATAAGCACATAACTTTTGGAAATCTTACCCTGCAAAAGAAATCATAATTTCATAACATGGGATAAATCATGGCAGTGAAATGTAATCACAATAATCATAACATAAAACATGAAACTTTGTGGCATACACACATAATCATAGAGAATCATTTCTTGTTAGTCAAGACTCATTTCCAAGACTATCTTAGTGGACAAAGTCCCTTTCTGAACAGAGTCACCCTCGTTTCAGTCCTGTTTCACTGAACCGGTATAACCTACCGTTCCAGCCATGTCTATCTCATGAGATATAAAATCATTACCCAATGCATTGGAGGGAGATATAGGTCCCACCCATCTCATAATGATACCATTCTTATGTGTGCCACAAAATCATAAACCATACATCATAGCATAACCCATGTAATAAAAATGGGAATCTTAAACATCATAAAACAATTCATATAAGATAAAGGAATTCATAAAAATAATTCCTTCTCAACATATTCAAATCAATGTAATAATAGGGATAAAAACAGAACCCTTTATTATCTTAGATGGAAAATAATTTTGATAAAACACTTGAACTTCATTCTTGAGGAAAATATCCTTTATACATCAAAAACACTTTTCCTTTCTTAACATGTCGTAAAATTATAAAATAAAAGAAGTTGATTAAAAATAAACATGAAAACCTGTAAAGGAAGCTTATTGGAAATAATTTTTTAAAAATCCATTCATGCCGTATAAGTTAAAAAAAACATTCTTCGTACTTTTGTCGGAAAAGTCAAAAAGTACCTCGTACGAAAAATGACCAAAGATTCCTTTCATATCTTTTACAAAAAAACTTACCGAAGGGTAAAATTGGATATAAACTATTGTCTAAGGATGGAAATAATATTAAATATTGAGGGAACGTGGATGTGGATGATAAAATAAACCGTAGTAAATTCTAAAGTTTAAACAATCTCGGATAAAAATGAGATTGTGACATTTCCCTTACCTTAGGTCCGACTTGCTTTGTAAGTGTCCGAACCTCCTGTATAATGATTTAAATAATGTTATTGACTTATTCAAGAATCATACTTATTTTTTTGATATCATATATGGTCATATTCTTAGCTTCTTAGTAGTAATATTTCATTGCTACTTGTTATTCGGGTGTTTATAACTTTTTGTTCTTATGCGTGTTTTGTCGAAAAAATTCTTATTCTTCTCTTTAGGTTATAGATACCTCATTTAAAGATTGGTATTAGTGTAATATATATCATATTCATTAATTCAATTCATTTATATAATCATTATGAAATGAAGATAATGTAGAACGAGTCGCATCACATCGTGGAGACGGTATTCCGTACGTACGCACGAGTGATGATATCGTTCCTATGATCGTGGAATTGTATTGGAGTGTATGTATACTATTTCAGAATCAGTATCACTTTATAGTAGTCATATATAGTCATTATATACACAATTATACCAATCCAAGTAAGGTGGTGGTGGAAAATAGATTACACCACGGCGTGGAGACGGTATTCCGTACGTACACACGCGCGTTGATTTCTTCTTCCGTAGGATGGATAGATGGTGAAATAGGGTTGTTTCATACTTATAATAACATATCAGTATACGAGTGATACTGAAGTTATTACCTCATAATGAAACAACCTAATAAGAAGAAGTGGAAGAAGAAATAAAGATGAAAGAATCGGTAATGGGCTTTACCTCTTCTTTGAAGTGCTTCTTTGAGACCTCCTTTTAGGGCACTAAAATGGGTCTTTGAAGAAGAACAGAACCTCTAGGATGTCTCTAGGGAAGTGGAGAGGAGAAAGTGGCAGGGGTTGGCCGAGCTTGAAGGCTCAATGTGGTGTGAGGAAGAGGGGGAGGAGGTGCCCTTTTATAAGGGAGGAGAGGGGCACCTTTGGAATAACTAAAAATATTATTTTATTATAAAGTCAAGTTCGGTTTTAAATAGATCCAAATTGTTATATTTCGAAGCTAAGGTGGGTATGGGTAGAAATCCTCTCATCCAATAGAATTTAGACAAGTTTAGGTTCCTATTTTAACCTTATCATTTAGATTTAACATTAAGTTAAATAATTTTACTTTTACCATGTCTTCTTGTGTTCTTATACTATAAGGTTAATAAACTTACTATAAGCAGCCAAACGAACCCCAATTTGTTTATTATTAATATATATAACCTTATCTAAGTCATTTGGCCGAACCTTAGATTTTTAGGAATAAAATAACAATTACTAATATAATATTAGTTTTAAAAACTATTTTATGTCAATTTTGACACTATTTAGTAATTTATTTTTGTGAAACTCATAACAGAATGATTAGTTCAAAAAAAGTTAATTGAATCAATAATATCATGTCATATTGACCTAGAAAATTAGTGGAATTCATAAAAAGTCTCAAATTACATTTATTTTGGTGTTCATAACATCAATTATGTCAATATTTCATTAATAAAATAATTACTGCATCATCATTGGGTCATAAATAAATTAACTTATTTAATGTCTAAAAATTACAAATAAAATACCATTATGTAGGAAATATTTTTAGATTTATAATTAATATTTATAGTCGAATTTATCTTATGTATAACCTCATATTAAAAATGTTTTAGTTATTAAACTTTGATTTTAACTATTTTAACTATTCATTAAATAAAATAATATTAAATGTCATAATCTAATTCAAGTGGACCTAAATGGTCATATTATATTCATAAGGTTGTTTTTGGTCGAATTACACTTATCCAATAGAATTAAGACATGTGTTAGGGTAATAGTAATATCATAGTTACCCTTAGTTACCCTATTTACTATTAACCGCGGTAAAAAAATAAAAAGTTACTATTCACCAAAAATTATTTTAATCTCATTGAACTACATTTTAGTCCTTGATATTAACTGTATCTCTCGGATTTTCAAAATTCCATTCACAGAAGTGGTAAAATTAAGTTTTATGAAAAATTCAGTTTTTTTAACTACCACTTAGTGGTTTCACTATTCATCAAAAATTGAAAGTTTTCAGAAAAATACCAAAATTTCACCCTAGGATAATTTAGATATTCTGAATCCAAAAATGAAGTCCATTTTGAAAAATAAAATTTATAAAATTTCAAAAATTGGTTATTACTATTCATAACGACTAGTTTTAATAATATTTTAATAGCATATCATTGTTTAGTGAAACTCGGTATTGCGTACGACGCAAGCTATTGAGGAAGGTCGCGATTTCGTGTAAAGGAAGCCAAGCAAGCATTGTGTAGAAGAAGATTCCTTTGATGATTTAAATAACATAAAAGTCTTGGGTGTTACATTTTTAGTTTCTAAATTTTTGTTTTTACCTAAATTGAAGTCAATTTTAAATAAAAGGAGACACTTTCAGTTATACCAGCCACACCATGTGCCGTTCTGAGGTTCGGCAGGATCCAACTCATCAAAAATATGATATAGTTCATTGTCCTAGAGTATCAAAACAGCAAGAATAATTTTTCTTGGGTTTCAGTATGCCAGTTGTGTTTTTTTACTAAAATGACATTTCAATATGGAAATACATATTAAGAGTCATAGAAATTGTGTCACACATCAGTTTGATGTGTTACTTATTCATACATATCAAAAAGGACTTATAGATCAATATCCCAAATTATTAAGATAGTCAGAGTGTGCTTTTTTAGTTTTCAATGACTAACACGTTTTAGCTAAAATGTCATTTTTGAACTGGCAATGGACAATTTTAGTCATATCGATCACACTGTGCATTGGATTGAGCTGTGATCAATTATTACAAGTCTAAAGTGACTCATTTATCATATTCCTAAATTATATAAGCAATTTGAATGTGTTTTCTTAGTTTTCATTAAGTCACTTGTTCTTTTTCACTTAAATTAATGTCAATTTTAAATAAAAAGACACACTTGGAGTCAAAATGGTCATAGAGCCAATTGTATTGAGGTGCGGGTAGCTCTGACACGTCACTAATGACTCATGGATCGTTGTACTAAAATATCAAGAAAATATAAATGCATTTTCTTAGATTTCAGTATGTTTGTTGTTCTATTTTACATAAATTAATATCAAATTTAAATAAATAACACACTTGGAGTCAAACCAGTCACAATGTGAATTTTATTAAGATGAGGCTAACTCCTACACATAAAAAATTACACATGGATTGTTTAAATAAAATATAAACAATCCAAATGCTTTTTTTTATTTTTTAGTATGTCACATGTTTTTACTTAAACTAATTACAATTTTATATAAAAAGAGATAAATTTGGTTATACTGTCAACACCATGAATCATATTGAGGTTTGATTTATTCTTACACATCAATAATAAAATATAGATTATTTTAAAAAATTATGAAAAAAATCCTATTGATTTTTATCAGTTTTTAGTACTCCATTTGTGTATTTTTTACTAAAATGTCAATTTAAATGGAAACACTTATTTTGTGTCATACCGATCACATTTAGTGTCATTTGGATTTCAGAATACTTCATACATGTAAAAATAAATTTTGAATAATTTTAATAAATTCTCAAGACAATCATAGTGCACTTTTTTGGTTTTATGTGGGTGAAAAATTATGAACTAAAATGTCAATTTTAAACGGATAATGATCACTTTTAGTAATAAAACTCACACATTGCATCATATTGAGGCTTGTTTGATAACTACACATCACAAATTACTCATGGATCATTTTACTGAAGTATAAAAACAACCAGATTGATTTTTCCTAGTTTCCAATATGTTAGTTGTTCTTTTTTTTGAATTTAATGTCAATTTAATAAATAAATACACACATAATGTCATACTGGCCACACTATGCATCTGGTTGAGGTGTGGTTCATTCATACACATCAAAAAATGACTTATAGATCATTTTTATAAAGTATCAAAACAACAAAAACGCATTTTATCCATTTTATGTATACCACTTGTTCATTTTACTGAAAGTAATGTTAATTTTAAATAAAAAGAGACAGTTTGAGTGATACTGGCCACACCATACATCCTATTGAGGTTCAGTTCATTTCTACAAGTCCCAAATGAAATATAGATCATTATTCTAATGTATCAAAACAAGATGACTACATTTTCTTTGTTTTTAGTATGGTACTTGTGTTTTTTTACTAAAATTTCATTTTCAAACGGGAAACACAAATTTTGAGTCACACCGATCATATCTTGTGTTGCTTTGACATGATACTGCTTCATACATGTCAAAAATGACTTATGAATCTCTATATTGAATTATGAATATAATTAGAATTCATTTTCTTAGTTTTTAGTGAGTGACATGTTTTGAACTGAAATGTCAATTTTGAACTGATAATAAACCCTTTTAGTCATACTAGTAAACCCCTACATCATATTGATGTGTAGTTGATTTCTACGAGTAAAAACAGACTAGGGTGTCATTTTATTAAAGTATAAAAACAATCCTAATGTGTTTTCTCAGGTTTTAGTGTGTCACTTCTTCTTTTTGATAAATTTAATGTTAATTTAATATAAAAATACACACTTATAGTCATACCATCCACACCATACATCGAATTCAGGTATGGTTTACTCCTAAAAATAAAAAATTAATTCTGGATCATTTAATAATGTATAAAATTAATCCCGATTAATTTTCCTAGTTGTCACCATAGTGAATGTTCTTTTTACTAAAAGTAATGTCAATTTTAATTAAAAAAGTCACTTTGAGTGAAACCGGTCACTTGTTCTTTTTTCCAGGTTTGGAGTAAGCCAGTTACACTAAAACCAACTATATTGACCATGAAATTTCATATATAGATATCATATCTTAGTATATTAATAATCCTTATATAACATAATGATCCATATGATAATAATTTGGGTATATTTCTTTTGGAAACATGGAAACATAAAGAACTAATTCATAATAGTCTCTTATTATGTTATTATTTTTTAGAAACCTTTTTAAACATATCATATTTAAAAGAATTCTTAATAACCAATGGATATGAAACATAATAAAGGGTTACCATAGATTCTAAATAAGTGTAAACAAGGGAGATATCAATGATCATATAAGGATAACATGAGTATAAATATGTTATAATGTGATATTAACATTATAAATTCATACACTGAATATCATAGATCATAATTATGAGGTATGGATTAACGAATTTTAGTTTAGAAGACATGGCTGTTAATGGATAAATGAATATTATAAACTATAAACATGCACTTCGAGTCATACCAAGCACACTGTGTATCGGATTGACCGGCGACCGATTGATCTGTGGCTGATTAATACACTGCTCAGGAAATCTTCTTGAAAGATCTTCTTGGTTGTCATACTTTTAATAAATATATTGATAAATCCCATTAAATATTCATCCTTATGATTCACTTCACATTTCATGCAACATGGGGCTTCCTCTTCCACCTGAAATGAACATGTGTTTTTTTGTCTTGATGCAGATAGTTGATAAGACAGTAGGACTTCCCAAAAGAACTGTATAAGAAAATAAATTAGCATTAGATGAAAATAATAAATAAAATCACTTACAAAAAGTAGAGAAAATGGTAAATAAATAAATTAATTACATAAAAAGACACACTTTGAGTTATATCGGCCACATCGTGCATTACCATGCTTTCCAATATCATTCATTGTTGAAATGGAAACACTGCATTTTTGACATTTATCACTTCAAGTTCCCTCCAATGCCATTTAAGGAAAGTGATAAATGATGAAAATTCAGGAGTGACAAGGTTTTGAGGGAGAAGATGTTTTCTTAAGATATTGTCTTCATGAGTAGTCAAACATTTAATTTAGATTATGTTAATGCAGTAGAGAACATACAATATATTCATTTTCATTTCATAAATATGAATATATATATTTATGAAAATAAGTAAATAAATAAATATTTATAATTATAATTATAAATATAATAAATATATTACTTATAATTTTATAATTATTTACATTTATATATTATTTAAAATTATAATTATAAATATTATATGTATAAATATATTTCTATCGTTATATTTATTTATAAAATTATAAAAATTATGAATATATTTATTATAATTTTAAAAATATTATATATAAATATATATTTATTTAAATAATTATGAAATTATAAAATATACATATATGTAATTAATATATGTATTTTAATTTAAGAAGTATATATATATTTGTATTTATGACTATAAATAAACAAATATTTATTTATAATTATAATTTTAAATATAGTAAATATATTTATTATTAATTTTATAATTATTTACAAATATATATTATTTATAATTATAGTATTAGTATTTGTATATATTTGTATATAAATAAATAAATATAATTATATATAGTTGCAAAATTATAATTATTATAAATATATTTATTATAATTCACTAATTATTTAAATACCCACACACACACCCGAACACACAAACACACAAACACACACACACATATTTTTAATTATAATTATAAATAAATATATTTATAAATATTTGAATATAATTGTAAATATATTCATATGAATATATATATATATGTGTGTGTGTGTCTAGTAATATAGTAATATATTTTATTATGTTTAATTATAATTTTAAATAAATATATTTAAATGGTATTTATATATAATTCGAAATATACTAAATATATTTAACATTTAAAAAGATTATATTAATTTTATAATTATTTAAATATATATATATTTATATATAATTAAAATTGTAAATAAATTTTTAAAAGTATTTATGTATAACTAAATATCTATATTTATAAATATAATAAAAATATTTATTATTTAAATATATTTATCCTAATTTTATGTATTATGAGAATATAATAGCTTTATGGGAACATGAATAAACCATATACGTAATAAAGTATTGATCACAAAAAATGATTCATCATATATATATGGACAAAATGAATTATAATGCGGGTGTAATCTATAAATGAACATTCATGATGCATACATAACATATGAATGTCAATTATATTCATGAATCAATTGAGAAAATTTATTGACAATATATATATGTTTATATATATATAAATATAATTACAAATATACATATTTATAAAGTATTTAAAAATAATTATAAATATAAATATTTATTAAATATTTATATATATTTCAAATTTATAAATATAATAAATAGAATAAATATAATTAGTAGTTAATGAAATTTATTATATATATTTTAATTATTAAAAAATATATTTTTTTTTATAAAAATCTGTTTTTTATTTAATGTATACTAATAAACATTATCTTTTAATATAAATATAATAATTTTATATAAATTCATAGTATTTTTTATTAAAAACTTTTATCAGGGATAATAATAGCACTGATAAAGGCCCCTTATTATTAACGCTTTCTTCTTAGCACTGATAAATCTTGGAGCATTCCTTTCCGGATCTGTGGTAGTGCCTTCTGTGATGGGCCTCACTATTCTTTTCAATGAATCCCAATGGAACCTTCTCCCATGTTTGATGTCCCATACGATAGAGTTTATGATTTATTCCTACCCCATGATAATTCCTTTGGGTGATTTATTGATAGAAAAAACATGTATTTTCATTGATATAAAGACTCTGTTAACCAGTATGATCTTACTATCAAATAAAAGTAGCTTATTTCTTCAGTTACAAATACAGACCCACACATGACTCCCCATTTACTCGAATAACAAATTTTATATTTTTGAATCATTAATATGAGCACCTAAATAAACCATATTTTGTTTATTGGATAGATGACTTCTCTTGAATCATCCTACCATGATAGTTCAAATTTTTTTTCGAGATAAAGAGGTTACTCTTTTATAAGTTGGCCATCTTCATATTATAGTTACCTTACATTTTCATTACTTTATTAAATCCTTCATTGGATTTATTCCCTCCATTTATAAAAAATAACATGTCATCATCAAACATTAAATGAGAAATCATGAATATCCCAAAACTATTCAAGAGAAGAGTGATATTGATTTTAGAAATTTCACATTTTATTTTCTATATCAGTGCCTCCTGTTCCAGAATAAACAAAATATTTGAGACATGTTCACCCTAATGCAGAACAAGAAATAATATATAGAACCCAAAACATATTCACATGAGAGAGATATAGATCAAAGGGGACATGTAGCATCTAAACCGCAGATCACATACCCATCCCCTAAAACCAAACCATTCCATGTCCTCAAAAATAAACCCCACTCGATCGTATTAGAATCCTTATACATGTTCACATTTATCAGATGTTAAATCCAAGATAATTCTTATTAATATCATTCACCATATCCTTTAAAATAACAATATCCCCTTGAATGCTACAACCCTAAATGAACACCTATTTCTCTTCCGAGACGATCCTTGGAAGCACCCGCCCCAAAAATATCTTGAAAATACTAGTATGAATCTTTTAAGAGATATTTCATAGACAAATGGAACTATATTGGTTAATGTTTTTTAGATCCTTTAATTTTGGTTTTAAATCCATCTTGGAGGAAGAAACTGCTCTTGGTAGATGATCCTCTCGGAAGAAGTCCTTAACCACATAGACCACCTTCTTATGTATGACATTCCATTAAGCAACATAAAAGGACCTAATAAATATATAAGGGGCTAGTGCACATTCAACATTCAAATAATGTATGAATTTTCTGATAACCTTGTCATTATGAAAGACCTCTATCTCACCATAATCTCTCTCATCCACCAACCATGTAATATTGTCTAAGAAGCTCTCATTTGGGAATCCCCTTGAGCATGCTTCATCCTTTGATGGTCTTGAACCATCTAGAAGCTCCTCAAAATCACTTTCATCTATATTTCCATCCACTCACAATTCCCTCGAGTATGTTCCATCATCCAAAAGTAGGTTATTAATTTTCATGAACATCATATCCTTCACATAAGTAGTGAATAAACTCATATTTATTTCTCCCTCCCATAATGAAAGAGATATAGATTTCTCCCTTGTTACAATGTCTAATTGTACAAGATTTCCAGAAATAATATTTTGTTTTAACACCATCCTGGAAAAAAATACATCATCCCAGATCTCATTGTGCTACTCTTACATCAATCCAATGTCCTTCTTTAGGAAGTCTAATTAAGTATAATGTTTTTTATTATTATCATTCAATTCATAATTGTGGAATCTATGTATACTAAGGTTATCAAAAAGGCCCAACTAGGCTGCTCCCCTCACCATTTGGTCATGAAATGTTTTTACAAGCTATAGGAACCCTTCATCCTAGACCGAGTTAGCCAAGAATCTGATATTTGATGAAATTTTGATCTCTGTCATAAGGTTTACCAGAAGAGGATAATGGTCTTGGAGGTCACGAGGTAGAAGAATGACTTCAGCCTATGTGAAAGAATCGACACTGAGAAAATTGGATAAACATAGGTCCAACCTACACCAAATTATCTCATTACCCTTTATTATTACACCGCATGAATTGGTATCCATAAATACCCTTGTCTATGAGATAATTAAAAGACAAAAAATCATTTAAATCATGCATCTATTTGAAAGAGTATTCCATGCCACCCTTCTTCTATATCTTTAAAGGCATGTCTTGCCTCATAATAATATATCATATTCGAGGTCCAGATGGGCTTCATTAAATAGATGTTGAGGATTACCAAACATATTCATTTGATCAGAGATTGAGTTTTAGATTGTTGTGTGGAAGAGTGGCACCTAAGTTAATCCGCAAGAAAACACTTCTATGATCATGTTTTTTATTTTGTTTTGAAAAAATCATAATAAAAAAACATGTTAATTTTAGAATTTATAGCATGAAAAAAAAGAAATAAAGAAAAGGTTTAAATAGTGGTTCCATACATCATGAATAAACATAAAAGATTTTATAGTAGTTAACATAACATATGCTGGTAATTAATAAAGACACATTGGTAGTGTCTAATACAAACTCCAGATATGTAATAATTCTCATTACAGAAAAAATAAATTTATACACCAATTCAAAAAATTGAATCAATAAATGAGATAAAAATTTAGATTCATGTAGGTACATTTCCAGAATTGAAAATTTAGGTTTTATAAATAACAAACTCAATAACATGAAAGTGTTAATTGAAGCAGCAAAAATGGTTATAAAGTGGTTAACACGACAACCCCAAAATAGTTTCAAAATTTAATAAATTTAAAACAATAACTCATACGCAGTAATCCATCATAATTGAATTAATATTCAAGAAGATAAGTGATATTCAATGATTAGTTGTTCAAAATAAAAGAGAAAATTAATGTATTAAAGAGGAAAACAAGATTTACATGATTAATCCAATGGACTACATGAATGATGCATGGCCATCATGAAATTTAAACTATTAAATAATAATGGAGAGTAAAAGAGGCTATCCTGAAATCAAGAAATAATGAAAAAATTATGACTATATATATACATGACTCAAAAAATAAACAAAAAAACTAGCACAAATTGGGCCTGCCAAAAATCAGTAAAGAAAAAATAAATATATAGGACCAAGACACCCTTACTAGGGATCAGTCTCACCTTTATTGAGGAATAATAATTTATGGTGTGGTTGAAGTCATGTTTTATGATTTATTCATGTCTAATTCACCCTGATCATAACTATTGTACATGTATGGAACAAAAATCCAAGACTAGTGGGAATCAGAGGCTCAAGACCCTTCAAGTTCAAGAACAAGAACCGTTATTCATGCATGACACCTTTATCCTTGTATTTTCAACAACTGAGTCACTAAAACTTCTACTGACACTGTCTAGGGTGTCACCACCGCTTTTTGAGGTCATTAACTAGCGATCCAATCAAGAGCACCCTCTAGGTACTGAATCAAGATAATACCAGTATCATCTTCGTCTCTGACCACTAAGGGAACATATATGGGATTACCTCCTCCTTCAGTAAACCAAAAAATCCCCTTAAATGAGTGGCTCTATATTCCCTAATATTTTCCTCTCTTGGATAAACCATAACAAAAAACAAGGGACCTATCCAAAGTCACACAACCTAGATATGTCGCCTTCATCTCCCACGGTGAAGGGACAAATATCAAAAAATGGAGTCACTTTGTAAAGCTGAATCATGATCCTCAAGAAAACCCTACAGTGGGATTAGAGAGAAGAAGGGGAGTGATCATCCAGTATGACACATGGTAGTTGGAGTGATATTTGGAAATTCCAAAGGGAAAAAATGTATAACAACTATGTAACATCACTCAACAAAAAAGGTAAAATAAAATGATTTTAATTAAAAAAATTAGTGAAAATTATTTTCACAATTATCCACCTTGGTAATTTCAATAAAAATGAGATTTAATATGAAACAACATCACACATCTTGACATTGTAAATTAAAACCGTAAAGCACATGATGATTCTTCACAACCGAAACTACAATCATCATGGGGATATTATCCTAAATTATAAATTCTAACATGGTATGACCCAAACATTTCCCCATAATGTATCAATGCAACACATGTCACCCACAATTGAATGATATTATAATGTTATTAATCATGCTCAGAATCAAACAATTCTAAAAGAATCATGATAAAGGACATACCAACACATAAAAAGTATCTCTCTAATATGAAATCATTGAGGAAGTTATAACTGAAATTCACATGATAACAGGTGCATAAAACAACTCACTAGTACCTACAGAACAACAAAAAATAGTAGTATCTATCCTCATAAAAAAAACAAATAAAAAATTTAAAAATAATTTCAACTTAGTAAAAAATAGTGAAATCATGGAGAAGTAAAAATAACATAAAGAGAATGAACTGAAAAAGGAAAAAATATAAAGATACTCAACCTGAACTCATAAAAACACAAGATTACTAAGGCACCAAGCATCAAAAACATTAAGTTGAGACCATATTCTTGGAAATATAATAGAAATTATCTCAATGAATGTTTATAGAGAATACTTAACAGATGGATTCAGGATCTCTACATACGGTAGAGACTGAATAAAAAATCCGAAAGGAGGGATCCTCAAACTATGGGAATCACCAAGGACACTTTCAAGTAATACAAACATCCTATGATTTCCCTTATATATGAGAATAAATGAAGTAATAAAGACAAAGTCCATGGGTAAAACATTCCACTAAAAGGCCACACCTATTTTTCTAGCCTTAATAATGGTACATGGTTCCTAAAACTAAGAAACCAACATGAAAAAGTCACTAAATGAATCAAACTGTTATGCTAAGAAGCACTGCACCAAAAAACCACCCAATCCCAAACATGGAACTCACTATAGGTTTATGTTTAATGAAAATAGTCATACCTAACCCGGAGGAACAAAGTAGAGATAATATAAGATCAACTCCAAGGCTAATGACTGACCCTAGAGATACAATATCCTACCAATAACTCATTATTAACCATCTCTAAAATACAGGAAATCATCACACATAATTATTTTTACTCTGAAACTAAAGACACACACAGGTGGTAACTACCAATGCTATCTATATAGATCAGTCTTCTAAAGAAAACATGGAAATTAATGGAAACAAATTAGTTATAATATATTGAAATTACATCCTAAGAGATAACACAACATAGCTTAACAAAAAATAAAATAATTTTGCAATAGGAGATTATAGATAATATAAAATCATTTAAAGAAATAAACACATTATTTCAAATTTTAACAAATACAAAATTTGATCCCAATTACACTTTGATACCACTTTTTTGTGTGAATGATCGTTTTCTAAGGTTATCCAAAACCAATCGGTGCTAGGATTTTGTTGGGTATTTTTTCACAAAATTTGAAAATAAAAAATATGAATCTATTTTAGTCTTTTACCAATGTAAACCAACAAATTAGTTTTAAAAAACTTTTTTAAATAAAATCACATTGATAACAAACCATTTTAAAATAAACCATTGAAATACCTTTGGGTTTCAATTTCAAATAAAATATGGTTTCCATAACATTTCTCAGTATGGATCAAATAAATTCACATATCCAAAAGGCACAACATGTTATAAGCATGATAAAGATCACCATAAAACCAATAAAAAATGGGAATAACATATCTAATCACATCAAACAAGGAACTAATAAAATGAAAAAAGTATATAAATCAAATCCATAATGATTAATGTGAACCTTGGAATCTAACCATGAAACCTATAATAAGTGATTATGAAAAGTTTTAAAGATGGATAAATAACAATGGAAGTTTTCATTGTCTTTCATGGGACAACTATTGTATCGTAAGAGTTATGATGGATACAAGAGGGGGATAATTTTAGATAAAAAAATTAAACTCAAACACAAAAAATTCCTATTATGTCAAAAATTGAGGATTCATAATTTTTTTGATGAATAGAGTATTAAAATTGGATCCTGAAACCATCATATAAAATAGAGTTTGTAATTATTCTCACAATTAGTCTAATAAAACAAATTTTAGAATGATAATTAAAATCTAAATTTCTATTTAATAGTAATAGTGTAATTTGAATCTTTTATGAAAAATAAATACGAAATCATATAATATTAAGAATGTGTTACAGGATTTATAAAATAATTTAATTTTTATCCTTATGAGTTAAAGAAGTTATAAATCCAGACTAAAGATATCCAAAGTTATAATACCTACTATAATGTCCATATTTCATTTCCAGGAAATAACTCTAAATTAAGATATGTATGGATTTGTATTCTAATACTCTAGAATCACTCTATACGATGATTAGTTCAACATATATCTTCTTAGACTGAGAATCCCTTTATTCTATGGATCAGATTCAACTATATTCATGTACCTGGAAGCCCATGATATATCCTTGATTGAAAACCTTGAATAAAAAAGAAAAATAATTTATGGAATTTATAATCCTTACAATGATTCTTTATAAAATTCAGTTTTAAGAAATAATACAGACCTCAGGAATGATATTTTCATGTATAGTGGTCATAAAAATTATTGATTTGGAAAATGCATTAGCCCTAAACTCTTCAAATGACCTCCTATTTATATGCATTCCACCAATGGTCATATTTTTGATTTGGTTGCAATAAACTTGGAAAACTATCAATTTTATATCTCATAATGATCTGTATCTTTATATTGAAATATAATCATGAACTGTAGTTTATTTTTCAAACATCATTTTTAGAAACTTTACAATTCTATAATGAATTATTCTTGATAGAATCAATTCTAATTAACATCAATTATAAAATTTTAGTATTACAAGGGAAATAAACATTGTTTTTAAATTTGATAAACTAGAAAAAGAATAATCTATGGTATCAGTATTAATATATGTTCGATGTTTGTGACCTCAGTCAGTCTGATAGAAAAAACACTATTCTAACAACTTGTCAGAAATAATACTTGATCTGATGTGTCAGACGCACCTTCAGTCCATTGAATCAATTTGAATAATAGAATTTTATATTTATTTTTCATTAAAACCATTTGTATGTTCATTATAAATATATATTTTCTACAAAAACATACTAGAAAACTTTAGATATGTAATGTAGTAAAATAATGCTTCAATAAAGTATTTGTGATTTCTTAATATATGAAGAGAAGAGTAGAATGTATGAAGTTAGACTCAACAATATCAACCTGTATTGAAATTAGAAAACAAAAAACTTTATACAAAAAATATTAACTTTGAAATAAATACAAACCTTTTTTCATTTATTAACATCAAAGATATACATCATTATAAATTTAATCCTTTATCAAATTTAAACATCCCTTGAGTTAATACCTTTTATTGTTATTCACCATTGTTGATCTGATGGAAACTGAATCTTTGGTTTCTCCCCATTAATAAAAACTACTCATTTGAATGAAAATCCCTTTTTAGAGAAAATAATACAATGGGAATACTCCTTCTATTCTAAAGAAAACTCTCATAGTTAAATAGATTCTCCCCAAATTCTCCAGAAAACTTTTCTTCCTTTGTGATTTAAAAAAGGACATGGGAAAGTATATAACCACTTGAGAAGTTAGAAAAGAAAAAAATACAAAAACAATTGTTTGAGTAAGTGTTCATCAAAGAATAATTATATAATATTCATTCAAGTGAGATTGGGAAAAGTTATTATAAAAGATAATTGGAGAACAACAAATTCAAAACGATTTTATTCAAAAGTTTTCATTACATCAAGATTTTTGATAAAAAAATTTATTTATTATTATATAAATTTTTGAAGATCACATTAACCATATTTAAATCTTCTTTATCCTTCTAGTATTTATAAAATATAGATAAATGTTTTAATATTTTATCCTCCATGACTGATAGTCTTTGATTTTCTACCTCCAATTTTTTTAAATTCTCACCGATCTTCTTGTTTTATTCCATTGTACATAATAAATTATCTTCACATGATCCAAGCATACTATTTTCTAGTTCCAACTTTTGAACCATTTCATTTATAACTATGAATTATTCATTATTATTTTATTTCATTTATTTGATATATTTTAAAAAAATTACTCTATAAAATAAATTAGAACATAGTTTATCTAAAGAATTAGAAAATTCAAGAGAAACATTCTTTTATTCCTTAATTTTGTCTTCATGATCCTTAAAATAATAATTAAATTTTCTAGACCATCATACCATATGAATGGAATTTATCTTATGGTTCTTTGTTTTAATTTAGAAGGTTTCGATTTTTGACTCATTTTAGATGACTATCTCATTAAACAACTTCAATGATTCCGATTTTTCATTAATGGAATTATGATTTTTTAACATTAGGATTCAACATTCAGAAATTATGGTATACAATCAATTATTCATTTTAGAGTTTGTATAATTTAATCAATATTCTTTTTCTCCATTATGGATGGAGAGTGTGAAGAATCTAACTGAACCTCTAAAATATGTGTTCTAGAACGTCCAACAACTGACTTGTTTTCTTCCTCCTTTTTTACCTTTCTCCAAAACATTTAAAATGATAACATTCTTATATAAGATAGAATTGTATAAAACATTTTTATGTTAATTCTGAGATTATTATTCTCCTTTAAAATATGATTTAACTGCCAAATATACATTTAAAATTGGATATTTATCCCACTAGGAAGATAAAAAGATTATTTTAAATATGAATCTCAGGTACTTTAATTTTCATTGTTTCTTATTTTGTATCTTTTTATTATATTTATTGACCCTATTCATGTTCATGTTCTTGATCTAGCTTCTCTATATTTCTCAACAAAAACTTTACCAAATTTTAATTATGGATTAGTTTTTTTCCTCTCAACTAAATTTTGTTAAGGAATTGTAACTGATAGATTATATTCTTATACAATATATTTTCCTTTTCCTTTATCATCGACTACTCAGAAAACTAGTGTAATTATCGATGCCTCAAAAAATTAAAAATTAGGATCGTTAATTTTCAAATTATCATGAGGAATTTTTCTAGACCCTAGAACCAATTGTACAAATGATAAGGGAGAAACTTATAAAACTATAACTTTTGGTGATATTCCAAATCCCTTTAGTAAAATTTAAACCATTCTCACCTCTAATTTTTTTTATTTTATTCTATTTTTTTTACCCTCCTTTAATTAATCAGTAATATAAATTTTAATAGCTAAGGCCTAAGCCTTATCATTGAAACAAATATGTTCACCTATATATATTTTGCCTTATGCACCATCAAATTTTTGAAATATTTATCTCAAATGCCTTTTGTTTTCTTTTTAACTTTTGGAATAGCGGATTCATATTTCCTCTTTTCTTCAACAACTTCTTTCTCCATGACACAACCATCAATGGACATGGTTCTATTCAATTTTCCCCCAAACTTATTCAACATTGAATCAAAAAAACATTCATTTAGGTTATGGTCTCATCACCAATAAGATTAATATTTTCCTTTATTAGATAAGTTTGATTATTTATTTAAAAAAAATTCATGAAATTTTATAACATATTGTTAATAAAACAAGGAAACATCATAATATTTGATTTCGTTGAGACCTTATTAATAGAATTAAAAAATTAAAACTAAACATTCATAGTATTTATCCATATCATTTTCAAAATAAAATATAAGACAAAAGATTTATAAACTTCTGAGTATCTTTGTCACCCTTTCTTTGTATCTGGTACACTTGCATCTAAATGGCGACTACTCTGAAATTTTGAGTCAGAAATAAAACCATTATCAAAAAAATTTAGGTGGTAAACAAATATTCTTCTTCTCTTGGTTTATCAATGATTCCATGATTTTAAAAAATATTTTGAGAAGGTAAAAAGGATTATCCTTCTATGTTAACATCTACCAAGTCATCAACATGGTGATAAGTACGTTTATAACATTAATTGAAATATATAAAAACAATTACTACAATTATTGTTTTTGTGTCGAAATATAATAAATAATAGAATCCCATAACTATCTTAGAATTGTACAACATAAAATACTCATCCCCAACCCAAATATTTTCTCAATAATGAAAATTAATTACTATTGTCAACAAAGAATCATTTTTCTCATACCAGGTGTTCTGAATGAGCCTCTCTTTGAAAAATTGAATTTTTGAAAACTCTTTCATAGAAGTCATCTATACCAGACCAGCACCAAAGCTATGAATGGGAATTTTGATAAGATAATTGATAATGAATTGGACAGAGAAATAAAATAGGCAGTGATAGCCATGGATGAAATTTTGAAAAACTAATGTGGGATATATGGTGAAGCACCCTTATATAGATACATGAGTGACTATTTAACTTTTTAAAATTTTCAATGGCTTAGATTGAATATCCTTTTCTAATTTAAAGGTTGAGATATAATATTTCAATGGTATTAAAAATATTTATGAAGCCTTGATGGGTTTTTAATAAATCACCTTAATAGTTAAAATAATAATTTGATTAGAATTTATTTATGTTTATAAAAATAAAATGTTTGTGAACATAAATTAATATGTACAACATCATTGATAAACTAAAGTAATGGATGACTAAAATACTAAAATATTAGAAGAGTACCTTTCATATTAGAAGTGTTATATCAGAATGAGTTACCTTTTCTTTTTGTTTTTTATAATACACACTATTTATGATAAAGTTTATATCAAAATATATTTTGGGAAAAAATTTAACAATTTTTTATCCCAACTAACTTTATATAAAATATTGGAAATTAAATGTTTATAAGAAATTCGGAATAAAAAAATATTTACAAAAGTTTTGACTCTAAAAAGGTTAATGATACAAGAGTTATATGGTTTTTGAAGAAAAAATACTTAGGAATCTTATGTATTTATAAATTTAAAATATTTTGAAATATAATGGTTTTTTGAAAACTAAAATTTTTGGAAAAAAGTCATAAAAAACATAAGTGATTCCCCTATTAGAAGGACTTCACTAATGTATGATGATGTTAAACCAAATATGTATATGAATAATACTTTGAAATTGGTAAAACCTATATTCTATTTAAAATATTGTAATATATCTTAAAAAATGGGTTTAGTAAAAATATTATCCAGTTGTTCTTTCATTTCGATGAATTGTAAAATGATATTTTTTTGAGTGATACCAAAGAAATTGTGTTTTATATCAATGTTATTAGAATGTGAGTGATGTTCTGGGTCATTACTTAATGAAATGGAAAATGTTTTTTAATAAATATTTTAGTTTTAATACAACTTATTTCATAGTTAGTGAGTGTGTGTTTCATCTACAACACATGATCCAAACAACATTGAGTTGCCGCATATTTAGCCTCAGCTATAGAAAGTACTAATGGGTGTTTTTTCTTTTATGTCCAAGAAAATTAATCTTAAATCAGTAAATTACATGTCCCAAAGTATTTTTCCAATCCATTCTACATCAACCATATTAAAAATATGAAAAATGTTCTAACTCAAAATCATTTCTAGAAGAGAAAAATAAACATATATCCATAGTTCCCTAAAGATAACGAATTATTTGTTTTACAATTTTAAGATGATATTTTTATGACTTAGATTGACATCTAGTACATAATAACACTGAAACAATTTACATCTAGATGAATAGATATTAAGTAAATTAAACATCCACTCATACCTCTAAAATTATATAAATCAACTGGTTCTCCAGATTCATCAATATCTACAATATTTTAGGTTGCAAGGAGAGTACTAATACTATTAGTGTTGTCATATATGGATTATATAAAAAGATATTTTGTATACTTATCTTGTGAAAAAAAAAATTATTTTTGGTTATTGTGAACTTTTAAAACCTATAAAGTATATCAACTCACCAATCCTACTGATTTTAATCTCATATTTCATAAGATCTGAAAATGAATCAATTAAAAAAATATTTATGTTAACCAAATATAATATCTTTAATATATATTTATAAAATCATAATTTTTTTATTAATTAATTTTTTTGAAATATTTGGATCCTCAACTCCCTTAATAATATTTATTTTTACAAAAATCTATTCAACATATCATAAAATGATATATGGAATTTTAAGTCTATATAGTTCCTTAGAATGTTTATAAAATTTTTATAGTTGTTTCATATTTTAAAAAATAACGGGTTATTATAAATAAACCACAAACTGAAAATATCCATTAAGAAAAAAAATTAAAATCCATTTCAAATAGTTTGAAAGTTAAGAATGTTGTATAAGAAATAGGTTTACAAATTGGCCCAAGTCTACACACTAGAGCATAAGTTTATTCGTCGTCTAATCCCTCTTATTGACTACAAACATTAACAGAAAGTGTATTTTTATTTATAATTATTATACCATATTCATCACATTTGTTACAAATAACCAATCTTAATCTAATTATAGAAGTATCTTTAGGGAGTTCCACCAAATTCCATAATTTATTCGTTTAAAAAACCAATGAGTTGATCTTGAATAGATTTTATCTAATCCCCATCACCTAAATCCTTTTCAGGATTCTAAGGTTTTAATTTTGATAAGAACTCTATAAGTGCACTTTCATTTCTCATTGAACATATAGTTCTAATTAGTTGATCTATATCACCAATGATATTATCAATATGATAATTCCTAAGAAACAACTAATTTCATGCACTTGTAAAAAAAATCATTTCTTGGACTTCTAAAATAGTTTTATTAAAAAATAGGATGAAGATATTTTGAGGTATAAATTTAGCAATAATTTTTTTGAAGATTTATCATGAGAATACCCTTATAAAATAGTTTTAAAATTAGTTTAGAAATAACATATAGAGATGTAGGTTCATGATATCTGAAAAAAAGGGATCAGTTTCATGAAAAATTACATGAACTATTTTTTCCAGATAACTGTATTTTTATTGAAAACTATATAGGCCTTAATTGTTTTATAAATAACTAAAAATATTAATTCCTTTTATTTTATATAAAATTTATGTAAATTATATTTATAATTCATGATGAATACTTTGAATCAAATAAAATTTTAAGTAATAATGTTTTGGTTTTCTTCTGATCCATAACTCATAAAAATTTTTATTAATAAAATGTCTTATTAGAAATCTTTTTATAGAACAATTGGTAGTATTAACTAATTCAACCCAAAAATGATTAGAAACTGATTATTCACTCATCATGGTTCTTGTAATATTTTAAACAACTCTATTTCTTATTTTCATGACAACATTCTGGTAAGAAGTATTAAGTTCCAAAATGTTTCTCATACTACCTATTTTGTTACGAAAAGATTCAAAATTAAAATAAACAAATTCTCCACCACAGTCACTATGAATAGTTATCCTGGAGAGTATTGTCTCATTTTTAACTATGGCTAAATTTTTTTTAAAATAGATTAAGGCATCATATTTACTTAATATAATATAGACCTATGTATATGTAGTGTAATAATCAACAAAAATATATACATAGTATTAGAAACAAATACTTATAGTTTTTCTAGGACCAAATAATTACATGTGGACTCACTATAAATCATTAAAAGTTGAGGATTCACTAATAGATCTAAAACATGACTTGTGTCGTGTAAAAAATTTACAATGATCACATACTTTTGAAGTATCAAACCTTTGTTCCATTAGATCCATAAAAATTTATTTATTAGGAAACATAGCTTCTCTTATAAGATTAAATTTTCATAATCTTTTATTATAGAACCGAGATTGATCTTTTATTTCACTAAATAAAGGTAGATCTTTCATGGAAATTCACAGAAATAATAAATTCATATTCAGAACTATGAATAGCGCATATTTAATTCCAATAGATCACAACATAACCCTCATCACATAATTTTATTATTCTTATAAGGTTGTTCTTAAGTCCTATAATAAATAAGACATTTATAATTAAATATTTATCATGGAGAAAAATTTTCCCTACAAAAATAATTTCTCCTTAAGTATTATCTTTAAAATTGAATTTTCTACCTTTTATCTTTATGATATTCTTAAATAAATATTTTTTTTCCAGACATATTTATATAACAAACACTATCCATGTCCTAAATATTCTTATTGTGGGTACTTTCTTTATTTTCATGAAAACAAAAAAAAATTACTATTAAAAAAATAAATTATTCTTGGTTCTGGTATTAGGAGAAATTAAAATTGTAGATAATTACATTTTCCAACATTATTAAATTGAGAAAATCCCATTTCTTTTTAAAAATAGGATTTTTGAAAACCCAAATATTGAAATTTTTTTAATGAAATTTTTTTCTTACACTTTCCACTAGTTTGAAATTTCCTTCCAAATGGAGCACCCTTTGGAACAAAGTAATTAATACTTATGAGAAGTTTTTGGTTAGAAAAAACCATTATAGAAATACCTCTATGAGGTCGAATATGATTATATATATTTTAAAAAAATTCCTTCCCAGAGGTAAACATTGAAAAATATTTCTTCAAACTATATATTATATATTTTATTTTTACAAATAGGTTTTTATCCTCACATGAAATTATTTTTGAACTAGTCTTTACAAAATTAGTTTGTAAAATTATTTTCTAAAAAATAAAATTAGCAACATTATTATAAATAAAATATTTTTCAAAATTATTATCATTTTATTTGAAGATATCTTACATTTATTTAGTTAAATTTTTAATCCAGTAATTTTTTTTGTATTTTTTTCTTTGGCATTATCAAATTTTCTAGAAACATTATATTTTTATTTTCGAGAAATTTTTCAAATCATGATAGTTCCTAAAAAACTAGTAAATTATTATCCTCTTATGTTGATGAACAGTCATCATCCAAATATGTATAATTATTTTCATCATTTCTATCAAAATTATTGTCATTTAATGTAGGTTTTATAATAAATTTATTAGTAGTTACCTTATCCAAGAACCATTTATTCACCTTTTTTATCTCTTTATACAAACTGTTATTTCTTTTGATATAAATTCAATTTTCGAAAGAATTATCTAAAGAACTATATAATCCACTTTCATTCCAACTATTTGATGGTTTTAAACTCTTATTTCTCTTATTATTATAATACTTTTTTTCATTCCTATCATAATTCCTTTCTCTCTTATCATTTCTTTTTTGGTAAGGACAATAAGGTATTATACTTCCTGCCTTATTTCAAACATAACATATAATTTCATATGATTCTTTCTTATTTCCATTATCATTATAACTTTTCTTATATCTTTATTGAAATTATTTCTTTCGAAAAATTGTATTCTACAATCTTGAAACACTTTCTAACTCATTACCAATCTGTTTTGATGAAATTTTATCTGATTAAATTACACATTTTTTCATATTGGAATATTTAAAAAAAAATAGAATATTGATCTTTAATTGGAACAAAAAATATTGTTTCTAAATAAAATCCTAAATTTTTATTTTTCATGTAATTTTCATCCCTTTTAAGTATTCCTTTATATTGCATAAGTGTAAAAATGATATCCTCTAGTGTATGATTTAGAATTACCCATGTGTAAAACAAATATTTTCTCATATATTCCAATTAATTATGAATAATATCTATAATTTTATCAACTAAAATTACATATGTTAAATCATTCTATCCAAATGAATGTAAACTATTAATAATGTTTATGAATTTTTAATGCATCTCGAATAATGATTCTCCAGGTAAGAAATCAAAATCATGATAATCAAAACTCTACATAGATATTCTATTTTAAATTACATCTAATGTTAAAAATTGAGTAACCTATAACTTCTTAAATTTTCTTTTAGCAGCTTCACATGAATAAATTTTACTAAATATACTTCTTATCACAGTACAAAGTAGAGAAATGGTTAATTTATAATAATATTGATATTACAGATTGTATTAATTTGTTAAAGTATTAACTTATTTTTATAGAATATTATAATATTCTATTAACATGATAATGTTATCTAGAATAGAATTGATAAAAAAGAATCCATTCTATTATTCCATTATTCACGATCATTCACATGAGAAATATGTGGCCTACTAGGATTCATATATTCTAGTATCCCATCCTTTAAAAATTCCATATTATCAAAAATAGAAAATGTTTTATACAAAAACATTTAGTGTAAATGAAATTTATAAACAATAAGTACATGAAAACCTTGAGAAACATATAGTTGATTACTAAAGTAAAACCTCACTGTATATAGAAGTAGAACCTACTATAATACCAATTTTGGGTCATAAGAGTTATGATGGATATAAGAAGGGGTGAATTATTGTTTGAAATTTTAAACTAAGACAAAAAAATCCTCCTATGTCCAAAAGTGAAGACTCATAAATATTATAATTATCATATTAAAATTGTATCTATAAACTATTTGATATAACATATTTTTTTATTGGTCTCACAATCTGTCCAATAGAAAATGTTAGAAATATATGTAAAAACTAACTTTCTAATGAATATGCTCAATAAAAATTCAAACTTGTGTAAATAAGAAATATAAAAACATATTAAAATATGAATTACTTAAAATATTTATAAAATAATTTAATCATTACCCTAAGGATTTAAGAATTTTAGAAATCGTGACATAAGATATACATAGTTTTAATACCTACTATGATGGTCTATCATTACTTACTAGGAAATACCACAATATGAATATTGGTATAGATTGAGATTATAGTCCCTCAAAAGCCCTAGATACGATGGGTGGTTCTAGATCTGTCTTCCTAGTCCCAGAAGATCTCGATCAAATGGATCAAATTCAACTACATTCCTATCACCATAAGACCTCAATAAGAAAAATAGAATAAAAAAGAAAAAAAATTTAAGGTATTTAAAATCATCACATTGATTCCATGTAACTACAAATATATTAATTATTATAAATAATCATAATGTGATCTTCATGCAGAGCGATCCTTTGAAATATTGAGTATAAAAATAAATTAGATATCAACTCTTCAAATGAGCTTCTATATATAGGCATTCCTCCAACAATAATATTTTTGATTTTCTTGAAATAACATGAGGCAGCATTCACATTGAATGCTAAAAATGATCTGGATCTAGATCTTGATATATAAGTATGAAATTTACTTCATTTATCAGAAATTATTTTGTTTAGAACCATTACATCACTATAATTAATTCTAAATGATGGAATAAATTCTAATTTACTCTGATTATAAACATTGAATAAACCCAAGGAATTCACTATTGTTGGTCAATCAGATAAACACAAAAAAGGATAATATGATGTATCAATACTATTTTTTGTATGGTGGTTATGAATTTATTTATTCTGATAGAATGAACAATTCTTTAACTACTGGTTAGAATAGTATTTTATCTGATGTGTTAAACACACCTTCAACACATTGGATTGGATTGAATAATAATAGTTTGTATTAATTTTTTATTATAAACATTTATATCCTTGTGATAATAATATGTTTTCCAAAAAAACATAGCAAAAAACATGGGATATATAATGTCAGTAAAATTAGATTTAAGAATGTATTTTTGATATAAAAAAATAATGAAATTAAAAGTGGAAAGTAATACTTTCAGCTCAACACAAACTCCAAGTGTATGAATGGTTTCTCTGAAACTAATCATATAATATCTGATAGTATTCCCACCCTAAGGCTGTCAAAGACCCCTAGAAACCAAAATGGAACTTCTCACATTATTTTCTATGAAGTCCCTCATGATACCTTGAACAAAACCCTCACTCACACTCCAGTTGACCAATTTTCTACTCCATTCCAATATAACCACAACAAGTTTCATATAAATCACCTCAATCACAAAAGATTTTTTTTTAAAACTCTCATTTTATAAAAAACCATTATATAAAGGAAAAATCATAAAACCATTTGATAAATCTATTTCAAGCTATAAAATCCATTTTATATGTTTTATCAAGAACTTGGAGTGCATATAGTAAACACCAATTGTAACACCAACATTAAAAAAACCAAGTTGAAAAATAAATATAAAAAATTCAATAATGATTTTATAAAAATATACCATATATTAAAAAAATTAATATTAAAAAAAAACATAAAGAGATTAGAAATATAATGGTAATCCATGGAGAACGACCTTAAATATAAACACCCAACTCTAATTTATTCTATTGTTCGTTGCTTGTGAAGATAATCACCCAGAAGAGGTAGATCAAGGAATCATACACCTAATACATAATAAATTACACCAAACCCCCCCATAAAACACACTATATTTTTTTTCTAGAATATCCCTAGGGTTCCATACATCTATAAAATGGAATAACAAGAATGATGAAGGAGGGTGGAAAAATAAAACTCAATTATTGGCACTTATATAAAGATAAATCACCAATAACTCAATGTAAATACACCACTAAGGGATTGGGGAAGATCCAACACAAATAATAAGAGGATTTTCATTATGGGGAAGATAAATGAGGGCCAAAACCTTTAAATTTTCATAGAGGAAAAAGGTGAATACCTAATTTGTGTGTGATAGGGACATGCTCACGATTTTGGCACATGGTTAGAAAAACGGTGCAGTAACTATTCTGGGCTAATGTATCCTCAAAACATAATCCACATGGTTACCCCTTATCATCACATGGTTTTGATAACCATGAAAAAAGAATGAAAAAATGCACGGTCCCACCTATAGCCATATCACACTGTCAGCTACACGATTAGACAAACCATTTAATAACTATGCACCTCATCCAATAATCAAAAAAATATCCATTTTTTATCTTAAAAACTTGATAACATGAAAAAAATACCAAAAGTAATATAAGTCTCAAAATTAGATAAACTATGTCTTATATGGCTTCACAACCCATGACTTTAGGACTTAAGGGATCCACATGTAATCCCAAAGGGTGTTTCTAATCCCCATGTGTTGTAAATTACTGCTTGGGTATCAAGAAACCTTTTGGGAATAGTTTCATGAAAAAAAATGAACTAAGTGGGTTTAAAATAATACCTAATAATATCTCTAAATACATGGTTTTTTCTTACTCCTCATAAATTATAAAAACATAAACATCTCAAAATGTAACATCAATAAGATGATCTAAAATAAATATATTTACATTCGTTCACTGAATAATAAAAAAATATATCCAATGGTATAAAAATAAAATATTCTCTATGGGAAGATGAATATTTGATAAATCATTTCTATAAAAAAACTTAAACATTACCAAAAAATGAACAAAATAGTCAACTACCCATAACTGCCCGACATAAGGGAATCGTCTCACCATGCCACCTCCACCAAACCGAGCATGTCTAATATGAGAAACTATGACCTCCAAGTGGAACCATTACATTTAATAACTCAAATGAACTTGGTCTAAATACACCCTTTGGTTTATGCATGGCGTGATAATGAAATTTTCATTAGGATCCCAACAAGTGTTCTATATACAACATTTTTTAGAAAATACCAAACATGTTATTTTTGAAAGAATTATATAATAATTTACCTCTAAACATTTTCTTTAAAAAATAAGAAGATATATTCATTTAATTAATTAAATAAAAGTGATGGAAAAATATATTAAAAACCTGATAACAAACATCATGGGTGTGAAACCTAGGGTCTTTATGGCTAATACCACCAAGTAAAAAACTTTACTAGTTACGAGATACCCTCAAATAGATGATGGATATAAAATGACTTCACTAGAAGTGGGGATAGATATAACCTAACTTCACTTGTTAGAGTACCATAATTAACTGGTGGTAAGGGACGTTAATCCATTTGAGGGTTTCCTATACAAGAATCCTAGGTTTTCATGATGTTTAACATAACCAAAAAATCATTCTTTAATAGGATATTTTATCAAACAGTTTATAAGAATCACTTATTTGACCTAAAAATAGATTTAAAATAACAATACAAACTTTCAAAATAATGGAGAACCAAAGTATTTAATATATTCATATATCATTCCATAAAAAACATACAAAAACTTTTATGGACTTTTTATAATTATATTTGAGGAAGAAAAGCATCAAATATATAATTAACAAAATGAGAATACAAAACCACATACTTTTTCAAGTGATATTTGTGACAATTAAATTAAATACACTAAAAATTAGGTAAATATCATTTAGAAGAAAAGAAAATACCTTAACATCCAAACCCATCTCATATAATTCAATAGACATGAAATTTAGGACTCCATTCCATTAGTTAAGAATGAAAATAAAATAAAATAGTAAATTAGAACTAAGGGGAAGGATATCAAACACTTATTAAGAGTTTTATTAAAGAAACAAGGTGAAATACAACCTATAAATATATCTAAGTTGGATTGAAGGAGGGTATCTTAAGAGATAGGGTTATAAGAGTAAAAATGGTGGAAAAGGATGGACAAGTTGAGTTAAATCGAGAGAGTTTTGTTTGATAATTTCATATTTATAAGTTTTTTGGGAGGATGCATAATTTTTACAAATTTTATGTCAAACTATCTTCCAACCATACTGGTGGAATTGGGAACACAAGGGTGAGTCATAATTTTGGTAAATATGATTAGGAAAGATATATAACAACCATGAAAATATCATTTGAGATAGAATTATTGGGGTTTCATGGTGTCCTCATAGTTATTCATTACTGTGCAGTGGTCTTATTACATGATTAGTGGATCATATTTGAAAAATTCCCAAAAAAACCTAGAAAAAAATACATAGATAAAAATAAATAAATTGTAAAATTTTCATTTTAAAATTTCATATTGGGTGTGAAAAATATCCCCGATAAATAACTTTCTTCCCCTAGAAATTCAACTTGATTATTTATCTAAGGATAAAAGAGGTTATTTCTACCCCAAAAGATCTTTCCACTCCCATGTCTTATATGAGTAAATCCCATGTATCCATAATAACCAAACTAATAAAATAGACATCCTATATAGTACTTTTAACTGAGAGTCAATTTTTTGTATTGGATATGTGGCGACCAAGGCATATAGAACCAACTCAAGCTCCTGTAAATTCAGAACATAGTAGGGATTTGGATGAAACCTCTTTAATTTAGATACATGAAATAAACCACATATTTCATTCCTCATACATTGAAATGATAACCGATAAGAATCATTTTTAGTTTTATTGATAATTTCAAAGGGTCCCATATATATGAATTAGTGTTTCCTTAGTTTCACCAATTAGTAATACCAAAATAAGGTGAAACCCTCAAGAACATATTGCCACCAATATACAATTTTATGGATGAATATAATGATAAAAATATGATTTATGAAGACTCTAGATTATCTCTAGATTAATTTGAATGTTTTATAATTTATTCATTTCCTCTTTGAAGAGGTTGGGTTGTACGAAGAGGTTTTAAACACCTTACAAAAACAGAAGGGAGAGAAGCATGTTCTCCACTAAAGTTCCTCAAATGAGGCCATCTAAATTGGATATTGGTATATGTTTTTATAAGAAAACATAGTCAATATCAAATTTATATCCTACAAACAACTAAAATCGAAAACATTTGTGCGTCGAAAATGTTTTATAGTTTAACTATCTCACTCTATCTAGCCATCATTATATTTGTGGCATATTTACCACATTTTTACATAGAAACCCATAACTACTAGAGGTATTTCTCAAAATAAGAGGTTAAATGAGGATATCTATAAAAAAAAAATAGAACATGAAAAACCATGAAATTTTAATCTTCTTGACATATAACTTCCTATTATCCTCAACCTTCGTATTATACTAGATTGGTATTAAATGATATTATTTTTTCAATTGATCAATCAAAAACTCTATGTAATTATTTTTCTAAAGGGTGTGAGGTTATCCAATGATGAATTCAATAGAAGCATTATCCAACATTCAGGTAGGGACATGGGATGAAGAAGACCATATGGATTTTAATTTTCAGGTTTAATTAAAAGATAAGTGTTACACTATAACACAAAATTTTCCATATCCCAACACATTATTAGCCGCAAATTTTGATGTCTTGTATCATAATAAATTTTAAGGAAAACAAGATGAAAAATATACTAAGATCGATGGAAGTACTCCATCACTACTTTTCATACCAATACAAGAGACACATACTGGTTCCAAATTAAAATAATTCCCTCAAAAGTGAGAGACCAATCACTGGTGGTATCCCCAACATATATAGTTCCAATTATATTTTGGAACTCTTTATCTTATATATTCTCCTTATAAATGAGTTTAAGGGGAGAAGGGATAATTTTCATTTTATTAGGAAACATAATGAACTTATCTTCCTTTTTATCTAGATACAATTTTGTAAAATTCTCAGAAGGATCCACTACTTACTAGAATTCTAAAATGATCAAGATGAAAATTTCTTGTTGAGAGAATTTGCAAAAAAAATCATTTCGATGTGTATAAGCAAGATCGAAATGAAAATTCTACAAGTATTCCAACCCCTCCTTTTACAAATATTTCTATTCTTTTGAGACAAGATATAACTCAGGAGTTTATGATTTGTGTATATCATAAAATATTCACCAAAAAATAAATTATTCAACATTTGAGTGTATGCATGATTGTTAAGTACTTAATATCATGTATGGGATTATTATTCTATTTTAGTTATAGTAACGTATTTCTAGAATCCACCACATGATCTACCAACATACTGAAATATCCCATGTCCATCCCTAATTCATCATAGAAAAACACATAACTCTATCCATAGTTTAGTAAGATCAATAAGAGATCTAGGATCAACAACTAGTTGATCACATAAAAAATCATTGAAATTATAATGTCCATAACAACCTCACAAATTTCTAATTTATTACATTCAATATTGATTCAAAATTAGTTAATTTTATTATAAATAATCAATAATAGAAATATAATCCCCAAAATCATCATATCTCAAAGGCATTCCTCAAACCTTTCTATAAAATATCTTCATCAACCATTTATATGTCAACCAAAAAACCTTTTTTGGATACTAAATGTCCCAAGTACTTCACTTCTTTAATCCAAAAGTTAGATCCAAAATATACACTTAGATATCTTAGCATATATTCAATGATCCATAAGAATTATCAAGATGATTCTAAAATTCTATTCATGCTACTATTTAGTCTTATAAAAGACCATACAATCATAATTGAATAGAATGACATAAGAATAAATATATCAATGTAATAAATGGTTTATTAGTTCCATAAACACTATAAGAGAATTATCTAAGTCAAAATAAATCATAAAATACTCATATTGGTAAAAATTTCTTTGAATGGTTGTAATCAGAATATCATATTCTTTCACTCGAAATAGGTGATAACCTGAATAATGTGCAATATTAATGAACCTACATCCCCCCATCAACTAATTAAAAAAATAAAAAATATAGGGAATATAATATTCATTCTTATTAGTGACCCAGTTTAGCTTCCTATAGTCATGATATATCTAAATAAAACCACCCACATTCATTGGAGAAATACACTGGTACAACCCACTGAGAGACACTTGAATTAATAAATCTTGTTTCCACCAAATAATTTATCTTTATTTTCAACTCCCTCAATTATATCAGATCCATAATATATGAATACAATGATATCAATTACATCTTTAAATCTATATAAATAAAGAATTCCAACTATTTTTTGCTGTAATCCTAAATACTTCTTTTGAAAATGCCTCAAGGATGTTTTAGTACATGGTATGTAACACACTCCCCAAATTCCCTTTCATTGGATTATATAAATAAAGATTAAACCTAACAGTCAGCTAAGTAACTTTGGGAATAAGGAACCCACATGATCAGGTGGTGTGTCTCACTCTCCTTGGAAAAGAAACACACTCTCACATGGGGTAGTAAAAGAAATCATTTAGTGATAATAGTAAATATATGAATTTTGGTTCATTAAATAGTCCATTTAAAAAATTATATAAAAAAGGTCCATTTTAAGGATGGTCAAATCTTAATGAAACCCCACTTTGGTGATAGAGATTATGTAGAAGGGGAATCAAAATATACACTCATTCATTTTGAAAGGATTCAAGATATACACAACATAAAATATATATTTGAGAGAAGAGTCATATATTATATAGTAGGAGGAAAAATAAAACAAATTATAAGTATCGATTTCATATATAGAGACAACCATAGATGATTCACTTATAACTATATCTCTCACCATTGATAGTCTTTTCTTTAAGTTTACAAGATGTTTCTCTACTCTACAAAGATTCCTAATCTTTGCCTATGTCTGAGGACAACCACTAAAGCTGGATCTATATCTAGGTTTATTATCCCTATATCAAAATCAAACATAACATATGGAACACTAAGAATGAGTCTAAAATTATCCAAAGCTTCTGTCTATTCCTTGATTCCCTTGGGAGGCATAGATCTCACACCTCTTCACATTTGATTATTATTCCTACCTAATATCTAGAGTTTTTCAACATCTCCACATAGATGGAATGTATTTAGAGTTTATAATAAAGAAGGATTTATGTGAATTTCCAAGGTAAACTAGTGTAAAATAAGAATACTACTTCTGATAGAGGTAGAATAAGTTGTATGGGGAAGAGATTATGAACCACTACTATAACTCCTCCCAAGTTCATCCTACTTTATCTTCATCTAATAAAGGTAACTCTCACTAGAAAATAACATATTATATATATCAAGCACCACGTAGCTCTTATATTGGTTATTATCTACCATTAATGTCAAATTTACCACTTTTGTATTGGATTCCATATTCAATAGTAGTAATTTTAAACCAATTTTTAACTAAAGGCCCATTTTAAATTTGAAATTCTTCAAATTATTATTTTATCTGTCTCTAAAAAATAAACATTATCTAAAAACTAATTCACATACTTTAGAATGGTTTTACTACTTTCCTATAATATTACGAACTTCTAGGACACTTTGAGGACAATGGTTTCAAGGTAGAATTACTTGGTGAACATAAATTTTAAATATTTTTTCTTTATATATTCATTCAATGTGTCCTATACCATCAACTCCCACAATTCTGTACTTGGTATATCGATCATAAAATTGGGGGAACTTATAATAATTTACTCAATATTATCAAGATATTCAAGGATATACTGAGAATTTTCCAACCAGTATTCATCTTTATAAGGGTTATTAATATCTCAAAATGATAGTGGAAAATAATTAATGAACTCTAGGGTTCATTATGGTACCCTATCCTAGGCTTGGACCTTCCTCTTAAGGTTGATCTAGAACAACATCAATCCAATGATACATGTATCTAGCTATTTTTATAACTTGATCAAATTTTAATTGACCATAAGATTTAGCTATATGAAATTATCTATGGATCATTCATGAGGGTTCACTGGGAGTCATTATGGCTGAATGAAACAACAGTTAATAAAATAAAAATAAGGGGATAACTATAAAATAGAGTAATTAAAACCAATTTAAATTATAAACAATAACTAAATATTCAAATGATTCAGAACATTTCATTTTAAAGAATAACACTTGTAAATACCCAAAATTAACACCTCACACAGTTATAATTATTGGTTTTCAAATTCACGGCCAATCATGTTAGGCTCACAGATGTAACCATGCAAAATGGGTCGCATAAATACCTCATGGTCTATATATTTTGGTCCTACACCATAAATCCACTAAAACTCTTTAATTTTATCCATTCCCACCCCCAAAATCTTCAAAATTAAAAAAATATTATAAATATACCTCATAAAAAACATTTACCAAGACCCCATGATGAATTAATTATCATCGTGATGAGTTTTTTCCAGACACTCACTCACAACCTATCCTTCAAGTCCTAAAATTCCTACCTCCTTTCTACTAAGAAATCATGGATAACAAAAAAAACCCAGAACTTATTCAATTTTATAATGAACTAATCTGTGATACTCCTAAAAAAGGGAACTTGATCCATCATAAAAAAAATTGAATAGCATTCCCAATCCACATGGTCTAGAAAATAGTTCCTTAGTGTAGATAAAACTTTTTGGGAATGATTTATCTTAATAAAACCACTATGTGGTGTTATACTAGGAATTTTAAATGATCTCACCCTATATTTTCTATTCATGAAGGTAATAAATTGGGAAAATAAAAAATTTAAACATGTAATATATTTTAAATGAACTGTGAAATTTATAATATCATTCCATTACTGAAAAGGTATAAAAATAAATCCAACGGTCTAAAAATAAAAGAGAATGGATGGGGATACAAATAGAAATAACATGATCAATATTAATATACTAACTATACCAAATGAACCAAATAATCTATTATCCATCCCTATGGGACACTAGGGTATAATAACTGCATGCCAACTTTACTAATCTGAGCATGTATAACATGAAAACACACTACATCCAAGCGATGCCTTTATTTTTCATTATTTGATAAATCATTGTCTACATGCCCCCATTAGTGCATGTAGGGTGTGATCATTGCAATTCCAACAGGATCCCACCAAGTCTTCCATATACACTATTTGATAGAAACACCAATCATGAGATTTTGGAAATATTTATAAAAAATTAATATTTTCTAAAAATAAAAAACAAGATATATTCCTTTAATCAATTAAAAATTGATACAATAAGAAAATAGAACCTTTTTAATACACTTACTGAGGGGGAACCATAAGAATTATTTGGATTATAAATAACATCACTTATTAGGGGATAATCTTAACTAGTGGATGGATAAAAAAATTATTCAATGGCTAGTGGGGGTAGATATAGAAAAACCTCACAAGTTATATTAACACACATAAATAATGGGGAGATACCTTCACCCATTTTTGGATTTCCTACCGAAGTATTTTGGGTTCCCATGAAGTTTAACTCAACAAAACATAATTTTTATGAAACAAATTTATCAAATATTATATAAGTATCATATATTTAACATTTAATTAGACTTAAAAACATACTAATTATTTTAAAAATAATGAAGAATCAATGGATTGAATATATTCATAATTTAGTCATTAAAATATTAATAAACACCATTTTAACATTTTAGGATTTCTATTTTATAAATCCAATCATAAAAGGTTCAATTAAAAAGGGTTAATACAGAACTATCTTCCGTTACCATGTGAAATAGATAGAATGAAGTTGAAATCTACTTAAAAGAATAAAAAAAACTCAAGAAGAAAAAAATGACCCTAAACAGCAATTACCATCCAAAAATAATTTAGTCAAAATAATCCCAAGGTCTCTATGACATTAGGGATTGGTTGAAATCATTGGAAAGAAGTTATTAAAATCAAGGGATAGAAGAGGAAAACCTCACCAAGACTGATATTGAATTAACATGGTGAATTACAACCCAAAATAGATCCAAAAGGTAGGAGTGTATGGAATCACATGATAATTTTATTGAGGAGTAACAAATGGGAGAAAATGTAGGCTAAAGGTGTTTTAAATTGAGATAGAATTGTTTGGTAATTTTTATATTTTTATGTTTTGTAAAAGGTAATATGATTTATACACATGATTTATTAAACTATGTTCCAACTATGTGGGTGGAACTAGCCACACCATGGAGAGTCACACTGTTGGTCCATATGCCAAGGCACATTGTGCGCTAATCATGAAAATCACTACTGAGGTAGATTCACTAGATATTCATGGTTTTTTCATGGTTAGTCCTAATCCCATGCAAACTGTTTTCAATGCACTATCCATCATTTTTCTAAAATATCAAAATAAAAACACGTGATAATATAAGTTAAAGATAAGAAAAATAATGGAATTTTACCTGGAAATGAAATTATGGGTTTCATACGATGTTGATTATTTAAAGAGAATATGAATTAATTATTTAAATTATAATAATTTCTAGTGAAAATATAAAAAGGTAAAATTTGAAATTAAATTTTAAATCTAATGTTGAATACATTACTACATTGATTGTATTAATTACAACTTTATCTAAAATTATTGGAATGAATTATAGAAAAAAGATGATGAATACTACAGATATTTTTTTATAAAATAAAGTGGAATATAGTCTTGATGATGATAAAGAAATATTCTAGAAAATATATATTATAGATTTTTTGATGTTATAAATGATTAATTGATAGCATGTAATTATTTTAAATTATATAAGGAAATTTTCAATTGAGGGGATTGATTTCTAGATGTGATGATTTAGATTAAATATAATAGTCTTGTAAAAATATTTAATGATTTTTTAGATGAATTATGAAGATACAGGAAGGATTATGAGACCTGGATAATCATATTATGATAATGATATTTTCTTAAACATGAGATAAATATATAAAGTAATTAAAATATCATTAGATTTTGTAATATAAAATAATATGGGAATCTTAGAGGTTATTTTGATAGACTGTGGATTATTATATGGTATTTTCTTATAGTTGAGATATTGTCCGTGGATTTGATAGTGTGATTATTTTTATCACTCATATTTCATTGTATGTGTGATTATGTCTTGTGGCAAGTTAATTTTAATGAGGATGGTCTATTAAAGAGGTTACTCTCATACTCTTCCAATGATCTAGATTTGATTTCAATGATTCTATGGATGTGTATCTATTATTATTCTCACCCATATATCCCTAGGTTTGATACCATAGAAAATAATCCAAAATGATTGATATTATTTTAACACATAAACCCTAATTTTAGGTAGATAATTATTCACCTATATTCTTACACTCACTATCTCCCATTTATCTTAGATCGAGGTGGATTATGATACACATATTACTTACACATTTCCCAAACAAACATCTTGGTTCAAGGAAGAATAGTTACAGGGGTGGCTCTCTAGAATGATAATAGATATAGATATATTTCCCTAGAATGAGATAGAGGATCATTGTAGGTTATTCATTTGACATGAAATTAAATATGGGATATCACTCTTATTGATGAATCATGACCGAAATACCTTATTATAATAAACATTTTGTATAATGTTTTGGAATATTCATTAAATTAATTCATATCAGGATACCATGTTTACATAATATGATATAATTTTTAGATATTATGTATGGATATGATTAATGATTTGTTACTATTCACATCATTTTTTATGAGTTCAATATCTACTAATTTTTAACAATATTTATATTTTGGAAGATAGAGATGTTATGATAGATACAATAGTTGAGTTTGAAAAGATTAGGATATTATATAATACAGAATTGATTGGAGCTAATATGAGGGGGATTCTTTATATGGTATGATATAATATATCACTATGAGGATTCCTCGTAAAAATAAATATAGTGTAACCATATAAAAACACAAATATTATACTCTTTTTATGGTAGTACTCATCTCTAACTAGTTAGATACATAAATTATTCTATATCTTTTAATAATCCCTCTAATTTTCTAGGAATTTATTGATATTATGGAATTATTACATATATAATGTTTTAAGATATTAAGTAATTATATGTGAAGTTGAGAGTTGATTCAATCGAGGTTTCTTCTATTATAGTGTCATCTATGGATGATAATGATATACTGGTTATTTTAGGTTTTGTGTTAGGATGACCAACACTAGTGACCATTATAGTGTCCCAATAATTCATAGAGTATGATAATGGTCACACTGAGAGAATTATGTTTATTTTTACCCTAAAAATATGTGGGGAAATAAATATAGAACAAATTCAGTTATACATACTTAATATTATTACATATAAATTTTAATAAAATTTATTTTCTTAATTGGATTACCTTATGATTAATAGATATATGATATTTTATGAAGGAGAAGAAAGTGATACATTTATTATTTGTTTCTCTATGAGGATATCCATATTAGGTGTGTTTTGGTACTTCTCATAAAAATTTTAAATATCTATTGATATGGGATAATATATTTATTGAGAATGTACCAAGAATAAAATATTTTTGTTTATAAGAAGATAGATATATTGATTTATTGATTTGTATGAAGATATAATTTTTATGGTAGAAAATATGATAATAATTTCATCTATTAATTTTTTATTGATGATGAAAATGGGAAACTAAAAGGGACCATATAATAGGAGATAATTGTCAATGGAGTAATTATTATATTGACATAACTAAAAAATTGGATTTTAGACATCAATTTTAAACTCAAATCCCATATAATGGACGAAAACATGAGTTCATGTTGTTAATTAATAAAGATTTAGGTCAATAGTTTCTTCGATATACTTATGGATAAATATAAATAGTTGGTATGCATGATTCCTTTAGTTATGCTAGTATAAATATGGTATTTCCAGGTGTTATTCTAGAATCTGGTCAAGACTAGTCATGATCACCTATATGAATACATGATCACCCACTTCATATATGGTGGTATGGGATACATTTAAACTATTAAAAAAGTGAATAAATATTATTAATGGTAGATTTATTATTATGTATAATATATTTTTTACATTATTTTTTAAAATAGTTAGAATGATTTAATCAATACATTTTTGGCATGTAATGAAAATTTTAGATAACTGAATCATATAGTATTTAATTGTGAACAAGGTTAAAATGGATGAAATTGACTTGGAATCATGGGTTATGTATATATTGTGATGATAATAGTTGAATGATTATATTTATGATTCTTTTTAGTTAAATATTAGTTAGGTACTTATGATCATGTTTACTAGTGGGTGGATGGTAGAAATGATAGAAAATGAAAACTATCTTTTACTATGTAATAAAAAAGGTTTAATAAACTAGATTCAATATTATATTATAATAAATACATTTTTATTAATAAAGGCCCATTTTTTATGGATTTATACCATGAGTTTTGAAATTGACCTTATGGTTATAATGGTAGGATGAGTAATTTTTTGTTATATTGACTAATAATAAATACAATAAGAAGGTAACAACACTATGTAAAGAGTTATTGAATAAATAATCAAATTAAATATTCACTATGACCATTTAAATCACTATAATATGAAATAATGGTATTCTATAGTATTACCCAACCTAAATTTATATAAGAATAATAGATTTACCTACCACCCAATAAAGATCTATTTATTGTGTCTGTTATAGAGGTATATATTTTCCCTTATTTCATTAAACCACTAGCTTTTGAAGAGGTAACCAAAAGAGAAATGAGGGGGTTAGGTGATAATTTAGAGAAAATATTATAGGATGTTAACTGATCATTGTAAATTATTTTAATTCCAATTAAAGGTTAGTTTATTCAAATAGAAGCATTGATTTTATATGTGAAGTTTTAGGATTATCCAAGATTTTTTTTCTTAAGAATGATATATTAATGCTTTGAAATGAATGATTGTGATGAATTTTATTAACTATTGAGACATAATGAAATTATTGAGAAGTTTTTTATGGTGTGGTTTATCATGATTATATATTTTTGGTTGAAACACAATGAGGTTTCATTGTAAATAATGGGATATATTGACAAAATATAAGATGTTAAATATGTTTATGGTTGAATTAAAATTTTTAGAAATTTAAATATATTTATAAATCTTTTATCAATTTCTATGTAAAAATAAAATTTTATGATCAAATTTCATACAAACATGACAGTAGGGGAAGTTGAAAAAAATAAAAGTGTAGGTGCACGATTAAGTGCATGTATTGTGGAAATATAAATATTTAAACACTAATGTTTTTATTAGTGATCCAATAATATACTATTCATCCATATTTTATATATGAGAGAAAATATAACCCATTAAAATAATCCTCAGTTTTTAAATGTATTGATTACCTTTTAAAACTTTTTATTTTTATCACATGAAGGCAGATTAGAGAACTCTCATTACAAACTACAAACCAAGGCACAACTATGAAACAAACTAAATTTTAAATTATTTTGAAATATGATATATATTCCTTTTGGAGAAGGTATAACTATAAGCAACTGAACATTGATTGGGAAGGTAAAATAAAAAATGACAGTTTAAGAGTGAACAAAATATAATATCAATATAATATCAAAATCCAGAATAATATAATTAAAAAACTAATGTTAAAGCAACTCGATAAGTCCTTATATAATAATTTAATGTTGAATCTCCTTTTTTATCACACACTATAAAAAGAAAAGTCACAAAAACAATATTTCAATACATTAATATCTTTTTAGTCATTCATGTTTTATAATTCTCCCGTAATCAAAGGTTTTAAGAAAATTTCCATTTGACAAATTAAAAGAGTTCCACGATCCTCTACTTATGGGTTTCTATATTTTTGATCTTCCCATTCATATTTAAAAGTGTTTCAAAAGCTCTAAACATTCATTCATGTGAAAACTAAAATAGGTAGAATATATATATAGACACACACACACACAATAAATAGAGTAAATTTTGAACCATTATAAGGTAGAAATTTGTGTAAGGTTCATTTTCTATATAATGTTTAGAATATTTTCATAAGGTTGAGACAAGATAGTTGAGCACTAAAGATTTCACTTATAAGGTTGAGATAATTTATCCTGATGGTAATACTATGAAATTTTAAGGTTTGTATAAGTCCTTAAATTTATGGTTGTCCTTCCTAATTTTTAGACACACACTCGTAATGTTAGGATATATCTTATAGAAGGATCATACATACCATCTAATAGTTCAAAAATATATTCATATGATTGATACAATATAGTATTATGTTTAAGAAAATCATCGATATAGGTTATACGGTTGAATGAGAAATTTTTAATAGTTAAAACTTAAAAAAACATATATCAAAACTAATAATATTTACAACTTCAAAAATGTCACTAATAATATCCTCCTTTTTAGAAATTACAAAAATGAATTTTGTTTTCAAAATTATACCCCTTTTTAAAATTTATCAAAAATTTAATAGAAATAATTTTTTTTTCAAAATCCTTATTTATTCTAAAAAAATATCATATGTAAAATAATTATATAGTTTAACCAGCTGCCCTCTTTTCATAAAAATTGAGACTATAAAAAACATTCATATTTCAAGGATATATAATTGAATATAATCTAAACATCCATAGGATTTATAAATATTATAGTATAAAGTCACAATAAAAAACTAGTGGTCTAAAAAAAATAAAATTTTAAATATTAAAAAATGATTAAACATCATGCTTAAAAAATAATGATTTATTTAGAAAACCCCCATGAATAAATTCATATAAACTTGAATATGTATGTATAACAACAACACTATATTTCAATTTTGGTATTAATCAATACATTAAACATCAATAAATCTTATTTGATCTTAAAAAATAGATTTAAACTAATCTATATAGTTCATCTATTAGAAATTTAGAATTTTAAATATATTTAAAATCTAATAACTCTAACTAAATTTCCATCATAACAAGTTCAAATTTTATTCTGTAAAAGTTCACAACATCTAATGGTTTAATAAAAAAAATTGAAAATTGATCATGATTTGAAATAAATTTAAAAATAATCTCCCCATTATTAACATGATCACTTATAGAGAGAATTCACACAACTATACGATAGGTTTATTCATTTTATAAAAGGTTATTTCTAATTGAATTAATAGAAAACATATTATATTATATGAGACTTTTATCACTATAAATATTAAAATTGGATAATGTTTTTTAATATAAATAATCCGAGGACAAAAAATAGTAGTAAAAATAAAAATTTCCTCAGTTGTATATAAAACATCTGATAATTATATCTTATAGATCTAAGAAATCAAAATGTTATATTGTAAATGACACATACCATAAGTACACTTCTAATAAATTATATATCATCCTAAAATTGAATCATAATAATAAATTAATTTTAAATAGTATTGAACTTAATAAAAAACCAGAATTGAGAGTCCGTTGGATATATATAATTTATATTTCAAAAATCTTTTAAAAGTAATTCCCTTGGAATATATAGAAATATTTCACACATATGAAAACTAAACATTATATTGTACCTAAAAGTATTCAAATATAAAACAATCCTTCCATTCCTCTAAATATTTTATTTATTCTATATTTTCATGATTCAACTGATTGTAATTTATAATTTGAACATGTAATAGTTCCAACGGTTAAACCATAATCGACATTAAAAATTTTAACTATATTTTTAGTATATTTAATTCAATTCAAAAATATTTCATTTGGTCTTTGAAAAACATATTTTATAAGAAATAATTTTCATTCACTTGTTAAACTCACATTCAATTCAATTTTCATCAAATTATAATATTAATTATAAAAACTCTCCTATAGAACAAAATGAAATATCATCAAAAATATATTTTCCCAATTATAATATCATTTTTAGTATTAATTATAATAAAATTTGGATAAAAATATAATTTATTAAAACCATTATTAAATAAAAAATGATAGTATATCATACAATGCAATTAGAGACAACTTAAGACTATATTAATATTTTGATAATTGAAAAACAATATTTGGAAACAATTATTTTTAAAATAAATATGTTTGATTAAAACAAACTTATTTAAAATCAAATAATTTATAAATGACCAATTAAAATTGACTTGAAATAATTTAAAACCATTATAAAATGAAAAATCCAGTGACGTAACACCCAAATATTTTGAAATATATTTTATATAAATTGATACTATATTCAATAGCTTACTCAAAATATTAAATTAGAACAAAAAATAGAGACATAATATTATATCAATGTTATTAAGAAGTTATAATATGAATTAAACCTCTAGAATATAAAATCATATTACTCAATTAAATTTTTTTACATTTAGAGGATAAATAAATGTGGTTTAATTGTTCATTTTCAAATAAGTTTTTAATGCAGAAATAAATTAAATCAACCTGTTTTAAATTATTAAAATGATAATATATGATATAAAAATATATAAATTAATATATTAAAATTCTGGAAATTAGATATTTATTTGATATAATATTAAGAACACTTAATGTGTAAAAATATGAATTTTTAATAAAAGATATTTTCCACTATTTATTAATATTAATTTAAATGAAAAATTTATAAATCTTATAATTTTAATTATAAAAGGTAAAAATAATTTATGAATTTCACATATCAATATTATACTAAGTTTCAATTTTGAGATTTTTCTAAAATGATTTCTTTTTAGGTGGATCGTGAAAAATATAGTTTTTACTAAAAATGCAGTACTTATGATTACATCAAGAAATAAGTGTCACTTAAAATCTTATAAAACATAATTCATGACCAATGATTTATTATATAGTAAATATATAAATTTATAAATACTATAATGAATTTCAGAAAGCTATTTTTAACAACTTTAGTAATAGTTTCTATTGAATGACATTGTTTTTAGTCTTTTCTTTTAATAAAATATTATTTTGGTAAAATTAAATTTTATATTTTTCTGAAATATGTGTAATTTTTCATTTAATAAACCAAATTATATCATGGAAATAAATTACATGGAAAATTTTACCCAATATATAATTTTTAATCATAAAAATAAATGTTTTCCAAAAAATTGGGATTTAAGCATTACATGAACTAATGATAAAATTTACTTTCCATATATATAGAAATTTTTTATGATGAAATGAATCTAAAATTTTGAATCCTTAGGTAAAAGTTATTTATTAAGGAAAATTTTATTTTTATTCATTTTAATTGAATTACTTAGGTAAAAACAATAAACCACAATAAAACCAGAAATGTTAAAAGTGATAATTTTAAGATAAAATGACACAATAACATGACAAGAACTTGTGTGAAAATGTATTTTTAAGACATTATAATGCTTATATTATACCATAATCCATTATTTTTTTGATCCACATTACATGTTAATAAATGACCCCTTTATATTATGTAGTTAAAATATAAAAAAACCATTCCTTGCACTTATAAAAGGGGATTCTCACCACCACTATAAGACCAATCAATAAATTTATATTCATCATGAAAAAATAATCTTTATTACTTAAAAAATAATATTTTTCATTTTTCTTGATCCTCTTGTTATAATATATTTTCTTAAGCCTCTATTTCTATGGAGTCTTCTAAGGGAAAGCTCAAGTCCTTAGTGCGATTATGTTTTTTAAAACTTTTAATCTTGTCTTTATTACATTACCATACATAATTTTATAGTTACTATATTATTGAATTAGTATTTTTATATACTAAATGTTATTATTTTAATGTTCCATTTATTAACCATATTAAACATTTTATATTAAGAAAAATTAAACCATCATTCATGTGTTGTGTGGACTACCGCATGCAAGAAGAAACAACTTCCATTTTTTTCAACACCACCTATATTAAATGATTATAATGTTGAAATTAAAAAATAAATGTAAAATATATAATTTATTTATGACTATTATGATAAAAATTATAATCCACAAACTTTCCCTCTCGTTATTTGTGAAATGTAAACGTTAATGGTGTATTGTGTGTACTACCACATCCACGAAGTAACTTATTTTATTTTTTCATCTAGTTTATCTATTAATTACTAAAATATATTAAAATGATATTGAAAAAAAATTAAATTACAAAAATAAAATAATTATTCTTCAGTAGTAATGGAATTATACAAAAATAATCCACTTTAAGAATCATTAATTATGATATGTTCTTGTTTGGGTCGATCTTACCACTCACTTGAATAATTCTATAAAATAATATCATGGATTCTATGTCCCCAACAAGGCTGCCACTAAATTGTTTCATCAAGCTAGGTCTTGACATGTCTTTAGCATGACTTCCTATACGCCATAGGTTACCGACTAGCAGTGAGGGTCTATATTAGTCATGAGCGAAGACTATACCCTCTTTTCCTGAGTAATCCACAATAGAACACAATATAAATTATTGAAAATTTGAGAAAGAACCAATAGTATGAAAATCTAAACATCTCTCAAATAGGGAAAAACCATAAGAAATAGTAAATATGTCATGTCATGCTACAATTCCAAGTGAATTGAAACAAAAAATAATGAAAAACATTGGAATCCAAAAATTTGACCTAACTCGATGTATGGAACCTCATCCATGCATGCCCCATTTCTAAATCAACTCCCTAGCATAGGGTCCTTGTCCATACCTTCAAGCATGAAATATTCTTAGGTTCCCAATGAAGGCATGAGCGGGGTGTGAGTACAACTCAGTAGACCAAATCCAATACTGTCAAAAAAAATTCAATTCTAACAAATAGTGCTTGAAAGTATAAACAAATGGAAGGTAAAGGAAAGATAATTTAGAGGACACTCATTAACCTTTATCTAAATCTATATTACATCTAGGATTATTGTGCCAAGTTTATTGTGTGAATCATCTCATCATTTAGTTCATCATCAACATGTATTCCATGAGTCAAACATTTACCTTATTAACACAATATCCATGGAATTTTTCATTCTGCATAAGAGAACAATCTATGTCCCAATCTCACCATGGATGAGGATTTCAAGTAATCACCACACTATCCTTGGAGGATCAATCCAGGTATTCTCATTATATAAAACCATTGGGGGCATAGAGAATTATTCTGAATCCCCGCCTCGTGCATTCCTGGGTAGGTTAGAGCATAAGTCCAACCCTACCTGTGGGAGGAGCGCCAGTCCTTTTTCCCACCACCAAGCCAAATGTGTGCGCTTATTTATCTGTTCACAACATTTATCAATATCACAAACAATTCAACCAATAATAATAACAATCATGAGTCCGAAAAATTTACATGGGATGCAATATTATTCCATAGCCCTTTCACTATTACATTATGCAATACACATCCCATTTTCCCAACTCTCTTTCCCAAGTCTCATCCCATTAACCATATTCATCAGTTAAATACACATTACCAATCACACATGTCAAAATTTTACATACACCCACAATATTAAGGTTATCAACATAATTCATTAGCTTCAAGTCACAATCACTATTTAACTAATTTAACCCATTTTTATGTAGTTCCAATAATCCCTTAATCCATTGATTAGAATAAACACATGAATATAATTCTCTTCTAATCCCATTCAACATTTAAACAATCTTATCAAGGGATGTAAATTGTCACAATGAATCCTTGCTCATACATACCTATCTTCTATGTTCGAAAAGTATCAGTGCACCCCATGGGTGGCCCTATAAGGGTCAATTAATTATACGTATGTCCCATGTGAACCACGAGGGTTTACATTCTTCATTTAGAAACACATAATACCACATATCATCAATGATCCAATGCACCATAAGTGGTATCCAACAAATAATCCCAATCATGCACAAACCTCAATCAATATTATTGGATATAATTGGTGGACCACAGAACTTGAATTTGTTGACAAACACAATCCTAATTAGGGCCATGGATTCTAATTCAACACCTATTTTTATTGTAAACCTAGATCTCATCAGAATATAAGGGTATTAGTGCTTCCAAAGAAGATAATGAAGAAATGTGAACTCTAAACCAAAAATAGAAACAAGAGGGGGATTAGCCTTACCGGGATCTTCGATTCGCAATGGAAGACACCCTAAATGAAATATAGATGAGGGAGAACCACCCTTGGAAAAACTAGTGAGATTTTGTTTGTCACTAGGGTTGCAAGGGGGAAGAAAGGATAAAATCTTGATTTGGGGTTTATAATCTTGTAACAAAATTTTTGTAAATTTCTCAACTTTACTGGGATGCATAGTTTACCTGAACAATTTTCCAAAGTGGGAGAAAATTGTACGATAGATACTATCCCAAAATCACCTCTTCACATCGATTCCTAGTAATTTATTATAGTTGTATTAAACGTGAAGTAACATTTTGAAAGCCTCTATCCAAAGATGCACAGTTACCTTGGATGATCTGCACGATTTTCACTAACTGTGCACAATCCTTGCCACATACCCAAAACACCTTTTCCTCCACTTTTGTGTCTTGATCCCATGGAACACCTTGATACATCTCATTAACTTTGGAAAACACTTATTTAACTAAAATAAAGGAATTAGACTGAAATATAAACATATAATACCATAAGAATGATCTCAGATATTACAACCTCCCCACCATATGACAACTCATCTTAGAGATGCTCTTCCTGATCATCAATGTTTTTTAGAAGTAAATAGGTCAGTCCATTGGTTCCACATATTTGAATCTCTCTCCCATATTTCCTCTTTGACGTTTCCACGCTTCCATTGAACATGATCCAAGGGTATAATATTACCTCACAAAACATGCTATCTATGCTCCACACTATGAGATGGATGTTTCTCAAAGGATGAATCTGGGCCAAGATCAACATCATCAACATTTATCACATGATATGGATCAGGTTGATACAGTCAGAGTTGATAAACATGAAAAATATTGTGCATCCAATTTTACCATTGTGGAAGAGCCAATTAGTAGGCCACTGGTCTGATCCTCTCCCCAATCTCAAATGACCCAATATACATGGGTGCCAACTATCCCTATATACGAATTAGATGGTGACCAACCATGGTGTGACCCGAAGAAACACACTATCACTAACCATGAATTCGAGATGTCTATGATACCAATAAGTATATTTTTTTCTTACTCTACGATGTTTCCATACACTTCTGAATCAACTGAACCTTCTCAGATTCCTTCGGCGCAAGACTCGGACCCAACACCTCATATTCCCCAGCTTCTTACCAACACAAAAATGATCTACATGGAAACCCATAGAGTCCCTCAAAAAGTGAAATATGAATTATAGCTTCAAAAAAGTTGTTATAAGAAGACTCAGCGAGCGAAAATTTATTTTCCCATGAACCATCGAAGTCTAGGACACAAACACCCAACATGTCCTCCAATACCTAAAGTGTATAATCAAACTTCCTGTATGTTTGCTGGTGATAAGGTGTACTCAACAAAATTTGGTTTCCAAATTCCTTCTATAATACCTTCTATAAGCTCTATTTGAAACTCATACCATGATCCAAAAATATGGTGGATGGTACACAATGCAGCCACACTATCTCTCTAACATATAACTCACCCAACCGATCAACTGTATAAGTTTCATGGATTAGAAATTAATGGTCCACATTAGTCAACTGATCTAGAATGACCATGATTGCATTATTATTTATAGGTTTCCTTGAAATACCCACTATGATGCCCATCATTACAACATTTCATTTCCACTATGGAATGGGAAATGACTGTAACAACCAATCTAGATGCTGATGCTCATCCTTAACCCATAGAAAGGTAATTCCACAACCCAAAACCAGAAACATCGTTCTTTATTCTTGACCACCAATGATACTGATGATGATCATGATACATTTTACAAATCAATGATGTGATGCCCACCTCAATGCATGTAACTCAAACATCAACTCCTCATGCGCAACTTCTTGTACCAAAAATTGTCCCTTAACATAGACAACTCCATTAACACTGAAAAGAAAACTAGTAGGTGACTCCCTCCCTTTAAGACTATCCTTTTTGGCCAAACACTTTGTATCTCCCAGTTGAATTTCCTTGAAAATATCAAAAGTTTAGACTAAATCGATAAAGATGCAAGGGTCATTGGTTTGTGCCCATCCTACACCTAGAGCTACATATTAAAAAAAATACACCATTTTCCATTCAGAGTTGGATTCCTAAACCACTTGATTTCGAGCCTTCTAGCTCAAAGCATCTCCAACACTATTCACTTTTCCTAGTGTTAAAACCAAAAAAAAATTGAATAATTTAAGGTACTCAACCCACCTTCACTGATGAAGATTTAAATACCTATGGGAGAAGATATACATTAAAATATTTTGATCATAAAACATCATGAATCATTCTCCCAACAATTATTGCCTCCAACACTTGGAGGCATAAACTATGACAGCTAGCTCAAGATCATTAGTAGGGTAATTTCATTCACGTGGTCTCAAATATCTCAACCTCTAGGCTGTAACTAGATCATGAAACATCAAAAATTCCACACATACAACACTTGATGCATCACATAATGAGGTTTTCTTCATACTAGGTTCAACTAATATTATAATCTATGTGGTTGTCAACTGCTTCTTCAATTATTGAAAATTAGTCTCGCATGCCTCTGACCACTCAAAATTAACACCCTTCTTGGTTAATAATTAGAGCGGTTCTTCAAAATGAGATAAAGACATAATGAACTATGGGTAATAAATTTCAAACCTGAAAAACTATGGATTTCAGAAACATTCTTGGGATAATTTCAAACCCCACATCCAGTAACTTCTGTAGATCTATCGAAACACCTGACTCAGAAATGATGTTTATTAAGAAATGTACTCTATCAGTTCATAACTTACATTTTGATATCATAGGGTAAGGATTTTTATCTCTTAGTGTACTCAAGAATATATATACATGTCTGGAATTTTCATAAAGAGTTTGTGAGTAGACCAAGATGACATTAGCAAAGATAACCAAGAACCGATCTAGATAAGGGAAAAATATCTAGTTAATTTGTGCCATGAACATAGTCAGTGCATTGGTCAAACCAAAAAACTAATATCTACTCTGAAACGATTGATGTGGTACATCAGAAGATCTCACCCTCAACTGATGGTTTCCTGGTCTCGAATCGATCTTGGAGAACACCGTGGAACCTCTCAGTTGGTCAAACTAGTCATCGATTCTAGGATGAGGGTATCAAATCATAACTTTCATCTAATTAAAATTCTTGTAATTGAAACATTACCTTAATGACCCTTCATCATTCATAGAAAATATTATGGGTGATCCCCATGTTGATGTACTAGGTCAAATGAATCCCCCCGCTCCAACTGTTCCAGCCGAGCCTTAATATCCTGGAGTTCTCCTAACACCAATTGATATAGTGGAGTAGAAACTGGTTCTACACCTAAAAAAACTCAATCGTAAACTCAACAACATTCTCATGTGGAAGCCCTGAGATTTTATCAGGAAACACATATCAAAACTGATCCACCACAGGAGGATATGAAGGTTTATCCCCTTCCCAATTATCAAGAGAAATGCATTCCACATGGTCCATGATCTCTCCCTACTACGGAAATAATTTCCCTACATGGCTTGTGCAAACATACCACTCAACAGGAAGGATATAATTGTCTCCATAGGGAGACATAAATGTTACCCAACATCGATAACAGTCTGTGTGGGCTTGATACTCAACTAACCAATACATACCTAAGATCAGGTAAAAACCTAATATCTCAATAACAAACATATCCCATAGGAAATGATATCCACCAACCTCTAAGGGGAAACCTTTAAACTACCTTATAATCTGAACTTACACCCCCAATAAAGTATGAAGTTTCATGACTCCACACAAAATTTCCATAGTTAAGCCTAAAAATACTATGTATTATGCTAAAATAAAAGAATCTATGGAACCTATGTCAAACAGTACATTTTCAAGTGTGGAAACTACAAGAACCATTCCTCAAATGGAAGAAGGTACACGATCTCCTCATCCAGGTGTATACTAAACTACTTGAAATGGAATGTACCTTTACCCTGTGATCCAGCCAGAGTACCCTGCACTACATTTCCCTACTATTAAAAATAGTCTCTCTGAGGAGTTACACATACCCCACCCCTACCAGTATGGAATTTGGAACTCCAACTACCTACCAGATATGGGGTAATCGATCCCTTACTCACAATCTTCACTGATCTCTATCTTAAAAAACATTCCATTTTCTAAGGGTACCTTTAGAGGCTCTGCACATGGACCATTTTTTTTATAGGCTCTGCACTCAACAAGTGTTCAGAAACACTAGCTTTAGGAGTGTCCCGGCATATCACACTAATAATATAAAACTTGATCACTAACCTAAGAGATTGTTTCCTTTTTTTGTCTATGATTTCCACCATGGCCTTCTTAGAAATTCTAGAAATGGTGCTTCCTACTATTAGAAGCTGCACCACAATTTCACCCCATTGGAACATCATGTTTGTTTCCAGATGTCTCTTTGATTTTTCCTTCTCAGATGAAAGATTGATCCATTACCTAAGCAAACCACTTCAACTGAAATATATTTAATAAGGTTCTGATCTCATGTCGATGTCAATCTTGAAAATCACCTTGCCATAGATGTCAAACCTCCCTCTAAAGCAGGAACAAAATGTTGCAAGTCTTTGAACCGACCTACATACTCCATTACAAACATTATCCCCTATGTAAAACTCATAAACTCTATAGCCTTCCCTGAAATTAATGTTTCTAGGTAGTAGATATCCAAAATCGTTTCTTGAAAACTCGTCCACACCATTCTCTTTAATTGTTCAGTATGAGCTATGATATCCCACCAACGCTTTGCATGTCCCTACAACGTATAGGATTCCAACATAACTTGCTTATCAGAAGGATTATCCATATGTTTAATAATTTTATATATAGAATATATCCAGAACTCACCGACCTCTCTCCCACACTCTCCAGTAATGGTCGGAGGGTGCATAAGCTAAAACTTCTCAGTCAAACCCAACATACTCGGTGTGACCCGCCCTGGGTCCCGGTGCATCATCTTCACAAAATGAGAAACGTTATCAAAAAAAATCTCTTCCCTAACATCCTAAACCACTGGGTATTCTTAATCTATTACTTCGGGAGAATTCTCGGCAACATAATGTTTTCACCCAATCCGAAAACTCCATCATGATGGAATTTGTCTACAATTCCAAACACAAAATTTTTAGAATACATCCATGAAACATTCATAAGGCATAAGGAAATGATCATCACTATCCAAAAACAAACAATTTTTCATACATTCCCCATTGGGATTTATTATATATGAATCACTACCCTCAAGAACCCTTCCCAAGGACGTGACTAACTCAACTTAACTAACTCACCTGGTTATAAGGCCTAAATTTTACATCGTTTTAAAACTATTTCCACATCACAATTTACTCACATAGCATTTTAATTCACTCACCATTCTTTATCAAGCATCATTAGTTAATAATGACTTCGTATTCTCATTTCCCTTTTACCAATTTATATCATCCTAATAGAAAACATTTCATGACATTCAAGAAAATCAAATATATTCTACCCATTACGTCCTACAGACCCATCCCATGTGTGTGTGCCAAATATGATGCATGTCACTTATATACATAGGTTCCCTAAAAAATGAATGAATGCACCACCTCATTCCATTATGGCCTTAAGAAAAATATCAAAAATATACCACATCACACCACTTGTGCATCACCCAATGGTGAAATATCATCAAATGGGACAACACACAATAAGAAAAAAAATTCTCACCCTCATGGACTTTTGTTTTCCCCCATACTTTGGTTAGATACTCCCTAGAAATAGATCATTGTAAAGGCCCAACATTGTCCTAATCTCTTGTCTACTATCCCTAAATAGTGTGAAAGTGAAAATAATTCCTCTAATACCACATTGTAACATCCTCAACCTGAGTTCCAATAAAACCGTACCCCATATAGGGTCGTCCCATGACATCAAGCATGCCTCCCCATATTCCAAAGGTTACCAACTAGCTACGAGGGTCTATATTAGTAATGTGTGGAGACTATACCATCTTTACCAGATAAATCCACATCAAAGCACAATATAACTAGCAGAAAAAACCAGGAACAACAAATATAATTCATAGACAAACATCTCCCACACTGGGTACAAACCACGAGCAATAGTAAATATGTTATTTCATGCTACAATTCCATGTTAATGAAATAAAAAAATAAATACAAACATAATAATACCAAAAATATTCCTAACTCCAAGTCTAGAAACTTTTCCATGCATGTCCCAGGTCCAAATCGACTCCCAAGCATAGGTTCCTTTCCCTTGTCCTGACCTCAAAGCATGAAATCTACCTGATTTCTTAATGGAGGACCGAGCAGGGGGTGAGTACAACTCAATAGGCCACCACCAACAATGTCTACACACTACCTAGTCTAATAGATTGTGCAAGAAAGTGTAAACAAATGGAATGTAATGGAAAGATAGTTCAGTGCTGACCTGTTAACCTTTATCTTCATTGCTACTACTATTCAGATTGTTGTTCTAAGTTTATTATGTGAATCATCTCATGATTTGGTTCATCATCAACATGTAATCCAGAATTCAAAAATTTACCTTATCCACATAATATCCATGGAATTTTTCATTATGTATAAGAGAACAATCTAAGTCCCCTTCTCACTAGGGATGTGCATATTAAGTAATCACTACACTTATCTTGGAGCCTTAGTCCAAGTATTTTCATTGAATACAACCATTGGGGGAAAATAGCATCATTCTGACTCCCCAACCCATGCATTCCGGGGTAGGTTAGACAATCAGTCCATCCCTAATTGTGCAAGGGACATCCATCCTTTATCCCATCTGCAAGCCATGTGCACATGCTTATTTATACATTCACCACATTTATCCATATAATAACCAATAATGATAATAATCCGGATTCACAAAAATTAATATGGGATGCAATGTAATTCCATATCCCCTTCACAATTCCATTGTACAATACATATCCCACTATTCAAGCAACCTTCCCCAAGACTTATTCCATTAACCATATACATAAATTCAAAATAAATTACCAATCCCACATTTTAACATTTCACATACTCCCACCCTCTTATGGTTTTCATCATAATTCATTATCTATAAGGGATAATCCCTATTTAACTAATTTAACCCATTTTTATTTCCATTCCAACAATCACTTAAGCCACTGATAAGAGTAAGAAAAGGCCTATAATTAATTTCCACTCCATCAACATTTCCACATTCTTATCAAAAGCTCTACCTTTTCACAAGGCATCCTTTCTTATACTTAGCTTTCTTATATTTCTAGAAATTATTGAAGCACCCCTTGGGTAGACCTACAATGATCATGTCATCCTCCATGTGTCCATGAGGATTTCCATCAATCATTTTGTCACCCATTACACCAAATATCATCAAGAATCAAAATCAAAACAAGGGGTAACCAAGAAATAAACCCAAGAATACAAATTTCACTAACAAAACTATCTGATATAACTTGTAGACCAACTAACATGGATACATTGACAAATTAACACCTAATTGGGTACTTGGATCCCGATTTAAAAACCTTTTAAAGCCTCAACCTATACATCACCAGAATAGAAGGGATTTAAATCTTTAAAAGGAGATAAAGAAGAAATGTGAACCCTAAAACAAAAATAAAAGCAAGAGGAGGATTAGCCTTACCCGGATCTTTGATTCCCAACCAATGTCACTCCAAATGACCTAGAGATGAGGGATAATCACTCTTGGAAGCTCTTGGGATATTTGGTTCATCGTGGGTTTTGTAGGGTGGGGGAGGAAATCACATGTTGGGGTTTCAAGTCATGTAATTGAAGTATTGTAAATTTGTCAACTTTAATTGCATGTACGGTTTATCCACTCAGTTTTCTAAACCCTGTGCAAACTTTGTGAGATCAAATGTTCCAAAATCAACCATTCTATTGGTTTCCTAGGAATTACACATAGTTATATTAACATTTCGGTAACCATATGCTAGCCTTTGTCCAAGGTTTCACGGTTACTAGGGATCATCTGCATAGTTTTCACTAACTGTACACAAACTATGCAACATGCCTACAAACTGATTTTTTCTCTATTTGAAGGTCTCAAACCCCCATAACAATATGATCCTTGTCACTTAATTTTTAAAAATGTTATTTAACAAAAAATGGACTTAAATCGAAATATAAACAATTCATACCTTAAGAATGGTCTAAGATCTTACAATGGATGTCAATGATATCATAATTACTAAAATAATGATATATAAAAGAAAATAATTATTTTTTTATTATGTAGTGGTAAATTTATTATTTAGTTCATTAATTAAGAAACCGACATCCCTTCATTAAAAAATACCAAAACATGTTCATAACGGATTTTATCTTTAAAGATTGTAACTAAAAATTGCACAAGATTTAATTAGAAAATTATAAATAATTAAAAAGTAGGTATTATAGTACCTTTTATGATATGGTAATGATGAACTTTAGGAGAAGAATAAATAACCAAACCACTATGACGAAACTAGTTCACAACGATCATGATTACTCACATCCGATATTGAAAATAGATTATATAAACTAATATACATGTAGAAGATAATTTTAAATGCAGTTCATCAAAGGATATAGATATAAATAAATTTCTTAAATATTTAACTAATATAATTATTTTTCTTACTGGAGATTCAAGAATATTAGAGTAAGTTATGAATTATGTTAAGGGGAATCATCTCTAAAATTTAATTTCTTAAGACACATATCCTGTTGTTTTCTATGATATCCTTAATATGGTGTGATTACATCCTTATGAATGTATTTTACCATAATACATTTATACATTGGGTTTTAGGATACATGTCACATTCTCTCATGAATTGTATTTCAATTAAAAGGATACCAATGTGGTAGGGGTCTTTGTTAAGTCAACTACTTTTTTTAGTTATAATACTTAATTTTAATTTATTTTTTCCAAAATTGATTGATTCTGCTATAATATTTTCTTTTTACATATTATTATTCTATGATGAGAATGTATTTTTATTTCAAAGTTTCATTACATCATGAATTTACAAAAAATTTATTTTGATTACCTATATGTATTTTAAAGGATATAATATTGAATTTTAATTTTAAAATTATATTTTTCCAAAATTTGCAATCCATATTTTTGAAACCATTATTTCACTTTCAAGGATTCACTTTTGAAGATAACTTTTTAAAAGTACTCAATTAGAAGATGTTTTTGAATAACGTTTTTGAATCCATTTTGTCTTTTGTGAAGATCATATATTAAAAATTATTTCTAAAAAGTAAATTTTTAAAAATATGTTCAATTAACCTATTTTAAATATTAATGTATTTTTAAAAGAACCTTTATTGATGATTATTTATAAAAAGTAAAAGTTTTCAAAAAATCTGACATCATTTTTTGAAACTGGTATATCTTTGAAAGGATTAATTATTGAGCTTTTTTCCAATTGTTTTCTCAAAAATGAATTTTTTTCAATTTCCCATAAGTGAAATTTTAGAAAATGAATTTTCAAATTGATCATAAATTAATATTTGTCACCAAAGATAAAATTATTTTATAAAAAATCATTTATTATGTTGCTACCATTTCTTATTTATTTATAAAGGATTTACATCATTGGAATTTATTAGCCATAAATCGCCCTATAATGTTTCATAGAAAATAATTCTTTTTTATTGTGATTGAGATGTAGGTATCAATCGTTTTCATTCAAAAATTAATTTTTTATGATACCATCAAGAAATATTGAGAAACCCATTTTTAGTTCTATGGGTAATTTATGATGTGATTAATTAAAAAACAATTCCATGGGTTATAAGGATATATTTTTTTTATTCACATATTATGGAACACATATCTACTATTTTTCATTAACTGAATGTTGGACCATATATAACCATTAAATAATGAATTGGGGGAAGCTTTTTATCTCACATGATAATGGGAAATGAGTTACGATTCTCTATACTCTAATGGAAATAAGAGAGTTAATCCTGCTTCAGGAAGGGAAATATGTGATTGGAGGCTAATACACCAAGTTAAATAGGTGGGTGATGTTTGATCCATGAAGTGAAATAAGTGAGTGAACTATATTCCACTAAGGTAAATAAGTGAGTGAAGTATTATACACTATGTGAAATAGATTGTGATGATTGATAGACTATGTTATGATCTTGTTGATTATGTTAGTGAAATTTTTTCATATTATTAAAAGTACTTATTTAATTATTTCCTATATAATATGATCCATGTTTTAGTTTGGTATGTTTTCTTAATTTTTTTAATTATTTTGATTATGATATCATACACATATACATTTCTATTTGTCACATATTATCATCATCGAGAATCACATATATTATTGTTATTGAGGTAATGATCTCATCGATTATTATGTTTTATTTTCCTAAAAACGTAGATGACTATTACATGTCAAAGGATTTGAAGGGGGTTTAAAGTTGAGTAGTTATATTGTAAAGTTGATGAGTGTTGTAAAATATGTTGTTTATGTAGCTAATTTTTAAACACAGTAAAACTTGAGTTGTTTGGTTTATATTAGTATTTCTGAAAGGGAATTATTATTCATGTAAAATAATTAAATAAAGGTGTTTTTTTAGATTGGTTGACATTAGTTAATATTAAAATAGGGTTTGGTAATTTTGGGTATTAGTTTAGATAAATTTATTGAAACCCCTATGGATATGTTTATGGGTATTTCTATGTATATGATAACATCCCAAATTTTTGGTAATGTCTTGAGAGCATGGATTTATTTGAAATAAATTCCATATTTGGATACGAAAAGTTTAGTATGGATCAAGAACATATGTAACTAGGGTTAATAACCATGAAAATGGAATGTTGTGTATTAAATAATTCAACACCTAGTGTAGGATAAAGTGTCCCAACTGTACACCTTGTTTGACATTCCCATGGGATATGATTTGGTTAATCACACATTCTTTAAAAACTTGTATAAATTATTTATTTAAAAATTACATTATAGGATTATGTTAATAAGTATTAAATAACATAACTAAAATTATCCTTGGTTGATCCAAGAGTGATTTAGGTTTAAATGAATGAAAATTTGTAGGTTTATAAGAGTAATACATTTTAATGTTGAGATTTTAATGTGATTATTTATGATAATTACATTATGATGTTAATATTGATCACTCTTGATTAACAATTTTGTTTTTAGTAATGGATGATCCCCAATGGAAACCTATTAATTTAGGGTTACTTGAAAAATTCATATATTATCCCAATATGTAACCAAACAGGATAAAAAAAGGAGTATGAAATCATGTGGGTTTGATTAACATCATTAAATTAGCATTGAGTTTTCAAAAAATCCAAATAAGATAAATATTAAATTCTCTAAAAGATAATGTGGCGTGGACCAGGGAGGAAATAAGATTCAAAATTCTACCTGTGAATGATGTGAGAATAAGTACATATGAAAATAAATCAATTGAATAAGAATTTGTTTTATCCGTAAAAAATGGGCATTGAGTGACAATTTACCAAGTAAAAATGATGAGTTTGGTTAACATGGTAATGGTAAATAAATTTCTTCTTAAGTTAACACTAATGGTTAAATGTATTAAATGTGGGACGCCTAGAAATTATACAAATCAATACAATAAACCAATGTATAAAGAAGATAATAATCATAAGTAATCTCTAGAGAAAGAAAATTAGTATACAATGATTATCATTAATATGTATAATAGTAATTTAGGTACAATTATCATCCACTATATAATTATTTGGAAAAAGGAAATAACATTTCTTATAGAAAATTGGTAGCTTATTAAAAAAAGGATGATTATGAACACCCATTTGAAGAAACTATATGCATGTTCCAATATATATTTTCATTTATATATGAAAAATTAAAATTATAAGGATGAAATTTATTTCAGGGGGATAATTTTACAACCCAATATTATGAATTTTTTTTTCTAAATTGATAATGTGTTTAATATTTCATGACACATGAAGAAAAAAAAATTAGCAACGAAATATTAGATGAATGTTTTTCAAAAATTATGAAATGAATAAAACCTCTAGTAAAAAAAGATAGTAATAAGTTGAGATTTCTTACATTTAAGAGATAACTAATTTATTTTTATTTTATTTTATTTTTCAAATAACTATTTAATGTGTTAATAAATTAATTAAAAAAATTAAATTATTATAATTATAATATTTTATATTAAAATAAAAAAATATTAACATTGTTTAAATTATAAATTTATATGATATAATATTAAGAACATTTGATATATAAAAACATCAATTTTCAATAAAAGAACTTTTAATTTATATTTTCAATTTTTATTTAAAATATAAATTTATAATTTTTATAATTTTATTTTTATAAAATCAAATAAATTTTTTAATCCCAAATATCATTATTATCTTTAGGTTAATTGATTATATTTTTATGAAATAATTTTTTCTGTAAAGTTAAAATATAGTTTTTTCAAAAATCATATAATTTATAAAAATATCAACAAGTAAGTGTGACTTTAAAACGGAAAAAATAATGATAAAATACCATTCTCACCACCTTACTTGTATAGCATGTTCTGCATCTATATTAAGTAGTTATCCCTACTAATCATTTTTTTCCATTTTCAAAAGCTATTTTATGGGTTCCTGGTACCGCACTACATGATTCCAAAACAACCACATTCACCATTACACAAAAACATCATAATCCAATGGAAATGTCATGGAAACCTTGATCCAGGGCACAAGAACATCAGAAATGCGGGCCAAACCTCAAAAAGGGTTACCTTGAACGTCCCACAGCGCGACCATCGACACTGGCCCAAATCCTCTCATCGGCAAACTCCAGCGGAATTCACCCAGTGTTCAAGTGAAATGAAATGGACCTCAAGGAGAATCCATCCACAAAGGGCATCAAAGAAACCAAAATAAAGGTGACCAGACCCTGACGCCGTAAGCACCCTGATCCGCAGACAACTCAGAAGTTCCACCTTGCCCATAAACCACAATACCTCCTTCACCATCATCGCATAACCAATTTTCCATCCAAATCAAGATCTCCTCCTTGGATCATAGAAAATCACACCGAACACCGCAGAAAAATCACCGCATAGATGGAATCACGAGCACCAAAATGCATCCAAATACTATTCTCACCACCTATAAAAGTGCCCTCTAACTACCCCTTCCATACCACTCAATGAATTTAGTTTACTAGTTATAATCTAAATATTTTCCTTTTACTAGAGCCTATGGTCAAAATATATTATATTAAGACCTTAATTTATATAGAGTCTTCTAGTAGAAAGCCCAAGTCCTCAACAAGAGTAATTTTTTAAAATTCATTTATTTTATTTCTTACTTTAGCAAAATGAATTTAATAATTACTATATAATAAAATTAGTAGTTTTTGTATAATAAATTTTATTATTATAATATAATAACAATTATATACCTTTCTCAATTTCAATTAAGAAAAATTAAAGCTACATTCGTATGTTATGCGAACTACCACCTCTATAAAGAGACGATTTCCATTTTTTTCAACATCACCTATCTTCCATAATTATAAGGATAAAATTGGATAATAAAAGTGACCTATATAATATAATTTTTATTATTAAAATAAAAACCATAATCTGTGCTTTTTATTTATCATTCTTGGAGAAATTAAAATTTAATTTGTGTGTTGTGCAGACTACGACCTCCATGAAATAACACATAACAATTTTATTTTTTATAATTTATTGAAATAAATTTAAATTTGATTTATAACCTTAGGGGTATCTAAATAATAACATTATTTTTCTATAATAATGAAATTATTCCAAAATAAACAACAATGATAATCGTAATCATCAATTAATGATTGTATGCTTATTCTTGATCCACTCTAACCACCTACTAAACCAATGATATATGACCTGAATGTCATTAAAGTCAGTAAAATTTTAAAATTTATATTCCTACTAATTGCTTTATATGGGGAAAGTAGGGTCAAACCCATAAGGAAGGTGATTTTGACCACTAATCCTCTAATAATTTTCAAAAAGACCCATTGTTTTCAGGAGTGGGGTAAACTTTCTGTGTTTTTACCATTTCTATTTTTTTGTTTGTATTGTGTATTTAAAAGACATTAAAGAGACAACAAATTTTTTCCTATTTTTATTTAAACAATATTTAAACTGGAAAACTATTAAAGACAAAGAGTAACAGAGAAAATGAATGCTAATAAATGAACAATAAAGTACATAACTTTGGGAAAAAATAAATTCTACAAGACATAAAAGGATTCATAATCACTTAAATGTTCCATAGCGAAACAATATAAAAAGGAAGAATCACTTCCCCCTCCAAGAGTAAAATCATACAATTTAATCCATCATGGATTTCTCAACTACAAGATAAATCAAATGCGAAAATTGTGATTTGAAAATAATGAGAGAACTAACTCACCATAAATTTGGAAGTTCTCTGAATTTATAATCTTTTGAAACATGTATCCATAGTCAATCATACTGAATGATCGTGGATTTAGAAATTAAGCTCTTGTGGATCAATTCAATTGAATGAATTATGTATTGATCTCACCGATCAATTTTGAACTCATAGAAATGATTTAGTGAACCAGAAGAATTAAAGATAACCAGTAGAAAATAAAATTATCCACAAACAAGGATATTTATCTAGAAAAAAAATTCATTATCATGATAGTAATTGAGAAAATTTCTAGAATAGTATATATGAAGTCAAAACAAGAGGGATAAAGGACTCCCCAATGTTTCTCTGCTCAAATTCACATTTAACTCCAGGGTTGTCCACCAGATCTCTCTACTCAGTTGTGAGAGAAGTTGTTGAATGTCTGAATGATCTCCACATGAATGATTCACTGCCCCTAAATATTCTTCTTTTTCTCTATTTTAATCTGGCTGTTATGATCATCTTTGTCACAACCTACCTCCACTGACATACTTATGTTCTTTATCGATGCACCACAAATGTGAATTATTTGTTAAATAACACGTCACTTTATAAACTCCCTTGTAACTAACTTCCAAAGAGTTAGTTACAAGAACCTATACATGATTCTGCCTCTTGAGTGAACCTGGAAGAGATGAACATAACAATGTAGTTTAAAAATGAATGAATTTGATTAATAGTTATGTTTTTAGGTTTAATGTGATATTACTTATGAAAAAGATAATTAATGTTAATTAAAAACTATTTATGTTGATAATTATTATTTACTTTTATATTATTTCCAATTTTTTCACATAATTTTATTATGGTAAAACTTATGTTTATTTAAAATTTATTAATATAATAAAGATAATTATTATAATTATTAATTTATTAAGTTAAATAATTTTAACTTGATTATAAAAATTGTAATTAAACATAATAAGCAATCAAAAAATAAAATATTTTATAACTACGATTTAGTTAATTATTAAAATTATTTTATTAATTTTATTATTATTATAATAATTATTTAATTATTTAAAAAGTTAAATTATTCTATTTATTAACATATATAAATTTATTTATTAGTTTTTTTATTTTAGTTATAAATACATATTATTTTAATTAGTATATTTTATATTTTATTTAATTATTATTATTAATTTTTTATTTATATATTTAATAATATTTTAATTTTTTATTATTATATATTATTAATTTAGTTTTAGGTTAGTTAGTTTTTTCATATTTCATTTCTTCCTCCCCCAATCATCTCTATCCTTGCACTGAAATGGGGGGAGGGTTTTCCACCTATTCATCTTCTCCAAGGGTGAAGAAGCTTTGACTCCTTCAATATTCTCCACGACACCAGTGAAGTCGACGTCAATTTCTTCCATAGATATGGCTTGTGGTAGAAGCAATGTTGCAGCTAACTCCTCACAAATCAGTCACTTCCTTCAAATCGTGGAAGTGTGTTTTGAACCCTCTAGATCTAGTGGCTTTAGCAAGCAGTGCATTGTCTGGGCTTCAGTGATGGTGGCTTCAGATCTATGGTGCGGCAGCCAGCTCCTTTGCTCAGCTCCAACGTAATGGTTCCTTCGAATCAGATCCAGTATGTTTGCAGTGGTTCCCCAACAGCACACGGTATGTGACCAGCTACCAACCTTTGTTAATCGGCTAGGAAACCTTATAGCGGTGCACAACTCGACATCTTCCTTGAGGTTCACTAAATACCTATTGGTTCTTATAGTAGTAGTGGCTTCGCTAGCATATTTGGTTCGATTGTATGTTGTGTTTTCTGAAATAGGTGGTGAATGGGTTAGAAATGGTTGGGAAAGCAGTTGTGTCATCATTTTGGGTGGAATCGTGAAAATGGGAGAGATACGGGGAAGCAGTGTTGTAGGTTATAATGCCAGAGAGTGGGTTGTTGTGTAAAGGGAAACAATGGAAGGAGTCTTGTGGCACCGGATCGTGAAGAAAGATGAGAAATTGTGGAATCGATGTGTGAAGATGTGAGACCAATAGTTCTATCGGTAGTTGGAGGGTAGTTTAGGAGGGTGGTTTTTTTAATTTTATGGGGTAAGGTTTTTAAATATTGGGGAAATGGGTTTGTTCGGTGTCACATGAAGTGGCGCTGAACAAAAAGTGGGCAAAGTGCCACTTGAAGTGGCGCTTTGACCCCACACCACCCCCAAACCCGATATATATATATATAATAAATTTATTTATTATAATAAATATAAAAAAATACAATAAATACGTAATTTTATTTTTTATAATAAATACAAAAATTATAATAAATTTATTTATTTATAATAAATATTTATAATAAATATCTAAAAAATATTATAATAAATATGATGATATTATTATAATAAATATACATTTTTATACATTTATTATATATTTATTACAAATATTATAATGTTTTAATTTTATAATATTCATTATAAAAGATATCTAATAAATGTTTTAATAAATACTATTATAATAAATGCACAATAAATGTATAATAAATGTATAATAAATATTTATAATCCATTTATATTTATTATATGTACTTATTATAATAATATATTATAATATTTATATTAATAAATATCTAATAAATTTATAATAATATTATTATAAAAAATATACATTTATAATATCTATTAAAATAAATATTATTATAATAAATATTGTAATAAATGTATAATAAATATTATTATAATAAATATTATTACAAATGAATAATAAATTTTATTATAATAAATTTTATAATAAATGTATATTTATTATAATAAATGTATAATAAATATTATTATAATAAATATTTATATTTATATTTATAATAAATATACATTTATTTATTATAATAAATCTACATTTATTTTAAACATTTATTATAATAGATATGTACAATAAATGTATAATAAATATTATAATAAATTTATTTTTTAATTATAAAATTATAAATGTAATATGTAATTATTTATCTTTATTATATAATTATCATATCTGTATTTATTATATTTATAACTATATAATTGTATTTTAAATAAATGTAATATTTAATATAATATAATAAATGTAATATGATACATTTATTTTTTAATTATAATAAATGTATATTTATAATTATATAAACGTATAATAAATATAATAAATATAAATGTATAATTACATATTACATTTATTATAATAAATAAATAATTACATATTACATTTATTATAATAAATATATGTATATTTATAATTACATTTATAAATGTATATTTATTATAATAAATATATAATTATTATAGTTATATAATTATTACAATTATATAATTATTGTAAATATATAATCATCATAAATATATACTTATTATATATATATATATATATATAATTAATAAGGTATATTTATATAAGGATTTGATTGTAGTAATTATATCATTATAATAATTATATAATTATAAATATAATATATATAATTAAAAATATAATAAATATATAGTTATAAATATAATAAATATATGATTATAGTAATTAAATAATTATAATAAATATGTAATTATAATAATTATATAATATTTAATAAAGTTTATTTATATAAAGTTAAATTATTTTAATAATGTTAATTTAAATATAAACTTATAAATTTTAAATATAATGTTTATTTATATATAATTATTTATAAAATTATAAATATATATATAATTATTTAAATACATAAATAAACCATATCAAATTTATTTATAAATATATATAAATAAACATTATTAAATTTATTTATATTTATTATATTTATTATAATATATTACAATTATGCTTTTATTAAATTTATATTTATGTATTTATTATAATATTATATTATGTATAAAATTTATAATTATTTATTTATATTTAAAAAGTTTTATTTATAATATATATATAATATTATAATTATTATAATAAACCTTATTAAATATAAATAATTTTATATATATTATTATAATTATTATAATAATTATATATATAATTATTTATATTTAAATACATAATTATAAATTTAATAATATAAAAAATACATAATTATAAATTTTAAAAATAAATAATTGTAATATATTATAATAAATACATAATTATAAATACATAATTATAATATATTTTAATATATTTTAATAAATACATGGCTATAATATATTAGAATATAAATACATAATTATAATATATTATAATATATTAGAATATAAATACATAATTATAATATATTATAATATATTATATTAAACACAAAATTTTAAATTTAATAAATACACAATTGTAATATATTATAATAAATATAAATAATATAAATAATTATAATAATTTTAATAATGTATATATATATATAAATTAATAAATAAATTTAATATGGTTTATTTATGTATTTAAATAATTATATAAAAATTTATAAATAATTTATAAATAAATTTACTATGGTTTATTTATCTATTATAATACATAATTATAAATTTAATACATAATTATAATATTATAATTAATACATAATTATAATATATTATAATAAATATAATAAATATAAATAATTTTAATAAGGTTATATATATAATTTTGATAAGGTTTATATTTTTAATTATATCTTTATTATATTTATAATTATATAATTATTATAATTATAATTGATTATTTATTACAATTATATAATTATTATATTTATAATTATATAATTTTTATAATTCTTATAATTATATAATTATTATATTTATAATTATATACTTATTATAAATATACAATTATTATATTTATATAATTATTATAATTATATAATAATTATAATTACATATTTATTATAATTATATAATTGTTATAATTATAATAAACATCATTATAAATTTATTGTATTTATTTTAGTTATTATATATATTATAAATATATTTATTATAATTATAATTATAATAAATAAGATATGTATATATATAAAGGGGTTGGGGAGGGGTTTTTGTGGGATTTGGAAACAAAAACCCAATAGCGCCAAATGAATTGGCACTCTTGGGTAAAAGTGTCTAGCTCGAACTCATTTGGCACTAGACACACCCAGTTTTAAAAAGTGCGACCCTTTAAATTAAAAAAAATAAAAAAAACCCCCTATCCTAAATCCACCGTAGTTGGAAGAGTATCAGTTAAGTGTCATAGGAATAAATTAGGGGAGAAAGGAAAAGGGTGAGGCACTGATAGTTAAAACAAATAAGTCACTGATACCAATGAAATGAGAGACCGACACTGATGCAATGTGATACCAATACCAATGCACATCTGCATCAGTAACAGGATGCGACACTGGGTAAGACCGACATAAGGTAAAACTATCAGTATGAGGGTGAAGTCACCGATAAAAGAAAAATTGATCAATGAGTTATGGTTGACAGTGGATCTGTGAGTCGAGTCATAGATGAAAGTGGGAAAGATCTGTGGGACAAGAATAATATGACTTCTCACTGATAGTTGTCAGTGAGACTAAAAAAAGGATTTCAGTCCTAGGGTGTGGCACTGTTAGTGAAAAATTTAATCTGAAAAATAAAAACATAAATGAAAACATAAGTTTTGAAAGATAATTAATAAACATAAAACTAAAACCCTAAAGTAAAATTTAAAACAGAAAATATGTTAGAAATTTAAAAAATTATTAAACTAAATTAATGAATTATTAACTTAAAATAATTGTTAAATAATTTAATTAAAAGAAAAGTGGTGAGTGATTGTGTACTACTATGGTGACTAAAAGAGTCACCATTATTTTCAAAAGAAGGTAGGGGAATAGAATAGTGACACCGATAAGGAAAGGTGACCCTGATGACTTAAAAATTGATTTGCAACACAAACATAAATCACTAAAGAAATAATATAAAATTAAAAACTAAATTAATAAAATTTCCAATAAAATGATAAAATAATTACTTAGTAGAAAAATAAAATTATTAAAAAGATAATTAGATGGAAAAATTACAACACTAATTGATAAATAATTAAATTAAATAAGTTACTTAGATTAAATTAATTGATTTAAAGACTAAAAATATACAATAAACTATAAAATTGATAAATTAATGGAATTAATTATAAAAAACAATATAATAAATATTTATAAAAAATTGTAAAATTAATTAGTTATATTGTTAAAATTTCAATAAAAAGATGTGGAAAAACTATGTGAAAATAAGGCTACATCAAATTTCACACACTTAAGAATTGTTTTTCCACAAACAATCCCACGTTTTATTATCATTGAGAAACATAAAAATGGTTTATGACTTAGTTCAATATGTAACATGCCTAGAAATATGAGATCGAGGACAGTAACATGTCAAAAGGCTTTTGAAATGAAATATGTGGTTCTTGTATAATTTAATAAAAATGATATCATTATTATATATTTGTTTAATGTACCCTCGATCACAGGAAATTTCAAGGTAAGGGTTAATTCTACAATCACTTCATTATCTGAGGATGTTTATATGTGAGTATCTTCTGAGACATCTTTATCATCCACATCCGTGTTTCTTAAAAATGAATTTCAAAATTTTTTTAATATTTCATAGAATATGTTTTATAGTCATTTATATCCTTTTTAACATATTATAAGATGTTTATAATGTAATTTTTTTATTTTTTCCAAACAAGCTCATTTAAGACCTTTTCGACAAAATTAAGGAATGAATGTTATTTTCACTTATACGGCAAGTGTGTCTATTTTTTCACCATTGCAACACCTTCTAAGATTACCTTACAAGCTTATAATAATATTTTCTAAATAAATGTTTTCTTTTAAAATTAATGTAATTTTAAATGATTTGAAAATAGAAAGAGATATTTCACTCAAATTGTTTTGAATTCATCTATGTCAACATCCATTGTTGGATTTTACCCTAGTTTGATGTTGATTTTAATGATGAAATATTCCATATTTTATTAATGGTTTTGTGAAATGTTTTACTATGGATGTGATATATTTATACCATTAATTTTTTATGGTTTAGTTATTTACATCTTGTTTACTTGTTTTAATATGAATGTTTATGTTATGTTTCATCATTTTTCTTATGAGGAAGAAATTGAAATTAGTAAGTGAAGAGTGGAGCCTACTATAGCTCCCCGATGCATTAGAAAGTCCCATGAAACAAACTAGTGTAATGGAACAAGTCCTTGAAAAAAACGTTTTTTTTAGTCTTAGCATGAGGCCTTGACTATGTGGTTATGATGTCTGACATTATGCATTCTATCATTATGAAATTGATATTTATATTACATGTGATTATTTGACTAGTAGAATATCCATGTGAATAAGTAAATGAAATTATTTAATTTATATTTTCCATATTATGCTGAAGTTTAAGTTTAAAAGGCTTGCGTTTTAGTCTTATGCATTGACTTAAATATTTATGATTATTTATGAAAGTTTCGGCTATATTGTTATCCCTACTGAGCATCTGAGCTCACCCCTTTCTTATGTTTTTTTCCGAGATGAGAAGGAGTATATTACAATTAACCTGCAAGAATAGGATAAGGCAAATAAGAGTGCTCAAAGGAGACAAGAGTTTTGTTTTTTAATTTTATGATATAATGTAAAAAAATTTTATTTGTCTAGTACTTACAAGGATAGTAAACTGGTCGGTCATTCAATCCATGATTCCTTATATCAAGCTAATGTAATGTAATAATTCCATGAATCTAGGTAACTGGGGTTGGGGCATTGCAGTCGGTATCAGAAGAAGTTTAGTACAAACCATGGATTCTAGATTTAGATAAACTCACATTTTAAAAAATTACCCTAAGATAGAATTTGAGTATTAGTATAGAAGAACTTCCTAAAATTTTGGTAATGTAGATATTTTGTGAGTTTTCCATGCCATACATCCCTGTGTGGATATGAGCAGGTAGAGGTGGCTCTGGAACTTATGTACCTATGAGTGAAAACTCCAACAAGGAGTTACGGTCTTGACCTGGGGTATACTATTACACGACAAGGGGCCTTGCTACACACTTGGTTAAGACACTCTGGGGGATATTCTTACAATAATTGACATTTTCATTACAACCATTATGAATGGTTTATGAGTATATAAATCCTCTAAGAATATTTATTATTATTATAGATTATATCCAAAAATTGTTCATTTATGTTAAGTATTTTACAAGCTTGGAATTATGTATTGTTATTCATAAACTAATCTATTGTATACCATTGTTTAGAAATGGCCCCTAGTAGAAGGAATGGATACCATATCAATGAAAAAAATACATGTAAGAATTTCCCTCCTACTCAAGATAATTATAGTGGTGCTGGTGATGCAACAGGTTCTGATCAGATTATCACCATACTTGGATAAATCACTCAAGTTATGAATAATAACCTCACCCATATGGAGCACCCTGATACACAACGTAAAGGATCAATGTTATACCGCTTCATGAGGAAACAACCACCAACATTCAATGGGACTAAAAATTCATTTTTTTCTAAGAAATGTCTAAGTTTATTAGGGAAAATATTTCATTCATTGGGGAGTATCAAAAGGGGAAAAGTTGTCATGGCAGTTTATCACCTCATGAGAGATGCAGATCAATGGTTGTCATTAACTAAAAACACAAAATAAGATAAAGAAATTTCAAATATAGAATGGAGGAGGTTTGAATATTTTTTCATAGAAAAATACATACTTTATGACCAACGAGAAGATATAGATAGATAATTTCTGAGTCTGAGGGAAAACAAGGATGAGAATGTCACAATGTATGAGTCTAAATTAACATGGTTAGCAAGGCATGAATCAGATTATATAGATAACCAAAAGAGGAATATTGATTTATTATTCGATGCGTTAGAAACATTTCTCTATTAAGCATTATTCTCACAATCCTTCTCATCATATGAAGATATTGTCTCATCTTCTGTCAAGAAAGAAAAAGAATTCTCTAAGTATTATGACTTTAAAGAGAAGCAGGAGAAGAATAGCACTTCTAGACACTATGTAAATAGAAATAAGTGTAAAAAGGGAAAAGCTGAATTTTCATCCTGCAATAAATTTGGGATGAAGCACCCCAGTACTTTCCTGAAGGAAATGGGAGTCTGTTACAAGTGTGGTGATAAAGGCCACCATGTTCACGATTGCAAGGGAAGGAAAGAGGTTGTCAATGTTGAATGCTACAATTATAGAGAAATGGGGAATTATTCAAATGAATGTCCAAAGTGGCAAAAAACATACCTCAGAAAAGGCCAAGGGAGCAAGGCCAAACATATGTGATCACTACTACTGAGTTTGAATCTATGAAAGATGTGGTGGAAGATAATTTAATGGTTTCCTCAAGTTTAGAAAATGATTTATTTGATTATGGATCATCACATTGTTTCATATCCTCCCAGTTTTCTAAGAAAATTAGATATTTAAAATTTGATATAACAAGTAAGTTCTCAGTCAAAAATCTTAAGGGAAGTATCATTGCAATAAAGGTTTGTGAATCTGTTCCCATTAGGGCATATAAATATTCTTTACTGCCAGTATCATCATCATACCCATGATCGAATTTGATATAATCCTTGCTATGGATTGGATTTCAGACCATGATGTGAAAATTTATTGCTAGAAGAAGGAGGTTATAATTTTCGATGATGATAATAAGTACCTTATATTTAGAGGTGAAACATCACCACCTGATTCTTATTTAGATCCACCCTGAGTAGCTCTACTAAATTTAATTATTATTGGGGAGGAAAAGAATGAATTAACTATGGGTGGGGAAAATAATGTTCAAATCGATAATGTACCTATTGTACAAGAATATGTTGATGTGTTGCTATAGGATTTACCTGAACATCCTCTAGAATGGGAAATTGAGTTTTCCATTGATTAATTCCTGGTTCAAGGCCCATATTGGAGACCCCTTATATAATGGCCATTATGGAATTAGTGGAACTAAAGAAACAACTAGAGGAATTGAGTAATAGCATATTTATTCTCCCTAGGGTTTCTCCATGGGGAGTCCTTGTTCTTTTCGTTAAGAAGAAAGAAGGATCATTGAGGTTATACAATAACCACAGGGAGATCAATGTTATAATAATAAAGAACATGTATCCCCTACCTCGCATTGATGATTTATTCGATCAACTTTATGGAGCTCAATATTTTTCAATGATTAACCTTCAATCAGGATATCATCGGTTGTGTGTGAAGAGGGAAGACATTCCGAAGACAACATTCCATACCAGGTAGGGGCATTACGAGTTTACAATAATGCCTTTTGGACTGACCAATGCACCCTATATTTTCATAGATCTATTTAATTGAATTTTCAAAGAAAAAATCGATGATTTTTTAGTAGTATTTATTGATGATAATTTTTTATGCTCAAAAAGATACAAAGATCATGATAATCACTATTGAATTATTCTAAAAGGCCTATGAAGAAATGAACTATATGGGATGTTTAGAAAGTGTAAATTTTGGCTTCAGGAAATTTATTTTATCTGCCATATTTTCTCTATGGAAGGAATCTTAATTGATCCTTCCCAGAAAAGAGCAATACAAGAATGTCCAGCATCGATGAGTATAACTGAGTTACATAGTTTTATTGGTTTAACAAGTTATTATTAGCGTTTTTTCCAAAATTTTCCCAATTTGTAAAACCCATTAACCAAGCTCACATGTAAAGGGGTTACATTGGTTTGGAAAAAATAGAGTGAGGAATTTTTTGAATAACTGAAGAAAATATTATTCAATAATCCTATCTTGACTCTACCATCGGGGAATGATGGGTTTGTTATTTATAGTGATGCTTCAATGAAATGACTTGGTTGTGTCCATATACAGAATGATAGATTCGCTGCCTATGCGTCATGAGAGCTAAAAATTCATGAAAAAAACTATCCTACTCACAATAATGAAATAGTTGTTGCAATATTTCCTTTGAAGATATGGAGAAACTATCTATATAGTGAAAAATTTGAGATATATACCGACCACTAGGGTTTGAAGTATATTTTATCAGATAAACAACTCAACATGAGGCAAAAGTGATGACTCGAGCTACTCATGTATTATGATTCCACTATAAACTACCCCCTAGGGAAGGAAAATAAGGTGGCAGAAGCTTTGAGCAGAAAGGATCATTGATTTTTGAACGATATGAGAGATACAAGGGATCCTATGTTCACGGATCTAGTAAAGATGAATATGAGAATACTCATGGAAGGTGAAACATCAATACTTTTTCAAATGTTTTCCAATCCATATTTACTAGAAAGGATAAAATGTTCTTTTACTAATTATGGAGAGTTTCAAAAGAAAATTAAAGCAGTGAATGAAGGGATATTGGTTGACATTGTATATAAAGATGGAATTTTGAAATTTGGGAAGAGACATTGTGTTCCGGATATAAATGATCTAAAAATGGATTTTTTGGATGATGCTCATAGCTCTAATTTCTCTATACACTCTGGAAGCACTAAGATGTACAGATATTTGAAGGAACATTTTTTGTGGGACAACATGAAGAAGGATATTGTCGATTATGTGTCAAGATGTATGGTTTGTCAATAGGTGAAGGTTGGAAGAGAACTTCCTAGAGGATTCAAGAAACCTCTTCCCATACTTGAGTGGAAATGGGATGATATTACAAAGTACATTTCATGGGGATACCAAATACTCCTAGAAGGAATTATGCAATATAGGTCATTGTTGATCGTCTTACCAATTCAACACATTTTCTTGCTATAAGTGAATATTTACCACTTGAATGTTTAGAAAGACTATTTATTAATGAATTTTTAAGACTTCATGGAGTACCCCTATATATTTTTTCCAATTGTGATCCATGTTTTACATCAAGATGCTGGAAAGGTCTTCAGAAGGCCTTAGATACAGAACAACATTTGGGCACTACTTACCACCCTAAAACTGATGGACAATGAGAACAGTGTAGAGACCCAAAGCTTGACGTACATGGACATTACATTACTTTTGTGGAATACTTAGTACATAACAAAAACACACACAAGGATCGTAATAGTTTAGTGTCTTTGGAAACTCGGAATATAATCTTCTAATCGTGGTGAAAGATCTTCAACATCTCCCATAAAGATCTCCCTTTTTTTTACCTAAAAACATTCTTTATATCTTGGGGAAAAGAAAACATAAAATGGTGAGCTCAAATGCTCAGTAAGGGTAAACAAAAGAAATATCAATCACATAATATTCATAAGAACATAACATTTTGGAAATATTTACCTGCAAAAGAGAGCATAATTTCATAACATGGGATAAATCATAGTAGTGAAATGGAATCCCAATAATCATAACTTAAAACATGAAACTTTGTGGCATATACACATAATCATAGAGAATCATATCTTATTAGTCAAGACCCATTACCAAGACTATCTTAGTGGAAAAAGTCCATTTCTGAACCGAGTCACCCTCGTTTCAGTCCTGTTTCACTAAACCGGTATAACCTACCGTTCCATCCATGTCTATCTCATGAGATATAAAATCTTTACCCAATGCATTGTAGGGAGATATAGGTCCCACCCATCTCATAATGATACCATTCTTATGCATGCCACAAAATCATAAACCATGCATCATTGCATAACCCATGTAATAAAAATGGGATTCTTAAACAACATGACATCATAAAACAATTCATATAAGATAAAGGAATTCATAAAAATAATTCCATCACAACATAGTCAAATCAATGTAAAAATAGGGATAGAAACAGAACCCTTTATTATCTTAGATGGAAAATAATTTTGATAAAACACTTGAACTCCATTCTTGAAGAAAATATCCTTTCTACTTCAAAAACATTTTCATTTCTTAACATGTAATACAATTTTAAACTAAAATAAGTTGATTAAAAATAAACATGAAAACTTGTAGAGTAAGCTTATTGGAAATAATGTTTTAGAAATCCATTCATGCTGTATAAGTAAAAAAACATTCTTCTCGTACTTTTGTCGGAAAAGTCAAAAAGTACCTCGTACGAAAAACGACAAAAGATTCCTTTCATATGTTTTACTAAAAACTCACCGAAGGGTAAAATTGGATTTAAAAAATTGTAGATGGATGGAAATAATATTACATATTGAGGAAACATGGATGTGGATGATAAAATACACCCCAGTAAATTCCAAATTATAAACAATCTTGGATAAAAATGAGATTGTGATATTTCCCTTACCTTATGTCTGATATGCTTTGTACGTGTCTGAACCTCCTGTATAATGATTTAAATAATGTCATTAAATTATTACAGAATCATATTAATTGTTATGATATCATATATGGTTCACTTATGACTTTATATTACCCGATCTTTTGTAAATTCCATGTTAAAGAAGCGTTTTGGGTAAAATCGTTTCATTTATTGTAGGTGTTTGGACATGTTGTTCTTGACATTATTATTACGTATATCATGATTTACATACTTCTAGAATATAAAAAATGATTTATATATCATATATATTCAGTATATATATATATATATAATAGATAGATAAATGAAAGGAAACACACCGTTCATGGAGACGGTAGTCCGTACGTACGCATGAACACTGTTTTCCTTTCCTTATTGTCTTGAATGGAAGTAAGTAGATGACATACATATATATATATACATAAATCCAGTAGATTTAACATGTCATTTATTTCATTATTATTCATTATATATACTTTATAATCATTCATGAATGGTTAATGTGGAGAATGAATCTCATCGCGTGGTGGAGACGGTAGTCCGTACGTACGCACGAGCGATGATATCATTCTCATGATCGTGAACTTGTGTGGAAGTGTATGTATACTATTTCAGTATCAATACCACTTTATAATAATCATATATAGTTACTCATTACACCATTATACGCATCCAATTAAAGTGGTGGCGGAAAATAGATTACACCACGACGTGGAGACGGTATTCCGTACGTACGCATGCACGGTGATTTCCTTTTTCCGTAGGATGGATAGAAGGTTAATTAGAGTTGTTTTATATTTTTAATAACATATCAGTATATAATAAATACTGATGTTATTACTTTATCATGAAACAACTAAAGAAGAAGAAGTTGAAGAAGAAAGAAATTGAAAAAGATCGGTAATGGATATTACCTCTTTTTGACGCGCCTTTTCTTAACCTCCACATAGAGAAATAAGGATGGTATTTGAAGAAGACCAGGACCTATAGGATGGTACTAGGGAAGTGGAGAAGAGATTTTGGCAGGGGGTAGCCAAGCATGAATGCTCAAATTGGTGTGAGGAGGAGAGGGAGGAGGTCCCCTTTTATAATGGAGGATAGGGTCACCTTAGTAAAATGTCAAAATATTATTTTATATTAAGGTAAAATTCGGTTTATAATAGTTACAAAGGGTATTATTTCGAAGCTAAAGTGGGGATGGGTCGAAATCCTCTCATCCAAAAGGATTTAGACAAGTTTAGGTTATTATTTTAACCTTATCAATTAGATTTTAACTTTTACCGTGTCTTTTTGTTTTCTTACACTATATGGTTAATAAACTTACTATATCAAGACAAAAGAACCCAAAGTTGTTTATTATTAATATATATAATCTTATCTAAGTCATTTGTCCGAACCTTAGATTTTTAGGAATAAAATAACAATTAATAATATAATATTTTTTTAAAAACCAATTTATGTCAATTTTGACACTATTTGGTACATGATTTTTATGAAATTCATAACAGAATGATAAGTTCAAAAAAAGTTATTTAAATAGACAATAACAGGTCATATTAACCTATAAAATTAGTTTAAGTCATAAAAAGTCTCAAATTACATTTATTTGGGCATTTATAACATCAATTATGTCAATATTTCATTAATAAGACAATTACTGCATCATCTTTGTGTCATAATAAATGATAATTATTTAATCCCAAAAAATTATAAATAAATTTCTATGATTTAGATAATTGTATTATCTTTCTAAATACTATTCATGTTCGAAGTTTCATGAAGTTTATCACTAGATTAAAATTAATATACTTATAAGATTTAAGAAAGTGACATGTTGTAACATTCTTTGGTTTTAATAATAATTAAATTATTTTCATTGAAAAAATTTAATTAAATGAATCTAATCCGACCCTTAGGTGATATGGGTCGACTTTTAGTCATACAATAGGATTTTGATATTTTTTAGGGTAATTTTAAAATATTATATTTACCCTTAATTACTCGATTTACCTTTAACTAAGGTAAATAAAATTTACCATAGTTACTATTCATAATTCCCAAAAATAAAAAGTAGCTTATTAACATAATTTGGATCCACTGATTCCAAATATGGAATCCATTTTTCCAAATTCAATATACAAAAGTTGCATAAATGAAATTAAAATTAATCCCGTTGTCGAAAGAAAACGGGTTTTTCTTTAAAACATTGCAAAAGATTGAATTGATTTAACCTACGAATTCAAGATAAAATCAATGCTAATGACATAAATTATATTAAATGGTAAAAATATATTCTATTTATAATTTAAAACCATTCAATATTATAATTTAACCACATAAGATATTACGATGAAAAGATTTGTTTTTAATTAAAATATAGCGTGTTTTTACTATTCATTAAAATATGAAAGTTATCGAAAAAATATCAAAACTTTATCTAATGTAAATTTTTATATCCTGATTCAAAAGAATAATTTTATTTTTTCAAATTGAACATATAAATATGTCAAAAACTATATTTAATGTGGGTGCGCCATCAAAAGGCGGCAAAACTGCATTGTTTGAAAAATACTTATTTTACCCGAAAAATTTATTTTGTTCTTATACCATGTTCTAGAAAATGTGGAAGATGAAAAATAATGTTATAAAATTTAAAATTTAGTTAATACTATTCATAACGGCTAGTTCATGACAATATTATAATAATATATCACTGTTTATTAAAACCCGGTATTGCGTACAACACACGCTATCGAGGAAGGTCGCGATTGCGTATAATGCAAGCCAAGTCAGGGTTGCGTGTTGTGAAAGAATCATTCGTTGTTTCGTATAACAGAATCCAACCATATTTCATTTATACATTGAATATATATATATATATATATATATAATCAATGTTGCGTAGAATAACTATTATCAAAATTGTGTGTAACACGATCCAAGAATAGTGTTGCGTATACTGAAAGATAATACGGTGTTGCGTATAGCGCAAGGTAATCTTGGTGTAGAATACAACACAAGACATTAGTGAAATTAAAATAATATTTTTCATAAAATCTCAGGGTGTTACATTCTATCCCCCTTAAAATGAATTTCTCCCTCGAAATTCGTCGGGGTTATAAATGGTTTACTACTCGAAAGTTTGTTTAATAGAAAACCACATCGTAAAAAGGAATACAAAAACCAATCTTTAAAAACAAAAGTATGAAACATAACGGTTACCCAAGTAAACTAATCACTGGGTTTCCACATAGGTGAAAATATGGATATGGAAGAGAAATCTAACCATCATGTTCTGATGGAGAGTGGTAGAGAACATGGCTATGGAAAATCCAGCAATCACAAAGCCATAAATTTGTGACGATCTAAGGTACCATCTAATTCATCAGATATAAGAGCACTAGGACAACATTTTTGGTTTTCAAGATCATTTCCCTAATGTTGATGAAATTGGAATTAGAAGAAATACTTTCATTATTTTGGTATAGTCTCACCGTTGGTTGTTCTTTGGACAATTTCCACTTCATCTTTTAAAGAAATGAAGTTGAATTTGTCATTCGTGATGTGTTAGCAGATCATGTGATAAGAATGATGGGTCATTCCATCTGTCTCAAACAAAAGGTTAGAAAAGTTATCAAAAAATACATATGTCCATCTATAGTGAGATTAATCATATATGGTTCCTAAAATTGACTTATACTTCATATATCATACTGCTTAGTATAATAAAACTTTATTCTACTAAACAGGGACTTCTTATAGGCAAGTGGTAGGCGATAAAGGCCAGTCGTACTTTGGTTGTGGGTTCGATTCCCACAGCCTTGTCTGACGCGATGGGTTGTCGCCCGTCCTATAGGATTTCCTTTTTCTAAAACTACATTACTATAACATCACATAAATAATATCAGAAGTTCTATCCTTAAACAATACTAACTTATGTCCAACATAATCTAGTCCTATCTTTAGGATTATCTAAAATACTTTGGTCCAAGATCATAGTATAAAGAAAAAGATTACTTCAAATGTCATCAACCAAGCATGTGAATAACATCATTTATCCCCCATATATCTTGTTGGTCACATTCCAATCATTTGAATACTTTAATCATGCATTCTCTTGAAAAATGAATACCCATTAAACCTTAGTGAAAACATGAATGCTGTCAATAGTTAACTCTTTCCACATACCAAAATCCAAAAATTCTATATACCCAGTCCATTACATAACATTCTCCTTATATCATTCATGAGCTCATGAATACTATCAAACATTTAATTTTCTCCTTATCCCTTCATTATGCACATATCATATACATTCCAAAAATATCTGAATAACCTTTCATGGATACTGGTACCATTAATCATACACTTTCAAAACTCAATGAAAGACAACAGTGTAACAATCCTTTGATGTCTCTTTATTCCATAGTACCATGAGATTACTTATACAACATTACACATGATAAACATGTAATCATTCCACTACATTCTTAAACCATTGACTGAGCTTCAAAAATTATTTCATCTCACATATCATTTGTAGTTTCTTCATCATCATCAACATAAATAATACCCATACGACCATACTGATTCTCTTCATGAGACTTTACCTTAGGGAATTGGTTTGCATAATGCCCGTACATTCCAAATTTAAAACATTTAACAATTGTTGATGTCGTAGCAATACCATTATCCTCATCCATAGTGTTAACTGAACCTTTTCCTTTGCACTTAATGGCTTTGTGTCCTTCTTTTCCACACCCAAATCATCTTCCAGTTCCCTTGAAACATTCTCCTTGATGCCTCTTCCCACATGATTTACATAGGGGAAATTGAACTTTCTTTCCTCTAGGATCATCATGAAACTCCATATTTCTCTTATTAGCCGAGTCAGGAAACTTAACAAATTTTACATTATTGATCATATAATGAGATTGATGATTCGGCATAATAATGATGTTTGGAATTCCAAATCCCATTTCATTTGGTTGCTCATGAAGAATATCATTCCATTGTCCATCATATCCTCCATTATCCTGAATCATCTTGTTTCTAGACATTTTCTAAAACCCAAAAAGAATAGTGTGAGAGGCAAAAATAATTCTAAGTAAAACAACATAGTAAAGGGGGAGAACCCTCAATATCTAACACCTTATGTTAAATTCTAAGATCGTTACCGTAGTTCAAGGACTATATCCTATACGTATACTTATCCTTAGAGACATCCCTAGACATACCTTAGAAATATCTCTAGGGCTCTCACTAACGTTTTCGCATCCTAGTTTCCAAAGGTTGACTAAACCTTTCCTCTAATACCAACTGTAGAGACCCGAAGCTTGACGTACATGGACATTACATTACTTTTTCGGAATACTTAGTACATAACAAAAACACACACACGGATCGTAATAGTTTAGTGTGTTTGGAAACTCAGAATATACTCTTCTAATCGTGGTGAAAGATCTTCAACATCTCCCATAAAGATCTCCCTTTTTTTAACCTAAAACCTTTCTTTATATCTTGGGGAAAAGAAAACATAAAAGGGTGAGATCAAATGATTAGTAAGGGTAAACAAAAGAAATATCAATCACATCATATTCATAAGAACATAACATTTTGGAAAACTTAACCTGCAAAAGAGAGCATAATTTCATAACATGGGATAAATCATAGTAGTGAAATGGAATCCCAATAATCATAACTTAAAATATGAAACTTTGTGGCATACACGCATAATCATAGAAAATCATCTCTTATTAGTCATGAATCATTTCCAAGACTATCTTAGTGGACAAAGTCTATTTCTGAACCGAGTCACCCTCATTTAAGTCATGTTTCACTGAACCAGTATAACCTACCGTTCCAGCCATGTCTATCTCATGAGATATAAAATCTTTACCCAATTCATTGGAGGGAGATATAGGTCCCACCCATCTCATAATGATACCATTCCTATGTGTGCCACAAAATCATAAACCATACATCATTGCATAACCCATGTAATAAAAATGGGATTCTTAAACAACATGACATCATAAAACAATTCATATAAGATAAAGGAATTCATAAAAATAATTCCATCACAACGTAGTCAAATCCATGTAAAAATAGGGACAGAAACAGAACCCTTTATTATCTTAGATGGAAAATAATTTTGATAAAACACTTGAACTTCATTCTTGAAGAAAATATCCTTTCTACTTCAAAAACATTTTCCTTTCTTAACATGTCATACAATTTTAAACTAAAAGAAGTTGATTAAAAATAAACGTGAAAACTTGTAATGTATGCTTCTTGGATATAATGTTTTAGAAATCCATTCATTCCATATAAGTAAAAAAACACATTCTTCTCGTACTTTTGTCGGAAAAGTCAAAAAGTACCTCGTACGAAAAACGACAAAAGATTTCTTTCATATATTTTACTAAAAACTCACCGAAGGGTAAAATTGGATTTAAAAAATTGTAGATGGATGGAAATAATATTACATATTGAGGAAACATGGATGTGGATGATAAAATACACCCCAGTAAATTCCAAAGTATAAACAATCTCAGATAAAAAATGAGATTGTGATATTTCCCTTACCTTTTGTCTGATATGCTTTGTACGTATCCGAACCTCTGGTATAATGATTTAAATAATGTCATTAACTTATTACAGAATCATATTCATTGTTATGATATCATATATGGTTCACTTATGACATTATATTACCAGTTCTTTTGTAAATTCCATGTTAAAGAAGTGTTTTGGGTAAAATATTTTCATTTATTGTAGGTGTTTCGACTTGTTGTTATTGACATTATTATTACTTATATCATGACTTACTTACTTCGAGAATATAAAACATGATTTATATATCATATATATTCAGTATATATATATATATAATAGATAGATAAATGAAATGAAACACACCGTTCATGGAGACGGTAGTCCGTACGTATGCATGAACGCTGTTTTCCTTTCCTTATTGTCTTGAATGGAAGTAAGTAGATGACATACATATATATATATATACATAAATCCAGTAGATTTAACATGTCATATATTTCATTATTATTCATTATATATACTTTATAATCATTCATGAATGGTTAATGTGGAGAATGAATCTCATCACCTCGTGGAGACGGTAGCCCGTACGTACGCACGAGCGATGATATCGTTCTCATGATCGCGAACTTGTGTTGAAGTGTATGTATACTATTTCAGTATCAATATAAATTTATAATAATCATATATAGTTACTCATTACACCATTATACACATCCAATTAATGTGGTGGTGGAAAATAGATTACACCACAGCGTGGAGACAGTATTCCGTACGTACGCACGCGCAGTGATTTCCTTTTTTCGTAGGATGGATAGAAGATTAATTAGAGTTGTTTAATATTTATAATAACATATCAGTATATAATAAATACTGATGTCATTACTTTATCATGAAACAACTAAAGAAGAAGAAGTTGAAGATGAAAGAAATTGAAAAAGATCGGTAATGGATATTACCTCTTTTTGACGCGCCTTTTCTTAACCTCCACTTAAAAAACTAAGGATGGTCTTTGAAGAAGACCAGGACCTCTAGGATGGTACTAGGGAAGTGGAGAGAAGATTTTTTCAGGGGTTGGACGAGATTGAATGCTCAAATTGGTGTGAGGAGGAGAGGGAGGAGGTGCCCTTTTATAAGGGGGGAGAGGGGCACTATAGGAAAATCTCAAAATATTATTTTATATTAAGGTAAAATTCGGTTTATAATGGTTCCAAAGTGTCTTATTTTGAAGCTAAAGTGTGGATGGGTCGAAAACCTCTCATACAATAGGATTTAGACAAGTTTAGGTTATTATTTTAACCTTATCAATTAGATTTTTACTTTTACCGTGTCTTTTTGTTTTCTTACACTATATGGTTAATAAACTTACAATATCAAGCCAAACGAACCCAAAGTTGTTTATTATTAATATATATAATATTATCTAAGTCATTTGTCCAAACCTTAGATTTTTAGGAATAAAATAACAATTAATAATATAATATTTATTTTAAAAACTAATTTATGTCAATTTTGACACTATTTGGTACATGATTTTTATGAAATTCATAAAAGAATGATAAGTTCGAACCAAGTTATTTAAATCAACAATAACATGTCATATTAACCTATAAAATTAGTGTACATCATAAAAAGTCTCAAATTACATTTATTTGGGCATTTATAACATCAATTATGTCAATATTTCATTAATAAGACAATTACTGCATCATCTTTGTGTCATAATAAATGATAATTATTTAATCCCTAAAAATTCTAAATAAATTCCTATGATGTATATAATTGTATTAGATTTCTGGATAATATTCATGTTCGAAGTTTCGTGAAGTTTATCACTAGATTAATATTATTATACTTATAAGATTTAAGAAAGTGACATGTTGTCACATTCTTTGGTTTTAATATATATTAAATTATTTTCATTGAAAAAATTTAATTAAATGAATCTAATCCGACCCTTAGGTGATATTGGTCGACCTTTAGTCATCCAATAGGATTTTGAACATTGTTAGGGTAATTTTAAAATATTATATTTACCCTTAATTACCTGCTTTACCTTTAACTATGGTAAATAAAATTTACCGTAGTTAGTATTCATAATTCCCAAAAAAAAAGTAGCTTATTAACATAATTTGGATCCACTGATTCCAAATATTGAATCCATTTTTCCAAATTCAATACACAAAAGTTGCAGAAATTAAATTAAAATTAATCCTGTTGTCGAAAGAAAACGGGTTTTTCTTTAAAACATTGCAAAAGATTGAATTGATTTAACCTATGAATTCAAGGTAAAATCAATGCTAATGACATACATTATATTAAATGGTAAAAATATATTCTAACTTTAAAACCATTCAATATTATAATTTAACCACATAAGATATTACGATGAAAAAATATGTTTTTAATTAAAATATAGCGTGTTTTTACTATTCATTAAAATATAAAAGTTATCGGAAAAATATCAAAACATTATCTAATGTAAATTTTTATATCCTGATTCAAAATAAGAATTTTATTTTGTCAAATTGAACATATAAACATGTCAAAAACTATATTTAAAGTGGGTGCACCATCAAGAGGCAGCAAAACTGCATTTTTTGAAAAATACTTATTTTACCCGAAAAATTTATTTTGTTCTTATAACATGTTCTAGAAAATGTGTAAGATGAATAATAATGTTATAAAATTCAAAATTTAGTTAATACTATTCATAACGGCTAGTTCATGACAATATTATAATAATATATCGTTGTTTATTAAAACCCGGTATTGCGTACAACACACGCTATCGAGGAAGGTCGCGATTGCGTACAATACAAGCCAAGTCAGGGTTGCGTGTTGTGAAAAAATCCTTCGTTGTTTCGTATAACAGAATCCAACCATATTTTATTTATACATTGAATATATATATATATATATACACTCAATGTTGCGTAAAATAACTATTATCAAAATTGTGTGTAACACGATCCAATAATAGTGTTGCGTATACTACAAGCTAATACGGTGTTGCGTATAGCGCAAGGTAATCTTGGTGTAGAATAAAACACAAGAAATTAATGAAATTAAAAGAATATTTTTCATAAAATCTCGGGGTGTTACAAACAGACTATTCAAAACATAGAAGACATGCTAAGATCTTGCTCTCTGAACTTTCATGGTATGTGGGGTCAATATTTACCTCTTTTATAATTTTCCTATAACAATCGCTTCCATTAAAGTATTCAAATGGCACTATATGAAGTTTTATATGGAAATAGATATCACACACCAACTTGTTGGAATTATGTTTCTGAAAGAAAACTCATAGGCCCAGAACATATTGAGGAAACAATTGAAAAGGTGAAGTTATCCAAACCCACATCAAAGAAGCTCAATGTTGGCAAAGGAGTTATGATGATAACCGAAGGAAAGATTCATAATTTCATGTAGGAGGTGATGTTTTCTTGAAGGTATCTCTAGAGAAGAGTGTTATACAATTATGTAATAAGGGAAAATTATGTCCTAGTTACATCAGAACTTTTGAAATTCTAGAATAAAATTTGAGTTGTGGCTTACTATTTGGAAATGCTTCAATGTCTCTCCAAAGTTCATGATGTGTTCCACGGATCAGTATTGATAAAATACATGACTAACCCAATGAATGTAATCACCTATGAAAAAATATAACTAAAACCTAACCTATATTATTATGAAGATACTATCAGAAATCTTGATACCTGAGATCAAGCGTTCAGAAACTGGACGACTCGTCTGGTGAAAGTTCTATGGAGAAATCATAAGATGGAAGAGGCAACGTGGGAACCTGAGGAAATTATGATAAATAACCACTCGAATCTTTTTATTAAATAATATTATATAAATTTATAGGAAGAAATTATTTGGATGGGAGAATGTAACACTCCAAGTTTCCACTTTATGTTTTCCTTTGAATAATGCAATAGCTTGCGTTGTACGTAACATGGAGTTTTAACACACCACGACCAATAAAACTTTCCATTATGAATTGTAATACCCACCTTATGAAATTATATGAATTTTATATATCAAAATGGACTTCATTTTTGGATTTGGAATATCAAAATTATCTTAGGGTTAATTTTTGGCATTTGTCTGAAAACATTCAATTTTAGATGAATACTGAAAAACAGTACGTTATTATTTAAAAACTACATTTTATTTAAAAATTTATTTATTATATTTAAATTTATTTTATGCCAAAATAGATAATTAATACCTATATATATTCAATGTAATTCATTTGAGTTATTTTATAATAATATAAGATGTATAAAATTTTATTGAACTTTTTACTGTCTTTTAACCACCTTTTAGGCATATTTGAAAATTTGCATAAAACATAATTTTACCACTTTTCGAAATTAAATTTCAAAAATACGAGAGAAATAGTTTTCATCAGCATGTAAAATTTGGTTTAATAAGATGAAAATAATTTTTGGTCAATAGTATCTTTTGTATTTTATTTACCACGGTTAAAAGTAAATTGGGAAATTGAATGTACGAATTATATTATAATTACACTAACACATGTCCTAATTCTATTGGATAAATTTATTTTTACCAAAATAAAATTTAGTAATAAAATATGATTCTTTTAGTCCCCTTGGATTAGATTAGAACATTTATTATTATTTTATTTAAAAAAGAGTTAAAAGTGTTAAATTCAAAGTTTAATAACTAAAACATATTTAATATAGGGTTATAGATAAGATAAATTAGACAATAAATATTAATTATAAATCTACAAATATTTAATACATAATTTTATTTTATTTATAATATTTAGAAATTAAATAGTTAAATTTATTTATGACATAGTGATGATGTAGTAATTACCTTATTATTGAATGATTTAAAAATTGATATTATAAATTTCCAAATAAATTATAATTGAGATATTTATGAATTACACTAATTTTATAAGTTAATATGACATTTTAGGGTTGTTTAAATTATTTTTTTGAAGTGATATTGTTTTTAGGACTTTAACAAAAACAAAATATCAAATACTGTCAAAATTGACATAATTTAGTTTTTAAAACAACTACTATATTATTAATTGATGTAATATTCATAAAAATATAAGGCCAGTCCAAAGGGATTAGATAATGTTACATATAAAAATAATGAACCACTTGGGGTTCTCGTGAATTTTCTTGATTTATTATTAACCATTTATGATAATAATACATGAATACTTGGTAAAAGTTAACTATTTATCTTAGAGTTATATCTAAACAATAAGGTTAATATAGTGACCTAAACTTCCTAAAACCTATTGGTTGAGATTTTTTAGACCCCTCCCCACTTTAGAATCGAAATAAATTATTTTTGAGCAATTATAAACCGAATATGATTGTATAATAAAATAATATATCATGGTTTTCCTAAAGTGACCCTCACATCTCTTATAAAAGGGTACTTCCCCTACTCTAAAAAACACACTTCCAAAGCCCTATGTCTCTACCAAACCCTACTCAAATATCTTCACAGATACCCTAACATAGACCTGAAGGCCTTAATTTTATCAAAAATCTGACTTAAGGAGCCCTTTTGATCAACTCAGAAGGAAACACCCGAAGAAGAGGTAATAATTTCACCACCTCTTTGAATGTTCTTTTCATCTTCCACTTCACCATTCATTGTTTTTTCTGTACCTAAATAATAAATCCCATACCATATACATAGTGTGAGGTTATTATAAATATGATACAACCATATTAATTATTCTATCCATCCTATGAATGAGAAGTCACCATACGTGTGTACATACAGCTTACCGTCTCCACGTCGTAGTGTAGTTTCTTATTGAAACACTTCATTAGTTTTTATGGGTATAATAATGAGTATAAAAGATGTAAATAATAAATATAAAATGTTAATGATAATTTATATATGATATTCCATCCAATTACATAATATTTCACCATCAATAGAATGATATTTTCACTCGTGCATACGTACGGACAACCATCTCCACGAACACGATAAAATTCATTCCCAATCATAAACATTCAATAATAATTTTCATTTTATGATTAAAAATAATGTTTAAGAAATTAATATCATTCTGTATATGAATAAAATACAACCTATTCATTAAAAAATGGTTTACATAACTGAGCATATAAAGGAAAACAAATCAGTTTACACCAGAAACGATGTTACTACTGAAATATTATTAACAAAACAATATTAGAAGATCATATATGATATCATATTTATGTATTTCATTCTTTTATAACTTCATAAAAATTATTTAACTATTATACAGAATGTTAACATACCCTCAATAAAGGAAAAGTATAAGGTAAGGGTTAATTCGACAATGTCTTCATTATCTGCGGTTGTTTATATGTGACTATCTACTGGGACCTCTTTATCATCCACATCTGTGTTTCATAAAATTGCATTTCAAAACATTTTTACTATTTTTTAGACTATTATTTAAATTCATTTAAACCCTTGTTTTACTTTTTATGTGATTTTTATAAAGGAATCTTTCCTTCGTTTCCCAAACAAGGCATTTTACAACCTTTTCAAAAAACATTTAAGGAAAGAATGTTTTTTATCTTTTAAGGCAGGTGTGGCTGTTTTTACACCATTGTAACACATTCAAATATTCCCTAATAATATTATATAAATATTTTCAGAATGAATATTTTCTTTTAAAATTACAGGAATTTTAAATGATTTCAAAATATAAAGAGATATTCCTCTCCAATAGTTTTTATTTCATCTATATCAACATACTTTGTTTGATTTTACACTTAATTAAAGTTGATTTATTATGATACAATAAGTCATTTTTTATTGAAGGTTTTGTGATATGTTTGACTATGGATGTGATATTTTTATACCATTCATGGTTTATGGTTAAATTATTGACATTTCGTATGCTAGTTTTTATACAAATATTTATGTTATGTTTTAACCTTTTCATATGAAGAATGTATTTTACTTAGTAAGTGACTGGTGGAGCCCGCTATAGCTCGTCGACACATCAGTTGGTCTAATGAGAAAAACTAGTGTCTTGGAAAAATGACTTGACAAAAACATTTTTGTAGTCTTGGAATAAGGCCTTGAATATGTGGTTATGTTGTCCGACATTATGCATTCTATCATTATGAAATTGGTTGTTGATATTACATGAGATTATTATATTAGTAGAATATCCATGTGAATAAGTAAATAAAATTATTTGATTTATCCTTTTTATGTTATGCTCATGTTTATGCTTAAAATGATTGTGTTTTAGTCTTATACATTTCGTTAATTGTTTATTCTTATTTACGAATGTTTCTGCTATATTGTTATCCATAATGAGTATCTCAGCTCACCCCTTTATTATGTTTTATTTTTTCCCATGATGAGAAGAATTATATTATAATTAACCTTCAAGAGTAGGCTAATAGATATAAGAGTTTTGAATGGGGACAAAATGTTTTTATTTTATTTCATGATGTAATGCAAAACTTTTTTATGTATCCAGTACTTCCAAGGCTACTAAACTGATCGGTCTTTCGAGACATGATTTCTTGTATCCTATCAATGTTATGTAATAATGCACTGACTCTAGGTAACTGGGGTTGTCACATTACACTATATATACCATAATGATGGTAATCAAACAAAGTATATTTTTAGAACATTTCATAGTGGAATAAAAATTCTGGTGGGGTAAATTCTCTTTAATAAGGAAACTAAAGCATCCATTGACTACCATGAGTAATTATGGGAATGTTTAGAGTAGAGTTTCGGTTTAATGTCACACGGTAAGTACATAAACTCCTATTTTAAGTTTATATATTTTAGAAAATAAAATGTGAATGTCTTATACGGGTACATGTTGCACGACTTCCTCATAGGCCAGATGTGAATGAGGACCTAAGAGGTCCAACACCACACAAAACACCACCGAGGAAACCCAAAAACACTTTTATTTTCTAAAACATAGACTTGGGATTCTATTTTGTTGTGACAGAGCATGAACCCTTGTGTTGGGCGGAGAAAAGAAGGAAGTGATGGAAAGAGGGGGGGTGAATTGTCTTTTAAAAAATAATTAACAAATTAAAATCAAAGTTAAAAGTGCATCGGAAATAAAAGAGGCAAGACACAAAATTGATAACGGAGTTCGGCTTAAACCCAAGCCTACGTCTCCGCTCCCAACTCAACCGTTGAGAGATTTACTACCGCTTGATTTTCAATGGTTTTAGAAAGAAACCCACTAGACTTTAAGGTTAGTCTAGAACCTATTACAGCTTGCTTTTATTGGTTGAGCAAGAACCCACTAGCCTTCATACAGGTGAAGGCTAGCTCACTTATCTCTCAAGCCTTTTAAAGGAAAGGCTTGACCAACCTCTTCACACCTTGAAGGTGGTGTGAGAACCCAAAAGAGAGGATGAGAGAAAGAGATGGGGTTTGTAGGCACAAACCCAAATTGAAGCTCAAAATGATAAAACAATAAAAGCCGCAATGGGAGAAGCCTTGGGTTCCAAAGGATTGATTGGAGTTGATGAAGGGCGCTCCCAAGCTTCTTTGGTGGTGCTCCTTGGATGTGGAAATGAGTTGGAGCAATTGGGGTTCCTTGAAGGAATTCGCCGGAGGTTCTCCAAATGATGTAAAATGTTTCCCGTGGGCTTCGTTGGCTTGGTTATAGTTCCGGTATCGTTCCGGGGATTCCTAGTCCTTTATTTATAGAGGGGGAACCCTCATATTGCCTTTGGAGGTCTTCGGAGCCGTTGGAAAAGGCTTCGGAGCCGTTGGGAGGCAAGTGGACAAGTCTGGTCAAAGGCCCAACGGCTAGTTTGACTGGCTCCACCGGCTGACCGGTGCTAGGACACCGGTTGGCTGGTGCTTGCAAAATGGAGGAGGGCTTCTGTCCAGGCGCCACCGGCTGGCCGGTGAGGGGGCTACCAGTTGGCCGGTGCTGAGACAGTGGCTGACACTGTTTGGGCTGGGTGCCACCGGCTGGCCGGTGCTGAGGCCACCGGTTGGCCGGTGCTGAGGCAGTGGCTCGGCCTTCTGTCTGGGTTCCACCGGCTGGTCGGTGCTGAGACACCGGTTGGCCGGTGGTCTGGACAGAGGGATGCCTTCTGTCCAGGCCTCCATCGGCTGGCCGGTGGACTTCCACCGGTTGGCCGGTGGACTGAAAAACATTCCATTTTTGCTTTCAGCCTTCTTTCCCCAATTCCTTGGCAATCTGAAATTATGCCTATCAACCAAAAACACTTAAAACAATATTAGATAATAAAGAGAGTGATTGTGATCATGAAAATTAAACCACGGGGGGTACAATAGGTACAACAATCTCTCCCTATTTTGATGATCACAATCACCAAAACAAACAATGTAAAATATTGAAATGAGAGGCATGCTTTAAAAAAAAGCAAAGCATGAGTAAAATATTTTTCCCCCAATCAACCAAGAATTTCTCCCCCTTTGTGATTATCAAAATAGCACGGGGCATAAAACTTGATTGAGGGAAATATTGAAAAAAGAGATAGAGAATTTAAACCAATTGAAATTTTTGAAATTTGAATTGAAAGTTTTGAATCAAAAATTTTGAAATGAATATTTTGAATTGAATGTGTTGAATGAAAATAGAAAGTTTTGAATGAAAATAGAAAGTTTTGAATTGAAATTTTGAATTGAAATTTTGAATCGAAAATTGAAAATTTTGAATTGAATGTTTTGAATTGAAAAACGCAAAAAATCTTAAACAATCCTAACTCCCCCTAAATAAAAACAACAAATTACCGGGGAGAGGCTTTTGGAACCGAGACAAATTTTGGTCCGGTGAGACTCGCTAAAAGGGATTTTTCAATCCATACTTGTCTAGTGACGGGTCTTCTACTATAAAATTCATCATTAAAGAAAATAGTTTTGGGCCTACCATACCGAGAATTTTTGCAATCGCACTCATAAATTAAGTGCCCGGGTTTTTTGCAATAATTACAAAATTTATTTTGAGAGCTCCCCCTTACAAAAATAGTTGGAGCATGGGAAGATGAAGCTTGCTTGGAATAGCCAAGACCTTCGGTGGTTCTAGATATGCGTTGGGAACCAAGGAGTTTGGTCAAATTTTGTTCACCTTGGGTGAACTTGGCGAGAGATTCCCTTAAATCTTTGATTGTTAATTCCATAGAATCAACATTGGGAAGGTTTTGGACTTTGAGGGACAACTCTTCCTTTTCTTTGAGAATTTGTTCCTTTTCGGAAGAGAGTTTTTTGAAATTCTTTTTTAAAGAAAAAAATTTGGAAGAAAGTTCGTGAAAACCTTCCTCCAATTGATCTCTCTCATGTTGGAGATCCTCATAAGATAGATGATTAAAAGAATTTGAAGAACAAGAGGAAGAGGAGTCGGAAGATGTTACCTCATGAAATTCTATTAGGAATTCGTTACCGTTGTCACTTGAGGAGGAGGAGGAGGATGTGGAGATATCACTCCATGTGGCCTTGAATGCCTTCTTCTTTTCCTTTTCTTTGGCCTTTTTCTTGTTGAGTGGGCAATCGGGCTTGTAATGGCCTTTCTTGCCACACCCATAGCATGTTACCTCGGGCTCGGATTTTTCGTCGTGTTTTTCCTTTCGAGCCTTGCGGGATTTCTTCTTCTTGTGCTTCTTCATGAACTTGTGCATCTTGCGGGCAAGATTATCCATTTCGGAATCACCGCTTGAAGAGGAAGACGATGAGGAGGAGGAGCTTTCTTCTTGTTGAACTTTGAAGGCGATGTTCTTTGGAATTTTGATCGGTTTGCCTTCCTTTTCAGCTTGCCTCCTCATGGTGATCTCATAGGTCATGAGGGATCCGATGAGCTCTTCGACCGGCATGTTCTTGATGTCTTTTTCTTCTTGGATTTCCATTACCTTTGGAGCCCATGTGCTTGGTAGGATCCAAAGGATCTTTTTGACCATCATTTCTGCAGACACATCATCACTAAGGGACTTTCTCCCATTGCAAACATCTGTAAAACGCGTAAACATTTCAGTAATATTTTCAGATGGATGCATGTTAAAAGATTCAAAATCATGACGGTACATGTCCAATTGAGTATCCTTAACTTTTTTGGTCCCCTCATGGGTAACCTCCAATAGTTTCCAGAATTCATGTGATGAGGTGCATGTGGAAACTCGATTGAACTCATTACGATCAAGGCCGCAATGTAGAGCGTTCATGGCTTTGCCATCAAGCTCAAAATTTTTAATATCGTCTTGAGTCCATTTGGATTCATCAGGAGAGGAGAGAGAATAACCATGCATGAATATTTTATAAATAGGGTATCCTATGCTTCTAAGAAAAGTGGTCATGCGGGTTTTCCAATAATTATAGTCGGTTCCATCAAAAAATGGAGCACGACCCAAAGAAAACTTTCAGGGGCGAAAGAGGTTGAAGCCATCAAAAAAGGATCTTGAATTTGAAACCGGTTAGGGTATTACTCAAATTTTTTCCTCTGATACCAATTGTTGGGCAGAGAAAAGAAGGAAGTTATGGCAAGAGGGGGGGTGAATTGCCTTTTAAAAAATAATTAAAAAATTAAAATCAAAGTTAAAAGTGCAGTGGAAATAAAAGAGGCAAGACACAAAATTGATAACGGAGTTCGGCTTAAACCCAAGCCTACGTATCCGCTCCCAACTCAACCATTGAGAGATTTACTACCGCTTGCTTTTCAATGGTTTTAGCAAGAAACCCACTAGACTTTAAGGTTAGTCTAGAACCTATTACAGCTTGCTTTTATTGGTTGAGCAAGAACCCACTAGCCTTCTTACAGGTGAAGGCTAGCTCACCTATGTCTCAAGCCTTTTAAAGGAAAGGCATGACCAACCTCTTCACACCTTGAAGGTGGTGTGAGAACCCAAAAGAGAGGATGAGAGAAAGAGATGGGGTTTGTAGGCACAAACCCAAATTGAAGCTCAAAATGATAAAACAATAAAAACCATAATGGGAGAAGCCTTGGGCGCCAAAGGATTGATTGGAGTTGATGAAGGGCGCTCCCAAGCTTCTTTGGTGGTGCTCCTTGGATGTGGAAATGAGTTGGAGCAATTGGGGTTCCTTGAAGGAATTCGCCGGAGGTTCGCCAAATGATGTAAAATGTGTCCCGTGGGCTTCGTTGGCTTGGTTATGGTTCCAGTATCATTCCGGGGCTTCCTAGTCCTTTATTTATAGAGGGGGAACCCTCATATGGCCTTTGGAGGTCTTCGGAGCCGTTGGAAAAGGCTTCGGAGCCGTTGGGAGGCAAGTGGACAAGTCTGGTCAAAGGCCCAACGGCTAGTTTGACTGGCTCCACCGGCTGACCGGTGCTAGGACACAGGTTGGCCGGTGCTTGCAAAATGGAGGAGGGCTTCTGTCCAGGCGCCACCAGCTGACCGGTGAGGGGGCCACCGGTTGGCCGGTGCTGAGGCAGTGGCTGACACTGTTTGGGCTGGGTGCCACCGGCTGGCCGGTGCTGAGGCCACCGGTTGGCCGGTGCTGAGGCAGTGGCTCAGCCTTCTGTCTGGGTTCCACCGGCTGGTCGGTGCTGAGACACCGGTTGGCCGGTGGTCTGGACAGAGGGATGCCTTCTGTCCAGGCCTCCATCGGCTGGCCGGTGGACTTCCACCGGTTGGTCGGTGGACTGAAAAACAGTCCATTTTTGCTTTCAGCCTTCTTTCCCCAATTCCTTGGCAATTTGAAATTATGCCTATCAACCAAAAACACTTAAAACAATATTAGATAATAAAGAGAGTGATTGTGATCATGAAAATTAAACCACGAGGGGTACGAGAGGTACAACACCTTGCAAATAGTAAAATAAATTTTCACATGGACTGTGGGGAAATCACTCTCTATAGGATTTGTAAAACTTGGTGGCATAAAAAACCTGATGTGAATGAGGTCCATGGAAGTCCAACACACATGTTATGCATTCCTATGGAGGACTGCATTCAATTTAAAGTAATGACCATGAGACTATGCTAAGGTCAAAGGTGATGGAGTTTCAATAGATTTATGGATGATCCCAGAGATGAGATGGTTAGGAATTAATATGTATTCCCTAAGTATAGGAATCAAGAAACACGTAGTTCTTAAGGGAATTTTCCATGCATAGGGTTGAACTCTACAAAAAATGGTGTATTTCTTATTTTGGGGTGGCTAGTCCAGGATATAAAATCTATGAATCAATATGTATCATGCGGGGATATGAATAAAATCACACGTAGTTGTCACGTATGACATGTTATATTATTATTGAAAAGGATGATATCATCTCAGTTAATGAAATTGGGGTTCAGTGTAGTTTTTCATAATGTATCTAGGACGATGATTGTTACATAGTTAATCTTCACGCCAATAGTAAAATGGTTTTCTACAGTTTATCATTTTTAATTTATGATGATATCAACATACATTAATGCCATTTTTATGGAATATGATGAGAAATATTTAAAAGGGGATGACTTTCATGACAACTATCACCATATGTTAATGAGGACCTTGGAGTCCCAACGTCACACTAGACACAACCATGGAAAACTCACACATTGCTTAAAGTCATGGTGGATGGACGTACACTTTTTTTATTTAAGGCCATAGAGCTATGAATAGTGAATATAGAACCTCAACCAATAGGGATATGTGGTGTATGACCAGAATATGCTGATGTGTAAGAGGGCCTTGGTGGACCATTCCACATGAAAACTCTCATGGGAGGAATGTACAAAATTTAAATTCACAATGATGAGAAATGGAAGCTCAGTTTAAAGCCATGGAGATCGGACCTAACCCTCTCCCTTTTAAAAAGTACTTCTTGAGAAGAATTTCATTGGTATGAGTAGTAATGTGCTCGACATCTATAGTGATCCAAGAGTATGTTCCATTAGGATATACCTTATAAATTCTGTATGTTCCTTCCAACATGGGTTCCATCTTTGGTGGTTTCCTAATGGGTATCATTATCATTAGGAGCTCTAGTACAATGTCACCATGGATAATGGAGTGTAGAAGAAACTTTTTTGAATACTTTTTCTATCTTATTATGGTGCCTCTATAGATTGTGCAAGGCCTAGATTCTATTCTCTTTTAGGTATTACAACTCAGCTATATGAACTTATACCATTCTATATAGAATTTTATAGTCACATATATATTTTCAGAGTGAGAGAAACTAAGTATGAATGGGTATGAATTACTCCATTCCATAAACCAGGGAATACAGAGTGACTTGAGTTGTATTTTTTGTCATAATCCAATAATCCCAAAGAGCATTGATGGGATTTTCTGGCCAACACTTTTTATTTTAGCCCACCATATTATGAATAATGATGGATAGGGACTTGATGAATGCCTCGAGCTATCCATTTTCATATAAAAGGAAGTGGGAAGTAAAATGGGACTAAATGTTGTACTAAGTGAAAAACATCTATAGCTCATAAGTTGGGGTTGTTGTTGTTGGGTGGAATATAGTGTGGGACTCAGAATCGATGGATGATAATGGAGCTCAACGATTTAACAATTAATTGGGACTTGACCCAACTAAGGGGAATTTCATTTTACCGCATTGAAAGTAAATTTTTCATGGTCAAAATAAATGTACATTGTAGATATATTTATAGTGGATATAGTCCTATGAAATCGAGTCCTAGTATTGAAAAGGGACAAGAGTACTTAGTGGGAAGGAGTGGCTGTAGTGGTTGATGCATGAAATTGGTATGAACCAAAAACAAATGTCACCTTCATGTGAACTTGATACATTCATGAACCATGGTGGGCTAGAATTAAAAAACCTTCTAATATGGAAGGAAATATTTAACCGTTCTTCATGAGAACCCTAGCAACTAACATGAACTTCAAATATAACCTGATAAATATCATATACTTGAATTCAATAGAGGATAATTACACTAAATCCATGACTTTAGAGAGTCTTAATGGAAATGGGAACACTCTGGGTGGTGAAATGCATGGAATGCCAATAGAATTTCTCACGCTTAGCTTTGTCTGGAGGGAAGGTTCCCTATTATATATACTCGATGAAAGGAGTTTTATATACAACTTTTCCTTCTTTCAAAGATGTATTTGGATGTCTTGATGTAGTATAACTAGTGGTTAGATGTTTTATATACTATTTATGTAGAGACCCGAAGCTTAACGTACATGGACATTACATTACTCTTGCGGAATACTTAGTACATAACAAAAACACACACACAAGGAACGTAATAGTTTAGTGTCTTTGGAAACTCGGAATATAATCTTCTAATCGTGGTGAAAGATCTTCAACATCTCCCATAAAGATCTTCCTTTTTTACCTAAAACCTTTCTTTATATCCTGGGGAAAGGAAAACATAAAAGGGTGAGCTCAAATGCTCAGTAAGGGTAAACAAAAGAAATATCAATCACATCATATACATAAGAACATAACTTTTGGAAATCATAACCTGCAAAAGAAATCATAATTTAATAACATGGTATACATCATAGTAGTGAAATGTAATCCCAATAATCATAACTTAAAACATGAAACTTTGTGTCATACACACATAATCATAGAGAATCATTTCTTGTTAGTCAAGACTCAATGCCAAGACTATCTCAGGGGAAAAATTCCATTTCTGAACCAAGTTCACTCCTCGTTTCAGTCCTTTTTCACTGAACTGGATTAACCTGTCGTTCCAGCCATGTCTATCTCATGAGATATAAAATCTTTACCCAATGCATTGGAGGGAGATATAGGTCCCACCCATCTCATAATGATACCATTCTTATGTGTGCCACAAAATAATAAATCATACATCATTGCATAACCCTTGTAATAAAAATGGGAATCTTATACATCGTGACATCATAAAAATATATCCATAATCAAATCCGTGTAATAATAGGGATAGAAATAGAACCCTATATTATCTTAGATGGAAAATAATTTTGATAAAACTCTTGAACTCCATTCTTGAGGAAAATATCCTTTCTACTTCAAATTTTTTTTCCCTTTCTTCACATGTCATACAATTTTAATCTAAAAGAATTTGATTAAAAATAAACTTGAAAACTTATAAAGGAAGAATCTTGGAAATATTGTTTTAAAAATTTATTCATGCCGTATAAGTTAAAAAAACATTCTTCTCGTACTTTTGTCGGAAAAGTCAAAAAGTACCTCGTATGAAAAAACGAAAAAAGATTCCTTTCATATCTTTTTCTAAAACTCACCGAAGGGTAAAATTGGATATAAAATATTGTTTAAGGACATAAATATTACATATTGAGGAAACATGGATGTGGATGATAAAATACACCCCAGTAAATACCAAAGTATAAACAATCTCGGATAAAAATGAGATTGTGATATTTTCCCTTACCTTAGGTCTGATTTGCTTCGTAAGTGTCCGAACCTCCTATATAATGATTTAAATAATGTCATTTACTTATTCCAGAATCATACTCATTGTTATGATATCATATATGGTTCACTTATTACTTTATATTACCTGTTCTTTTGTAAATTCCATGTTAAAGAGCGTTTTGGGTAAAATCGTTTCATTTGTCGTCCGTGTTTTGACTTGTAATTATTCATATGATTACATAGATCATGATTACTTAATTCCAGAGTATAAACCATGATTTATATATAATATATATTTAGAATATACATATATATAATAGATCAGTAAATGGAAAGAAATACACCGTTCATGGAGACAGTTGGTCGTACGTACGGATGAACGCTGTTTTCGTTTCCTTATTGAGTTGAATAGAATTAAGTAGATGACATAAATATACATAAAAATAAATCCAGTATCATTATTATGACATATATTTCATTATTACTTATTATATATAATTTTTAATCATTCATGAATGGTTAACGTGGAAAATGAATCTCATCACGTCGTGGAGACGGTAGTCCGTACGTACGCACGAGCGATGATATCGTTCTCATGATCGTGGAATTGTATTGGAGTGTATGTATAATATATCAGAATCAATATCACTTTACAATAATCATATATAGTTATTATATACACCATTATAACCATACAAGTAATTTGGTGGTGGAAAATAGATTTCACCACGGCGTGGAGACAGTATTCTGTATGTACGCACGCGCATTGATTTCGTTTTCCGTAGGATGGATAGATGGTGAAATAGAGTTGTTTCATAATTATAATAACATATCAGTATATTAGTGATACTGATGTTATTACTTCGTAATGAAACAACCTAAGAGGAACAAGTGTAAGAGGAAATAAAGTTGAGAGAATCGGTAACGGACATTACCTCTTCTTTGAAGCGCCTCTTTGAGATCTCCTTTTAGGGAACTAAAATTGGTCTTTGAAAAAGACCAGAACCTCTAGAATGTTTCTAGGGAAGTGGAGAAGAGAATTTTTCAGGGTTTGACTGAGCTTGAAGGCTCAAAGTGGTGTGAGGAAGAGAGGGAGGAGGTGCCCTTTTATAAGGGAGGAGAGGGGCTCCTTTGGAAAAACTAAAAAAAAAAATTTATTATAAAGCCAAATTCAGTTTTGAATAGCTCCAAATTGATTTATTTCGAAGATAAGGTGGGGATGGGTCGAAATAATCTCCTCCAATAGAATTTAAACAAGTTTAGGTTCCTATTTTAACCTTATCATTTAGATTTAACATTAAGTTAGATAATTTTACTTTTACCGTGTCTTTTTGTGTTCTTACACTATAAGGTTAATAAACTTACAATAAGAAGCCAAACGAACCCCAAGTTATTTATTATTAATATATATAACCTTATCTAAGTTATTTGGCCGAACATTAGATTTTTATGAATAAAATAACAATTAATAATATAATATTTTTTTTAAAAACTATTTTATGTCAATTTTGACACTATTTAGTAATTGATTTTTTTGAAAATCATAACAGAATGATTAGTTCGAAAAAAGTTAATTACATAAATACTAACATGTCATATTAACCTATAAAATTAGTGTAATTCATAAAAAGTCTCAAATTATATTTATTTTTGTATTTATAACATCAATTATGTCAATATTTTATTAATAAGATAATTACTGCATCATCTTTGTGTCATAAATAAATTAAATTATTTAATGTATAAAAATTACAAATAAAATACCATTATGTAGGAAATATTTTTATCTTTATAATTAATATTTATAGTCTAATTTATCTTATGTATATCCTTATATTAAAAATTATTTATTTATTAGACATTGATTTTAACTATTTTAACCCTTTTTTAAATAAATTAATAATAAATGTCCTAATCTAATCCAAGTGGGCCTAAATGGTCATATTTTATTCTTAAGGTTGTTTTTGGTCTAATTACACTTATCCAATAGAATTATGACATGTGTTAGGGTAATAATAATATCATTTTTACCCTTAATTACCCTATTTACTTTTAACTGTGGTAAAAAAAGTAAAAAGTTACTATTCACCAAAAATTATTTTCATCTCATTGAACAACATTTTACTTACTGACATCAACCGTGTCCCTCGGATTTTTGAAATTCCACTCATAGAAGCGGTAAAATTATGTTTTATGAAAAATTCATTTTTTTTAACTACCACTTAGTGGTTTCACGATTCATTAAAAATGAAAGTTTCCAGAAAAATACCAAAAATTATGCCTAAGCTATATTTGATATTATGAACTAAAAAATGATGTCTATTTTACCAAATTCAAAACATATCAGTTTCATTAATTAATTTAAAAATTAATTCCCGTCTTCAAAACAAATAGCTTGTTCTTAAAAGATAACAACTATCAAAAGATTGGCACTTGTTTATGTCTGGTTTAAATGTGAAATTACATCCAATGACCAACATTGTATTAAATTGTAAAAATATATTCTAAATATTCTTTAAAACCACTCAAATTAATAATTTATCACTATTAATTATTTTGATTAAAAAGGTTGTTTTTAATTAAAATTTAGTAATTTTCACTATTCATTAGAAAATGAAAGTTATCCGAAAAGTACCAAGATTTCACTCTAAGATAATTTCGATATTTCGAATCCAAAAATGATGTCCATTTTGAAAAATAAAATTTACAAAATTTCAAAAAGTGGTTATTACTATTCATAACGGCTAGTTTTAATAATATTTTAATAGCATATTGTTGTTTAGTGAAACTCGTTATTGTGTACTACACATGCTATCGAGGATGGTCGTGATTGTGTGTAATGCAAGGCAAGTCAAGGATGCGTGTTGTGCAAGCTCCTTTTGTTTTAGCGTAAAACACAAGACATTAATGAAATTAAAAAAGAATATTTTTCATAAAATCTCTGGATGTTGCATTCTACCCCCCTTAAAATGAATTTTGCCCTCGAAATTCGTCGGGGTTATAAATGGTTTACTACTCGAAATTTTCTTTAATAGAAACCCACATCGTAAAAAGGAATACCAAAACCAATCTTGAAAAACAAAAGTATGAAACATAACGGTTACCCAAATAAACTAATCACTGGGTTTCCACATAGGTGAAAATATGGATATGGAAGAGAAATCTAACCATCATGTTTTGATGGAGAGTGGTAGAGAACATGGCTATGGAAAAGACAGCAATCACAAAGCCATTAATTTGTAAAGATCTAAGGTACCATCTGATTCATCACATATAAGAGCAATATGACAACATTTTTGGTTTTCAAGATCATTTCCCTAAAGTTGATGAAATTGGAATTAGAAGAAATAATTTCGTGATTTTGGTATAGTCTCACCGTTGGCCGTTCTTTGGACAATTTCCGCTTCATATCTTAATGAAATGAAGTTGAATTTTTCATTTGTGATGTGTTAGCAGATCATGTGATAGAATGATGGGTCATTCCATCTTTCTCAAATAAAAGGTTAGAAAAGTTATCAAAAAATAAGTAAGTCCATCTGTAGTGGGATTAATTATATATGGTTCCTAAAATGGACTTATACTTCTTATATTATACTGGTTAATATAATAAAACTAGTTTCTACTAAACAGGGACTTCCTGTAGGCCAGTGGTAGGCGATAAAGGCCAGTCGCACTTCGGTTGTGGGTTCGATTCCCATAGCCTTGTCCGACGCGATGGGTCGTCGTCCATCCTGCAGGTTGTCCTTTTTATAAAACTACATTACTATAACATCCCATAAATAATATCAAAAAAAGTTCTATTCTTAAACAATACTAACTTATGTCCAACATAATCCATTCCAATCTTTAGGCTTATCTAAAATACATCGGTCCAAGCTCATAGTATAAAGAAAACGATTATTTGAAATGTCATCAACCAAGCATGTGAATACCATCATTTATCCCCCATATATCTTGTTGGTCACATTCCAATCATGTGAATACCTTAATCATGTATTCTCTTGAAAAATGAATACCCATTAAACCTTAGTGAAAACATGAATGCTATCAAAAGTTAACTCCTTCAACATACCAAAATCCAAAAATTCTATATACTCAATCCATGATATCACTTAGTCCTTATATCAATCATGAGCTCATGAATAGTGTCAAAAATTTCATTTTCTCCTTATCCCTTCATTATGTGCATATCATCTGCTTTCCAAAATATTTGAATCACTTTTCATGGTTACCTGTACCTTAAAATTATTGAAAACCACAATCGAATAATACAAAAATATTCTAATACACAATAAAAGTACCCCAACAACATTATTCTTGAATACCAATACATAAAAAATTCAATCCATCCTCTTCAATTATTGTCCTGGAATAAGTCCTTTATTTAGAAGTAACCTTTTAGGTTAGGGCAATGAGTTGGGTAATTCCCATGTTCTCCACAAATAATACATTGAACTCCATAACAGTCGGTCACTCTATGACCCTTTTCTCCACACAGATAACATTAGTCCCTCCATTTGAGGTATTCCTCAAGGTTCTTCTTCCCTTATTTAGAAATCTCAATCTTACTTTCTTTATGCTCCTCAACATGCGAACATGCATAATAGTCTATCTTCCTCTTCTTTGATGAATTAGGCATACCACTAAATGTCACCTTGTTAATCATATATCGCGAGGAATGATTCGGCATAATCACAATATCTTTCTCTCTAGGCATTAAACAATTTTTTTGCTCATAGTCACCAATTTTTCCATTGGATTAAATGTTAACCGAATTCTTTCTGGTTCCCTCCATTAACTAAAATAGAAAAAGAATTCTGTGAGAGGCAAAAATCATGCTAGAGAAAACAACATAGTAAAGGTGGAGTACCCTCAATATCTAACATCTTAGGTTAAATTATGAGATCGTTAGCGCATTTATAGGACTATAACCTATACGTATACTTAACCTTAGATACATCCCTAGACATACCTTAAGACATATCTCTAGGGATCTCACTAACGTTTTTGCATCCTAGTTTCCAAAGGTTGACTAAACTTTTCCTCTGATACCAACTATAGTGGTCTGGAATTACTTCTAGTGGACTATAATTGATACCTATCAGGGCACACCATGGGCGGCTACACCCCCTGGGAGGGACACACCACCATCCCCAGTGGCAGCCATTTCCTCATAAAGCCCTTGGGCGGAGAGCCATGCTTCATCCAACGCTCACATGAGAGAGTTCCCAAGGATCAGATACATTCCTACCACCTTTGCCTCTGATACCAAGTGTAGAGACCTGAATCTTAATGTACACGGACATTACATTACTTTTGCGGAATACTTAGTACATAACAAAAACACACACACAAGTACCGTAATAGTTTAGTGTCTTTGGAAACTCTGAATATAATCTTCTAATCGTGGTGAATGATCTTCAACATCTCCCATAAAGATCTTCCTTTTTTTACCTAAAACCTCTATTTATATCCTGGGAAAAAGAAAACATAAAAGGGTGATCTCAAATGCTCAGTAAGGGTAAACAAAAGAAATATCAATAACATCATATACATAAGAACATAACTTTTGGAAATATTAACTTGCAAAAGAAATAATAATTTCAAAACATGGTATAAATCATAGTAGTGAAATGTAATCCCAATAATCATAACTTAAAACATGAAACTTTGTGACATAAACACATAATCATAGAGAATCATTTCTTGTTAGTCAAGACTCAATGCCAAGACTATCTTAGTGGATAAAGTCCATTTCTGAACCGAGTTCACTCCTCGTTTCAGTCCTGTTTCACTGAACCGGTTTAATCTTCCGTTCTAGCCATGTCTATCTCATGAGATATAAAATCTTTAACCAATTCATTGGAGGGGGATATAGGTCCCACCCATCTCATTATGATACCATTATTATGTGTGCCACAAAATCATAAATCATACATCATTGCATAACCCATGTAATAAAAATGGGAATCTTAAACATCGTGACATCATAAAACAATTAATATAAGATAAAGGAATTCATAAAAATATTTCAATAATCAAATCCATGTAATAATAGGGTAGAAATAGAACCCTATATTATATTAGATGGAAAATAATTTTGATAAAACTCTTGAACTCCATTCTTGAGGAAAATATCCTTTCTACTTCAAAAACATTTTTCCTTCCTTAACATGTCATAACATTTTAAACTAAAAGAAGTTGATTAAAATAAACTTGAAAACATGTAAAGGAAGAATCTTGGAAATATTTTTTTAAAAATCTATTCATGTCGTATAATTTAAAAAAAACATTCTTCTCGTACTTTTTTCGGAAAAGTCAAAAAGTACCTCGTACGAAAAAATGACAAACGATTCCTTTCATATCTTTTACTGAAACCCACCAAAGGGTAAATTTGGATATAAACTATTTTAGAAGGATATAAATATTACATATAGTGGAAACATGGATGTGGATGATAAAATACACCCCAGTAAATACCAAAGTATAAACAATATCGGATATAAATGAGATTGTGATATTTTCCCTTACCTTAGGTCCAATTTTCTTCATAAGTGTCTGAAACTCCTGTATAATGATTTAAATAATGTCATTAACTTATTCCAGAATCATAATAATTGTTATGATATCATATATGGTTCACTTATGACTTTATATTACCTGTTATTTTGTAAATTCAATGTTAAAGAGCATTTTGGGTAAAATCGTTTCATTTGTCGTCTGTGTTTTGACTTGTAATTATTCATATGATTACTTAGATCATGATTACTTAATTATAGAATATAAAAAATGATTTATATAAAATATATATTCATAATATACATATATATAATAGATCAGTAAATGGAAAGAAATACACCGTTCATGGAGATGGTAGGTCGTACGTACGCATGAACGCTGTTTTCGTTTCCTTATTAAATAGAATGGAATTAAGTATATGAAATAAATATATATAAAAATAAATACCGTATCATTATTATTTCAAATATTTCATTATTACTTATTATATATACTCTATAATCATTCATGAATGGTTAACGTGGAGAATGAATCTCATCGCGTCGTGGAGACGGTAGTCCGTACATACGCACGAGTGATGATATCGTTCTCATGATCATTGAATTGTATTGGATTGTATGTATACTATTTCAGAATCAATATCACTTTAAAATAATCATATATAGTTATTATTTACACCATTATACCCATCCATGTAAGGTGGTGGTGGAAAATAGATTATACCATGGCGTGGAGATGGTATTCCGTACGTACGCACGCGCAGTGATTTTGTTTTCCATAGGATGGATATATGGTGAAATAGGGTTGTTTCATAATTATAATAACATATCAGTATATTAGTGACACTGATGTTATTACTTCATAGTGAAACAACCTAAGAATAAGAAGTGGAAGAAGAAATAAAGTTGAAAGAATCGGTAACAGACATTTCCTCTTCTTTGAAGCGCCTCTTTGAGATATCCTTTTAGGGCACTAAAATTGGTCTTTGAAGAAGACCAAAACCTCTAAAATGTTTCTAGGGAAGTGGAGAAGAGAATTTGTCAGGGGTTTTCCGAGCTTGAAGGCTCAAAGTGGTGTGAGGAAGAGAGGGAGGAGGTTCCCTTTTAAAAGGAAGGAGAGAGGCTCCTTTGAAAAAACTAAAAATATTATTTTATTATAAAGCCGAATTCAGTTTTAAATAGCTCCAAATTGATTTATTTAGAAGCTAAGGTGGGGCTGGGTCTAAATCCTCTCATCCAATATAATTTAGACAAGTTTAGGTTCCTATTTTAACCTTATCATCTAGATTTAACATTAAGTTAGATAATTTTACTTTTACCATGTCTTTTTGTGTTCTTACACTATAAGGTTAATAAACTTACTAAAAGAAGCAAAACGAACCACACGTTGTTTATTATTAATATATATAACCTTATATAAGTAATTTGGCCAAACCTTAGATTTTTAGGAATAAAAGAACAATTAATAATATTATATTTGTTTTAAAAACTATTTTATGTCAATTTTGATACTATTTAGTAATTGAATTTTTTGAAAATCAGAACAGAATTATTAGTTCGAATAAAGTTAATTAAATCAATACTAACATTTCATATTAACCTAGAAAATTAGTTTAATTCATAAAAAGTCTCAAATTACATTTAATTTGGTATTTATAACATCAATTATGTCAATATTTCATTAATAAGATAATTACTGCATCATCATTGTGTCATAAATAAATTAAATTATTTAATGTCTAAAAATTACAAATAAAATACCATTATGTAGGAAATATTTTTTTTCTTTCTAATTAATATTTATAGTCGAATTTATCTTATGTATAACCTTATATTAAAAATTATTTACTTATTAAACTTTGATTTTAAATATTTTAACCCTTCTTTAAATAAATTAATAATAAATGTCCTAATCTAATCCAAGTGGGCCTAAATGGTCATATTTTATTCCTAGAGTTGTTTTTTGTCGAATTACATTTATCCAATAGAATTAGGACATGTGTTAGGGTAATAATAATATCATTTTTACCCTTAATTACCCTATTTACTTTTAACCGTGGTAAAAAAAGAAAAAAGTTACTATTCACCAAATTTTTTTTTCATCTCATTGAACCACATTTTACTTACTAACATCAACCGTGTGTCTCGGATTTTTTAAATTCCACTCACAGAAGCGGTAAAATTTTGTTTTATGAAAAGTTCATTTTTTTAACTACCACTTAGTGGTTTCACTATTCATCAAACAATGAAAGTTTCCAGAAAAATACCAAAAATTAGGCCTAAGATATATTTGATATTATGAAATAAAAAATGATTTTTATATTACCAAATTCAAAACATATCAGCTGCATTACTTAATTTAAAAATTAATTCCCGTCTTCAAAACAAATAGCGTGTTATTAAGAGATAATAACTATCAAAAGATTGACACTTGTTTATGTCTGGTTTAAATGTGAAAATACATCCAATGACAAAAATTGTATTAAATTGAAAAAATATATTCTAAATATACTTTAAAACCACTCAAATTAATAATTTATCACTATTAATTATTTCGTTTAAAAAGGTTGTTTTTAATTAAAATTTAGTAATTTTCACTATTCATCAGAAAATGAAAGTTATCCGAAAAGTACCAAAATTTCACTCTAAGATAATTTCGATATTCCAAATCCAAAAATGAAGTCCATTTTGAAAAATAAAATTTAAAAAATTATAAAAAGTGGTTATTACTATTCATAACGGCTAGTTTTAATAATATTTTAATATCATATTATTGTTTAGTGAAACTCGTTATTGCGTACTACACACGCTATCGAGGAAGGTCATGATTGTGTGTAATGAAAGGCAAGTCAAGTATGCGTGTTGTGCAAGCTCCTTTTGGTGTAGCGTAAAACACAAGACATTAATGAAATTAAAAATGAATGTTTTTCATAAAATCTCGGGGTGTTACAATTTATCACCGTCATATGCAATGATATGAGAGATGAATCTCTCATGTGCTATGTGAATGAACAAGTCATCTTTTTCAGGATATGTAAGAGAAGTAGTAAAACTGTTCAAGGAATAAACTCTACAATTCTACGACCAATGAATATTACTCACCTCTAACTAAGAAGGAAAATGGTCCATCAATTGAAGAGTTTTCTTAAGAAAGGGATTGAGATAGGTATTCGTAATTATATACTCATTATTGATTTTCATGATGTTTAAATCAGGGTCTCCCTACACATGAATGTGGGGAATTTAAATCTCAAGGGAAAACTCGAGACTAGTAATGCGGGATAGATACTATTCCTCATTGTTGGTGCATCCAAATGATAGTAGGAATGAGTGGGGAGGATATATTTTGTCAGGGTGATGAAGGAAATCCCCAATCCAAATTTATTGAGCTTGGGACCATTGAGAATTCAACTTGTTGGGATACAGAAGGATCCATATAAATACATCTTCCCGCATGGAATAGCCTGTTCTACTAAGAATATAGAATTTTATATTAAATCAAAATATATAGTTGGGTAGCCAGATATTCTTCCAACACAGGAACCTTGATAGCCTTCTATGGACTCAACTTGATGATGAACTGCTAAAGGATCATGACCCAGAAATCCAACCATACTATCAACATTGGGAGGATCATGATATAATAAATTAGATCCATGCAAGGCACAAGTTGTATATCATTATATTTGAGATAAATCCACAAATTCTACACTGTGAAAACTAGCATGAGGTATCTCTTTTTGATAGAAGAGTATTAGGACTCTTTATCAGGGATAATTCGACTGAGATAATATAAAATATTATATATTACCTGCTTGTCCTTCTGAGTGATAAAGGTGATAAGGGAGATCTCCAGGTTAGTCACATAAAGGACCAATGGATTTCCAATGATGGGTGGAACCGTAACCTAAGGCTATAGAAAACATTGATTTATTTCTTCAAATGAAGTTTGGCACTCTTCAAACTACAGGTATATTATAACATTCTTTATGATCCTAGAAATTTTCTTACACTTTCCATCCAAATTCACAATGAATCAACTTATGTAGGCTATGTGGAATTAGAGGGATCAAACCTCCCATAGGTTTCTTGGGGAGGCATTTGGTTGATGTAATTGATAATATATAGGTTGATCACAATGTGTCTGTATTTGAAGATTAAATAGAGAAACTTTATAATGGTTTCCCGAATGTAACACTAAAGGGTACATATTAAAATTCATAGAGTAGAGAAAGTTGTAACATTCCTGATATATCTAATATGGTCCAATAAATAGTGGAATTTTACCACAAAATTGTTCATGAATAATTCTAGTATAATCTTGAGGATCAGTTTGATGAAATGGTGTACGGCCCACTGTTAGGTAGATCATGTATTAAATAGTATGAAAGGATTTACTAGATTGAATAGGGTTCCTTGAAGTGCTATTAAGGTATTAGACTCCTCATATTCAGGTTCCAAATGGATCTTGTTGTATCTAAAGTATCCGTACATGATGTAGAGAACCTGAAACCCAGTTGTAGCATCGATCAATAACAAAATCACTAGAAGGATAAAATCAACCTTATGTAAACAGATGTAGAGTTCACAAAAGTCGATATAGACTATGATATTTTTTTTCTTCTTCCTAATTGGGATGATTTCTGTTATCCTCCTGGTGTACATAAATTCCTTGAAGAAGTGGGAATTGATAATCTTGTCACCTTCGGCATCAATCATGGAACTATTGGAATAGTGTATTATCCAGGGAGTCTATTTGAACCTGTGATGACTCACTCATCTAAAAAGATAGTGTATTATGACCTTAGAGTCTATTAAGGTATTTTCATCATAAATCCTCGTTAAAAAATTATGATGCCTATTTAAGAAAGCTATATATTTTAGTATCTCCTCTAGAGGAATGGTTGCATCGATTAACATTGGGATATTGTATACCATGGTACAATGTTGCACCTGAACCAACTCATAAATGGTGGTGGATATTCCCTCTTTGAACGTGGGAGGATAATCTTCTAAATAATCTTCATCATACGAGGAAGTGGAAATAATGATAGGAGATGAATAATCTGGGTTGACTAACTCATGGGGAACACTAGTGCTTTCCTGGATTGATGTGGAGTCCTTAATATGAGACTCTTTCTCTTTTGATACCATTTGGGTAGATGTTTTTTAACTAATTCTACCCATTCATTGACTATGGGGTCTATGATTGATATCAAAGTAATGGTGTTGGGTCGATTTTTGTTTGTTCATCCCTACTCGGCGAAGCTGGTGTGCATGACATACGGTGCTTGCCATGGGGTGAACATCTAGATACCTTATAGGAGTGACCTCTTCTATTATCCCATGATACTGACCTATGTATGAGTATGAGTGAATCTAATTAATTTCCTTGTGTTGGGGGATGTGGCTCCCATTTTTCTAGGAAATGACAAAGAAAATTTCCTTTTCTGGCATCGTAGCCTCCAACCATTGAATTAGGAGGATGGATGCATCATCCAAATCTAATCATGGGATGGATTAGATGTTGGTGTTCTTATCCTTGTAGGTCTAAACCATGTTTTACATTCTATTTCAGTATCCTATATCTAAATAGTATTCATTATAGGATTCAATTTGAGACATGTCACCATTGGGAATTCTTACTCAACCGTTGAGGGAGTAATTGAGCCATCGATGAGATGAGGAGAGAAATATTGTAGGTAGATGATTCTAGGGACCACTCAAAAACATGTTTTAAAAAATGTCTAGTGAGACAACAATGTATTTAGTGTTTTCCACTAAACCTCTGAACTGGGACTCAAAATTGATTTTTTTCACATGGTCTCTAATAGGTCCTATTAAAACCCTGAATCTTCATTTCATTGGTACTCAAGTCTAATTCAGTCATTCCTTTCCCATGGAGTGACCAAATAAAGATTATATTAATTCTAATTTCTGATTCTACCAGGAGGTAGTGAACTTCCATGCCATTGAGATGGCCAATGATGTACGATGGGTAGATGTTCCCCTACACATGAGAGTCCTCATATCCTACTGAGAATGAAATGATGGATTGACATTTTTCCCAATAAACCATATCATCATAGAAGGTCTCTATAGACACTGCATCTATTTTGAATTGGAGGGGAATTTTTATGTCTTCTACAAGGGGCCCATTAATTTCTTCTTAAAGACGAACAACCTCAAGGATAAACATCTTTAGTGGAATTCTAGAGATGTGCTTTATCACATCATACATTCATACTTGACACATGATTATGATCATGGGGATTGTTCATTGGTAATAGGTATGATGAGAACTATTGACTAAACCATTGGACTATGGATCATGCCAGTAATGTCCTTATGCTTATCGGTTAACATTTCTAAAACCCCAATATGATGACTGAGGCCTGAATCTAGATGGATGTGGTAAATCATGATATGGCCGTAGCTGTTCTTCTTATACAATTATCATGGTTAGTTTTGGAAGTGTTTCTGACATAGTAGGGTTGGAGTATTATTCCTACAGAGCTCTACTCATCACCTGATGTCGGGTCTTGGTTGCATGCACATCCTAGATCACAGTTTTTTCTTGAGAATTTCGATTGTTTTCATGTTCTTGACTTATTATTTGATGATGTTGGTTGGGAGTGCTCAGAGGGACTTCCTAATACTCCCTATCATAGGGGATCGTGAAGAGATCCACCAACTTTATATTATTCACAAAGGAATACTCTTGTTCATCATCAGAGGGATATAATATTGATGGTAAGACCCTGGGTGTGATTCCCATTTCCATTAGCATGAATGCACTGAGGGTACAAGAAAACATCGACACCGGAAGGGGACCTTGATTTCCATTGTTCCATTAGTTCTCACTCTTCTATTAAATTGGAAGCCACAAGGTGGATACATAATTAGTGGAAGGATAAGGTGCAAAAAATTAAGGTGGTTCATCCCAGCAAAAGTGGGAACAGAAGACACCATGTGCATGATTGAATGCTCTTAGATCTAACCAATCATCATAAATCTGAATAATGTTATTGGAATCCTATTTATATTAATGAGAATCATAACAATTTCTTTCATGATCGACGGAGAACTTCTCCACCTATACTGACACACTAGTCAACATGAACCCTCCATTTTCCACATGGTCCTACAACCAATCCTTGATCACATATAGTTTATTTATGATATGTATAAGTATCTTATGTTAAGTTAAGTGGTCAAGGAGATCAGTGATCTCATCTTAATGGGGCTTCTTGCACTCTTGATGTTTCAAAATTCCATGTTCTAAGTAACTACAAAAATAACCAGGGAAATCGTCTTTTGTGAATGGGTAGGTATGATTTCACATGTATAGAAAGGTATCCTTAGGATCTTGGTCCTAAAAATGTTCCAAATACCGATGAGGGTCTATAGCTATATTTAATCATTTAGGAGGCGGTTCTTGACAATGATTTTCCTTCCAATTCTACACTGGGAAAGGCTGAGCTTGATGAGGCCGCTAAACTTAGTGAGGTTGTGCTTAGTGAGGATCTGTGGAAAAAAGTCTAGAAGCATGGGGACCTCTACCTAAACTTTGGATGTAGTATATGTTCAAACTTATCTTCTTATAAGATCTAGGAGGTGTAATGGATGTTCCTTATTAGATAATTTCAAGGGTTACTCAAGGCATTGGTATTTGTCAGTGAAATCACTAAATACAACTGGGAAGTTATAAGTGATGAGGGTAGGGACCGTTTTAGTCTTGTAATTCCCCATAAACATCAATAAAACATCTCTTGGTCTAGTGACATATCGAGTGAATACATGATTCCTTTCCATAGGGTGATGAAATCTAAGAAATTCCCTTTAAGAATTTTCATTCACTTGAAGTTGTCAGAAATACTTTTCATGCATGTAGTGGAGCTAAATAGGTAAAAAAAACTACCTAAGGAGGTCTTACAAACTTGTGACAGACCCAATGGGTAGCTGATTGTACCATATGAACACATTACCTTCTAATGTTTGCATGAATCATCAGATATTTGTATAATCTTACTACTCTGAGGTTCCTAACATGGGCCCACACCTTGAGATGAAGGGAGCTAGATGATCTAGTGGGGTTCTCATCCTATTAGAAGGGGTGAAACTAGGATGTCCAAAATCTAGGAGTACAATCATGTTATCCACCCATACTAAATATAGATTTCCATCCCTTGGTATTACCACCTATCATAACATTATGGATTTTAGTATAAAGATGATATTGGCCATCCCATCTTGGTGGGGGTTCATATCTTGATGGGGATACCTAACCACCAGTGCATTGATAGACTCATCAACATAGTCCCTAGACACTGTGGCGTGCAGTGTGTCTTGTGAAGTTTCTTGATCTGGGTTTTGGGGAATGTTATCATGTAGCTTAAGAGGTTTTGGTGACTCATATCTTGGACACATTCCATAAACCCCATCCTCTTCTCTATTAGGATGTGGGGGATAACTATACTCAATCATGAGAAATATCATTGAAGGAAATATAACTTCCCCTACTTTTCTAGCAGAGATGAAACATTTCATGTCAAGGAGCACAATAATCCAGATGATTTATAGTGAGGATCTCATTGATTATCCTTTATACTATATGACATACTGGAAAAATTCAGTGATATCGGGTTTAAATTTTTTATTACGCACGACATCATATAAATCATTGGGATTTAGTTGTTCCATTCCCTTTCTGGTGTTCTAATCAGAAGGAAAAATGTATATGGTTCCTCGAGGATGAGAGTGTCTCTACTAGAGATTACATACAACTATATGAGGGTATATCTAATATGAAACTACCCTAAGGGGTGGATTTTTTATATCATTTCCCACACTAGTGTCCCCATCCTTGACTATCTTGGGGATGAACTTATTCAATGAAATAAAACATAAGGGAATATATTCAATATCCCTGAGAAAATAAGGGAGCAGTATGGAGATGGAGTGGAGTGAATCATAATTACCCTAGCAATATATATTCACAAGTATAGATTCTCCATCAATTATTCGTTAGAGAACTGTGATTCTCTAGACATATCTTTGATGGAGGGCCTGATGGTAGTCAGGTGATGTAGGGTGTTGGGCCACTAAGATCATTGTTTACTCAAGCATGAGACACTGCTAATGAATTTTGTCAAATTGATCAAGGATACCTAGGAAGATAAACTAATGGCCATGGAGGTGAAATTTCATCATCCAGATAGTCATACGGAAACACGAGACCAAGTCCTTGATGGGGAACCCTGGGATGTCAATGTTGGGAATGACATTCTATTAGAAACCCACTGATAACTTATTGGTATCTAAGTGTCCCATAGAAATTATTTCAACAAATTGGGTGAATTATCTTGGTTAGTGCATGTTTTAATTGATGTTGGTCAAGAAAATTATGATGACACTGTTGTGGATAGCTGTTGTGGTAGACTGGCAGGTGGAGGATTCATTGTGGGGGATGATTGATCAATACATGCTAGGTAATATCTCGTGGGTAGTACTCATTTAATCATTATGTCTATGTCATAATGGGTTCATACCACATCCTCATGCATGAGGGTGGTTGAAATCATCGAAATTCCTCACAAATGCTCATTTCCAATCAATTTTTATTGTAGCACTTTTTGATCTAGAGTAAGGGTACATAATGAAGCTGGATATCTTAGACAGGACTACACAATGAGACCCTGGGCTACTGAAAATTCATCCTCCACCTTCTTGTACATGTGAATTTATTCATGAATTTTTTGTCCCACACCATTCGAGATAATTAATTTCACTTTCCAGTCTCCTACCCCATATATTGATGCAGATGATTAGGGTGAAAGATCCATTTTCGAATCAAATTATTCCTCGGAATCGAAGAAGTGATTATGATAGATGACGAATGGGAACTTCCATGAATTTTTCCTTTGGTAACAATCTTTTTACCTTCTACTTCATGATGGTTCGTTGAGTTAAGGAAGTTATTTGACATGGGATGCGCCTCTATTATGGTGGGTGATACAACAATGAGGACCTCTAATTTGATTGGTGGCATATGAGGAGGGTGTCTGCTTCAGTTATTGTCGAAGCAGGTAGGACATCCACTTTTACTACTATAGGTGTGGTGAGGGCCTCCACATTGGTTGATTACATAGTAGGGATGACCTATTCTTTATTTGTAGGGATCATTTTGAGGACCTCCATGATGATCAATTCCAATAACATGAGAAGGAACTCCATTCTTGTAAGATGATATATGAGGAGATACTTCACATTGATATATGATGGAGTGGAAATAAACTCCACTTGTGCTAATGGAAACAAGGGGAGGACCTCCATGTTGTATTTTGAACGAGTGGAGAGGACCTCTACTCTAGTTGGCTTTGGAATGAGGATGACCTTAGTGTTGTCTGATAGTAATACCATAGGGATTACTTACATATTGATCGTTGATGAAGTAGGGAGCAGTGCTCAGAGGACATTCACATTGATGGTATGACATGGGGAGGACCTCTATATGAGTGTGAAAGTGGTGATGAATTCCTTTGTTGTTGAGGTAAATGCATGGAGGGCCTCTATACTGAATCAAATCATCATATACCTGTTTGTAATGGATAATGGTGATTCCAATGGTATACAGAGTCAACCCATCCTTCCTATAGGGAATTTGAGGAATTAATCCAAACCGAGTGTTGATGGTTACTTTCTCTATAGTGGCATAGGTCGTTAGAGTGATATAGTTGTGGAAGGATCCACTATAGCTATGGAAGGTGATGAAACTTGTCAAGAATCCTCCTAATATTGTTCCTGATGTTGGTGTCAGTTTATTCAGGCCATGACTGGGAGAGAAATGGAATATTCCAACCATTCTTCATCCTAGAGAAATGATCACGATTGTAACTGATAGGGCCTCATGGGATCCCTTATTGATGACTCCTGGGTATTATCTGTAGACTAGGTGACTCATAAATTCTCTACCTCCTCATCACAGGGGAGAGATTCATATGATTTCTCAGGAAAGAGGGTACCAAAGTGGTTCATTGGTTGAGTGGGGCGTAGTGTCTCACTACATGGCCCTTGGGGGAAGTGTTTTTTGTAAGGTGTTGGAGCCTATATGTCCTAGTGAGCCATATCCATTATGGGAATGACTCACTTATGCTCATACTAATGTATGAGTCTATCCATCACTTTCCTTTAAAAGATTTCAGAGGGTGAGATGGGGCGTGGAAGCCTAGTATTTGATATCGCATTTGTGTCCATAGTGGAGGAATAGTAGTGCGGGACTGCCTCATTGACCTTTCTTCTACATCGGCATCTGGGAGATATAGGTTTTTGGTTTCCTATAGCTTTAGTTTTGAATAGTATAAATATTCAGCTGTCAACATGGATGCAAGGAAAATAATTCACAATTCCCCAATTTCATCCAATTTCCCATGGACAAGGGAGAAATATATGTGATGACGATGTCTTAGACCAGGAGGAAAAAAATTATCAATCAAAAATTTGTGTTAGTTCCATGATTAGACCAATGTTTTCATAGCTATTCAAGGAACCAGTCTGCTGGATTTGGTGACATGATAATCTGCTGATGTATCAAGAACTACTAATCTTTATATTGAGGATAAGTGTTTCACATCAGGTTCACTATTTATGTGGGTGACCTAACATCAGTGGAGTCTGAGTACAATCCTTGATCTCATGTCCAATTTGAATAATCCCAATGGATGAAAGAGAAAAAAATCACATATGGTTTATCATTTATATTTCCAATAGTTTTTCCAGGGCATGAATGTAACCTATTAACATTAATTAGAGTCACATTCAGTTTCTCCATAATCCATCATTCCCAATGTGTGTGACATTCATCACCTTCATCAGCGATATATGCTCCTTGATCGAAATGGTATGATGGAATGTCATTTCCTTATTCCATGTATTCTACCATGGAAATAATTTCAGCATCATGGTCTCCCTCATAGAGTTAAATCATGTTCATAGAACTCATTCCTGATTCCATCTCTTTGTGAACACCAGTTAATTATAGTTATGGACATTCTAAAGGGTATTGATAGGGTAAAAACCTTTAGTCAAGAGAGTAGTCATGTTGGGAATCAATGGAATGTATGGTTTCTAGGAACATTGGTCACCTGTATTCTTCCTCATAGGAAGGAATGTCATGGTGGTATCTTAGGCATGAGACCTAAGGCATCTTGTGTCTATAACGAGGTATCTGACATCGTAGGAATATCTTACAAGGATTTCACCTTAGGAATACCATTTTTAAAATTAGGGTGATGATTCCATAGGTGCATTCTTTCTAAGGCTTTCACCTAAGGAATCCCATAATTATCATGAGGTAGAAATAGGAGCTGGTTTGTGAGTTTAACACCTTGTAGATATTGTATGAGGCCGATCAGAACACCATGTGGAGGCGAATCAGTGATGTGCATAACTATGAGGTAGAACCCCAAAAGATTAAAAAATTTTGGGTTAAAATTTCATTATAAGTGGATCTAGTGGGTTTTTGATAAAGATATTATGTCATACCATGAAGGTTGATCGTAAGACCCTTGATGTCAGATTAGGGAGATGAACCCTTAAGATGTAACTCCCCGACCCGAGAAGCCCAGAGTTGGTGCATTATTACAAAACATTGGCATGATCACAAGGAAATGATGTCTCGAAAGACCGACCACTTTAGTATTATTGGAAACAAGATTCATACATAAGTTCAACTTTACAACTTGAAAACAAAAACAACTTAAATTTATTCCATTAGTAACATCCCAGCCTCCTTGATTATGCCTGAAAGTCACTCATAACTAACTTCTTCATATCCTGGGAAAATGAAACATAAGAAATGGGTGAGGTCAAACACACAGTAAGGGTAAGAAATACTATAGAAGATAACATAAATATTAAGCATGGTGAACAATTTAAACCACATGCCATTACCAATAATAAACATGAATAATTTTATTGCAAGAATATGAGCTGAGTAAATAATTCCATAATAAAAAATAATCATAGATATTGTACTAATTGAATGACGACATTAACCTTCAATATTATTTTAATAATGAGGTAATGTATAATTACAAACATTCTGAAACATTTTGTCAAGGCCTGTGCTAAGATTTCCAAAAATGATTGAGGTATCAGCCTATACTATATATCAAATTGGGAAAGGGCTCAACCAATTCCACATCTAGTTGTATCATGAGACTTACAAATGCATCATGTAGATATAGCGGGCTCCACCACTCACTTACTATGTACAATACATTCCTCATATGATAAGGTTGAAATATAACATAAAAATTCGTATTAAAACCAGCGTACAAAATGTCAATACATTAACCATAAACCATTAATGTTATAAAAATAGAATATCCACCATTAAACATATCAAAAAACCTTCAATACAATATGTATTTTTTGTATCACAATAAATCAACTTCAAATAAACTTAAAATCCATAAAAGGATATTGACATAGATGAAATCAAAAACTTTTTTTAGAGAAATATCCCTTTCTATTTTAAAATCATTTAAGAGTCACAAAATTATAAAGAAAACATTTATTTTGAAAATATTCTTATAATATTTTAAGGGAAGCATCGACGATGTTATAACGGTGGAAAATAGCTAATCCTGCCATACAAGTTAATAAAACATTCTTACCATAATTTTCTCGAAAATGGCATAAAGTACCTTGTTTGGAAAACAACATAATGATTCCTTTAAAAACATAAAAAGTCAAATAAGGGTATAAATTACTTTACCCCATTTTCTAGTAAATTTTATTTGAAATACATATTTATGAAACATGGATGTGGATGATAAAGAGGTCACAATAGACACTTATGTAAAAACAACCTCGGATAATAAAAATATTGTAGAATTAACTCTTACCTTGTACTTTTACATGGTAGAGGGTAGTTTAAACTCTTTTATAATGGTTTGATAATTGTTATTAAATTATAAAAGAATCATATAAATTAACATGTTATCATATATGATCTTTTAACATTGCTTAGTTAATAATATCTTAGTATTATCGTCATTTCAGGTGTTAACTGATTCGTTTTCCTTTATATGCTTCATTAAATAAGTGATGTTTGTTATGGATAAGATGTATCTTATTCATATTCAGAATTATATTAAGTCTTTAAACATTATTTTTAATCATATAATGAAAATTATTATTTAATGGATACGATGTGGAATGAATCTCATCGCGTTCCTGGAAACGGTAATCCGTACCTACGCACGAGCGACAATATCATTCTTTTGTTATTAAAATAACATATAATTGGATGGTATATCATATATACAGAATCATTATCATTTTATATTTATTATATATATTCGTTACATTTCATTATTATACTCATCCAAATAATAATGTATTGAAAAACAATTACACCATGATGTGGAGACGGTAAGCTGTACGTATTCACGTATGGTGACATGTCATTCAAAGGATGGATAGAATAATGAATATGGTAGTAACATATTTATAATAACATCATAGTATATAGAAGATAATGGAGTTATTATTTTGAATGGAACCAACAAAGAAAGAGGAAGTGGAAGAAGAATGGAACTTGAAAGAGGTGATGAAATATTTACCTCTTCTTCGGGTTCTTCCTTTTTATTTGATCAAAAGAGATCCATAGAGTGGCTTTTTAAATAAATTAATGCCTCTGGGATGAAGGTAGGAAATTTTAAAGGGTATTTGGGTAGGGTTAGGCCGAACCAAATGGCATTGAGTATGTGAATTAGAGGGAAGGGGGAGATCCCTTTTATAAAAGGGGTGAGGGCCACCTTAGGAAAACCTAGAAATAATATTTTATAGTAAAACCCTTTTCGGTTTTTAATGGCTCAAAAATTGATTGTTTATAGGATAAGGTGGGTATGGGTCTAAAAAAACTCAACAAATATGTAACACCCGAGACTTTTATGTTATATAAATCATCAAAGGAATCTTTTTCTACACACAACTCTTGCTTGGCTTTCTTTACACGAAATCGCGACCTTCCTCGATAGCTTGCGTCGTACGCAATACCGAGTTTCACTAAACAATGATATGCTATTAAAATATTATTAAAACCAGCCGTTATGAATAGTAAAAATCACTTTTTGAAATTGTATAAATTTTATTTTTCACAATGGACTTTATTTTTGGATTCAGAATATCCAAATTAGCCTAGGGTAAAATTTTGGTATTTTTCTGAAAACTTTCAATTTTTGATGAATAGTGAAACCACTAAGGGGTGGTTAAAAAACTGATTTTTTCATAAAACTTAATTTTACCGCTTCTGTGAGTGTAATTTCGAAAATCCGAGAGACACGGTTGATGTCATTAAGTAAAATATGGTTCAATGAGAAGAAAATAATTTTTTTGGTGAATAGTAACTTTTTACTTTTTTTACCACGGTTAAATGTAAATAGGGTAATTAAGGGTTAAAATGATATTATTATTACCCTAAAACATGTCCTAATTCTATTGTATAAGTTTAATTCGACTAAAAACGAACTTAGGAATAAAATATGACCATTTAGGCCCACTTCGATTAGATTAGGACATTTATTATTAATTTATTTAAAGAAGGGTTAAATCAGTTAAAATCAAAGTTTAATAAGTAAATAATTTTTAATATATGTTTATACATAAGATAAATTAGACTATAATTATTAATTAGAAAGCTAAAATAATTTCCTACATAATGATATTTTATTTTTAATTTTTAGACATTAAATAATTTAATTTATTTATGACACAATGATGATGCAGAAATTATCTTATTAATGAAATATTGAAATAATTGATGTTATAAACACCAAAATAAATGTAATTTGAGACTTTTTATGAATTAAAATAATTTTCTAGGTTAATAAGACATGTTAGTTTTGATTTAACTAACTTTTTTAGAACTAAGCATTCTGTTATGATTTTCAAAAAAATCAATTACTAAATAGTGTCAAAATTGACATAAAATTTTAAAACAAATATTATATTAGTAATTGTTATTTTATTCCTAAAAATATAAGGTTCTACCAAATTACTTAGATACAGTTATATATATTAATAATAAACAACTTGGGGTTCGTTTGGCAGCTTATAGTAAGTTTATTAACCTTATAGTATAAGAACACAAGAAGACACGGTAAACGTAAAATTATTTAACTTAATGTTAAATCTAAATGATAAGGTTAAAATAGGAACCTAAACTTGTCTAAATTCTATTGGATGAGAGGATTTCGACCCATCCCCACCTTAGCTCCGAAATATGTCAATTTGGAGCTATTTAAAACCGAACTTGACTTTATAATAAAATAATAGTTTTAGTTATTCCAAAGGTGCCCCTCTCCTCCCTTATAAAAGGACACCACCTCCCCCTCTTGCTCACACCACTTTGAGATTTCAAGCTCGGCCAAACCCTACCAATTACTCCTCTCCAATTCCCTAGAGACATCCTAGATGTCCTGGTCTTCTTCAAAGACCAATTTTAGTGCCCTAAAAGAAGGTATCAAAGAAGCACTTCAATGAAGAGGTAATGTTCGTTAACGATTCATTCATCTATATTTCTTCTTCCACTTCTTATTCTTTAGTTGTTTCATTATGAAGTAATAACATCAGTATCACTCATATACTGATATGTTATTATAAGTATGAAACAACCCTATTTCACAATCTATCCATCCTACGAAAAAGAAATCACCGCGCGTGCGTACGTACAGAATACCGTCTCCACGCCGTGGTGAAATCTATTTTCCACCACCACCTTACTTGGATGGGTATAATGGTGTAAATAATAACTATATATGATTAATTTAAAGTGATATTGATTCTGAAATAGTAGACATACACTCCAATACAGTCCCACGATCATGAGAACGATATCATCGCTCGTGCGTACGTACGGACTACCGTCTCCACGAAGCGATGGGATTCATTCTCCACATTAACCATTCATGAATGATTATAAAGTATATATAATAAGTAATCATTATATATATGACATAATAATGATACTGGATTTATGTGTATATATATGTATGTCATCTACTTAATTCCATTCAACTCAATAAGGAAACGAAAACAGTGTTCATGCGTACGTACGGCCTACCGTCTCTATGAACGGTGTATTTCATTCCATTTACTGATTTATTATATATATGTATATTCTGAATATATATTATATATAAATCATGTTTTATATTCTTGAATTAAGTAATCATGATCTAAGTAATCATATGAATAATTACAAGTCAAAACACGGAAGACAAATGAAACAATTTTACCCAAAACGCTCTTTAACATGGAATTTACAAAATAACGGGTAATATAAAGTCATAAGTGAACCATATATGATATCATAACAATGGTTATGATTCTGGAATAAGTCAATGACCTTATTTAAATCATTATACAGGAGGTTCAGACACATACAAAGCATATCGGACCTAAGGTAAGGGAAATATCACAATCTCATTTTTATCCGAGATTGTTTATACTTTGGTATTTACTGGGGTGTATTTTATCATCCACGTCCATGTTCTGTCAATATGTAATATTGTTTAAATCCAACTACAATTGATTAAATCCAATTTTACCCTTCGGTTAGTTTTTAGTAATGGATATGAAAGGAATCTTTTTTTGTTTTTCGTACGAGGTACTTTTTGACTTTTCTGACAAAAGTACGAGAAGAATGTTTTCTTTTAACTTATACGACATGAATGGATTTTTAAAACATTATTTCCATGAAGCTTACCTCACAAGTTTTCATGATTATTTTTAATCAACTTATTTTAGTTTATAATTGTATGACATGTTAAGAAAGGAAAATTGTTTTTTAAGTAAAAAGGATATTTTCCTCAAGAATGGAGTTCAAGAGTTTTATGAAAATTAGTTTCCATATAAGATAATAAAGGGTTGTGTCTCTATCCCTATTATTACTTTTATTTGATTATGTTGTGATGGAAATATTTTTATGAATTCCTTTATCTTATATGAATTGTTTTATGATGTCACGATGTTTAAGATTCCCATTTTTATTACATGGGTTATGCAATGATGTATGATTTATGATATTGTGGAATACATAAGAATGGTATCATTATTAGATGTGTGGGACCTATATCTCCCTCCAATGCATTGGGTAAAGATTTTATATCTCATGAGATTGACATGGCTGGAACGACAGGTTAATCCGGATCAGTGAAACCAGACTGAAACGAGGAATGAACTCGGTTCAGAAATGGAATTTGTCTACTAAGATAGTCTTGGAAATGAGTCTTGACTAATAAGAAATGATTCTATATGATTATGTGTGTATTCCACAAATCTTCATGTTTTAAGTTATGATTATTGTGATTACATATCACTACTATGATTTATCCCATGTTATTAAATTATGATCTCTTTTGCAGGTTAAGAATTCCAAAAGTTATGTGATTATGTATATGATGTGATTGATATTTATTTTGTTTACCCTTACTGAGAATTTGAGCTCACCCTTTTGTATGTTTTATTTCCCCAGGCCAAGAATAAGGTTATTATGTAGAATATTCCAAAAATGGTATCTAGATATGATGAAATAAATGGGAGGCAAAGTAGATGCTTTATGAACTAGTTGTTTATGTTTCCCAGTTTCTAAAGACCCTATACCTATATGGTCCTTTCGTGGTTTTGTTATATGTTGTAATAAGTATGCTTCAATTATGAAGTAATAACAATGTATGTAATTATGGGTCATTATAGTTGGTATCAGAGGAAAGATATAGTCAACCTTTGGAAACTAGGATGCGAAAGCCTTAGTAAGAACCCTAAGGATAAGTCTAAGCATAGAACAAAATCTTAGTGTTTTAGAAATGTCCATGAATAACCTAGTATAATACCTTATGTGTGAAATCTTATTCTTGATTATGTGGTTTTCCTATTATAATTAGTGTTTCTCACACTATTCTTCTTGGTTTTAGTCAATGGATGGAACCCGAAGGAACCGTGTTAATGCGGAATGCGACGGGCAATGAAATGATTGTCCCCCTGAGCAACCAAACGTTATGGGAGCTGGAATAAAAAATCTTGTAGCCATGATCACACAACTTTCTCAAGCTATGAATCATGCATGACTTCCAAATGAGCAAAGGAAGGAGCAACATTCTGTTGAATCCTTTATGAGACAATATCCACCTTCTTTCAGTGGGTCTACTGATCCATTAGTTGCTGAACAATGGATTAATACTACTGAAAAGATATTTTCAGTTCTTCAATGTTCTGAGCATGGTAAAGTCATCTTAGCAGTGTATAGTTTGGAAGGTGATGCTGATCAATTGTGGAATCTTATTAAGAATACGAGGCAAAGGGATGAAATTGAGTCCATGGAATGGGACGAGTTCAAGAACTTATTTTTCAATAAGTACTTCCCTCGTATTCTCTGAAAAAAGATGGAGAAAGAGTTTCTTGAACTGAAGAAAAAGGATGATGAATCTGTTGGTACCTATGAAGCAAATTTTAGAGGACTTTCAAGGTACGCTTCTGGTATTATTATCCAACCTGAGAGTAAGATCGATCGATTCTTTAGTGGATTAAAACCAAGTCTTCGAAGGGCCTTATCCATAAGGGACTTCAATATCTATGAGGAAATCGTTTGATGTGCTCTCAAAGAAGAGATGGAGATTGGAGTAACCCATCAGTCATATGGGTTTGATAAGAAGAAGAAAATGGAATTCAAAGGAAAATCTAAAGAGCACACTGAAAAAGAAGATGAGCTTTCCCTTATGCTCAAAGTGTGGAAAGAAACATGGAGGGAGTTGTCTTAAAGGGACAAGTAAATGTTTCAAATGTGGAAAGGAAGGTCATCGGGCATTTGAATGCCACGATGATGGGAAGAAGATGTCTAATGATGCAAACAAAGGAAGGGATACACATAATGAACCTACTACACTTCATTGTTTCAAGAGCAAGGAGATGAGACATTATGACAATAAATGCCTTAATCCAAGGGGTGATGATGATGGTCGACATCAACAAACTCTTAAGGCTAAAGACAAAGGAAAGTCACATGTAATTTCTATCAGTGATGTGGAGTACGATAACGATGTGGTGAAAGGAACACTTACCATCTACTCTAAAGTAGCAAATGTTTTATTTGATTCTGGATCCACCCACTCTTTTATTTCTGAAGAATTTTCTAAGGGTATCACTGTATTACCTCAACAAGTAGATGTTGAGTTAGGTGTGACAACACCTAATGGCACAACAGTCTCATCAAAAGTTTATAATTCTTCTCCGATTGAAGTTTGTGGGAAAGTGCTTCCTTCAAATCTTCTGATCCTTCCTATAGTGGAATTGGATGTGATTCTTGGTATGGATTGGATTTCTTTATATGGAGCTCATATCAATTTCCAAAGAAGTGAAGTCACATTTCATATTCCAGATCAATATATGATCGTCTATCAATGCAAGGATGAACATAACCTTTGAGTGGAAATTCCTTATACCTTATGGGTCTTGATTCCACTAAATGAAGGTTATTTATCTCAAATGGTTGGTGAGAAACTCACGATTAAGAATATGCCCATTGTACGGGAGTTTGATGATGTCTTTCCGGAGGAATTACCGGGTCTTCCAGCAAATCGCGACGTTGAGTTTTCAATAGAACTCATACCAGGTGCGTTACCTATTTCAAATACACCTTATAGAATGGCCCCAATTGAGTTGAAGTAATTGAAGAAACAACTCCAAGAGAATATTGATAAGGGATTCATACGCCCTAGTGCGTCACCTTGGGGAGCACCTGTTCTATTTGTTAAGAAGAAAGATTGATCAGTGAGACTCTGCATTGATTATCGAGAACTTAACAAGATCACTATCAAGAACAAATATCCTCTCCCAAACATTGATGACCTATTTGACCAACTACGCGGAGCTCAATACTTTTCCAAGATTGATCTTCGTTCAGGGTATCATCAATTAAGGGTCAAAAGGGAGGATATACCAAAGACGGCTTTCCGTACAAGGTATGGTCACTATGAATTTATAGTGATTCCATTTGGTCTTACTAATTCCCCTACTATCTTCATGGATCTAATTAATAGAGTCTTTAGATACTATCTTGATCAGTTTGTGGTAGTCTTTATAGAAGATATTCTTGTCTATTCAAAGAGCAAGGAAGAACATGAAGATCACTTGAGAATTATATTGAAGACCCTGAGAAAGGAGAATCTTTATGCCAAATTTACCAAGTGTGAATTTTGGCTTCAAAAAGTTGCATTTTTGGGTCACATAATCTCAAAAGAGGGGATATCTGTGGATCCAGCAAAAATAGAGGTTATCTAAAGATGGTTGAGACCAACAACAGTAACCGAGATCCGAAGTTTTCTTGGTTTGGCTGGTTATTATCAACGTTTTGTGAATGATTTTTCACGATTATCTTATCCACTCACCAAGTTGACTCGGAAAGGAGTTAAGTTTGTTTGGACAGAAAAATGTGAAGAGAATTTCAAGGAGTTGAAAAGAAGGTTATCCAGTGAACCTGTGCTCACACTACCTTGTAGTGGAGAAAGGTTTGTGATATATAGTGATGCATCCAAGAAGGGAATGGGGTGTGTTCTTATGAAAAATGATATGGTGATAGCTTATGCTTCACGACAGTAGAAAATACATGAGAAAAATTACCCAACACATGATTTGGAGTTAGCTGCGGTAATCATTGCATTAATGGTTTGGAGGGATTATCTTTATGGAGAAAGGTGTGACATTTATACTGATCATAAAAGTTTAAAGTATATTTTCACACAAAAGGAGCTGAATATGCGTCAAAGAAGATGGTTGGAGCTGATTAAGGTTTATGACTGCTCAATCCATTACCACCATGGGAATGCAAGCAAGGTGGCAGATGCATTAAGTCGACAAGACCATGCTAGTTTATCCATGATGAGGATCACAAAAGATCCAATATTTATGGATTTACAAAGGATGGATCTTGGAATTATAATGGAAGGGGGAAAATCTTATCTTTATCAAATGAATGTTCAACCATCTATACATATGAAGATTAAAGAGGCACATAAAGAAGATGTAGAGTTACAAAAGAAGGTGAGAAATGTTCCTGAATTCAACCTTGATTGTTATGGGATAATAAAGTTCAGGAATCAGGTTTGTGTTCCTCCCATCTTGGAATTAAAGAAGGAGCTGCTGGATGAGGCTCGTAGTTCTTCATTCTCTATTCATACTGGAAGCACGAAGATGTATAGGGACCTGAAAGAGTACTTCTGGTGGGATGGCATGAAAAGAGATGTTGCTGAATATGTCTCTCGATGCTTGGTTTGTCAGAAAGTTAAAGGTGAGAGACATAAGTCTAAGGGGATGTTACAACCATTACCCATACCCGAATGGAAATGGGAAAAAATCAGTATGGACTTTGTCACAGGACTTCCTAAAACATCCAAAGGCAATAATTCTATCTGGGTCATAGTTGATCGTCTTACCAAGTCTGCATATTTCATTGCTATTAGAGAGGATTTCTCTCTGGATCAGCTTGCCAGGATATATGTAAAGGAAGTGGAAAGATTTCATGGAGTACCACTTTCTATTATATCTGATCGGGATCCAAGATTTACCTCGAAGTTCTGGCGAAGTCTTCAGCATACTCTGGATACAGAGTTGAGTTTCAGCACTGCTTATCATCCTCAGAAAGAGGGTCATTCTGATAGAACAATTCAAACTCTAGAAGATATTTTGAGATCTTGCTCTATGGATTTCAAAGGTGGTGGGGATCAACACCTACCTTTGGTGGAATTTTCTTATAATAATAGCTTTCACTCTAGTATTCAGATGGCTCCTTATGATACTCTCTATGGAAAGAAATGCAAGACTCCAACTTGCCGGGATGAAGTTGGGGAAAGAAAGCTATTAGGACCCGATCTCTTTGATGAAATGGAAGAAAAGGTCAGATCTATTCAACAACACATAAGAGCAGCTCAGAGTAGACAAAAAAGTTATGCCGACAACCGAAGAAAAGACCTAGAGTTTGAAGTGGGTGATAAAGTGTTCTTACGAATATCTCCCTGGAAGAGGGTCATGAGATTTGGAAAGAAGGGGAAGTTGAGCCCTAGATATATTGGTCCTTTCGAAATACTGGATCGTGTTGGGAAGGTAGCTTACCGATTGGCGCTTCCACCGAATCTCTCTCAATTTCACGATGTGTTCCAGGTATCTCTCCTGAAAAGTAAATACGTGATCCTTCACATGTACTTAGCTCAGAAGTTGTACCGCTGGAGCAAGATCTTTCTTATGAAGAACAGCCGATTGAGAATCTGGATCATAGCGAAAAAGTCCTACGAAGCAAGACCACTCGATTGGTGAAAGTTTTATGGAGGAACCACCAATTAGAAGAAGCTACATATGAGCTTGAGGATATGATGAGGGAGAGGTATCCTCATCTATTTGTTACAAAGTGACGAATTTCGAGGGAGAAATTCATTTTAAGGGGGGTAGAATGTAACACCCGAGACATTAATGTTATATAAATCATCAAAGGAATCTTTTTCTACACACAACACTTGCTTGGCTTGCTTTACACGAAATCACGACCTTCCTCGATAGCTTGCGTCGTACGCAATACCGAGTTTCACTAAACAATGATATGCTATTAAAATATTACTAAACCCAGCCATTATGAATAGTAATAACCACTTTTTGAAATTTTACAAATTTTATTTTTCAAAATGGACATCATTTTTGGATTCGGAATATCGAAATTAGCCTAGGGTGAAATTTTGGTATTTTTCTAAAAACTTTCAATTTTTGATGAATAGTGAAACCACTAAGTGGTAGTTAAAAAACTGAATTTTTCATAAAACATAATTTTACCGCTTCTGTGAGTGGAATTTCGAAAATCCAAGAGACACAGTTGATGTCAGTAAGTAAAATGTGGATCAATGAGATTAAAATAATTTTTTGGTGAATAGTAACTTTTTACTTTTTTACCACGGTAAAAAGTAAATAGGGTAATTAAGGGAAAAATGATATTACTATTATCATAAAACTTGTCCTAATTCTATTGGATAAGTGTAATTCGACCAAAAACAAACTTAGGAATACAATATGACCATTTAGGTCCACGTGGATTGGATTAGGACATTTATTATTAATTTATTTAAAGAAGGGTTAAAATAGTTAAAATCAAAGTTTAATAAGTAAATATTTTTAATATAAGGTTATACATAAGATAAATTCGACTATAAATATTCATTAGAAATCTAGAAATATTTTCTACATAATGATATTTTATATGTAATTTTTAGAGATTATATAATTTAATTGTTTTATGACATAATGATGATGCAGTAATTATCTTATTAATGAAATATTGGCATAATTGATGTTATAAACACCAAAATAAATGTAATTTGAGACTTTTTATGAATTAAACTAATTTTATAGATTAATATGACATGTTAGTATTGATTTAATTAACTTTGTTCGAACTAATCGTTCTGTTATTATTTTCACAAAAATCAATTACTAAATAGTGTCAAAATTGACATAAACTAGTTTTTAAAACAAATATTATATTAGTAATTGTTATTTTATTCCTAAAAATCTAAGGATCGGCAAAATGACTTAGATAAGGTTATATATATTAATAATAAACAACTTGGGGTTCGTTTGGCTGCTTATAGTAAATTTATTAACCTTATAGTATAAGAACACAAGAAGACACGATAAAATTAAAATTATTTAACTTAATGTTAAATCTAAATGATAAGGTTAAAATAGGACCCTAAAATTGTCTAAATTCTATTGGATGAGATGAGTTAGACCAATACCTACCTTATCTTCGAAATATATCAATTTGGAGGTATTTAAAACTGAATTTGACTTTATAATAAAATAATAGTTTTAGTTATTCCAAAGGTGCCCCTCTCCTCCCTTATAAAAGGACACCTCCTCCCCCTCTTTCTCACAGCACATTGATACTTCAAGCTCGGTCATCCCCGGCCAATTCCTCTTATCCACTTCCCTAGAGACATCCTAGAGGTCCTGGTCTTCTTCAAAGACAAATATTAGTGCCCTAAAAGAAGGTCTCAAAGAAGCACTTCAAAGAAGAGGTAATGTCTGTTACCGATTCTTTCATCTTTATTTCTTCTTCCACTTATTCTTCTTTAGTTGTTGTATTATGAAGTAATAACATCAGTATCACTCATATACTTATATGTTATTATAAGTATGAAACAACCCTATTTCACCATCTATCCATCCTACGGAAAAAGAAATCACCGCGCGTGCGTACGTACAGAATACCGTCTCCACGCCGTGGTGAAATCTATTTTCCACCACCACCTTACTTGGATGAATATAATGGTGTAAATAATAACTATATATGATTAATTTAAAGTGATATTGATACTGAAATAGTATACATACACTCCAATACAGTCCCACGATCATGAGAACGATATCATCGCTCGTGCGTACGTATGGACTACCGTCTCCACGACGCGATGAGATTCATTGTCCACTTTAACCATTCAGGAATGATTATAAATTATATATAATAAGTAATCATGAAATATATTACATAATAATTATACTGGATTTATGTGTATATATATGCATGCCATCTACTTAATTCCATTCAACTCAATAAGGAAACGAAAACAGCATTCATGCGTACGTACGACCTACCGTCTCCATGAATGGTGTATTTCTTTCCATTTACTGATTTATTATATATATGTATATTCTGAATATATATTATATATAAATCATGTTTTATATTCTAGAATTAAGTAATCATGATCTATGTAATCATATGAATAATTACAAGTCAAAACACGGACGACAAATGAAACAATTTTACCCAAAACACTCTTTATGATGGAATTTACAAAAGAACGGGTAATATAAAGTCATAAGTGAACCATATATGATATCATAACAATGATTATGATTCTGGAATAATTCAATGACATTATTTAAATCATTATATAGGAGGTTAGGACACATACAAAGCATATCATACCTAAGGTAAGGGAAATATCACAATCTCATTTTTATCCAAGAATGTTTATACTTTGGTATTTACTGGGGTGTATTTTATCATCCACGTCCATGTTCCCTCAATATGTAATATTGTTTACATCCACCTACAATTGTTTAAATCCAATTTTACCCTTCGGTGAGTTTTTAGTAAAGGATATGAAAGGAATATTTTGTCATTTTTCGTACGAGGTACTTTTTGACTTTTCCGACAAAAGTATGAGAAGAATGTTCTCTTTTAACATATACGACATGAATGGATTTTTAAAAAATTATTTCCATGAATGTTACCTCACAAGTTTTCAAGATTATTTTTAATCAACTTCTTTTATTTTATAATTGTATGACATGTTATGAAAGGAAAACTATTTTTTAAGTAAAAATGATATTTTCCTCAAGAATGGAGTTCAAGAGTTTTATCAAAATTATTTTCCATATAAGATAATAAAGCATTGTGTCTCTATACCTATTATTACATTGATTTTATTATGTTGTGATGGAAATATTTTTATTAATTCCTTTATCTTATATGAATTGTTTTATGATTTCATGATGTTTAAGATTCCCATTTTTATTACATGGGTTATGCAATGATGTATGATTTATGATTTTGTGGAACACATAAGAATGATATCATTATGAGATGGGTGGGACCTATATCTCCCTCCAATGCATTGGGTAATGATTTTATATCTCATGAGATAGACATGGCTGGAATGGAAGGTTAAACCGGTTTAGTGAAACAGGACTGAAACGAGGAATGAACTCGGTTCAGAAATGGACTTTGTCCACTAAGGTAGTCTTGGAAATGAGTCTTGACTAATAAGAAATGATTCTCTATGATTATGTGTGTATGCCACAAATCTTCATGTTTTATGTTATGATTATTGTGATTACATTTCACTACTATGATTTATCCCATGTTATTAAATTATGATCTCTTTTGCAGGTTAAGATTTCCAATAGTTATGTTCTTATGTATATGATGTGATTGATATTTCTTTTGTTTACCCTTACAAAGAATTTGAGCACACCCTTTTGTATGTTTTATTTCCCCAGGTCAGGAAGAAGGTTATTAAGTAGAATATTCCAAAAAGGGACTCTATATATGATGAAATAAATGGGAGGCAATGTAGATGCTTTATGAACCAGTTGTTTATGTTTCCCAGTTTCTAAAGACACTATACCTATACGGTCCTTTCGTGGTTTTGTTATATGTTGTAATAAGTATGCTTCAATTCTGAATTAATAAAAATGTATGTAAATTATGGGTCGTTATAAAATAGGTTTTATAATGGTTTGGTTCACTATATTATCCTTTTCATTCATATTTAACTCTTAGTTAAATAGTTTGACATTTACCATGTCTCTTTGTATTTTTATGTTATATGGTTAATAAACATACTATATACATTCAATATAACCCCAAGTGGTTCATTAATTGTACACCTATAATTATATAAGTTTTTTGGACAAACCTTAGATTTTTAAGAATAGAATAATAATTAATAATATAATATTTGTTTTAAAAACTCTATTAAGTAAATTTTGACACAATTTGGTATTATGTTTCTTCTAAATTCCTAACAGCATTATTACTTGAAAAAATATTCACTTAATAAATCCTAACATGTCAATGTAACCTATAAAATTAGTTTATGGCATCAAAATTTTCAAATAATATTTATTTTACCATCTATAATACCATTTATTTGATTCTTTTATTAATAAGGAAAATACTGCATCATCATTGGGTCATAAATAAATATATATTTTTTATGTCTAAAAATTATAAATAAAACATACTGATGTATTATATATTCTTATCTGTCTAATTACTATTTATAGTCAAATATATCAATTATATAACCTCATATAATTTTTTTTACTAAAAGATATTTGATTTTGTTATTTTTGTCTCTACCTTAAATTATTTAATATATACTGTTATTATCACCTCCACGTGGCTCCATGGGGTCCCAAAATCGTCCCAAGGAAGACCATGGTCGTCCATGTATTAGAAAATAGGGTTAGGACATGTTTTAGTGTAATTTAATATTATATTTAACCTTATTTATAGGATTTACCCCTTTAACCACGATAAATAAAATATTTACTGAAGTAAATATTCCTAATGTCCAAAAATAAAAGTAAACTATTTACACAATTTGGACCTCATGATACCAAACATGGAACCCATTTTTTTAAATTCAAAACATAGAAGTGGCAGAAATTAATTTAATATTAATTCATGTTGTCCAAACAAATAAGTTTGTTTTTTAAAAATAATAACTATAAAAAGATTTGCACTTGTTTATGTCTAGTTTAAATGTGAAATTATGTCCAATGACCAAAATTGGATTAGATGTTAAAAATATATTCTAATTATACTTAGAAATAACTAAATTGTATAACTGATCACTATAAATTATTTTGATTAAAAAAGTTTTTTTAATTAAAATTTAGTATTTTTCACTATTCATCAAAAACTGAATGTTTTCAAAAAAATACCGAAAATTCACGCTAAACTAATTTCGATATTCCAAACCCAAAAATGAGTTCCATTTTGAAATATAAAATTGATAAAATTGCAAAAAGGTGGTATTACTATTCATAACGGCTAGTTTGATTGGAGGCGATGTGTTAAAATCTCGATGTTGCGTACAACACAAGTTATTACATTATTCAAAGGGAAATGTACCATGGAAGCTTGCAGTATTACATTATCCCCACTTTCAAATAATTTTGTCCTCAAAATTTCTATAATATTACTGCATAAAAAAACTCGGGTAGTTCTTCATCATAAGATCCTCAGGTTCCCACATTGCCTCTTTTATCTTATGGGTTCTCCATAGAACATTTACCAGACGAGTCATTCGGTTTCTCATCACTTGTTCTCTTATATCAAGAACCTTGACAAGATCTTCACAATAAGACAGATTGGGTTCCAGCTCTCATTCCTCATAGGTGAGTACATGCGTTGGGTTAGACATGTATTTTCTCAACAGTGATACATGGAACACATCGCGAGAGACTTGGTGGCATTGGAAACCGGTAAGCTACAACCCAAATTATTTCTAGAATTTCGAAAGGTCTAATGTACCTAGGACATAATTTTCCCATTTTACCAAAACTTATAACACCCTTCCATGGAGATAACTTCAAGAAAACATTGTCTCCAACCTGAAATTCCAAATCCTTCCTTCAGTTATCGGCATATCTCTTCTGCCTACTTTGAGATGCTTTGATGTGGGTTTGCATTACTTCACCTTTTCCATCATTTCCTCCACAAGTTATGGGCCTACGAGTTCTCTTTCACCAACATCATCCCAACAGGTTGGTGTGAGGAATCTCTTTCCGTATAACGCTTCATATAGTGTCATCTAAATACTTGAATGGAAGCTATTGTTATAGGAAAATTATACCAGAGGTAAATATTGATCCCTCATACCTTGAAAGTCAAGTAAGCATGATCTCAACATGTCTTCTAAGGTTTGAATAGTCCGTTATGATTGTCCATCAGTTTGGGGGTGGTAAGCGGTGCTCAAATAAAGTTCAGTATCCAGGGCTTTCAAAAGACTTTTCCAGAATCATGATGTAAAATGTGGATCACGATAAGAAACAATCGATAGGGATACTCCATGAAGTCTCAACACATCATTATTATATAGTCTTTCTAGACATTGAAGTGGTAAATCTTCTCTTATAGCATGAAAATGTGCTGACTTGGAAAGACGATCAACAACAACCCATATTTCATCGTTCATTCTAGGAGTATTTGGTAGTACCATGACAAATTCCATCGTAATATTATCCCATTTCCACTCAGGTATGGGAAGAAGTTGTATAAATCCCCCAGGTTGTTGGCTTATATATTTCACTTGTTGAAAAACTATACATCTTGACACAAAATCAGCAATCTCCCTCTTCATGTTGTCCCAAAAAAAATGTTCCTTCAAATGCCTATACATCTTGGTGCTACCATGGTGTATAAAGAAGTTGGAACTATGAGAATTGTCCTAAAATTCACTATTTAAATCAGGTATATCGGGAACACAAAGTCTCTTCCGAAATTTCAAAATTCCATGTTCATACACAAAGTCACTCAATCTCCCATCATTCATAGCTTTAATCATCTTTTGAAACTCCTAATCATCAGCTTGAAAACTTTTTATCCTTTAAAATAAAGATGGTTTGTCAACCATTTGAAAAAGTATTGATGATCCACCTTTCATGGTTATTCCCATATCCATCTTTACTAGATCAATGAAAATAGGATCCCTTTCAACTCTCATCTTGTTCAAAACTCCATGATCTTTTCTGCTCAAAGAATCTATCACCTTATTTTCCTTCTCTGAGCGGTAGTGTATCACGTAATCATAATACTTCAGTAGTTCAAGCCTTTGTCTTTGCCTCATGTTGAGTTCTTTCTATATGAAAATATACTTCAAACTCTTCTGATCGGTATATACATCACATTTTTCACCATAGAGATAATGTATCCATATCATCAAAGAAATGATTATTGCTGCTAACTCAAGATCATGAGTTGGATAGTTTTGCTCATGAATTTTTAGCTGTCGTGATGCATAGGCAATAACCCTATCATTCGGCATAAGGACACGGCCAAGTCCTTTCTTTGATGCATCACTATAAATAACAAATCCATCATTCCCCAATGGTAGAGTCAATATAAGATCATTGAATAATATTATCTTCAGTTATTCAAAAAATTATTCACACCCTTTTTTCCAAACAAATTTAACCCCATTACGTGTGATCATGGTTAACAGGTTACCAATCGAGAAAAATTCTGGACGAAAAGCCGATCATAACTAGCTAAACCAATAAAACGGTGTGCCTTAGTTATACTCATCGGTGCTGAGCATTCATGGATTTCTTTTTTCTTAGAAGGATAAAAAAATATTCCATCCTTAGAGACAATATGGCCAAGAAAAGAAATCTCATGAAGCCAGAATTCACACATTCTAAACTTCCCATGTAATTCATGTCTTCTAAGAGTCTTTAGAATAATGTGCAAGTGATTTTCACGATCTTTGTAGTTTTTAGAGTATATCACGATATCATTAATAAATAACACTAAAAATTCATCAAGATATTCCTTGAAAACAATATTCAGTAGATCCATGAAGATAGACGGTGCATTAGTCAATCCAAAATGCATTATTGTAAACTTGTAATGCCCGTACCTGGTTAGAAATGCTATTTTCGGAATGTCTTCCTTCTTCACACACAGCTGATGATATCCATATCGAAGGACAATCGTTGAAAATTATTGAGTTCCAAGAAGTTTCTCGAATAAATCATCAATGTGAGGTAGGAGATACTTGTTCTTTATTATTATAGCATTGATCTCCCTTTAGTCAATGCACAACCTCATAGATCTATCTTTCTTATTAAAAAATGCACATGACATCTCCATGGAGAAACAATAGGGAGAATAAATCCAATATTACTCAATTCCTGTAGTCTTTTCTTTAGTTCTACTAATTCCAAAGTATCCATTCTATAAGGGGTCTTAAATACGGGCCTTGAACCAGGAATTAAATCAATGGAAAAGTCAATTTATCATTCTGGAGGATGTCCAGGTAAATCCTCTAGAAATACATCAACATACTCTAGAAAAATAGGTACATATTCTATTTGAACATTATTTTCCTCACCCGTAGTTAATTGATTCTATTCCTCCCCAGTAATTGAATTTATTTGAGCTACTGTGGGTGGATCTAAATAAGAATTATGTGGTGATGATTTTTCTCTAAAGATAATGCGTTCTTTATCATCGTCATGAAAAATAGTAACCTCCTTTTTTTATAATTAATTTTTGCATCATGGTCTGAAATCCAATCCATACCGATGATTATATCAAATTCAATCATGGGTATGACGATGAGATCAGTAGATAAAGAACATTTATATTCCCTAATGGGAACTGATTCATAAAACATTATAGCAATGATACTTCCCTTGGGAGTTTTTACTGAAAACTTCCTTGTTAAATTAAATTTGAAATATCTAATTTTCTTAGAAAACTAGGAAGATATGAAACAATGCGATGATCCACAATCAAATAAAGTATTGCCTATACTTGAGGATACCATTAAATTACCTTCCACCACATCTTTCGGGGCTTCAACCTCAACAGTAGTGATCGCATAATCTTGGCCTTGATCACTTGGCCTTTTCTGAGGTATGTTTCTTGGACGCTTAGGACATTCATCTTCATAATGTACCATCTCCCTCCAATTGTACCATTGAACATTGGTAGCGTCTTTCTTTCCATTATAATCACCAACAAGATGAACTTTCGGTCCACATTTGTAGCATACTTCTATTACTTTTTGATTGGCACCAGGTTGCTTCCATCCACAATTATCACAGGGTGGAAATTCAATTCTTCCCTTCTTCCATGGTTCCTTATTTTCTTTCCCATAGTGTTTAGAAGTTGTCTTATTCTCTTGATTTTCTTTAATGTCATATGACATAGAGAATTCCTTTTCTTTCTTGATAGCACACTAGACAATATCTTCGTATAAAGATAATGATTGTGATACTAATGATTGATAGAGAAATGGTTCTAACCAGTAAAATAAACGGTCAATATTACTTCTTCATTTATGTATATAATATGTATCATGCCTCACTAACCTTGTAAAGTTAGCTTCATACTTTGTGACATTCTCATCCCCCTTTTTCCTCAGACTCAGAAATTGTCTTTCCGTATCTGCTCGATGGTCATGAGGAAAGTATTTTTATAAGAAAAGTTCATTAAACATCCTCCATTCCATATTAGAAACTTCATCATGTTCCTTTATTTTTTGAATCAATGAACACCATTGCTTAGTATCTCCAGTGAGGCGGTAAAATGCCATGAAAACGTTTTCCCTTTCACTACTCCCTATGGTGTGGAATATTTTTTCTAAGGAAATTATCCATTGCTCATATAATAATGGATTTGTACCCCTATTGAATGTTGGTGGGTTTTGCCTCATGAAGCGGTGTAACATTGATCCTCCGCATTGTGGATTAGGGTGATCCATACGGGAAAAGTTATTATTCAGAACCTGTGTGAGTTGTCTCAGTATGGGGATAAGTTTATCAGCACCAGTTTTATCACCAGCTCCGCTATAATTTTCTTGAGCAGGAGGGAAATCCATACCTGGAGTGCGTGCATTGATAAGTTTTACATTCCTTCCACTAGGTGTCATTTCTAAACAATGGAATACACTATATTAGTTTATAAACCACAATACATAAAACCAAATTTGTAAATCACTTAACATAAATTGAACAGATTATGGATATAATCCATAATCCTAAAAAAAATTTCTTTGAGAAAGTATATACTCAAAAACCATTTATAATGGTTTGTAATGAAAATGAGAATTATCTTATGCATATCCCCTAGGAGTGTTGTAACCAAGAGTGCAGTAAGGCCCGTTGTCGTGCACCAGTTCCCGTTCGAGTCTAGCTCAAAGTGGTGTTTTTGAGTTTTACCCCTAGGTACATCTGTGCCAGAGCCACCTATACCTGCTCATATTCGGATAGGTATTTATTTTTTGTAAAACTCAAAAAATATATACAATACCAAAATTCTATGAAGTTCTTCTATACAAATCCTCAATGTCTATCTTAGGGTAATGTGCTCTAATCTGAGTTTATCTAAATCTAGTTTCCAAGGTTTGTATTAAACCTCCTCAGATACCAACTGTAATGCCCCACCCCAGAAGCCGAGAGTCGGTGCATTATTACATAACATTATCATGATCACAATTAAATCATGTCTCAAAATACCGATCAGTTTAGTATTATTGGAAACAAGACTCATGCATAAGTTCAACATTACAACTTGAAAAGAAATACAACATGAATTTCTTCCATTTGAAACATTCAAGCCTCCTAGATTATTCCTGTATGTCACTGAAAACTAACTTCTTAATATCTTGGGAAAATGAAACATAATAAAGGGGTGAGCTCAAATTCTCAGTAAGGGTTTACAATACAATGGAAGATAACATAAATATTAAACACAGGGAATAATTGAAACCACATTCCTTTACCATTAATAAACATGAATAATTTAATGGAATAAATATGAGTAGAGAAAATAATGCCATAATAAAACATAATCATGGGTATTATACTAGTCAAATTACCACATGAACCATTAATATTATTTTTATAATGAGGGAATGTATAATGCGGGACATTCTGAACCATTTTTCCAATGCCTTGGCCAAGATGTCTAAAAATGAATAAGGCCTTGGCCTAAACCATATATCAAATTTGGAAAGGCCTCGACCAATTCCATGTACGTCTAGTTGTTTCAGGAGACCTATCGATACATCGAGGAGCTATAGCAGGCTCCACCCATCACTTACTAAGTCCAATACATTGCTCATATGAAAGGGTTGAAATATAACATAAACATTCGTATTAAAACTAGCATACAAAATGTCAATAATTTTACCATAAACCATGAATGGTATAAAAATAGCACATCCACAGTGAAACATATCACAAAACCTTCAATACAATATGGATTTTTTGTATGATAATAAATCAACTTAAAATAAATTTAAATCAATCAAAGGATGTTGACAAAGATGAAATCAAAACCTTTTTTAGAGAAATATCTATTTCTATTTAGAAATCACTTAAGAGTCAAATAATTATAAATAAAACATTTATTTTGAAAATATTCTTACATGCTTGTAAGGGAAGCTTCAAATATGTTATAATGGTGGAAAATAGCCGCACCCACCGTGTAAGTAAAAAAACATTCTTACCTTAATTTTGTTGAAAAGGTCATAAAGTACCTTGTTTGGAAAATGATGAAAAGATTCCTTTAAAAACATATAAGGTAAAATATGGGTATAAATTACTTTACCCTATTGTCTATTAAAAAATTATTTGAAATACATTTTTATGAAACATGGATGTGGATGATAAAGAGTCCCTAGTAGATACTTACGTAAAAATAACCTCGGATAACAAAGAGATTGTAGAATTAACCCTTAACATGTATTTTTCCTGGGTCAAGGTTAGGTTAAAATCCAGTATAATGGTGAAATAATCGTTATTAAAATATAAAATAATCATATACATTAATATGATATCATATATGATCTTTTATCATTGGTTTGTTAAGAATATCTTAATATTATCATCATTTCGGGAGTTAACTGATTCGTTTTCCTTTATATGATTTGTTATATAAGTAATTTTTGTTTTTGATAGGATGTATCTTATTCATATTCATAATGATATTATGTCATTAAATATTATTTTCAATCTTCTAATGAAAATTAATCTCGAATGGATACGATGGGGAACGAATCTCATCACGTTCATGGAGACGGTAATCCGTACGTACGCACGAGTGACAATATCATTCTTTTGATATTAAAATAATATATAAATGGATGGTATATCATATATTTAGAATCATTATCATGTTATATTTATTATTTACATAAATTACATGTCATTATTATACCATCCAAACAATAATGTTTTGAATAACAATTACACCACGACGTGGAGATGGTAATCCGTACGTTCACATGTATGGTGACATGTCATTAAAAGGATGAATAGAATAAAGAATATGGTAGTAATATATTTCTAATAACATCATAGTATATAGAATTTACTAGAGTTATTATTTTATAATGGAAAAAACAAAGAAATAGGATGTGGAAGAAGAAAAGAACTTGAAAGAGGTGATGATATATTTACCTCTTATTCGAGTTCTTCCTTTTGATTTGATCAAAAGGGATACATATGTTGGATTTCTGACTAAAGGATGGCATATAAGATTAAGATAGGACATTTGGGTGGGTATTCGTTTAGGGGTTGGCCGAGCCAAATGTATTTGAAGGTGTGAATTAGAGAGAAGGGGGGGTGCCCGTTTATAATAGGGGTGAGGGGCACCTTAGGAAAAGCTAGAAATATTATTTTATAATAAAATCTGTTTTGGTTTCTAATGGTTAGAAAATGGATTATTTTAAGTATATCATTGGTATGGGTCTAACACCACTCAAACAATAGGTTTTAGACAGGTTTGGGTCACTATATTAACCATATCTTTTATATTTAACTCTTGGTTAAATAGTTTGACATTTACCATGTCTCTCCGTATTTTTATATTATATGGTATATAAACCTACTATATACTTCCATGAAAACTAAAATTGGTCCATTAATGATTCAACAATCATTATATAAGTCTTTTTAGGAACATTAGATTTTTAGGTATAGAATATCAATTAATAATATAATATTTGTTTTAAAAACTCTTTTATGTCAATTTTGACACGATTTGGTATTTTGTTTTTGCTAAATTACTAATTCATTATTACTTCAATAAAAATTAATTTAATAAATTCTAAAATTTCGCATTAGCATATGAAATTCGTGGATGGCATCAAAACTTTCAAATTATATTTATTTTAATATCTATAACACCATTTTTTTGATACTTTCATTAATAAGGAAAATAATACATCATCATTGTATCATAAATTAATATATATATTTTATTACTAAAAATAATAAATAAACTATCCTGAGGTATGAAATATTTTTATATTTATAATGACTATTAATAGTAGAATAGATCAATTATATAACCTCATATAAAAATTGTTTTACTAAAAGATATTTTCTTTTGTTATTTTTGTCTCTACTTTTAATTATTTAATATATAATGTCATTATCACTTCCATGTGGCTCCATGGGGTCCCAAAATCGACCCAAGGATTCCCATGGTCGAAAATATATCATCCAATGGGGTTATGACTTGTGTTAGGGTAATTTAATTTTATTATAATATTATTTTTTAACTTTATTTATTGGATTTCCTCCTTTAACCACAGTAAAAAAATATTTACTAAGTAAATATTCCTAATGTCTAAAAATTAAAGATACATATTTTCACAATAGTGACCTCTTGATTACAAATATGTAATCCATTTTTCTAAATTCCAAACACCGAAGTGGCAGAAATTAATTTAAAATTAATTCCCATTGTCAAAACAAAAAGCGTGTTTTTAAGAAATAATAACTATCAAAAGATTAACACTTGATTATGTTCACATTAAATGTGAAATTATGTCCAATGAAGAAAATTGGATTAAATGATAAAAATATAATCTAATTATACTTAAAAATAACTCAATATTATAATTAATCACTATAAATTATTTTGATTAAAAAAGTTAGTTTTAATAAAAATTTAGTATTTTTCACTATTCATGAAAAACTGAATGTTTTCATAAAAATACAAAAAATTCACTCTAATATAATTTCAATATTCCAAACCCAAAAATGAAGTAATTTTTTAAATATAAAATTAATAAAATTTTAAAAAGTGGGTATTATTATTCATAACGGCTAGTTTGATTGGTCGCGATGTGTTAGAATCTCGACGTTGCGTACAACTCAAGTTATTACATTATTCAAATGGAAATGTACCACAGAAGCTTGGGGTGTTACATAGGAGGGGGAACCATAGTTAACCATTGGTTGGGATTCAACCTTAGAGACGTGCCCTATGTACCTTTTCTAGAGGATGTGGATCAAAAACCATATAGTTTACTTCTACATTTTATATACAAATGACATGACATGACTATTCGGTATAATGTCAGGTGATAATGATTCTTGAGTTGTGAAAGGAATGTCGGTGAGTGATGGTGTGGGGATTACAGCTGGAATCTATGCTTTGCAAGAGAAATACTCTTGGTTGGATGGAATAGCGCTTATAGATGGGAGCTACCAGAAGAGACCAAATGGATATTTGGGGGTAGTGGTGTGATCTTATCGGGATGTGGTGGCTTGTGGAAAATCATGATTGATGTGGATAAAGTGGATGTAGTGTTAGGATTGTTGGTTTTGGACTATATGGAGGATTCCCATGTATCCTAGTTGGTTGAGAACTTGATCCCACATACTTCGGAAATGGGCATTGGGGATTACACCTTATTTGGATTCCCATTGAAGTGGGTATGAATAGGTATTACACATGGAGGTGTCCCATTAAGCATGTGTCATTGGGGATTATTCATAGAATCTTACATTTGGATAATAGAAGCTGGGAATACTCTAAGAGGGATGGAAATGAGAGAGGAGGTTCGATTTCACTATCACTACAAACCCCTAAGACCAAGTGATTCATCATCTGTGTGGAAACAAGAGGTTGTAGTGGACATGAAAGTTGGGTCGCGAAATATGCATCGATGACAGATGGATTCGGGATAACACAATGAATCTACCCTTAGAGGATTCCATTCAAAATGAGAAGGATTTCATTTTGTGTGAGGAGGATCTCATTTTGTGTGAGGATGATCTCATTCCCTATGATTCATACATGGGGCATCCAATTGTTGTGTTACAAGGTGTGTGGGGATCATACATTGAGCATAAAATCCCACCGTTTCATATACATCATCCCATGGGATATAGAAAGTGGAATACCATGATGAGAATACATAGGTCACCCTTTGTGAATTTCATTGGGTATGACTACAATTTAACATCATGTGCTAAGGATGTTGGTTATATTCAATTTTACATCATGCATCATGGACATAGGGGTCTCCCTTCTAACCCTTTGGACATACATAGTCATAGGTCATACACGTCTTGGAGGGGAATTTCTTTAGCAATGAAAATTTGTATTGGTGTATAGGATTGGTCGATAATGAGGTCCACATTAGCTTTCCTATTATGAGAAGAAAGATTCATTTTCCTACCTATATTGAGAATAAAAATTTATGGAAACACGTGAACTAGGAGAATAAGGGACACATCACAAGAAACTAAGAAATTATTGCACGAATGTTTGGAGGGACACTCACAAGAGGTTCTCAGATGGTGTGTGGGTTTCACATAAGAGGAAATCCATGTAACATCATAGAAGGGTGAACACTAGATTGGAAACACGTGTTCAAGGGTCAGAGTTGGGTGCAAGATTGGGGTTTGCACACAAGGCCATGGGTGCGTACAAGAGGAAAAATTGTGAGTATCTGACTCCAGTAGAGAGAGGTTGGGTGAAGATTATAAAACCATGGATGTAGAGACCCGAATCTTGACGTACATGGACATTACATTACTTTTTCAGAATACTTATTACATAAAAAACACACACACACAAGGACCGTAATAGTTTAGTGTCTTTGGAAACTCGAAATATAATCTTCTAATGGTGGCGAAGGATCTTCAAAATCTCCCATAAAGATCTTCCTTTTTTACCTAAAACCTTTCTTTATATCCTGGTGAAAATAAAACATAAAAATGGTGAGCGCAAATGCTCAGTAAGAGTAAAAAAAAGAAATATCAATCACATCATTTTCATAAGAACATAAACTTTTGGAAATCTTAACCTGCAAAAGAGAGAGCATAATTTCATCACATGGGATAAATCATAGTAGTGAAATGAAATCCCAATAATCATAACTTAAAACATGAAACTTTGTGGCATACACACACATAATCATAGAGAATCATTTCTTGTTAGTCAAGACTCATTGCCAAGACTATCTTAGTGGACAAAGTCCCTTTCTGAACCGAGTCACCCTCGTTTCAGTCCTGTTTCACTGAACCGGTATAACCTACCATTCCAGCCATTTCTATCTCATGAGATATAAAATCTTTACCCAATGCATTGGAGGGAGATATAGGTACCACCCATCTCATAATTATACCATTCTTATGTGTGCCACAAAATCATAAATCATACATCATTTCAAAACCCATGTTATAAAAATGGGAATCTTAAACATCATAAAACAATTCATATAAAATAAAGGAATTCATAAAAATATAATTCCATCACAACATAATCAAATAAATGTAATAATAGGGTTAAAAACAGAACCCTTTATTATCTTAGATGGAAAATAATTTTGATAAAACACTTGAACTCCATTCATGAGGAAAATATCCTTTCTGCTTTAAAAACATTTTTCCTTTCTTAACATGTCATACAACTTTAAACTAAAAGAAGTTGATTAAAAATAAACCTGAAATTTTTTAAAGGAATATTCTTGGAAATTTTTTTTAAAAAATCCATTCATGACGTATAAGTTAAACAAAACATCATTCTCGTACTTTTGCCGGAAAAGTCAAAAAGTACCTCGTACGAAAACCGACACAAGATTCCTTTCATATCTTTTACTAAAAACTCACCGAAGGGTAAAATTGGATTTAAACAATTTTAGGTGGATGTAAATAATATTACATATTGAGGAAACATGGATTTGGATGATAAAATACACCCCAGTAAATTTCAAAGTATAATCAATCTCAGATAAAAATGAGATTGTGATATTTCCCTTACCTTAGGTCCGATTTGCGTCGTAAGTTTCCGAACCTCTTGTATAATGATTTAAATAATGTCATTAACTTATTAAAGAATCATATTCATTGTTATTATATCATATATGGTTAAATTATGACTTTATATTACCCGTTCTTTTGTAAATTCATGTTAAAGTAGCGTTTTGGGTAAAATCGTCTCATTTGTCGTTCGTGTTTTGACTTGTAATTATTCATATGATTACTTAGATCATGATTACATAATTCCAGAATATAAAACATGATTTATATATATATATATTAAGAATATACATATATATATATAAAATCAGTAAATGGAAAGAAATACACCGTTCATGGAGACGGTAGGCCGTACGTACGCATGAACGTTGTTTTCGTTTCCTTATTGAGTTGAACGGAATTAAGTAGATGACATACAAATATATACACATAAATACAGTATCATTATTATGTACTATATTTCATGATTACTTATTATATATACTTTATAATCATTCATGAATGGTTAAAGTGGAGAATGAATCTCATCGCGTCGTGGAGACGGTAGTCCGTACGTACACACGAGCGATGATATCGTTCTCAAGATCGTGGGACTGTATTGGAGTGTATGTATACTATTTCAGAATCAATATCACTTTAAAATAATAATATATAGTTATTAGTTACACCATTATACCCATCCAAGTAAGGTGGTGGTGGAAAATAGATTTCCCCACGGCGTGGAGATGGTATTCCGTACGTACGCACGCGCGAAGATTTCGTTTTCTGTAGGATGGATAGATGGTTAAATAGGATTGTTTCATACTTATAATAACATATCAGTATATGAGTGATACTTATGTTATTACTTCATAATGAAACATCCTAATAAGAATAAGTGGAAGAAGAAATAAAGGTGAAAGAATCGGTAATGGAAATTACCTCTTCTTTGAAGCGCCTCTTTGAGACCTCCACTGAGGGCTCTAAAATTGGTCTTTGAGGAAGACCAGAACCTATAGGATTTTTCTAGGGAAGTGGAGAAGATAATTTGGCAGGGTTTTTCAGAGCATGAAGGCTCAATGTTGTGTGAGGAAGAGAGGGAGGAGGTGCCCTTTTATAAGGGAGGAGAGGGGCACCTTTGGAATAACAAAACATATTGTTTTATTATAAAGTCAAGTTCGGTTTTAAATAGCTCCAAATTGATTTATTTCGAGGATAAGGTGGGGATGGGTCGAAATCCTCTCATCCAATAGAATTTATACAAGTTTAGGTTCCTATTTTAACCTTATCATTTAGATTTAACATTAAGTTAAATAATTTCACTTTTACTGTGTCTTCTTGTGTTCTTACACTATAAGGTTAATAAACTTACTATAAGAAGCCAAACGAACCCCAAGTTGTTTATTATTAATATATATAATCTAATATAAGTCATTTGGCCGATCATTAAATTTTTAGGAATAAAATAACAATAAATAATATAATATTTGTTTTAAAAACTATTTTATGTCAATTTTGACACTATTTGGTACATGATTTTTATGAAATTCATAACAGAATGATAAGTTCTAAAAAAGTTACTTAAATCAACAATAACATGTCATATTAACCTAGAAAATTAGTTTAAGTCATAAAACGTCTCAAATTACATTTATTTGGGCATTTATAACATCAATTATGTCAATATTTCATTAATAAGACAATTACTGCATCATCGTTGTGTCATAATAAATGATATTTGTTTAATCCCTAAAAATTCTAAATAAATTCCTATGATGTAGATAATTGTATTATCTTTCTGGATACTATTCACGTTCTATGTTTCATGAAGTTTATCACTAGATTAAAATTATTATACTTATAAGATTTAAGAAAGTGACATGTTGTCACATTCTTTGGTTTTAATAATAATTAAATTATTTTCATTGAACAAATTCCATAAAATGAATCTAATCCGACCCTTAGGTTATATGGGTCTACTTTTATCCATACAATAGGATTTTTCCAAGTGTTAGGGTAATTTTATAATCTTATATTTACCCATAATTACCCGATTTACCTTTAACTATAGTAAATAAAATTTTACCGTAGTTACTATTGACAATGCCCAAAAATAAAAAACAGCTTATTAACATAATTTGGACCCACTGATTCCAAATATGGAATCCATTTTTCCAAATTCAATACACAAAATATGCAGAAATTAAATTAAAATTAATCCCATTGTCGAACGAACACAGGTTTTTCTTTAAAACATTGTAAAAGATTGAATTGATTTAACCTACGAATTCAAGGTAAAATAAATGCTAATGACATACATTATATTAAATGGTAAAAATATATTCTATTTATACTTTAAAACCATTCAAGATTATAATTTAACCACATAAGATATTACGATGAAAAAAGTTGTTTTTAATTAAAATATAGCGTGTTTTTACTATTCATTAAAATATGAAAGTTATCGGAAAAATATCAAAACATTATCTAATGTAAATTTTTATATCCTGATTCAAAAGAAGAATTTTATTTTGTCAAATTGAACTTATAAACATGTTAAAAACTAGATTTAAAGTGGGTGCGCCATCAAAAGGCGGCAAAACTACATTTTTTTAAAAATACTTATTTTACCCGAAAAATTTATTTTGTTCTTATACTATGTTCTAGAAAATGTGTAAGATGAATAATAATGTTATAAAATTCAAAATATAGTAAACACTATTCATAACGTCTAGTTCATGAAAATATTATAATAATATATTATTGTTTATTAAAACCCGGTATTGCGTACAACACACGCTATCGTGGAAGGTCGCGATTGCGTGTAATGAAAGCCAAGTCAGGGTTGCATGTTGTGAAAGAATCCTTCGTTGTTTCGTATAACATAATCCAACCATATTTCATTTATACATTGAATATATATATATATATATATATACTCAATGTTGTGTAGAATAACTATTATCAAAATTGTGTGTAACACGGTCCAAGAATAGTGTTGCATATACTGCAAGCTAATACGGTGTTGCATATAGCGCAATGTAATCTTGGTGTAGAATACAAAACAAGACATTAATGAAATTAAAATAATATTTTTCATAAAATCTCGGGGTTTTACATTCTACCCCCCTTAAAATGAATTTCTCCCTCGAAATTCGTCGGGGTTATAAATGGTTTACTACTCGAAAGTTTGTTTTAATAGAAACCCACATCGTAAAAAGGAATACCAAAACATGGCTTTTAAAAACTAAAGTATGAAATGTAACGGTTACCCAAATTAACTCATCACGGGGTTTCCACGTAGAAGAACATAGGTGAAAATATGGATATGGAAGAAAAATCTAACCATCAAGTTCTGATGGAGAGTGGTAGAGGACATGGCTATGAAAAATCCAACAATCGCAAAGCCATAAATTTGTGATGATCTAAGGTACCATATGATTCATCAGATATAAGAGCACTATGAAAACATTCTTTGTTTTCAAAATCATTTCCCTAAAGTTGAAGAGTTTGAATTAGAATAAATACTTACTTTATTTTGGTACAATCTCACTGTTGTTCGTACTTTGAACAATTTCCACTTCATATCTTAAAGAAATGAAGTTGAATTTGTTATTCATGAAGTGTTAATTGATCATGTGATAGAATGATGGGTCATTCCATCTGTTTCAAACAAAAGGTTAGAAAAAGTTATAAGTACATATTATGGTTAGATTAATCGTATATGGTTCGAAAAATGAACTTATACTTCATATATCATACCGCTTAATAAAATAAAACTGGTTTCTACTAACCATGTACTTCCTGTAGGCGAGTGGTAGGCGATAAAGGCAGTCGCACTTCGGTTGTGGGTTCGATTCCCACAGCCTTGTCCGACGCGATTGGCTGTCACCCGTCCTGCAGGTTGTCGTTTTTCCAAAACTATATTACTATAACATCCCATCAATAATATCAAAAAAACAAACAATACTAACTTATGTCCAACATAATCCTTTCCAATCTTTATGCTTATCCATAATACTGCAGTCGACTGTCATAATATAGTGAAAACGATTACCAGAGATTTAATACCATCATTGATCCCCATATATCATAAGATATGTCTTGTTGGTCACATTCCAAACATTCAAATGCCTTAATCATGTATTCTCTTGAATACCCATTGAACCTTAGTGAAAACATGAATGCAGTTAAAAGTTAACACTTTCCACATACCAAAATCCTCAAAATTCTATATACTCAAACCATGATATCACTTAGTCCTTATATCAATCATGAGCTCATGAATACTGTCAAATATTTCATTTTCTCATTTTCCCTTCATTATGCGCATATCATCTTTTTTCCAAAAATACCTCAATCATTTTGAATACCACATTAGACCAATACATAAATATTCCAATACACCATAAAAGTACCTCAACAACATTATTCATGAATACCAATACATAAACACTTCAGTCCATCCACTTCAATGATTGTCCTGGAATAAGTCCTTCCTTGATTTAGAAGTAACTTTTTTAGGTCCGGGCATTGAGTTGGGTAATGCCCATGTTCTCCACAAATAAGACATTGAACTCCATAACAGTTTTTCACTCTATGTCCCTTTTCTCCACACAGATAACATATGTCCCTCAATTTGAGGTATTCCTCAAGGTTCTTCTTCCCTTCTTTAGAAATCTCAATCTTTCTTTCTTTATGCTCCTCAACATGCGAACATACATAAAAGTCTATCTTCCTCTTATTTGATGAATTAGGCATACCACTAAATTTCACCTTGTTAATCATATATCGCGATGACTGATTAGGCATAATCACAATATCTTTCTCTCTAGGCATTACACAATTTTGTTGCTCATAGTCACCAATTTGTCCATTGGATTCAATGCTAACCGAATTCTTTCTGGTTCCCTCCATTAACTAAAACACAAAAAGAATCTTGTGAGAGGCAAAAATCATGCTAGAGAAAACAACATAGTAAAGGGGGAGTACCCTCAATATCTAAAATCTTAGGTTAAATTCTAAGATCGTTACCGTAGTTCTAGGACTATATCCTATACGTATACTTATCCTTTGGGACATCCCTAGACAGACCTTAGAAATATCTATAGGGATCTCACTAACGTTTTCACATCCTAGTTTCCAAAGGTTGACTAAACCTTTCCTCTGATACCAACTGTAGAGACCCGAAGCTTGACGTACATGGACATTACATTACTTTTTCAGAATACTTATTACATAAAAAAACACACACACAAGGACCGTAATAGTTTAGTGTCTTTGGAAACTCGAAATATAATCTTCTAATCGTGGCGAAATATCTTCAACATCTCCCATAAAGATCTTCCTTTTTTTTACCTAAAACCTTTCTTTATATCCTGGGGAATATAAAACATAAAAAGGGTGAGCTCAAATTCTCAGTCAGAGTAAACAAAAGAAATATCAATCACATCATTTTCATAAGAACATAAAATTTTGGAAATCTTAACCTACAAAAGAGAGAGCATAATTTCATCACATGGGATAAATCATAGTAGTGAAATGAAATCCCAATAATCATAAATTAAAACATGAAACTTTGTGGCATACACACATAATCATAGTGAATCATTTCTTGTTAGTCAAGACTCATTGCCAAGACTATCTTAGTGGACAAAGTCCCTTTCTGAACCGAGTCACCCTCGTTTCAGTCATGTTTCACTGAACCGGTATAACCGACCATTCCAGCCATGTCTATATCATGAGATATAAAATCTTTACCCAATGCATTGGAGGGAGATATAGGTCCCACCCATCTCATAATGATACCATTCTTATGTGTGCCACAAAATCATAAATCATACATCATTTCATAACCCATGCAATTAAAATGGGAATCTTAAACATCATAAAACAATTCCTATAATATAAAGGAATTCATAAAAATATAATTCCATCACAACATAATCAAATCAATTTAATAATAGGGATAAAAACAGAACCCTTTATTATCTTAGATGGAAAATAATTTTGATAAAACAGTTGAACTCTATTCTTGAGGAAAATATCCTTTCTGCTTCAAAAACATTTTTCCTTTCCTAACATGTCATACAACGTTAAACTAAAAGAAGTTGATTAAAAATAAACTTGAAAATTTTTAAAGGAAGAATCTTGGAAAAAATGTTTTAAAAATCCATTCGTGTCGTATATGTTAAAAAAACATCATTCTCGTACTTTTGTCGGAAAAGTCCAAAAGTACCTCGTACGAAAAACGACACAAGATTCCTTTCATATCTTTTACTAAAAACTCACCGAAGGGTAAAATTGGATTTAAAAAATTTTAGGTGGATGTAAATAATATTACATATTGAGGAAACATGTATTTGGATGATAAAATACACCCCCGTAAATTTCAAAGTATAAACAATCTCGGATAATAATGAGATTGTGATATTTCCCTTACCTTAGGTCCGATTTGCTTCGTAAGTGTCCGAACCTCCTGTATAATGATTTAAATAATGTCATTGACTTATTACAGAATCATATTTATTGTTATTATATCATATATGGTTCACTTATGACTTTATATTACCCGTTCTTTTGTAAATTCATGTTAAAGTAGCGTTTTGGGTAAAATCATCTCATTTGTCGTTCGTGTTTTGACTTGTAATTATTCATATGATTACTTAGATCATGATTACTTAATTCCAGAATATAAAACTTGATATATATATATATATATATTCAGAATATACATATATATAATAAATCAATAAATGGAAAGAAATACACCGTTCATGGAGACGGTAGGCTGTACGTACGCATGAACGCTGTTTTCGTTTCCTTATTGAGTTGAACAGAATTAAGTAGATGACATACATATATATACACATAAATCCAGTATCATTATTATGTAATATATTTCATGATTAATTATTATATATACTTTATAATCATTCATGAATGGTTAAAGTGGAGAATGAATCTCATCGCGTCGTGGAGATGGTAGTCCGTACGTACGCACGAGCGATGATATCGTTCTCATGATTGTGGGACTGTGTTGGAGTGTATGTATACTATTTAAGAATAAATATCACTTTAAAATAATAATATATAGTTATTCTTTACACCATTATACCCATCCAAGTAGGGTGGTGGTGGAAAATAGATTTCACCACGGCGTGGAGACAGTATTCTGTAAGTACACACGCGCGGTGATTTCTTTTTCCATAGGATGGATAGATGGTGAAATAGGATTGTTTCATACATATAATAACATATAAGTATATGAGTGATACTGATGTTATTACTTCATAATGAAACAACCTAAGAAGAAGAAGTGGAAGAAGAAATAAAGGTGAAAGAATCGGTAACGGAAATTAGCTCTTCTTTGAAGCGCCTCTTTGAGACCTCCTCTTAGGGAACTAAAATTGGTCTGTGAGGAATACCAGAACCTCTAGGATGTTTCTAGGGAAGTGGAGAAGAGAATTTGGCAGGGTTTGGCCGATCTTGAAGGCTCAAAGTTGTGTGAGGAAGAGAGGGAGGAGGTGCCCTTTTATAAGGGAGGAGAGGGGCACCTTTGGAATAACAAAACATATTGTTTTATTATAAAGTCAAGTTCGGTTTTAAATAGCTCCAAATTGATTTATTTCGAGGATAAGGTGGGGATGGGTCGAAATCCTCTCATCCAATAGAATTTATACAAGTTTAGGTTCCTATTTTAACCTTATCATTTAGATTTAACATTAAGTTAAATAATTTCACTTTTACTGTGTCTTCTTGTGTTCTTACACTATAAGGTTAATAAACTTACTATAAGAAGCCAAACGAACCCCAAGTTGTTTATTATTAATATATATAATCTAATATAAGTCATTTGGCCGATCATTAAATTTTTAGGAATAAAATAACAATAAATAATATAATATTTGTTTTAAAAACTATTTTATGTCAATTTTGACACTATTTGGTACATGATTTTTATGAAATTCATAACAGAATGATAAGTTCTAAAAAAGTTACTTAAATCAACAATAACATGTCATATTAACCTAGAAAATTAGTTTAAGTCATAAAACGTCTCAAATTACATTTATTTGGGCATTTATAACATCAATTATGTCAATATTTCATTAATAAGACAATTACTGCATCATCGTTGTGTCATAATAAATGATATTTGTTTAATCCCTAAAAATTCTAAATAAATTCCTATGATGTAGATAATTGTATTATCTTTCTGGATACTATTCACGTTCTATGTTTCATGAAGTTTATCACTAGATTAAAATTATTATACTTATAAGATTTAAGAAAGTGACATGTTGTCACATTCTTTGGTTTTAATAATAATTAAATTATTTTCATTGAAAAAATTCCATAAAATGAATCTAATCCGACCCTTAGGTTATATGGGTCTACTTTTATCCATACAATAGGATTTTTCCAAGTGTTAGGGTAATTTTATAATCTTATATTTACCCATAATTACCCGATTTACCTTTAACTATAGTAAATAAAATTTTACCGTAGTTACTATTGACAATGCCCAAAAATAAAAAACAGCTTATTAACATAATTTGGACCCACTGATTCCAAATATGGAATCCATTTTTCCAAATTCAATACACAAAATATGCAGAAATTAAATTAAAATTAATCCCATTGTCGAACGAACACAGGTTTTTCTTTAAAACATTGTAAAAGATTGAATTGATTTAACCTACGAATTCAAGGTAAAATAAATGCTAATGACATACATTATATTAAATGGTAAAAATATATTCTATTTATACTTTAAAACCATTCAAGATTATAATTTAACCACATAAGATATTACGATGAAAAAAGTTGTTTTTAATTAAAATATAGCGTGTTTTTACTATTCATTAAAATATGAAAGTTATCGGAAAAATATCAAAACATTATCTAATGTAAATTTTTATATCCTGATTCAAAAGAAGAATTTTATTTTGTCAAATTGAACTTATAAACATGTTAAAAACTAGATTTAAAGTGGGTGCGCCATCAAAAGGCGGCAAAACTACATTTTTTTAAAAATACTTATTTTACCCGAAAAATTTATTTTGTTCTTATACTATGTTCTAGAAAATGTGTAAGATGAATAATAATGTTATAAAATTCAAAATATAGTAAACACTATTCAAACGGCTAGTTCATGAAAATATTATAATAATATATTATTGTTTATTAAAACCCGGTATTGCGTACAACACACGCTATCGTGGAAGGTCGCGATTGCGTGTAATGAAAGCCAAGTCAGGGTTGCGTGTTGTGAAAGAATCCTTCGTTGTTTCGTATAACATAATCCAACCATATTTCATTTATACATTGAATATATATATATATATATATACTCAATGTTGTGTAGAATAACTATTATCAAAATTGTGTGTAACACGGTCCAAGAATAGTGTTGCATATACTGCAAGCTAATACGGTGTTGCATATAGCGCAATGTAATCTTGGTGTAGAATACAAAACAAGACATTAATGAAATTAAAATAATATTTTTCATAAAATCTCGGGGTTTTACATTCTACCCCCCTTAAAATGAATTTCTCCCTCGAAATTCGTCGGGGTTATAAATGGTTTACTACTCGAAAGTTTGTTTTAATAGAAACCCACATCGTAAAAAGGAATACCAAAACATGGCTTTTAAAAACTAAAGTATGAAATGTAACGGTTACCCAAATTAACTCATCACGGGGTTTCCACGTAGAAGAACATAGGTGAAAATATGGATATGGAAGAAAAATCTAACCATCAAGTTCTGATGGAGAGTGGTAGAGGACATGGCTATGAAAAATCCAACAATCGCAAAGCCATAAATTTGTGATGATCTAAGGTACCATATGATTCATCAGATATAAGAGCACTATGAAAACATTCTTTGTTTTCAAAATCATTTCCCTAAAGTTGAAGAGTTTGAATTAGAATAAATACTTACTTTATTTTGGTACAATCTCACTGTTGTTCGTACTTTGAACAATTTCCACTTCATATCTTAAAGAAATGAAGTTGAATTTGTTATTCATGAAGTGTTAATTGATCATGTGATAGAATGATGGGTCATTCCATCTATTTCAAACAAAAGGTTAGAAAAAGTTATAAGTACATATTATGGTTAGATTAATCGTATATGGTTCGAAAAATGAACTTATACTTCATATATCATACCGCTTAATAAAATAAAACTGGTTTCTACTAACCATGTACTTCCTGTAGGCGAGTGGTAGGCGATAAAGGCAGTCGCACTTCGGTTGTGGGTTCGATTCCCACAGCCTTGTCCGACGCGATTGGCTGTCACCCGTCCTGCAGGTTGTCGTTTTTCCAAAACTATATTACTATAACATCCCATCAATAATATCAAAAAAACAAACAATACTAACTTATGTCCAACATAATCCTTTCCAATCTTTATGCTTATCCATAATACTGCAGTCGACTGTCATAATATAGTGAAAACGATTACCAGAGATTTAATACCATCATTGATCCCCATATATCATAAGATATGTCTTGTTGGTCACATTCCAAACATTCAAATGCCTTAATCATGTATTCTCTTGAATACCCATTGAACCTTAGTGAAAACATGAATGCAGTTAAAAGTTAACACTTTCCACATACCAAAATCCTCAAAATTCTATATACTCAAACCATGATATCACTTAGTCCTTATATCAATCATGAGCTCATGAATACTGTCAAATATTTCATTTTCTCATTTTCCCTTCATTATGCGCATATCATCTTTTTTCCAAAAATACCTCAATCATTTTGAATACCACATTAGACCAATACATAAATATTCCAATACACCATAAAAGTACCTCAACAACATTATTCATGAATACCAATACATAAACACTTCAGTCCATCCACTTCAATGATTGTCCTGGAATAAGTCCTTCCTTGATTTAGAAGTAACTTTTTTAGGTCCGGGCATTGAGTTGGGTAATGCCCATGTTCTCCACAAATAAGACATTGAACTCCATAACAGTTTTTCACTCTATGTCCCTTTTCTCCACACAGATAACATATGTCCCTCAATTTGAGGTATTCCTCAAGGTTCTTCTTCCCTTCTTTAGAAATCTCAATCTTTCTTTCTTTATGCTCCTCAACATGCGAACATACATAAAAGTCTATCTTCCTCTTATTTGATGAATTATGCATACCACTAAATTTCACCTTGTTAATCATATATCGCGATGACTGATTAGGCATAATCACAATATCTTTCTCTCTAGGCATTACACAATTTTGTTGCTCATAGTCACCAATTTGTCCATTGGATTCAATGCTAACCGAATTCTTTCTGGTTCCCTCCATTAACTAAAACACAAAAAGAATCTTGTGAGAGGCAAAAATCATGCTAGAGAAAACAACATAGTAAAGGGGGAGTACCCTCAATATCTAAAATCTTAGGTTAAATTCTAAGATCGTTACCGTAGTTCTAGGACTATATCCTATACGTATACTTATCCTTTGGGACATCCCTAGACAGACCTTAGAAATATCTATAGGGATCTCACTAACGTTTTCACATCCTAGTTTCCAAAGGTTGACTAAACCTTTCCTCTGATACCAACTGTAGAGACCCGAAGCATGACGTACATGGACATTACATTACTTTTTCAGAATACTTATTACATAAAAAAACACACACACAAGGACCGTAATAGTTTAGTGTCTTTGGAAACTCGAAATATAATCTTCTAATCGTGGCGAAATATCTTCAACATCTCCCATAAAGATCTTCCTTTTTTTACCTAAAACCTTTCTTTATATCCTGGGGAATATAAAACATAAAAAGGGTGAGCTCAAATTCTCAGTCAGAGTAAACAAAAGAAATATCAATCACATCATTTTCATAAGAACATAAAATTTTGGAAATCTTAACCTACAAAAGAGAGAGCATAATTTCATCACATGGGATAAATCATAGTAGTGAAATGAAATCCCAATAATCATAAATTAAAACATGAAACTTTGTGGCATACACACATAATCATAGTGAATCATTTCTTGTTAGTCAAGACTCATTGCCAAGACTATCTTAGTGGACAAAGTCCCTTTCTGAACCGAGTCACCCTCGTTTCAGTCATGTTTCACTGAACCGGTATAACCGACCATTCCAGCCATGTCTATATCATGAGATATAAAATCTTTACCCAATGCATTGGAGGGAGATATAGGTCCCACCCATCTCATAATGATACCATTCTTATGTGTGCCACAAAATCATAAATCATACATCATTTCATAACCCATGCAATTAAAATGGGAATCTTAAACATCATAAAACAATTCCTATAATATAAAGGAATTCATAAAAATATAATTCCATCACAACATAATCAAATCAATTTAATAATAGGGATAAAAACAGAACCCTTTATTATCTTAGATGGAAAATAATTTTGATAAAACAGTTGAACTCTATTCTTGAGGAAAATATCCTTTCTGCTTCAAAAACATTTTTCCTTTCCTAACATGTCATACAACGTTAAACTAAAAGAAGTTGATTAAAAATAAACTTGAAAATTTTTAAAGGAAGAATCTTGGAAAAAATGTTTTAAAAATCCATTCGTGTCGTATATGTTAAAAAAACATCATTCTCGTACTTTTGTCGGAAAAGTCCAAAAGTACCTCGTACGAAAAACGACACAAGATTCCTTTCATATCTTTTACTAAAAACTCACCGAAGGGTAAAATTGGATTTAAAAATTTTTAGGTGGATTTAAATAATATTACATATTGAGGAAACATGGATTTGGATGATAAAATACACCCCCGTAAATTTCAAAGTATAAACAATCTCGGATAAAAATGAGATTGTGATATTTCCCTTACCTTAGGTCCGATTTGCTTCGTAAGTGTCCGAACCTCCTGTATAATGATTTAAATAATGTCATTGACTTATTACAGAATCATATTTATTGTTATTATATCATATATGGTTCACTTATGACTTTATATTACCCGTTCTTTTGTAAATTCATGTTAAAGTAGCGTTTTGGGTAAAATCATCTCATTTGTCGTTCGTGTTTTGACTTGTAATTATTCATATGATTACTTAGATCATGATTACTTAATTCCAGAATATAAAACTTGATATATATATATATATATATTCAGAATATACATATATATAATAAATCAATAGATGGAAAGAAATACACCGTTCATGGAGACGGTAGGCTGTACGTACGCATGAACGCTGTTTTCGTTTCCTTATTGAGTTGAACAGAATTAAGTAGATGACATACATATATATACACATAAATCCAGTATCATTATTATGTAATATATTTCATGATTAATTATTATATATACTTTATAATCATTCATGAATGGTTAAAGTGGAGAATGAATCTCATCGCGTCGTGGAGATGGTAGTCCGTACGTACGCACGAGCGATGATATCGTTCTCATGATTGTGGGACTGTGTTGGAGTGTATGTATACTATTTAAGAATAAATATCACTTTAAAATAATAATATATAGTTATTCTTTACACCATTATACCCATCCAAGTAGGGTGGTGGTGGAAAATAGATTTCACCACGGCGTGGAGACAGTATTCTGTAAGTACACACGCGCGGTGATTTCTTTTTCCATAGGATGGATAGATGGTGAAATAGGATTGTTTCATACATATAATAACATATAAGTATATGAGTGATACTGATGTTATTACTTCATAATGAAACAACCTAAGAAGAAGAAGTGGAAGAAGAAATAAAGGTGAAAGAATCGGTAACGGAAATTAGCTCTTCTTTGAAGCGCCTCTTTGAGACCTCCTCTTAGGGCACTAAAATTGGTCTGTGAGGAATACCAGAACCTCTAGGATGTTTCTAGGGAAGTGGAGAAGAGAATTTGGCAGGGTTTGGCCGATCTTGAAGGCTCAAAGTTGTGTGAGGAAGAGAGGGAGGAGGTGCCCTTTTATAAGGGAGGAGAGGGGCACCTTTGGAATAACTAAAAATATTATTTTATTATAAAGTCAAGTTCGGTTTTAAATAGCTCAAAATTGATTTATTTAGAGGATAAGGTGGGGATGGGTAGAAATTCTCTCATCCAATATAATTTAGACAAGTTTAGGTTCCTATTTTAACCTTATCATTTAGATTTAACATTAAGTTAAATAATTTTACTTTTACCGCGTCTTCTTGTGTTCTTACACTATAAGGTTAATAAACTTACTATAAGAAGCCAAACGAACCCCAAGTTGTTTATTATTAATATATATAATCTAATATATGTCATTTGGCCGATCATTAAATTTTTAGGAATAAAATAACAATAAATAATATAATATTTGTTTTAAAAACTATTTTATGTCAATTTTGACACTATTTGGTACATGATTTTTATGAAATTCATAACAGAATGATAAGTTCTAAAAAAGTTACTTAAATCAACAATAACATGTCATATTAACCTAGAAAATTAGTTTAAGTCATAAAACGTCTCAAATTACATTTATTTGGGCATTTATAACATCAATTATGTCAATATTTCATTAATAAGACAATTACTGCATCATCGTTGTGTCATAATAAATGATATTTGTTTAATCCCTAAAAATTCTAAATAAATTCCTATGATGTAGATAATTGTATTATCTTTCTGGATACTATTCACGTTCTATGTTTCATGAAGTTTATCACTAGATTAAAATTATTATACTTATAAGATTTAAGAAAGTGACATGTTGTCACATTCTTTGGTTTTAATAATAATTAAATTATTTTCATTGAAAAAATTCCATAAAATGAATCTAATCCGACCCTTAGGTTATATGGGTCTACTTTTATCCATACAATAGGATTTTTCCAAGTGTTAGGGTAATTTTATAATCTTATATTTACCCTTAATTACCCGATTTACCTTTAACTATAGTAAATAAAATTTTACCATAGTTACTATTGACAATGCCCAAAAATAAAAAGCAGCTTATTAACATAATTTGGACCCACTGATTCCAAATATGGAATCCATTTTTCCAAATTCAATACACAAAATATGCAGAAATTAAATTAAAATTAATCCTGTTGTCGAACGAACACAGGTTTTTCTTTAAAACATTGTAAAAGATTGAATTGATTTAACCTACGAATTCAAGGTAAAATAAATGCTAATGACATACATTATATTAAATGGTAAAAATATATTCTATTTATACTTTAAAACCATTCAAGATTATAATTTAACCACATAAGATATTACGATGAAAAAAGTTGTTTTTAATTAAAATATAGCGTGTTTTTACTATTCATTAAAATATGAAAGTTATCGGAAAAATATCAAAACATTATCTAATGTAAATTTTTATATCCTGATTCAAAAGAAGAATTTTATTATGTCAAATTGAACTTATAAACATGTTAAAAACTAGATTTAAAGTTGGTGCGCCATCTAAAGGCGGCAAAACTACATTTTTTTAAAAATACTTATTTTACCCGAAAAATTTATTTTGTTCTTATACTATGTTCTAGAAAATGTGTAAGATGAATAATAATGTTATAAAATTCAAAATATAGTAAACACTATTCATAACGGCTAGTTCATGAAAATATTATAATAATATATTATTGTTTATTAAAACCCGGTATTGCGTACAACACACGCTATCGTGGAAGGTCGCGATTGCGTGTAATGAAAGCCAAGTCAGGGTTGCGTGTTGTGAAAGAATCCTTCGTTGTTTCGTATAACATAATCCAACCATATTTCATTTATACATTGAATATATATATATATATATACTCAATGTTGTGTAGAATAACTATTATCAAAATTGTGTGTAACACGATCCAAGAATAGTGTTGCATATACTGCAAGCTAATACGGTGTTGCATATAGCGCAATGTAATCTTGGTGTAGAATACAAAACAAGACATTAATGAAATTAAAATAATATTTTTCATAAAATCTCGGGGTTTTACATTCTACCCCCCTTAAAATGAATTTCTCCCTCGAAATTCGTCGGGGTTATAAATGGTTTACTACTCGAAAGTTTGTTTTAATAGAAACCCACATCGTAAAAAGGAATACCAAAACATGGCTTTTAAAAACTAAAGTATGAAATGTAACGGTTACCCAAATTAACTCATCACAGGGTTTCCACGTAGAAGAACATAGGTGAAAATATGGATATGGAAGAAAAATCTAACCATCAAGTTCTGATGGAGAGTGGTAGAGGACATGGCTATGAAAAATCCAACAATCGCAAAGCCATAAATTTGTGATGATCTAAGGTACCATATGATTCATCAGATATAAGAGCACTATGACAACATTCTTTGTTTTCAAAATCATTTCCCTAAAGTTGAAGAGTTTGAATTAGAATAAATACTTACTTTATTTTGGTACAATCTCACTGTTGTTCGTACTTTGAACAATTTCCACTTCATATCTTAAAGAAATGAAGTTGAATTTGTTATTCATGAAGTGTTAATTGATCATGTGATAGAATGATGGGTCATTCCATCTGTTTCAAACAAAAGGTTAGAAAAAGTTATAAGTACATATTATGGTTAGATTAATCGTATATGGTTCGAAAAATGAACTTATACTTCATATATCATACCGCTTAATAAAATAAAACTGGTTTCTACTAACCATGTACTTCCTGTAGGCGAGTGGTAGGCGATAAAGGCAGTCGCACTTCGGTTGTGGGTTCGATTCCCACAGCCTTGTCCGACGCGATTGGCTGTCACCCGTCCTGCAGGTTGTCGTTTTTCCAAAACTATATTACTATAACATCCCATCAATAATATCAAAAAAACAAACAATACTAACTTATGTCCAACATAATCCATTCCAATCATTATGCTTATCCATAATACTGCAGTCGACTGTCATAATATAGTGAAAACGATTACCAGAGATTTAATACCATCATTGATCCCCATATATCATAAGATATGTCTTGTTGGTCACATTCCAAACATTCAAATGCCTTAATCATGTATTCTCTTGAATACCCATTGAACCTTAGTGAAAACATGAATGCAGTTAAAAGTTAACACTTTCCACATACCAAAATCCTCAAAATTCTATATACTCAAACCATGATATCACTTAGTCCTTATATCAATCATGAGCTCATGAATACTGTCAAATATTTCATTTTCTCATTTTCCCTTCATTATGCGCATATCATCTTTTTTCCAAAAATACCTCAATCATTTTGAATACCACATTAGACCAATACATAAATATTCCAATACACCATAAAAGTACCTCAACAACATTATTCATGAATACCAATACATAAACACTTCAGTCCATCCACTTCAATGATTGTCCTGGAATAAGTCCTTCCTTGATTTAGAAGTAACTTTTTTAGGTCCGGGCATTGAGTTGGGTAATGCCCATGTTCTCCACAAATAAGACATTGAACTCCATAACAGTTTTTCACTCTATGTCCCTTTTCTCCACACAGATAACATATGTCCCTCAATTTGAGGTATTCCTCAAGGTTCTTCTTCCCTTCTTTAGAAATCTCAATCTTTCTTTCTTTATGCTCCTCAACATGCGAACATACATAAAAGTCTATCTTCCTCTTATTTGATGAATTAGGCATACCACTAAATTTCACCTTGTTAATCATATATCGCGATGACTGATTAGGCATAATCACAATATCTTTCTCTCTAGGCATTACACAATTTTGTTGCTCATAGTCACCAATTTGTCCATTGGATTCAATGCTAACCGAATTCTTTCTGGTTCCCTCCATTAACTAAAACACAAAAAGAATCTTGTGAGAGGCAAAAATCATGCTAGAGAAAACAACATAGTAAAGGGGGAGTACCCTCAATATCTAAAATCTTAGGTTAAATTCTAAGATCGTTACCGTAGTTCTAGGACTATATCCTATACGTATACTTATCCTTAGGGACATCCCTAGACAGACCTTAGAAATATCTATAGGGATCTCACTAACGTTTTCACATCCTAGTTTCCAAAGGTTGACTAAACCTTTCCTCTGATACCAACTGTAGAGACCCGAAGCTTGACGTACATGGACATTACATTACTTTTTCAGAATACTTATTACATAAAAAAACACACACACAAGGACCGTAATAGTTTAGTGTCTTTGGAAACTCGAAATATAATCTTCTAATCGTGGCGAAATATCTTCAACATCTCCCATAAAGATCTTCCTTTTTTTACCTAAAACCTTTCTTTATATCCTGGGGAATATAAAACATAAAAAGGGTGAGCTCAAATTCTCAGTCAGAGTAAACAAAAGAAATATCAATCACATCATTTTCATAAGAACATAAAATTTTGGAAATCTTAACCTACAAAAGAGAGAGCATAATTTCATCACATGGGATAAATCATAGTAGTGAAATGAAATCCCAATAATCATAAATTAAAACATGAAACTTTGTGGCATACACACATAATCATAGTGAATCATTTCTTGTTAGTCAAGACTCATTGCCAAGACTATCTTAGTGGACAAAGTCCCTTTCTGAACCGAGTCACCCTCGTTTCAGTCATGTTTCACTGAACCGGTATAACCGACCATTCCAGCCATGTCTATATCATGAGATATAAAATCTTTACCCAATTCATTGGAGGGAGATATAGGTCCCACCCATCTCATAATGATACAATTCTTATGTGTGCCACAAAATCATAAATCATACATCATTTCATAACCCATGCAATTAAAATGGGAATCTTAAACATCATAAAACAATTCATATAATATAAATGAATTCATAAAAATATAATTCCATCACAACATAATCAAATCAATTTAATAATAGGGATAAAAACAGAACCCTTTATTATCTTAGATGGAAAATAATTTTGATAAAACAGTTGAACTCTATTCTTGAGGAAAATATCCTTTCTGCTTCAAAAACATTTTTCCTTTCCTAACATGTCATACAACGTTAAACTAAAAGAAGTTGATTAAAAATAAACTTGAAAATTTTTAAAGGAAGAATCTTGGAAAAAATGTTTTAAAAATCCATTCGTGTCGTATATGTTAAAAAAACATCATTCTCGTACTTTTGTCGGAAAAGTCCAAAAGTACCTCGTACGAAAAACGACACAAGATTCCTTTCATATCTTTTACTAAAAACTCACCGAAGGGTAAAATTGGATTTAAAAAATTTTAGGTGGATGTAAATAATATTACATATTGAGGAAACATGGATTTGGATGATAAAATACACCCCAGTAAATTTCAAAGTATAAACAATCTCGGATAAAAATGAGATTGTGATATTTCCCTTACCTTAGGTCCGATTTGCTTCGTAAGTGTCCGAACCTCCTGTATAATGATTTAAATAATGTCATTGACTTATTACAGAATCATATTTATTGTTATTATATCATATATGGTTCACTTATGACTTTATATTACCCGTTCGTTTGTAAATTCATGTTAAAGTAGCGTTTTGGGTAAAATCATCTCATTTGTCGTTCGTGTTTTGACTTGTAATTATTCATATGATTACTTAGATCATGATTACTTAATTCCAGAATATAAAACTTGATATATATATATATATATTCAGAATATACATATATATAATAAATCAATAAATGGAAAGAAATACACCGTTCATGGAGACGGTAGGCCGTACGTACGCATGAACGCTGTTTTCGTTTCCTTATTGAGTTGAACAGAATTAAGTAGATGACATACATATATATACACATAAATCCAGTATCATTATTATGTAATATATTTCATGATTAATTATTATATATACTTTATAATCATTCATGAATGGTTAAAGTGGAGAATGAATCTCATCGCGTCGTGGAGATGGTAGTCCGTACGTACGCACGAGCGATGATATCGTTCTCATGATTGTGGGACTGTATTGGAGTGTATGTATACTATTTAAGAATAAATATCACTTTAAAATAATAATATATAGTTATTCTTTACACCATTATACCCATCCAAGTAGGGTGGTGGTGGAAAATAGATTTCACCACGGCGTGGAGACAGTATTCTGTAAGTACACACGCGCGGTGATTTCTTTTTCCATAGGATGGATAGATGGTGAAATAGGATTGTTTCATACATATAATAACATATAAGTATATGAGTGATACTGATGTTATTACTTCATAATGAAACAACCTAAGAAGAAGAAGTGGAAGAAGAAATAAAGGTGAAAGAATCGGTAACGGAAATTACCTCTTCTTTGAAGCGCCTCTTTGAGACCTCCTCTTAGGGCACTAAAATTGGTCTGTGAGGAATACCAGAACCTCTAGGATGTTTCTAGGGAAGTGGAGAAGAGAATTTGGCAGGGTTTGGCCGAGCTTGAAGGCTCAAAGTTGTGTGAGGAAGAGAGGGAGGAGGTGCCCTTTTATAAGGGAGGAGAGGGGCACCTTTGGAATAACTAAAAATATTATTTTATTATAAAGTCAAGTTCGGTTTTAAATAGCTCAAAATTGATTTATTTAGAGGATAAGGTGGGGATGGGTAGAAATTCTCTCATACAATATAATTTAGACAAGTTTAGGTTCCTATTTTAACCTTATTATTTAGATTTAACATTAAGTTAAATAATTTTACTTTTACCGCGTCTTCTTGTGTTCTTACACTATAAGGTTAATAAACTTACTATAAGAAGACAAACGAACCCCAAGTTGTTTATTATTAATATATATAATCTAATCTAAGTCATTTGGCGGAACCTTAGATTTTTAGGAATAAAATAACAATAAATAATATAATATTTGTTTTAAAAACTATTTTATGTCAATTTTGACACTATTTGGTACATGATTTTTATTAAATTCATAACAGAATGATAAGTTCAAAAAATGTTACTTAAATCAATAATAACATGTCATATTAACCTATAAAATTATTGTAAGTCATATGAAGTCTCAAATTACATTTATTTGGGCATTTATAACATCAATTATGTCAATATTTCATTAATAAGACAATTACTGCATCATCGTTGGGTCATAATAAATGATAATTATTTAATCCCTAAAAATTCAAAATAAATTCCTATAATGTATATAATTGTATTAGCTTTCTGGATACTATTCATGTTTTAAGTTTCATGAAGTTTATCACTAGATTAAAATTATTATACTTATAAGATTTAAGAAAGTGACATGTTGTCACGTTCTTTGGTTTTAATAATAATTAATTTTTTTTCATCGAAAAAATCCATAAAATGAATCTAATCCGACCCTTAGGTTATATGGGTCTACTTTTAGCCATCCAATAGGACTTTTCCAAGTGTTAGGGTAATTTTATAATCTTATATTTACCCTTAATTACCCGATTTACCTTTAACTATAGTAAATAAAATTTTACCATAGTTACTATTCACAATGCCCAAAAATAAAAAGTAGCTTATTAACATAATTTGGACCCACTGATTCCAAATATGGAATCCATTTTTCCAAATTCAATACACAAAATATTCATAAATTAAATTAAAATTAATCCTGTTGTCGAATGAAAACAGGTTTTTCTTTAAAACATTGCAAAAGATTTAATTGATTTAACCTTCGAATTCAAGGTAAAATAAATGCTAATGACATACATTATATTAAATGGTAAAAATATATTCTATTTATACTTTAAAACCATTCAATATTATAATTTAACCACATAAGATATTACGATGAAAAAAGTTGTTTTTAATTAAAATATAGCGTGTCTTTACTATTCATTAAAATATGAAAGTTATCAGAAAAATATCAAAACCTTATCTAATGTAAATTTTTATATCCTGATTCAAAAGAAGAATTTTATTTTGTCAAATTGAACTTATAAACATGTCAAAAACTAGATTTAAAGCGGGTACACCATCAAAAGGCGGCAAAACTGCATTTTTTGAAAAATACTTATTTTACCCGAAAAATTTATTTTGTTCTTATACCATGTTCTAGAAAATGTGTAAGATGAATAATAATGTTATAAAATTCAAATTTTAGTTAACAATATTCATAACGGCTAGTTCATGACAATATTATAATAATATATCGTTGTTTATTAAAACCCGGTATTGCGTACAACAGACGCTATCGTGGAAGGTCGCCATTGCGTGTAATGCAAGCCAAGTCAGGGGTGCGTGTTGTGAAAGAATCTTTCGTTGTTTCGTATAACAGAATCCAACCATATTTCATTTATACATTGAATATATATATATATATACTCAATGTTGTGTAGAATAACTATTATCAAAATTGTGTGTAACACGGTCCAAGAATAGTGTTGCGTATACTGCAAGCTAATACGGTGTTGCGTATAGCGCAAGGTAATCTTGGTTTAGAATAAAACACAAGACATTAATGAAATTAAAATAATATTTTTCATAAAATCTCATGGTGTTACAATGGACCCAATCAAGCGATAAACTATAGGTAACCTATCACAAAATATATCTACCATGATGGTTCTATTTCATCATGTTGTTGTGGAAGATCAGTATTACATGCAGAAGAAATGAGGTTTGACTTCTGTAAGATCACCCCGAAGAAGGGGATGGCCTTATTATTATAGAAAAAATATTCTTTGGTGTCATAGAATATTTCAATCAAGGAATTGGTATTACTAACATCCTTATCCTTAAACATGACATACTAGTGTTCAAGGGTCCATTTAATGTTGAATTTAGCATGAAAGATAATTGTGTGAAGATTAGGGTTCTAGTGTGCTAGGTAGACATCTTTCACACACCTACCTTAGAATTTATGAGAAGACTTTGTGGAAAGAGATGTAGTGATGTCATATTTATAGAAAAATAGTCTTGTGTGTGTATTCAAATATTTAATTCCCATATTTAAATGTTCATCCACCTTCTATGGTGTTCTATGAATGTTCTGTCGAGTTGGATCATTGCTTCAGATTTTCTATAGTTGTCCATTGGAAGCTTCATGTGGAATTTTTCCTGAACAATAAGGAACCAAGAATTATTTATAATCATTTTGAAAAGGAAACACTTTTCATATTACTCATACTAAACCTTGTCCAAAATCCCATAAAATTTTCTTTTGGACATATTTTTTTTCATTGAAGAATGATTTCAAAACCGGTGACATGAAAACATTCCATTCATCATGGAAATCCATTTTCTAAAAAACACAATTTTAAAAGAAAAAATATAATTTTTCATGAAAACCAACTCACACAACTAAAAAACCACAATGATGGAAACTAACACTCAAAAACCAAGGCCCTTTCATTGAACCCTTTAGAAAATAATATATTCCATGTTGATTATTATGATGAAAAGAGTCGATCCTGATCTATGGGTAGATCATTCAAACATAAAACATTATAAAAATAAAAATAATTGTAAAAAGCGAATATATAATACTAAATGTGTTAGATAATCCATAAAATTAAAGGTTCATTACCTCAATTGGTGTAACGTCCCAAAGTTTTTCAATGGAAATTCCCTTCTTATAATTATGTCATAAAATAACATGAATACACAACATAATGAACTACTAAGTGATAAGTTACCTTTAAACATAAGTTTTTCACTACTGTGTTTGGAATTTTGAAAATTCGATATACACGGTTGTTCTCAAGATGATTTTTGGAGTCTAATGAAACAAAAATAATTTTTGGTGAATAGTAACGTACCCTTAGGAATAGTAACATACCCTTATGAATATTAATATTACCCTTATGAATATTAAATCATCCAACATAAGAGTAACCTTACCCATGAATAATTAAATAAAATTTATACATCTTAGAAAGTGACAATTTGACCTTAGTAAATGTTTTGGAATTTTGTAAGTCATAAATAATTAATTATAACTAATTAATTAATTTAAAGGAAAATGTATTTTCTTAAAATGTATTCATTATTTATCAAATCAATGTCTTAAAGTTTTTAGATAATTTTATAAGACCCTACGTAATTTTTGAAAGGACTATAAAATCAGTTTTAATCTCAAAACTGCTTTTTAAAGTAAATTATGATTTTAATTAAATATTAAATTAATAATATTTAGAAAATTATTTTTGAAAAATTGAATTTTTTTTGGATTATACACATCGAAAATTTTTGGGGGTAAATGTTTGGGATTTTTCTGAAATACTTGAATTTTTGAAGAATAGTAGAATATGAAAATTTACAATAAATGATAAATAATGGATTAATTGAGACATCGATGATGTTCTGATGATGTAAGCTCACTTGGTTATAGGTAACAAGATAACATTACTATTCTTGGTCATTGAAGACTCACTATTCCTTGTCTTAGGAGAAATTAAGAAACTAATGAATTTTATATCAAGGAAACCCCTCTCCCATCCACTATAAATACCACCCTTCACTCCCTCATTTCCTCACACCTCTCAAGCTCTAATACTTCCCTAAATTCTACCCAAGCCTCTTCCATAACCCATATCCCACGTCCAAGATCTTCTGGTCTCATCAAAATACCAATCCTAGCTTCTTTATGGAGGATCTCAAGAGGAGGGGTTAAGAGGTAATTTCTCCCCCCCTTCTCCATTATTTTCCTTTCATGTTCAAGTTGTTTTCTTGATCTCTCCCCATATATATTCATCCAAATGGTATTTTAGATCTATTATTATATATATAATAAACTTTTATGATTCAAATATCATCCAACCCCTTTTTCCTCTTCCATTTATTTAATTAAAGAGAAGGTTGTTCGTGAGGTGTTAATTTATCACCTTCAAGAACGACATGACTTCTTCTTCCATTTCTACCTTCAGATCTGATCATGAAACCATTTTAATGGTTGAAACAGAACATTTTACATGTATTATCTCCTATTTGAAGTTATGGAACTGTCTTATGACCATATTACTAAGTGATAAGTTTAAACAAGTTCGTTATGATCGAAAAACTTCCTAAATTAACCCAAATAATCATCATTTAATTATTATCTAATGATTCATCCACAAGGATATAATATAATTCATTATAAGATAATTAAAACTCCTTTAATATCATTAATAACATGTAATATCAGTTCTGTATATTTACCCATGTTCTACCCAAACTTTAATTTAAGAATTGAAGTGAACCACTCAAGAAAACCATAAAAAACATTCTCAGATAACGTTTTTAAACGCTATAACTCATCCAAGGGAACATAAATTCACTTAATGAAACCATAATGAACCATATTAATGTAAAAAAGGTTCTATATTTCTAATTAATGAGTATAATTTCATTATATAGGACATTAAAGAGAAGGAAGCATTCAGGTACAAGGTAAGGGGAAATATCAAACCCAATTTTCTTCCAGCGGGTTATCCCTCTTTCACTGCATTTTTGATATGGTTACTCCTTAAAGATCATTTTTTCATCATTTTATTTACTTTTCTGGGATATACATGTTTTTCACTGTTATTTATGTCAAACAAAATGTTTTCCCAATAACTCTTCTTTTAAGAACACCCATTTACCTCTCAACAAAAGTGGATGGTTCTTGTAAAATATATGTCATTCCCTCTTTATTTTGGGAACCCAAAGTTTATGAATGTGTTCATATTACATGAATCCCATTCCATAACATGGGTTAGTTATGTAAATTTTTATATGTGTTCTATGTGGAAATCATAATGGTGATAATGTTATGATGTGACAGGTGCACCCGAAATTATATAGCGCAATATGAATGTTTCAATGTGACGGGTGCACCAAGAATTATATAGCGCTCCATTGCATTGGGTAAAGTGATGAATATGATGAGTAAATTTGAAATTATTTGTGAACAAGATGATATCTTGGTTCACATGTATTTCTGGTAGTTAACCACAAAGACATGATGTTTCATTTTTAGGCATTGCCACATTTCACATCTTATATTTATGATTCCTCTCATCTTCATGATCTTTTTCCCATGTTATGATTTTGCTCACCCCATGCTATATTGTTCTTATCTATCCTCTTATTGGGCTTCTATATCACCCCTTTTGATGTATATCCTCAGGTGGCTACAATTATTATGGAGAGGAAAAGTGCTAATAAGAAGCCAGGGAAGAAGAAATTAAATAAATGATTATGCTTGATGTTGTAATTGTTATGGATGATCCTAGTTTTCCCAATACACAAAACCTTCGGATCCTCTATGTGTAATACAATTATGTTTTTTATCTTTAAAAAGATTTAATATTAATGTAGGAAAATACCTGGTCGCTATAGTTGGTATCAGAGGCAAGGTTTAGTTAATTTGGTAATTATGATTAGTGAACCCTAGAGAAAACCTATAGTATGAGAATAAGTACAAATATGCACACAAGAGTATTTACATAGTGATACCATATGTTATGAATTTAGTATAAATTGATAAAATGATAAATTTATGTATTCATAACATGTTTACTTATTTTTTTTCTAACCTTTTCTATTTTAGAAAATGGTGGGAACCTGGAGAAATCAGGCCAACAACTCTTGCGAGGTCCAATGCAATGATTTCCTAAATAACATCCCCAATGATTTGGAGGGTGGAGTTCAAAACTTCCTGGATATTCCTACCCAATTATCTTAGGTTATGAACAATAACCATAATAATGGGGAACTTCCTCCTTCACCAAAGTGGGAGAAACTGGCTATTGAATGTTTTATGTGGCAACGACCACTGACGTTTAGTGTATATTCCGATCCACTAGTTGCGGAATAGTGGGTCAACTCCATAGAGAAGATATTTTATGTTCATCACGGTTCTGAGATGGAGAAGGTGACCCTAGCTTTTTTTTCTCGATGGAGAAGCCGATCAATGGTGGGCTTTGATTAAGAACACCATGCCAATAGAGGAAATTGAAGAGATGGAATGGGAAGACTTTAAGATAATGTTTCTTAATAAGTACTTCCCATGAACTCTGTGCATGAAGATGGAGAGAAAATTTATAGAGCTCAAGAAAAATGAAAGACAATCTGTCACAACCTATGAAGTAAATTACACAAGGATCTCAAGGTAAGATTCGAGTTTTGTTTTCAGCAATGTTAGAAAAATTGATAGATTCTTTAGTGGATTAAAACCAAACCTTCGAAAGGATATTTCAATTCAAGACTTTTGGAGTTATGAAGAATTTATTCGGTGTCCTCTCAAAGTGGAGATGGAGTTTGGAGAACGGTCTCATGGATATAGTGATACTAAAATAAAGATGGAGTTTCAAGATTGTGGATCTAATGACAAAGGTGGGAAGAAAAATCAACGACCCACATGCCAAAAATGTGGGATGTTGCACCATGGGAACTGCCTCAATGGGACGAGGAAATGATTCAAGTGTGGGAAAGAAGGACACCGTGCTCAAGCGTGTCGAAAAGACATGAAAAGGAAGGATAATGTTGCCGATGAAAGGAGATAACCACACATGGTTGAATGCTACAACTGTAAGGAGCTAGGGCACTATGCAAACCAGTGCACTAAACCTCGAGCTCTCAAGGGTAATCAGCATCAGCAGCCACCAAAGACAAAAGAACAAAGGAAGTGTTATGCCATCACTATTGCGGAGGTGGAGCATGATAATGATGTTGTACAAGGTACACTTCCTATTCACTTAATAATGGAAAAAGTATTATTTGATTCTGGTTCTACGCATTCCTTTATATCTTGAAAGTTTTCCAGAACTATATAATCGAAGCCCCGAAACATTGAAGTAGAGATATCTATAAAAACACCAAGTGGTGTAATCATTGAAACCCAAGTATTTGACTCTTATCCTATTGGCATATGTGAAAAGATTCTTTTGGAAAATCTCATAATACTTCCCTTGGTAGAATTTGATGCTATAATGGGAATGTATTGGCTCTCGTTATATAGAGCACATATCAACTGTTAAGAAAAGGAAATATCTTTTCATATTCCGAAGCATCCCATGATCCTCTACAAATGAAAGGACGATCGTGAATCTCCTTTGAAAAATCCTTCAATAGTGTGGGTGATGATTCCCTATGAAGAAGCATACCTCTCACAAATGGTTGAGTCAAAGGAAAGTGCCAACCATGAGGAAATTCCCATCGTGAGGGAATGCGATGATGTATTTCCCAAAGAGTTACCCGGAATTCCCCCAGATCGTGAGGTAGAGTTCTTAATTGAACTCATACCTGGATCTACTCCTATCTCGAAGTGTCCCTATAGGATGGCTCCTATCGAACTGGAGGAGTTAATGAAGAAACTGCAAGAGCATCTGGACAAAGGGTTCATACGCCCATGTGCGTCATCTTGGGGTACGCCCTAGTTCTCTTTGGGAAGATGAAGGGTGGAATAATTCGGCTGTGTATCGATTATCGGGAACTCAATAAGATCACCATAAAGAACAAGTATCCTATCCCAAGGATTGATGACTTTTTCGATCAATTAAGAGGTGCTCAATAATTCTCAAAGGTGGATCTTCATTTTGGATATCATCAGGTAAAGGTGATGAAGGAAGATATTCAGAAGACTGCCTTCCGTACAAGGTATGGGCACTATGAGTTTTTGGTGATGCCCTTCGGGCTTACTAATGCACCTAAAATCTTCATGGATTTGATGAAGAAAGTCTTTAGAAATTACCTCGAAACTTTTTTGGTTGTTTTTATCGATGATATTCTCATATACTTCAAGAGAATGGAGGAACGTGAACAACATCTTAGACTTGTTTTGGAAATATTAAGAAAGGAGAATTTGTACGCCATGTTCAGCATGTGTGACTTTTGGTTGAATAAATTCACGTTATTGGGACATGTGATCACAAGTGAATGAATTTTTATGGATCCTTCAAAGACAAAGGCGATTAAGGAATGGCACATGCCCTCAAGTGTCATAGAAATCCTTAGTTTTCTTGGATTAGTTGGGTACTACAGATGTTTTGTGAGAAACATCTCATGATTGTCAATCCCACTAACTAAGTTAACAACGAAAGGGGTAAAGTTTGTCTAGATGGAAGAATGTGGGGGAAGATTCAATGTGCTAAAGAGAAGGCTGATCAATTCACCTATACTCACACTACCAAAAAGTGGAGAAAGTTTTGTGATATATAGTGATGCTTCAAAGAATGTCTTGGGTTGTGTACTCATGAAAAATGACAATGTGATCGCCTACGCCTCACAATAGTTGAAGATCCATGAGCAGAACTACCTGAAGCATGATCTAGAGCTGGAAGCTGTGATTTTTTGCCATGAAAATATGGCGGAACTACCTTTATGGAGAGAAGTGTGACATATACAACGACCACAAGAGTGTAATGTACATATTCACACAAAAAGGAGATCAACATGCGTATACAGAGATGGTTAGATCTAATCAAGGATTATGATTTATCTATTCACTATCATCTTGGAAAGGTGAACAAGTTAGCTGATGCTCTATGTAGAAAAGAACCTGCTACTCTATCCATGTTGCGGATTGAGAAAGACCCTATCTTCATGGATATGAAATGAATGGTTTTGGAAATCATAAGGGCAGGGGATACATCCTACCTTTCCCTAATGATTGTGAAACCATCCATCCAGGAGAAGATTAAGGAAGCACAAAGGGATGATGTGGAGATACAAAAGAGGGTGAATTTAGTAAAAAAGGGAAGCTTCCAGAGTTCCATATCGATGGTGATGGTGTGATTCGTTTTGGAATGCGGCTTTGTGTGCCTTCATCACCCGAGATAAAGAAGGAGATTTTGGAAAATGCACATAGCTCAACTTTCTCTATCCATTCGGGGAGTACGAAGATGTACCGTGATCTATGAGAACACTTTTGGTGGGATAACATGAAGAAGGAGATTGCAGAATATATATCATGGTGCTTGGTATGTCAGAAAGTTAAAGGTAAGAGACAAAAGTCCAAAGGTATGATGCATCCATTGCCTATACCCATGTGGAAATGGGAAAATGTTACTATGGACTTTGTCATGGGTCTCCTAAAGTTGTCGAAGGGAAATAATGTGATATGGGTTGTCGTTGACCGACTCACCAAGAGTGCCCATTTTATCACTATTCGAGAACATCTCTCACTTGAACAACTTGAAAAGATATATGTGAACGAAGTGGTGAGACTGCATGGTGTTCCACTCTCAATTGTCTTTGAATGTGATCCAAGGTTCACATCTACGTTCTGGAGGAGCCTTCAACATGCTTTGAGCACTAAATTAAATTTCAGCACGACCTATCACCCCCAAACTGATGGCCAATTTGAAATGACTATTCAGACGCTTGAAGATATTCTAAGAGCCTACTCTCTAGAATTCAAAGGTGGATGGGATCAGAATCTCCCATTGGTTGAGTTCTCATACAATAATAGCTTCCACTTGAGTATCCAGATGGCTCCATATGAAGATCTGTATGGAAAGCGATGTAGAACTCTAACTTGTTGGGATGAAGTTGGAGAAAGAAATCTACTTGGACCCGATCTTGTTCAGGAGATGACAGAGAAGGTTCAAGTCATCCAAAAACACATCAAAGCGTCTCAAAGTCGGAAAAAGAGCTATGATGACAACCATTGTAGGGACTTGGAGTTCTACGTTGGAGATAAAGTCTTCCTTCGAATATCTCCATGGAAGAGATTCATGCGATTCGGGATGAAAGGGAAGCTATGCCCAAGGTATATTGGACCCTTTGAGATCTTTGACCGCATAAGAGCCATGGCCTATCGTATTGAAATTCCACCAAATATGGATCAATTTCAGGATGTGTTTCATGTATCACTACTGAGTAAGTACATACCAGACCCCTCACATGTACTAAACTTAGAGGTGGTGCAGCTGGAAGATGATCTCTCCTATGAGGAGCAGCTAGTAAAGATTCTGGATCGGAGAGATAAGGTTCTACGCATAAAGACAACCCATCTTGTCAAAGTGTTTTGGATGAACCATATGTTTGAGGAAGCATCTTGGGAACCTGAAGAAGCAATGAAGGAGAAGTACCCTCACCTTTTTTTTGTAAAGTGATATTTCAGGGGCGAAATTATTTAAGGGAGGAAAAATGTAACAACCCAAAGTTTTTCAGTGGAAATTCCCTTCTTATAATTATGTCATAAAATAACATGAATACACAACATAATGAACTACTAAGTGATAAGTGTCCTTTAAACATAAGTTTGTCACTAGTGTGTTTTGGAATTTTGAAAATCCAACATACACGGTTGTGCTCAAGATGATTTTTGGAGTGTAATGAAAAAATAATTTTTGGTGAATAGTAACATACCCTTAAGAATAGTAACATGCCCTTATGAATAGTAATATGACCCTTATGAATAGTAAATCATCCATCATAAGAGTAACCTTATCCATGAATAATTAAATAAAATTTATACATCTGAGAAAGTGACAATTTGACCTTAATAAACGCTTTGTAATTTTGTAAGTCATAAATAATTAATTATAACTAATTAATTAATTTAATGGAAAATTTATTTTATTAAAATTTATTCATTATATATCAAATAAATGTATTATCATTTTTATATAATTTTATAATACCCTACGTAATTTTTGACAGCACTATAAAATCTGTTTTAATCTAAAAAAACTGTTTTTAAGGTAAATTATGATTTTAATTAAATATTAAATTAATAATATTTAGAAAATAATTTTTAAAAAATGGAAGTAATTTTAATATTATGCATGTTGAAAAAATTTTGGGGTAATGTTTTGGCATTTTTCTGAAATATTTGAATTTTTGATGAATAGTAGAATCTGATAATTCACAATAAATGCTAAATAATGGATTAATTGAGTCATCGATGATGTTATGCTGATGTAATTCCACATGGTTAGGGATCACATGATAAAATTACTATTCTTGGACATTAAAGACTCACTATTTCTTGTCTTAGGGGAAATTAATAAACTAATGAATTTTATATCAAGGAAACCCCTCTCCCCACCACTATAAATACCACCCTTCACTCCATCATTTCCTCACACCTCTCCAGCTCCAATCCTTCTCTAAACTCTACCCAAAACTATTCCCTAACCCCTATCCCACGTCCAAGGGCTTCTGGTCTCATCAAAAGACCAATCCTAGCTTCCTTAAGGAGGATCTCAAGAGGAGGGTTTAAGAGGTAATTTCTCTCCCTCTTTTCCTTTATTTTCCTTTCATGTTCAAGTTCATTTCTTGATCTCTACCCATATTTCATCATCCAAATTTTATTTTACCTCCATTATTATACATATACTGATATTTTATGATGAAAATATCATCAAACCACCTTTTCCTCTTCCTTTTATTTTATTAAAGATAAGGTTGTTCGTGTGGTGTTAATTTATCACCTTCAAAAACGACATGCTTTCTTCTTCCATTTCTACATTCAGATCTGGTCATGAAACCATTTTTATGGTTGAACCAGAACATGTTATATGTATTATCTACGAATTAATGTTCTGTAACTAGATTATGACCATATTACTAAGAGATAAGTTAAACCAAGTTTGTTATGATCGAAAACCACCCAAATTATCCCAAATAATCATCATTTAATTCTTATCTAATGATTAATCCACACGGATCTAATATAATTCATTATATGATCATTAAAACTCCTGTATTATCATTTATAACATGTAATATCAGTTCTGTATTTTTACCCATGTTCTTCCGAAACTTCAATTTAAGAATACAAGTGAACCACTCAAGAAAACCAGAAAAACAAACATTCCCAAATAATGTTTTTAAATGCTATAACTCATCCAAAGGCACATAAATTCACTTAATGAAACCATAATGACCCATATTAATGTAAAAAAGGTTCTGGAATTATAATTAAATAATACAATGTCATTATACAGAACATTAAAAAGAAGGAAGCATTCGGGTACAAGGTAAGGGGAAATCTCGAACGCTATTTTCCTCCTTCGGGTTCTCCCTCTTTCACTCCATTTTTATATGTTTACACCTTAAAGATAATTTTTTCATCATTGTATTTAATTTTCTGGGATATAAATGGTTGTCACTGGTTTTTATGTCAGAAAAAATGTTTTCCAAAAGAACTCCTCTTTTAAGAACACCCCTTTTACTTCTCACGCAAAGTGGATGGTTCTTGTAACATGAATGTCATTCCCTCTTTATTTTGGGAAACCAAAGTTTATGAATGTGTTCATATGATAGGAATCCAATTCCATTCCATGGATTAGTTACATATATTTTTTATGTGTGTTCTATGTGGTAATCATAATGATGACAATGTTATGATGTGACGGGTTCGCCTGGAATTATAATCTGCAATATGAATATTTCAATGTGACAGTGTGCCCAAAATTATACAGTGCTCCAATGCATTGGGTAAAGAGATGAATCTCATGGGTAAATGTGAAATTATGTGTGAACAAGATGCTAGCTTGGTCCACAAGTATGTGTGGTATTTAAGCACTAGGACTTGATGTTTTATTTTTATGCATTGCCACATTTCATGTCTTATATTTATGATTCCTCTCGTGTTCATTATCTTTTTCCCATGTTATTATTATTCTCACCCCATGAAATATTTTTCTTATCTATCCTCTTACTGGGCTTCAATATCACCCCTTTTGATGTATATTCTCAGGTAGATACATGTATTATGGAGAGGAAAAGTGCCAATAAGAAGCTAGAGAAGAAGAAATTAAAAAAAAATTTATGCTTGGTGTTGTAATTGTTATGGATGTTCCTAGTTTCCCCAAACACTAAAACATTTATCCTCTATGTGTAGTACTATTCTGTTTTTTATCTTTAAAATTATGTAATAGTAATGTATGAAAATGTCGGGTCGCTATAATTGGTGTTCTAAAAATCCATCCCTAGATGGTACCAACATCTTTAAATTCCTATGTAACCTATCTCATCCATATACCTAAAACATTTAAAACTAAAATACTAAAATAGAACAACCAATGTGAGAAACTATAGGAAAAATTGAAAAACAAAATCTATAAGTAGATGGGTGGGGTGAACTTCTGAAATGAACACAGAAATAAGACACAAAAAAATACCAAAATTAAATACCAAAATCAAAGATAAATTTCATCAAAATTTTACAAAAAACATAAATATATATGTAGGGGAATAGAAATTAATATTAATGATGAAAAAAAGGATGAAAATACCATATTGATATATACCGTATGATCCATACATGAAATATTCATCGAGAGTGATGATTTAACTATGATCTAGTGAAATCATATCTTTAAAACCTAGTTTGAAAAATAAAATAATAGAAAATATGAAATGGAGAATAAGGAATAAGATAAGAGTAATCTTAGTAATAATTGACAAGAAATTACCCTCTCAAACCACCCAGATTCATTGGAGACCAAATGGAAGAGAGGGGGAGAAAATATTGAACTACATATCTACCTTTACACCCCATGACAAGAAATTCCTTGGGGATTAAAATTTAGAAACCACCAAAAAGATCACTGAGTCCCTCAAATAATTGAACAGTAGTTTAGTCATGATGTGACCGTTATAGCTACTCCTATTACATATCCATTGTTTGAAAAAATAATGATATGAACATTGAGGTTGGGTTCATCCTCATATGTGGATGGCTTAACCCTAGACCTTCTTTAGTCCTAAAATGTTTCTACCTGGGTCGTGAACGTGACTACCAAGGGAGTGGTGTCATCCCCCACATACCTACCACCATACTTGTGTGACCCCAAGGGTTCACAGTGTAACACACCCCTATAGAAAGAGCCCTCATAATACCTCACATCTTACAGTGAAGTTCCCTTAAGCCCCATCTATGATGCACCACTCCACAATAGGCTATCGTGTGGTGACCAACTACTATAACTAAACTTTTCGTTGTAGGACCATGTCATCCCTACACCAAAATTTCCTCAAGAATCAAAAAATTCTTTTAATCCTAAATTCACACCCAAAAACATATTTTAAAGCTTCTTCCACCCTTAGATTCATGATTCGAGTCCTAGTTCAAAAAAATCCCTTGATATAGAATAATAAAACGAATTTCCTATAAGTTTCACAAGACATAATTATGCGGGTCATTAAAAATTCCTCCTCAAATAAGATTTATATTGATATAAAAATATAATCATGGATTCTTTATTAGAGAGTTTCTATTGGAAGAAAAGTTTATAAATTTTATAACATTTCAATATTTTTAATTATGGTGGAATTATTTTTTACTTATGTGAATTAATTATTTTAAAAATGATATTCATGACCAATATTTATTTATATGATCACTTTAATAGTGAATTTTCAGGAAACATAGTTTATTAAAGTTTCAATAAAAAGGTGTTTATCATTGGAGATAAATAATTCCATAAACAAAATGACTTATATGATGAATGAGTATGAATATTTGGACATAATTACCCCATGAATCATCTTATATGCATTCAAATATTTAATATTTATTTTAATTTTTATTAATCATTTTCTTCTGAATAATATATACAAGAAGAAATATAAGTATAATTTATGATAATGTAATTTTATTTAAAATAATATTACATTTTTATTAAGTTTAATATTATAGATATGTTAGAAACTCATATTATTCTCACTATATTTATAGGACTTAAAACAAAAAAATCATGATATATGGTTTAAATATATGAATTCAATATTCCAATTTTATGTTAATGATATATAATTTGAGGAATTTTTATTTATAGTATTAGATTTATATTAGAGTGATGTTGTGATTATATATTTTTATTAAATATAAAATAATCTGAATCTTAAAAGAATTAAATTTTCAATAATATATCTTTGTTAATTTTATGATGAAGAAAATAAAATGTTACCAAGAATGTGACAATCCAATGTATAGAATAAAAGTTACTAAAGAGACAACATTATTTTCTTTTTACCTTATCTCTATTATTTGGTGTCATAATTTTTTCAATAATTATTTAAAACTTATATTTATATGGTCTTTATCATACGAAATATACTTTTAATGAATTTTTTTATTGAAAAAAAACTTACCCTCTCTAGGTTTTACATCATTCATAATGGTGGGTAATCATAGTAGTTCCAATGATGCTTTTAGGCTATGGTGGTGGAATATGGGTCATTTTATCACTGATCTTATAATAGTGGTATAGGCCTTGTGCCTAGTTCAATCCTCAGGGGATGTGGCTCACATTATGTATGTTGTTTTAGGTGTGGCTATTCAATCAATCTGATTAAACAACTAGGGGTACCACACAAGGTGGCTAGGATATGATGATCATTATGGACATGGTATATATAATTTATGGATCAAGAAAACAATACATCTAAGGATTAGGTGGAATGTAGGTTATGAAGTATGGTAGCAAATGGGGCTCAAGGTGCACAAGGGGAAGTAAACAGACAGAACCCCATAATTACCTAAAGGGGTTTCTTACACATGGGGCCACATGGATGGGTAATTTCAGTAACAAATTTTTTTATCCTTTTTTGGACCATTCAATCCTAATGGAATAAAATTTTATTTATTTTATAGTTATTTTGAACATTAATCTATGTTGTTATAATATTAAATTGATGGTGAACTTGTAATTACGAATCCCCATTCCAAACATTAGCTGAATAATAATATCGATGACTTAGACTCACTAAAGGTTTGAATTGGAATTCATATAGTGTTGATTTAATTATGTTTTATTAATAACTTTGGAGTAATAATTAATGAAAATAATAAATATAAATAAATATTTTTATTAATGATTATCAATGGAAATTTTTGACATGATAAGTAATTAATAGTTTATTTGGATAAAATGTCCTTTATTTGATGAAATTAAATACTGAAGATATATTTTAATTTATTTATCAATTTTTTAAAGAAATTAATGTGGTTAAGTAAAATAAATGATGGATATTAAAATAATTATCAGAAAATTTATGATACTTTTGGATGATGATATTTTTTTAGTAATGATATTTAATAAAATTATTAATTATTATTGTAATACATGAGTTCCCTAGGATGATTCTCATTTTTTAAAGAAATTATTAATTAATTACTTGAATTATTTGACTTTTTAAATAATTTATAATGACGTAAATTGATAATTAAAAGTGGAAATCCAGTATAGGATACTTAATGATATAAATTTCATTTATAAAAATTATATTTATAATTAAGAGAATGAATTACAGAAATATAATGATAAATAATGAATATTTTAATCATAACACAAATAATAACATAGTCTCAATTATGAAAAAAAATCTATAAGTACTAGAGTATCACTTTTGTGATGTTATAAATATTTTGTGGAATATATGAAAATATCACGAAGATTGATTTCTCTAAAATACACATATCATTTTTCTATAATTTTCAATATCAATTGGAGTTATTATTACTATATTATTATTATATTAATATATATATATATTTGAAATCATTTATATTTTAGATTAAATTCATTGATCTTGTATTTTTTTCATCTAAAATTCAAAAAAAAGTTGCTACACATTCCGTTACAACATAGTTATTTCAGATAATTCAAATAAATTTATTTATAAAAAATCATGGAAAAAGAATAATTATCATGTCATAATGTTGAAACATTATTAAACTTTTTTTGATTTTATCAAAGATGAATTGCATCATGAAGATGACCAGTTTTACCATGGAACTCGCTTATAATTAAAATTGGGATAATTTTTCTATGTGGGATTTAAAACATGTAGAAAACAACTACACCATAATAGATAGGGTTTAACTGATTGAGGGAACCTATTATTTTATAATACATATTGGTTCATATTATGGTTTCAAATTTCCACAACAAAATAGAAAATTTTAAATCTTGGTGAAAATTTATCAAGAATTTTACTATAAATAAAGAATAATTAAAGGATATGAGAGAGATATGTAAGAAACCATGCCTTCTTTTCAGGAATGGATCTTCATTTCATTTGTTTTTTAGGAAAAAGGACGAATTTGGAATTTTTTTGTGTACGACGTGTACTCTTGATTACACGACGTGTACCCGGTTACCGCCTATAGCCATGTATTCATCATTTAACAGCCGAGTACGTGGTCATGTGGACCACCTAATATAGGGGTTGGTTGAGGAATGTACACAGTTTGTACAATAAATGAACATATTGTGCAATTTTATTTTAATTTGATTAATTGGAACATGGTATTGTCTAATCTCCAGAATGATCTTCTTCTAACCTCATTTCATTTAGGAGCATCTGGGAGTGACGATCAATGTATGAGCCACCGTTTCTCCATTCATGGTCCGATTTAAACTCTTGCAGGTGTGTTAGAATCCCATCGGCGATTCCTTCATTCTTCAAGAGCCTCTCTTCTTGATTTATCCTCTTTCTTAATTAATACACAGTTGAACATTTTTTTACCTTTTTGTAGATCTTTGATGTCATAGGTCGATTCAAGGGTCGATGTTCAAGAGTGTTCAATGTACAACGTTGATGTATGTGGTTTTTTTCCTTTTAGAGTTTGTCTTTGTGTTATATATGACTATGTACAGATTACCCAAGATTAGGGTATTTCATGTTATGGAAATGAACCCTATTATCATCTACCTTAGATTTATTGATATATTAAGGGTTTTATTTGATATACTATGGTAGATTTCATGTTTTGGGGACACCCTGTGGGTGTGTTTCCTTATTTTAATGTTTATGGTAGTTCGGCCCAGTTTCCCTATGAGGAAGACCATGTTTCATTGCCTTTCTTGTTAGGTTGTAATTGATTGATTAATTAATGTTTGTTAAATTCTTGTGTTATGAATTCTAGTTGGTTATCCTCTTTGTAGTTGAGATTAATTTGGGTTACTAGAAATTGTTTCTACATTATTTTTTACATAGGGTTGTGGGAACCAGGTGTCGTGAAACCATAGGGGGAATTGATGTTTAGGGCTTCCATAGAGTGTCTGTTATATTTATGTTACAAGAACATAGGTGGGATTGACAATGAGTTCTCCCTAAGAGAGTCTATAGTATACTGTTACGATACCATAGGGTGAATTGACTTTGAATTCTTCCCTAGAGAGTCAGTAGTTTATCATTAAAAGACCTCAGGGGGAATTAAAGTTGAGTACTTCCTCAGAGAGTCTTTGTTTTTGTGAGACCAATGGGTTTATAGTTTGTGAGATTTAAAATAGGGTTGTTATATCCTTATTGATGTGATGATATGTTGAACCAGAGCGGTTAGTCTGTGAGAGTATCCCCAGATGGTTGCGTGTGAATGATTGATTGATTGTGATGAGGCTACTTAACCAAAGGAAAATCTTGGACTCGGTCTTACTTGATTGTAAGATGTTCTTCTCAGAGATCTATTTTTCTTTTACATAGGGGATACAGAGAATAGGATAGATCCCCATATTTTATTATTCAATGGTTTCAATAATAAATAAATGTAAATGAATGTAATTGGAAACTGTAGGATTGTTTACTTTTGAGTACATCCTTGTTTATTACTTAATTTTTCGTATTACCTACTATATATATTCACTGATATTTAAGAATAGTTATTTTAGTGGTTTCCTTCTGGGATTCATCTCACACCATGTTTGGGTCATGCTTTTGGGCCCAAACAGATTATATGGTTGCAGGTATAGATTGGGAAAGCACCCTTCTACATCAGGTACTTGATTGATGATGGAGCTGGAGAGCATGAGACCAATCTAAAACTTATGATGCTATAAGAGTTTAATTTTTTATTTTGTACTTTGTTTTAGTATAGTATTTTCCACATTGGGACTTGTTTGGAAGCGTTCCTAGACATATGTGACATGCATCATTTATATATGTTCTCTAGTTGTTTATTTACTATTAGTATTCCTTTGTTTACCTCTCATTTATGGTATTAATTCTTTTGTTGTTGTTTATTATTGTTATTCCACTGTGTTCCTCTACCAATGAGGGAATAGTTTCCCCACTATCACACCCAAGGACCTCACTACTAGTCAGAAGCCTCTGTAATTTGGTTAAATGTAAATGGGGTCATGTGACCAACCGTGTACGGGGAAACTTTGGGTGGCACCCGGATCCGGGATGTTACAATGTGGTATTTGATGGAGGTTTCGATCCTATGACCTGTGGGTTATGGGCCCTCTTTGAATAAAATTAAGTGGATCATGTATGAAATTTAATTTAACTTTATATAGTATGATGTGAATGAGGATTCCAAACTTTGATTTATCGGAGTATGGGCTCTCACGGGTAGGAAATTGTGGTTCCTTAGACAAAATTTTATGTTTTAAGGGTTCTGGAGAAATTTTAGAAGCCTGATGTCTATAAACCCAGAAAAAACATCCCGTGGTGTTATAAAAACATGCCATGTGTTCTTCTGTTTTGGAAGAAACAACTTTTATTATGTACACACCGTGTAATGTATGTACATGTCGTGTAGAGCTTAATTGTGCGACCGACTGTGTGATAATAGACATGGGTTGACAAATGTTTGGAAGAACACACTGTGTATTGGGAATACACATTATCATGTGGAGTATAGGTATCTATCTATGTGACTAATGACACGAATGGATGGATTTCTCGTCGTATATGTTGTGTCCAGCTCAAAAACTCAGTGTGGAAGTCGACTATGTCTCCGACTATATGACTAACGACACTAGTTATAAGGATTAGGTAGTACACGTAGTGTCTAGGGTTAATATTCAGTGTGGTGTTACCCTAGAGAGAATTGTGCGGTTTAACCATGTAGAAGAACTCGGGTTGGAGGGAAAGATCATGTATAGGTTGTGTAATAGAATGAACATGTCATGTGTGTGGGTATTACTTGACCAAGTTTGGAAGAGGTACAAGACCTTGTTGAAACCTAAGGTAACCCACTGTGTGTAGGGTCTACACACCATTTAACCCTATTTTGAAAAACATGAATGTTTTCTTATCCTATTACTAAATTTCACTTCTATGTTTCAATTCATAATGATCTTGAACTAAGGTGTGCACTTGACCTTACAGAGTCATGCCACTAAGATGTCCTTTGGTTTTACACCAGATATAGGGCAACGATCAGACAATATAAATGGTAGATTAGGGATTACCAGAAGATCCCCATGCTGTGCATGTCTTGGCGCCCGCTATTATACCAGACACAGGTGCTGAGGCATAGTTCCAAGAAGGCTTCATGAGGTTATGCATACCTACTAGGGACCACCACATCCTGCCCCGTCTTTGGTAGAGTTGACACAGGTTTTCAACTGTAGCATCCTCCCACTTTCCTAGGTAATGGAGTACCTCAGGATATTTATTCGTTGTTAGAATCAATGTTATCTATATTCGAGCATCTCGAGACACCTCTTAAGAGGATGGTGAAGCTTGCAACCTACATGATTCATGATTTCTCCAAGTGATTGTGGGATGTGATATTGCAGGCGGGATGCCAATGAGTTATATCTTGGGATGAGTTCCAGCGGAACTTCTATGACTATTTCTTCCCAGATTACTTAAGGTTTGACCAAGCTCGAGATTTCATTTATCTGGAACATGGTAATCCTTCAGTCTTGGAGTATTATTCTTGCATCATAGAGCTATAGTTCTTCACCCCCTTTCTGGGGGATGATGAGTTATTTTTGGCAAGGATGTTTGAGGATGGCCTCAGACTTGACAATTGATCCCAAGTGAACATCTTCAGGTTGACTTCCATATCATCTATAGTTAAATAGGAGCTGATTAAAAAGCATAATATAAAGGATTTTGGAGTTGTGAGACAGGGTGATACGACATCCAGAGTTGGTTTTTCTCTGAATGATAGTAGGAATCACCACAGGGAGTCTACACATGGATATTTCAGTAGACAAGATACTCTTTCTGGTAGCCTAGTGGTATGCTACCCATGTGTTATTTGTGGGAATACAAGACCTCAGTTTTTGAGAGACCTAGTCGAGTGCTGATCTTATTGCAAGATAGTCTATCTTCAGTTTTTCCAGCTTTTCTCACCTGTAGCTAGTGACAGAGATTCTGTTATGACTTTGCGTTCTGAAGCAGGACCACCAGTTTCTCATTAGTTGGGGAATTGAATTTTGTCTTTCCATTAAGGCTCTGGAGGAGGTTGTGTCCATGGTAGTTAGTCTTTAGTTTTTTAGCTAAAAAATGTTGATCAGCAAAGGATAACCAGGAAGGGTCAGTACGCCATGGTAAATATCATACTTTTTTAGTAGAGTAGACTTAGTTAGAGAAGGATTATAGACCCTCAATGGTTAGATGCATGATTCTAGTTTCCTCGTTTTCAGCTTCTGGACTATTTGATATAGGGTATTCCCATAGTTTTATATCTATTTCTATTTTGGAGAGCCTTGGGCTATGTATCTTTATATATGAAGATTTTATGCCACAAGATACTCCTATGAGAATTAGGAAGGCAAGTGTATGTCAGTGAAATGAGTTCCCTCTTGAGGTCCGTGGGTGTCAGTTATTTTGGTACCTCTATGTATTAAACATGATAGGATTCGATTTAATTCTTGGAATGGACTTGTTGGTCTCTTTTTAGTCCTTTTTTATGGCTATATCCATCGGGTGAGTTTTACATCACTAGAGGGATGGTATTTTCTACACAAGGGTTAATGGGATGTCCTGAAATGTAGAACGGGACCTGATTATCTTTGGTTGGGTGTAATTATAGCCTACATTGCTAGTTTATATCTAGATGACCAGGGAAATTCAAAGAAGGAATTTCTTCCAGTGATAGCTCATTTCAGAGATGTCATTCTAGATGACTTTTCAGGTTTACCTTTAGAGCAAGAGGTATATTTCTCAATTGATCTTGTTCCATAAGTGGAATCACTGTCCATTACTCCTTATAGGATGGCTACACCAGAGTTATAGATGCTCAAGAAGATGTTATAGGATTTACATGAAATGGGTTCCATACAACTCATTACATATACATGGGGTTTGCCTGTCCTTTTTTCCAAGAAGGCGGATGGTACCCTCAGACACTGCATGGATTATCAGAAGATGAACTAGTTGACAGTTAAATACATGTATCCCTTGTTGAGGATTGATGATCTATTTTATCATATTTAATAAGGCTGTGTTTTCTCAAAGATTGAATTGAGATCTAGTTACTATCAGTTTCACATTAGACCATTTAATATACCTCTTATATCCTTTCAGAGAAAGTATGGTCTATAAGAGTATGTTGTTATGTTGTTCAGTCTAAAAAATGTGATAGTAGTTTTCAAGGAACTGGTGTACTGAATGTTCCCTCATTACATGGATTCTTTTGTGGTTGTTTTGATGTAAAATATCTTAGTGTACTCTCACATTCGAAATGACCATTCCACCCATCTTTAGATTGTTTTTATTACATTGAGGGAGCATCAGTTATATGCTAATCTCTCAAAATAGAACTTTTGGATGGGCCCGATTCACTTTTTGGTTCATGTCATCTAAAAGAAAGAAGTATCATTTGACCAGGAGAATGTGAGAGAAGTCATTTTTTAGAGTATCCAAAGAACATCTTTGAGGTACAAAGTCTTCTGTGGGTGGCTAGATACTACAGATGTATTATATAGGAATTTTAACGCTTAGCAGTTCCACTAATGGGTCTTACTAAGAAAGGAGAAATGTACTTGTGGACTAATGCATGCGATTTATACTTTTAGAAGCTAAAATGGAGATTGGCTTCATCCTCAATACCAGACATTCATGATTGATAAAATAGTTACATAGTTTACTATGATGCATCAGGTATCGGGCTGGGAGCAATGCTTATGCAAGGGGAAGGAGTCGTCACATACTGGTCTTGACAGTTGAGGCCACATGGGAGGAATTTCCCAAAGGATGATCTTGAGTTGGCTGTAGTTGTGCATACTTTGAGCTGTTGGAGACATTATCTTTTGGGAGATATTATTTTGCTGTTCACTGACAAAAAATGCAATAAGTATATATTTACTCAGTGTGATCTAAATTTGAGGCAACGAAGGTGTGTTGAGTACCTCCAGTGTTTTATATTTCATCTTTCCAACATGATTGGGAAAAAACACAATGGTTGATGTTTTGAGCAGGAGGACTCAGATACATGTAGTTCAGGAGGCTAGTATAGAGTGGTTGCTTATGGATTTGTTCTCAGAGATTCATTTGGAGGTGTAAAAAAATAGGGGCACACGTTTCTTTCTTTTGAATTCATTACCTCTACTATTCTGTAATGACTGAGAATGTGGAAATAATCAGATATTAATGTCATTTTCATATAGGAGAGTGTGTTAGGAGATTACCCTACTCCTGGGTGGACCCTAGAAGAGGACGAGGTCTTGCGTTTTCACTGGTGCATATGAGTGTTAACAGACATATGCAATGAGCTATTGCGAGATTTCCATTCTTCTATTTGGGATGTTCATCTATGTGTCACCAAGATGAATCAGGATCTACACCATTAGTATTGGTGACCAGGTATGAAGATACTTGTTGCTGGTTTTTTTATGAAGTGTTTCACCTATCAGTAAGTCAAGGTGGAGCATCAGGCACATGAAGAGATTTTATAGCATTCACCCATTCCCTAGTGTAAGTGGAATGAAGTCGTGATGGATTTCATGATAGGATTACTATGGTCGCCTCAAGGTAATGATGCGGTTTGGGAATTTATTTACAGACTCACGAAGGATGTGCACTTCTTACCGATCAAGGAGACCATTATTGTTGAAGAGTTTGGAAGGTTTTACATCCTCGAGAATATACGGTTTCGTGGGGTTCCTCACTCTAATTTCAAACATGGATTCCTATTTTACTTCTCATGTGTGGAAGGGTCTATAGAGGGCTTTGGATACACAAGTTCTTCTGAGTATATCTTACCATCTGCAGATAAGTTGACAACTGGAGCACACGATTCAGGTGTTGGAGAACATGCTTTGAGAATGCGTCCTAGATTTCAGGGGTGCATGGGAGAGACACATACCCATAGTGGATGTTTCCTAAAATGACATTTTTCAGGCGGCTATTCAGATGGTTCCTTATTAGGATTAATATGGTAAGACATTCTGATCGCTCCTATATTGGTTATAGGTAGGATAGGCAGCTATATTGGGACCTCATCGTGTCTAAGAGACCACTGAGCAATCGGAGTTGTTTTAGAAAAGGATGACTAAGGAACAATCCCACCTGAAATCTTATAATAATTGATGGAGACAACCTATAGAGTTTGAGATCAGAGATCAGGTTTTCTTGGGTGTCACACCAAGGTTGGGACACAAGAGGATTAGGAGGTAGGGAAAGCCTTCACTGAGGTATGCTGGGCCATTTGAGGTTTTGTACAGAGTCGATCCGGTTTCCTATCAGTTTCAGTTACCTCATAGGTATCATGATATACACGATGTCTTCCTCATTTCTCAGTTATGACATTACTTTTCAGAGCCTTCTCATGCTTCTCATCCCTAAGAGGTTGAGTTTGATGAGGATGCATCCATCAATGAGCACCCTATTCGGATTGTGGATCACAATACAATTATTATCCAGGGAATTTATGTACCTCTGGTATGGGTGGTATGGTAGGACTTGCAAGTATATGATGAGACATGGGAGAGGGAGTCTAATGTACGATTGTAGGGCATAGAGTTGTTTGATTTATCTTATCTTCAACCCTTGGAAGGTAAATTAAATGTAGAATTGCATTAAGGGTGATGTCTATATGAACCATGATCTTATTTTCAGGTATAGATCTTGATTTCGAGTGTTTTTTAGGAAAAAGGAAGAATTTGGAAATTTTATAAGTACACATTATGTACTATAGTACACACCTTGTACCCGGTTACTACATTTAGCCCTGTACTATCCATGTAACAGACAAGTACATGGTCATGTGGGTTACCTAAAGTGAGATCCAGTTGAGGAATTTACACTACATGCACATTAAATGAGCATGTTGTGTACTTTTATTTTTATTTGATTAACCAGACTAGGGTTGTATCTAATCTATAGAACGATCATATTCTAAACTCATTTTTTCATGAGTGACCAGAAGTGTCGATCAAAGTCTGAGCCACTATTTCTCGATCCAGGGTTTGATTCTACCTCTGGTGGGTGGGTTGGAATCCCACTGGTGAGTCCTTACTTATTCTAGAGCCTCTCTTCCTAATTTCTCTTCTTTCTTGAGTTATCTAAGGTTGAACTTTTTTGGCCTTTTTATAGATCATTGAAATTATAGGCCAATTCAAGGGTCGACATTAAAGGCTGATCATCGTAAAATGTCAATGTACATGGTTTGTTGACTTTTTATGTATGTCTATGAGTAGTAAATTCCTATGTATTGATTACCCATGATTCAGGTATTTGGGGTTAAGTAATTGAGCTTTTTTATCATTATCCTTATATTGATTGATATATTAAGGTTTTCATTGATATATTTCACTAGATTTAACTTTTTTGGGACACCACATGTGTGTGTTTCCTTTTTTGACTGTTTATGACCATTTGGTCGAGGTTTCTTATAAAGAAGAACTTGTTTCCTAGCCTTTCTTGATCGGTTGAATTGATTGATTAATTGTTTCTTGTTAAATTCATGTGTTATGCATTGCTTTTTCTTAGCCTTGTTTTATTTGAGATTACTTTGGGCTACTAGATATTGATTGTGCACAATTTTATTACATCAGTCTATGAGAACCTGGTGTAGTAAGACAATAGGGAGAATTGTCGTTGAGGTCTTTCGTAGAGTATCTTTTATGAATGATCTATGAGACCAAAAAAGTGGATTGATGATGAGTTCTCCCTTAGAGTGTCTATAATATACTATCAGAAGACCACATGGGTAATTGAAATTGAGTGATTATTCATAGATTCTGTAGTTTATTTTTAAAATACCACATAGGTGAATTGAAGGTGAGTGCTTCCTCGGAGAGTCTTTGTTTTTGTGAGACCAAAGGGGTTGGATTGTTTGAGCTTTCCCAGAGGGTAATTATATCCTTATTTATTTGAGGATATGTTGAAACAGAGGGGTTAGGCTATGAGAAAATCCCCAGCGGGTTGTGTGTGAATGATTGATTGATTGTGAGAATCCATCCAAGCCAAAGCACAAGCTTTTAATCAGTTTTACTTGATTGTAAGATTTTCTTATGAGAAATCTATTTTTATTTTACTTACGAGACAAATAAAATAGGAAGGATCCCTGGATTTCATTATTCAATGGTTTGAATAATAAATTAATGTAAATGAATTTAAATAGAAACTGTAGGATTGTTTACCTTTGAGTAATTATTTGTTTATTTGTTTATTTTTCATATTGTCTGCTGTATATATTCAATGCCATTTTGGAACAGATCTATTGGTGGTTTCCTACAAGGATTCTTCTCACACCCTGTTTGGGTCATGCTTTTGAGCAAAAATAGATTATATGGTTGGAGGTATAGATAAGGGAAAGTGACCTTCTACATCAGGTACTTGATTGCTGATGAAGCTGAAGAGCATGGGACGAAGATAAGGATTGATATGATGTAAGAAATTAATTGTTAATTCTTTTTGACATTGGTCTAGTACTATATTTTCATCATTATGACTTGTTTGTCTTCCTTCTTAGACATATGTGACATGCATCATTTAAATATGTGCTTCAATTGTTTATTTACTATCAGTCTTCAGTTATTTAGTTCTATTGTAGGGTATTACAGTTTCTGCTTTTGTTTATTATTGTCATTATGCTATGTTTCTATGGCAGTGAGGGAATAGTTTTCCCACTATCACACCCAATTCCCTTGATGTTAGTCGAAATCCTCTGGAATTAAGGAAAATGTTGTTGAGCTCATGTGTGTAACTGTGTACGGGGCCCCTTTGGGCTACACCCAGATCTGGGATGTTAAAACAAATATGAAGAGTATGAAATTTTTTTACCCTTATGTTATAACAACCATTCATTTTAATTTAGAATTAGTTATAATGGTGTTAAATAGAGAAAAGTTAGGGGAATATTAAGTGACTCATGAATTATGGTGTGATGAGTAACATTACACAATGATTTCTATAATAGTATATTTTTAGTATTTATGGATTTCAATAACCCTTTGATAATTTTTGGATACATTTTATTCTATAAATATAATTAATAATAAAAATTTTATTTTTGAAGACTCTATTTATATCATGCTACCATGTTTGGACCTTTTTAGTTAGTACATACTTTCTTTATAACGAAGGTCAGTCACTGGGATGTACAAGAAACAAATTTGGATACAAATTATTTTAGAGGATATGAGTTTGGGTCACCCATAAAAGGGATTTAATTCATATTTTGGTACTATATCATAGATTATAGACATTTATGTTAATCATTAAGAGTAATAACATTAATACTGGATACCTCCATGAAAGTGAATGCTTATTTACAATCATCAATGTGAAGGTAAATGTGTATCATATTGATCTATATTTTTTATATTTATTATAGTATTTTTAAGTTGTACATCGTGTTTATATGGTATTTATTTCCATCATGGGGGTGGGAGGTTAAGTTAAGATGCGATAGAGCCCATGACTAGGAATTACTATCTATCCATATGAATGGAATAAAAACCGATGTAGTTTAATGCAGTTTAATAAGAAATTTTATACCTTTAAATGTCATGTGTTAAAGACCATCATGGTCTCTTTTAAGGACATGCATCCCTGAACAAATGAATTTCCTTTTATGTTTAAGAAATATAGAATTTTTTTCAGTAGTTTAAAATAATTTATAATAGACAATATTCAAGATAATTTAATGTTCGGTAGCCTAGAATACTAATAAAAAGGTTTCTAGTAATGGTTGGTGTGGGACATACACATGAGTAACCCTTTCATGTTTTCCCTATTTATGGGTAAATAAATAGGAGATGATATGGTAAATTATTTCACATCGTATGCATTCTAAGATATGAATTCCTACCACATGTTTTTTGGTATCTAGATAATGAAGGAGGACTGAACTCTTGAGGAACATTGAACTATTAGGATGGGGTGGGGATTACACCGAATAGGAGGCCCAATTATTGGTATATGGGTAATGGATTGGACTATGGAGATCGACTGGATTCTTTGGATGATAATATGAGAATCATGAAACGTGGTATGTTTTATTATGAACCTAACAATTTTTACCCTCATTATAAAGTTAATACATGTTTTCAAATATAAAAGAGGGTCTTATCGATTAGTTGGAATTTCCCAATAAATAATTTCACGGGAGACTTTGTCCTTATTATTAATGGAACTCATGATCGAAGTGGTGCAAGATGATTCATATATGTCATCAAAATATCATAGGTTGACATGGAATTTTCCTTGTATGAATGGGTGTTTAGTTATTTTACTATGATAAAAATAATATTCAATGATCATTTGGATCAATTAAACTGAATAGATGATCGGGGTTAATGAAACTATTTCTAAGAGGCTTAGTTTTCCACTGTATGGATCATTTGTGAAGTGTTGAACTGTGTGTTGAATATTTCATGGTAGTAGGCCATTGAAAATATGTACAAATTTACATTAGAAACAAAAAATCTTGTATAATATTAGATTTTTATAAGAATTTGTGAGGATTGATACTGTTTAATAGCTTTAAGAATACCAGTTCATAAAAGAGTTATGTGATCATCTATATGAATGGAGTCTGATGGTAGTTATTTGAAAATGATTTTACACTAGAGGCCACAAGAATATCATATACAAGATGAGAGTTATCATTAAAGTCTTACATGGAACTCCTCCCCCAACCTGTATATGTTGAACTTGAAGTTTTCCTAATTGAAATTATTCAAGGGATCGTATAAGGAACATTATTTTAAAATGATGTTCTTTCTCTCCCAGAGTTCATCTTTTATAATAAAAAATCTACATAAATTTTGTGCTTATTACCCTTCACATGAAGTGTTTGTTGAGTATTCATAGTCAAAAATTTTTAAATTACAACCAAGAATATATTCTTCAAAATAATGAATGAAACAACATAAATTCACTATAACTATTCCAAATTTTTCTCCTAGTGCTGAAGAAGTAATGCATGAATTATGAATCTTCATCACAGTACCAAAAATTTAGAATGTATTATAGTCATAAAGGATCATCATCTTAATGGAACAAAGTGAAATAAAATCATGAGAATATTGCATGCTCACAAATTAGATTCATTATGCTCGTGTAATGTGATTTCAGGTATAATGTATATTACATGACTATGAATCATAATCATTAATGTGTGGAAAATTGATGCTCAAACAGAAATTATGGAATTCTACCAGTGATAAGGTTTTCTATGAACTACATAACGATGTGAAATAAAGGAGTTCTAGGAATGATTACCTTACAATGAAATTTACCTTACCTTATTTTATTTTGTTTCCAAAATTTTCGGATCATATTCATAGAAATATTGGGTTTATTGAGTGTCAAAAAATCCCCCCAAATGGTTCTAATTGAAATAAATTGGATTAAATTCTTAGGACATCACGTCTTTTATATATTTGTTTCATAGTTATTTTATTCTCTAATGGTTCACATAAGATCTAAAACCTATATATATTGGCCAAGGGGTCCCACATTCAATAATTTATTTCCATATCAAAGAATAATTTTATCTTATTCATATATATTCTTATGTGTGTCGCATAATAATATTTCTATGAGTGAAGCCCTCTGTGAAAAAAAACCCCATCAGGAATGAAACATTAGAGTTAATAATATTGGGTTTATATGAACATTTCACCCATGAAAGGAACATGTGAAAATATTATTAGTTTATATATTATTTATATTTCATGTGACCACAAAATACATATGTGGAAATTACTAAATTTCAATTTTTTCTGATTTATATAATTTGATTCCTAAGGGATGAATACCTTTCTTCTGGTTTCTATTTACAGGGAATAGAATTTCTGTTTTTTATTATCTCTTTATCTAGATGAATACAACATAAAGAGGGTCTCTATTTCTATGAATATTGGTGTGGACCCTCAATATTGCATCACATATGAGTATAATATTCTTTGTTATTTTCTCAAATCATACCTTAGGAATACTAATACATGATAGGTCTCCCATATATAACATCAGGATCAATGATTATGTTCTCATTCCCATACCAAATAACAATGTACTATCATCATGTTTCATGTCTAATATTAACTATATCCAGTATAACATCTCTACTAAGGGTAAAATTATCACATAAGGATGTTAGGAATGTTCTTCAGTTCTGAATTTTTTCCCACTTACATCAAATGATCATGTGAAATTTATCATGAAATATCTCCAGATCAATCATCCATTTTCAGCACATCATTGAATTACCCTAGTGAAGTATGAAATTCAAAATGGGGCCTATATATTTGTGGAAGATTTTATAATAACGTGGAATATGTATTATGGGTCCATTAAATATATTTATAACTCACTAAACAACTACAAATGATATATGTATAATGGGAAACTAATATTTCTTAATTTGTGTTATCTTAGTAAGAAGTTACAATTAAATAATTAATCATTAATTAGTACCCATACACCAATAATTTTTACCTCTCGTATGGGGAAGTAGGAATTAACATGTCAGAAATTTTAAAAATCGGAAGAATCAAAATCCTTTCATGGATAAATGGTGAGTGTTTCTGCACATTTAATATCTGGGGGTGCTAGGAAAACTCTTCCATCTAAGAGTGATCTACATATCAATTAGAATAAAATATTTGTAATATAACTTCAAACCCATTTGATTATACATTTTTGGGGAATGAGTGTACATATTCTTATAGATTAATGGGTGAATTCCAAGAATAATGAATCTAAAGATATGTCCCTCTCTACAGGACAAGAATATTGGAGGTTCATATTATTCCACCCTAAAAGATAGTGTATATACCATGTGGGGATAAAAAATAAAATCGGTTAAGGATTAAAACTTCTATATGGGTTGGTTTCTAGCTAGGTTTCTTAGTGGGTAGATATTCAATACCATGTATGCTCATTTAGATGGAAGGGTCAGTAGCATGACAATGAAAATTTTATTTGAACAAGGAAAACCAATGAATCACTATATAACCATTAATTTCTTGGTATAACATATGTTATTTAATATAAAACAAGGAAATATTCCATAAAAAATCCATAAACAATTCTTGTTCTTATACGGTGGGTTGGAACAACATTTCTTATGATACATGATTTTGTTTACTTCATCTAGTAATCATTGTATATTACGCCCCATATAACTCAACATAACTGAGGTTAAACCAATATATCAATGAATTAATGTGTTTACTATTAAATTTAGGAAACATTACCATTTCATATTGATTCTTTATGAAGTATCCTATGAGATAATTGTCCGTAATGCTGATGGTATTATTGGTCAGCAGTTGTTAATCATTTATTTGTTATATATATTTTTTTTCACTCAAGATGTTGAGATGATCATCTTGAATCCTTAAACAAAATATTGGATTCATTTTAGTTTATATGCCTACATAGGGTCTCTTTATTTCCTTTTACTGGAGTTAATATTGAATGACTCTCTGATTTCAACTTCCATCAGTAGTTGATGCTGACACATGAGGTTAGAAACACTAAAGTAGATTTACCTTACACCAATTATACAACTAACCTATCATGGGACTATAACTAATATTGGATAGATAAATATCAAAATATTTTTCAAGGAATGTTGGTTTGATAGGTGAGTAGTATAATTCCTTCATTTATTTTACTACCAAAAAACATTTGGGAATATATATTTAAACAAAATATTTTTATAGGGATGTTCCCTGGATAGCATTGGGAATTATCAAATTCATACACACTTTATATTGAAGGGTGTAGGGTAATGACCCAATGAATAAAACAAAATTTAATATTTATATCATTAGTATCAATACCAATGATTGCGGATATCAATTAGTGGATGATCTTTTTTTCCTTCCTGTCCCTAAAATTGACCATGTTGTGGAAATTAAAGACTCTCTATTACCCAAATTACCTATGAAAACAAATGATTTTGTGGAATATTTGATGCCTAATTATATACCTTGTGTGGTTGGTGACTAAGGAATGAATCCTAAACATTATTCTAATTATCGAGTTGTGTGGAAGCGAAACTGGCTTCGAGTTCATACAATTAACCCTAAAACCTAGTCAGAATAGATTGGTGACAAGGCTGAAAGCCTTCAAAATATTTTCTATTTTTTGGGTGTGGGAATTTTTTTGATACAAAAAATTAGGTTCCCTTATTCCTCAAGCCTTATTCATTTGATAAAATATATGATTCTGGAAATGTATCTCTACTTATTCAAATGAAAAAAACCATAAATTGTAGTTTGTTGAGTTGGATACTCATTTGTTGAATAAAGAGACTATCAAGGAATCATAGCATCATGACTGGGTTCCCACTTAGAATTCATTTATTCAGGAATATAATGCTTATGTATTATGGGTTAGAGCACAATTGTAAGAAGTGGATTCTATAATTGAGATGATCAGTTGTAGGAATCAATAATTGGAATCACACATAAAAATAGACATGCCTGATGGGTATGGCAAAGCCTTTCAGGTGAGGAGACCTCCATCATTCAATTAAAGACTCGTGTCATATATCCATCCACTAACAAAAGATAAATACCCCCCTTTTTTGATGTTACTCATGGGTTTTTTAACACATAATGAAAAATCATTCTATTATGAAATGAATTCAATTTTTTAGAACTTGTGTCACCTCAATTATCATTTCCTGTTAATATGTCTAACATAAAAAGAGTAATATCATAATAAAAAAATTCACATGAACATTTCATATAAATGGATCAGGTACGTCATAACATCCAAACATTGGATTCAAGGATGATATGTATAAATCAATCCATTATCTTTTATTAATGTTTCATCATATAGATATAGGCTAGCCAAATATATTGGAACATATACCATCACCTTAAGTAAGGAAAATTCTATTTTACAAAATATTATAAAATTTTGTATCCTCATAATCCTTTACACATAGATGTTTATAGGTAGCATAAATATTATGGAACATGTAACATCATTATAAGACAGGATGAGTATAGTTGGGTATGATGAAGTTTAACGGGATAACATAATTAAAATCTTGAAATGGGAATTTCGAAATAAGATTATAATTCCTAAAAGTGCTTAAGTTCCCTAAAATTACAATGTTGTGTAGTTTAGAAAAATAATATAAACTAATATTCAATAAATTTAAGGGTGGTCTTTCTTTTTAAAAGGGTGATAGACCCAATGTGAAAATATTGACTTTTTCCATGGTTGAGTGGTTGGCCTAAAATAAATTATGTCTTATCATTTTTTAGATATAATGTTTTTCATAGAGGTATATAGGAATGAACATACTAAAAATGAACTCATATTTCTATCAGGGTTCCCTTTGTGGTTTTTTAACCCACATATTATTTACCTTTTTTCAATTCATAGACACTAATATTCTTCCCAGCTACACATGTTGCATTCTAAGTGAGGGGATGGTCTATTTATTCAATTATTCTATTAGAAGGACTTCAACCTAGAGATTATTATTTCTCTTTCATTTAGAAATTTTTGATTTTTCATGTTAGACCGGTGAAGCTAGTGTTTAAGGTCAGACCACTTTCACCAAATGGGGAGGTAGTCTACACATCAACAAGGTAGAGGAATAGCTGATGTGAATGGGACCCCAATGAAACTGTACACCACATAAAGGAAATGTGAATGAAGTTTAAGGCCATAAATCTATGAAAACATTTTTATGGTTTAAGGTATGAAATATTTAGACAAAATATGATGTAGTGTATATTAAAAGTGAAATATGGAAACCAAATGTGAATGAGGGTTTGATACGAATATAAACCAACTTCAAGTGGGATGTACATATTTTAAGTTCATGGCACTCATACATTAATTAAAGGGTGTGATATGTGAACCCAAATGGGTACAAATAACTTTTAGTTCTCTATCAACATTGAAAAAGAAATGTAATTTATATAAATCAGTGCCTGATGAATTTAGTCAAGAAGTGATAAAATGGAACAAGCATTTTAAGGATGTTCTTTGACCAAATTTGAGTGATGGGTTCCACTGTAATGTTCTTAAAGGAATATGTGGTCAAATGAAATTTTCCTTGAGATGAAACATGTCTCTAGTTAACTGGTTAGATATGTGGAAAATATGTCCTTACAAAGAATTGGTCCCCTTTTAGAGTCAAAAGCACATATGACCAATAACCATGAAAAAATTGATAGATAAAAATAAAAGTAAAAAGTGTGGTCTATATGAAGATAATAATAAAAATTAATTTTAATAGTCTATTACAAAAATTACCTTGTTTGGGATATTAGAGTTTGTTAAAGGGGAGTGGGGTTCATGAAGATATATATCTAGGTTTTAAATATATGTTCAAAACATCAAAACATATCCTAAGACAATAATAATTAATCAACCCATATTTATTAGATGGTTTATTTACTCAAGCCTTACTCATGAAAATTTATAAATAAAATGGTTCCTTCTTAGTTCGTGACTACAAGTGTAGACCTGATGTGAATGAGGAGAATACCTACACTCTAATGGAATTAAAATAAGATCTTTGGACAACACTCAGTAAATGAGATATGGGTGTCACTATATATCTTAAAATAATAATAGTCTTTCAAACACAGTTCTTATAGGATTCAAAGGGATGTTCCAGAAAATATGGAATTTATTATTTATATAAAATGAATTTCCAAATATAAAGGGGTATTAAGATAGGACTCTCTAAAGACTCTTTTTAAAAATGGGAACAATGAAAAATTGAACAATATCAAGGGAATTTGAATGCATTTGAATAGTCATATTATATAATATATAAATCATAACATGACACATTTGAGTCAATAAATGATGGAATGGAAAAATGATGATGAGAATGACTGTTTACCAAATTCAAGTGAAAATATCCTCTTTATTGTGTCCAAGGTGATTGGGATTAGTGTATTTTTTCCATATGATGAAAACATACATATGGTTGGTAGGTCAGATATGGAGTCAAGAATATCATTACAAATTACATGTGTTCTTTCTGATTTAATGTTCTTGTTATCAATATCCATGAATGATTTTTTATGATTCAAATATTTAATGAATGAAATAGGTTTAATGGAGAAACTGACATTAAATAATGGAACAAGAATATAAGGGTCACACAAATTTTTATTAGACACATTGTTAGGGTGAATTGAAATGAAAATTGATGGATTGAGTATGTGATCCCCTCAATGGGATAATCTACTTCATGTAAAAATTTAACCATGTTAAAAGTGAAAATATACCTATGGAACTATTCATGATCTTGTGTAGTGGGTATATAATATATAATATATCCCTTTCCTAGAGTAGTTTTTCAAAATATTGAATGTTTTTATTTCTTTGGGCTAGGTTTCTGTATCTAAAATATTTTTTCTTTTTTTATTTTTCACCCTAACGTTTTCCTAATACATAAAATTAAATGTCATACTATTCAGAGACTCAATGTTTTCTCTTACTGCCCTATATGAGTTTATAACATAATGACAATTTGTGTCAATTTTTTGATATTTAATGTTTTTTTTGGACTTTAGCATACTAAATTTTAAGGTAATATAGTAATGAAAAATATTGGTTTCTGTTTTAGGCCATATAGATTTAACCCAAATTATATTACATGTACAACAATGGAGGATAATGTTTCACTACCTTAACGAGGACTCTAATGATATACATGAAAGGTAGATAAATGGGAATAAATAACATGATATTATAGAAATAAACTACAATGATTTAGGTGAACCAAAAGTGGGAGAAACTATATATTCTATCGGGACATTAATCAATCCATATATACTTTATAATTAAGGTATATCATCCCAGTTTAAGACATAATATGGATAATACCGATGTGAATGAAGAATACCACACACAGGGAGAGGGAATTTGAAAGTATGGAAATTTATTTCTTTCTTTGGGATGAGTTATCTGATAATCTGTATATATCTTGAGATAATAAGAACCAAACCACACATTGTTCTTAGGGAAAAAATATCCATAAAAATTGAACTCATATGAAGTGGGGTGGTATAGTGACTCCATCTCTAAGGAATGCTTTGGAAGGGAAATCATAGACGTAAATTATAAATACTCAAACTATGGGGAAACGTTTTTGGATAATATAATAATTTTATCACAATGTAGTGTTATAATAAAGAATTCATATACTGAGGAATTTCCATGAATTTAGATCACACTTGAAGAAATTAGGTAATAAAAAACCAAACTACTCTTAGTAGTTAAGGGTCATGTGCGGTGGACTGTATTTCATGTTATCTGAGATCATATAAATATAACTCATAAGTTCTTCAACTCATGTTTTTATAATGAGGTCCTCACGTATAAAATCCTATATAGATCTAATTGATTCAAAAGATGAAATGGTTTTGTATAAATTATAAGTTAGTTGGGGAAAATCCAACTTAATTTTGATATATCCTCAAACAAAAACATGAAATAATTGTTTTTTAAATGATAATCTTTTAGTGAGTTTAAAATATAAGATCATTATTTCACTATATATAATTTTAAAACAAGAATCTATACACATATAGTTATTAAATGGAAGCTTATGCACAAATATGGCACATATTTCAAGGGAAAATGATGATGGATTTATCATAATTTTTTTATACAGAGAAACCTGAAATGAATGATACAAACCAAGAACTAAGATCAAGTGGGAACTCAATTTGAGGGGATCTTTTTTTATAACTGATTAAATACCTATGAAATCACTATACATCTATATATAATTATAATATAACGACACATAGTTATTTAAAATGGATTTATGTCATAAGTTAGGTAAACTAAGACATTATAGTTGATGAGTGCAGCCATAACCAACAAATACCCATTGAAATAAAACTATCATGAATATTGAACACCTATACAGGTGGATCATATGATTTTAGGCCGTATAAAATGGAGATATCCAAGAGGTTTAAGATTATATAGTATGGAAAACATAAAATAGTTTAAATTCATGTGTGTTAAAAATATATGTCATGTAGATTAACATCATGTGATAAGGAATATGTTCTATAAATTTTATAGTTATGTATCTATGACTTATATTTCATGAAATTTAAGTAAGAAAAGGAACATTATGTTTCCTATAAAAATAATATAAATTATTAATTGTGTAGCCTTGAAATAGTGTAAGGTTTGATATTCTCTCTATCCATTTTAATCAATGAGTAATATCTATTACAGTGGACCTTATGTATAATGTAAGTCCATTACCATTTTGGTTCCAGTTTTTTCAGCCTCTTCCCATGTATCATTAGAGAACATAGATCCAAAAAAGTATCCTTAAATGAACTAGGGTAGGCAATCCTTATTACTAAATAGTTGGTAGATATGATTCTGATAAACCTCTATGTTATAAAGTGTGCACAACCATTTCTCATCAAGTCATTCTAATTCACCTAGTCGAATTTGAGACTACTCATATATAGATAATATATTGCATATTAAAATAAAAAGTGAATGAAATTGAACCTCATTGTGAATGAATGGATCAATCCCATTTATATAGAGTCTCCCATGTGGTAGTATGGGTTACAGTGTGATGATTTTCGAAATTGTGTGGGTGTTTTTCTTTTATAGACTTATTTTCATTGTCCAACATCTTCTATAGAATTTTATATGGAGTTTTGTTGATATAATATATCTATCTATAAGAAATTGTATTATAATGGGATAAATAGATATACTGGACATTTTATTCTTTATACAAACACTTTAATATGGAAGAATATAAATTGCTTTTGTCTTCCATTAATATTATGTGACTGACATTGAATTTCATAGTGATATTTGATTTAATGAAATTGATTAATAATTTCAATCTAAATTCCTTGAGTGGAACTACTTTGGACCATTTTTTGAAAATGTTGTTGGAATTTAGGAAAAAGATTAATTTACTAAATTTTTTTGGAGGATATACACCCATGAAATCAATTTTCCATACTAAAAATAGAAAATAGTGTTTGGTTGTATAAATTAAATCAAGGGATTGGTAAATAAAGCTTGCATGTATATTTAAGGAATACAATTTATTTCCCAACAACATATAGTACTTTTTAATTTATGTTTATATATATATATCTATCTTTTATAATTAAATGTAAGATCATAGCCCCTAATTGGTGGGTTCCATGGGTGTCAATATGGACTTCTGGCATAACAATGAGGGTCTCTCCTATGTCGATGTATTAGAGGTCGATTTCATCAAAGACTTGTTTTTTAAGAATTTATAAAAAATTTGGACATCATATAGGATGAAATTATTTTTGAAAAAATGGAAATGATCATTCTTGGATATATTTTGTGTGTGAATACTATTTTTTAGATTCTCATCTTTTGGAAATATCAATAGGATTATAACATCATTTAGTTAGAATATAGGATCTCCATGATCATGGTAGTATTAATAATTTGATTTCATCCATGTAAATATAGGTTAATATAAAAAACTATCCTATGGTATGTAATGAAAATGACCATCTCATTATGGCCTCTATCTTTTATGGACATGATTGCATTGGATAGTTATTCTATTTGGTTTTTTTGCGTGTGTTGGATGTGAAATAGTATTGTATCTAAGGGGAATCCATCCATAAAACCTTGTATATAATCATGCAGTAGAATACAATATTTCTTCTTGATAACATATTCAACATTTTTTTTGATTACCAACACTTAATCTCCCTTGATATTCAATTGACCTACTAATATTTATAGGTCCAACTCCATTCCTCTAATGAGGGCCAAATATTCTCCCACATTATTCATGCATCATTTTAATAGTAGGATTGTGTAAGGAAACACAATTTTTTCTATATAGATGAATACAATCCCCAAGATGAACTAATTAGGTTTTGGATTTTTTCTCATTATTTATGTTGGGTTGTTAAGGGTATTGAATAAAGGAATCTTATTATCTTTTTTTAAAATCAAATTAAACATAATTAAGATTTTGATTTTACTTTATATTAGATGTTTAATTTTTTTTATATTTTATTATTGTTAGGATTGTATGTTTGTAAGAACATAGCTAATATATACATCTACCAAAACAAAGAACATTTGTTTTCATGGAATGTAGTGAAAACATGTCAAATGATTAAACATAAACCTATATACATAATATTATGTAAGGTTTCACTTGATTATATTATAACTTAACCTGAAGAAATACAAATATTATCATTGTATCTTGTTATAATAAAAAATTATAAATTGAAATTGATGCTTTGTGGAATGTTAGTAGATAATAAGTATGATTTCAATTTTATTTAATAGAATTTTGATTACATGTGAACATATGAAAATATATTTTTTTCCTTAGAGTGTTCAAATTTTTTTGAGTGTTCTAGGTGAAACCAGATGATGTGGTTTTCATTGTAAATATCATATAATTTAAAATCATTGTGTTTCTTTTTCTAATACCTCACTATGAGGTATAGATTTGGGATATAATCTATTGTATATGATCCTTAAAAACTAAGGATATTCTATTTATAATGTATTTTTGTTGAATGTATCATTTTCATTGAAGTAGTAGTGAATAATTACTTTTAATCATCTAATAGAAGAGGGTATCAAGGATTGAGATTCCTATTTCTACTAATGATATTTTTGTTATAGAATTTATGTGTTTGGAATTCGGTACCTTCTCGTAGGTCAATAATCATGTATGCTATGTAAGTGGAACTAGGATACCTAGGATTGAGTCTATATATCCTTCTTTTTATTTGGATAAAATTAATGGCTACCATTGAATTAGAAGTATGTAGGCAATAAATATCCTCTAGAAACATTTATATTTTATCTAAAAGTTTGAGTATTTGTTTTTTTTAATTTTATTTATTTTCAATTGAATTTATGTTATGTTTCATCTTTTTATCATAATGTAGTTGTAAATCTCATATATGGAATTTTACACTAATAATTCACTATTCACTCTAACAGTTGATAAAAGTTCTATTTTAATGTGAACCTAATTAATTGTGTGGGAATGAAATTTCTAATTACTATTGGACCACAATTTACCCATCTTGTAGTTCCTTATCACTCATCATCGAAGATAATAATTTGTATTATGGAAGTCTATATATATTAAATCTATATTATTCATTTGAGCTAGTCTTTTTCCTTTTTATATTTCCCATTTTTCTACCATAACATATAATAATCTTCTGAAACTAACATATATAAAAGAATAAATTTTTATCATTTTATTTTGAATGACTAATATTCAGAACCTTAGAGAGTATAAATCTGAGTTAACAAATAATTTTCAATGGTGAAAATTATGATTATTTTCATAATAGGATAAATTTTTTTCCACCAATATGAGTATTAATCATTTTATTTTGATGATTATAAATTATAAAATTTCAAAGAAATAATTCTCTTATTTTACACATGATGAAATAATGGAGTATCCAGAAAACAAGAAAGGCCATAATATTTTTCTTTACATGATGATGCTAAATATCTATTTTTAAATTTAATTATGTGATAGAGAAAACATGATATAAAAAATACTATATATTAAACATTTTGGATCTTCATAAATTCTTGATACCCAAAGAGAAATGATGACATTCAATTCCCAAGAATTTTATGTTATACCTATTATATTAATTGTGCATATGAATCAATTATTTATGAAAGTTTTTATTAGAATTTATCCTTTGGTGGATAAATAAATCAATGAACGGATTCTATAAAACATGATTGATATTTTCCATAATAAATGGGAATCCAAGAGGAAAACTATTGATGACACTAAGAACATTTTGAATCATTGTCATAATGACCTTATTATAACCTTAATGAAGTATAAGAATCAGTTAAAGAGAGGCAATGAGAAATATAAGAGAATGAATGGATTCATATTCAATACGAACTCCTATTTTTAACCACGAGGGCTCCAAGAACTAGGTCTATGACTTTGAGTAAGTCAATAAATTAATCATATGATAGAAATATGAATGACACTGAAGGATATATATTCTCAATTTGTGAGGATAATGAAAAATGTTATCATAAAGAAGAATCCAATGTATGACTACCATAGGTATATAATAGATAAACATGAAATGTATGATTCCTCATACAGTATATGTTGCCAATGTATGAGACAAGGTAATATTATAAAATATGTTCATAGATTGAAGAAAATGAATAGGGATAGAAAATACTTAAATTTAAAATAAATAAAGTCATTTCATGCTACAAAGGAAGCATGGATTGTCCAAAAGGATCCATCAGTTGACAAAAACAATGATTCAATGAATGTTAGCCGGATGATTTTTTATTTCTATTAAAATATTCACCAAAAAGATATATTTTAAATGGTGAAGGTAACACATGAAACACTCACATAATTATCTCTGATAAAAAATGTCTCTTTTTCCTCATATAATGATAATAGTTCAGCTTCATCAAAATATAATGACTTTTTTCATCAATTTTAGACATAACTAAATATAGGTCATCCCTAGAATATAAAACAATTAATAATGATATTAATATTTATAAGGAGTGTGTTTCTATAGAAAAATATATTATTTATAAGTTTTATTTTGTAAATTTTAAGATTTATTTTGAGTTAATAAAAACATATATTAAAATTTATAAGGAAAATAAAGAAAAAAGTAAAAACATCAATGATTTAAACAAATCAAAAAGATGAATTTCTGAACTAACTAATGAATTGATTACGAAAATAGTCTCAGTAATATGATTGGAATATATAAATGAAAATAATATGTAAAAATAAGAAATTTAAATCTTGAAGTGATTATTTTCTAATTTTACTTCTGGAAGGAAATCATTATCTTTTTTATGAAAAATTATGGAAAATAGAAACAGTCAGATTTTTTCATAAACCACCAGAAGATATCCTCATGAAAATAACAATTTTTTCATGTAATGAACCTTTATTTAGTAAATTATAGAGATTAGGGCATTAAAAAACCATTTTTCTTTAAATCTGGTCCAATCTCCCAGATATCATAGAGATTATATTTCTTAATTTCTTGAAACCGTTTAATTGAATAGAGTTTGAAATATATGGGTTTTTAAAGGAGTTTTTACTAACATCTCCATACCAAGAAATGTTTGGTTACATAATTATTAGTCTTGATTTTTTTAAAAGTTAGGATAATTACCATAATATATAACATATGGTACATGTATAATGTTTTTTAAAAAAACAATTATTGTAGAAAGTTCTAATTTTTAAAACATACATAAAGAGAATGTAGGGGGAGTCACTTTTAGTGACAACTAATGAGGTTTGGTTTAAGGTATATGTGATTATTTTATCATATAATTCTTTAATATAAAATGTACTATATATTTTATGAATTAACAACAACCTCATTATAATTATCCAACAATTTAAATATGGATATTCCATGAAATTTGGGAATAATAAATGCAATACTAAAATTTTGGATGGAGATCACAAGTTCTTCACTTCTAGGTATGAGAATGTTGTCTTGGTTTAGTAGGATATTTTATTATGGATTTTGAATAATATATTTTTAAAATTTAATTTCCAAACATTATCTATGTTATCGATGTACGAACTATTCATGGATCTAAAAAACATTAATAATTACAAATTATTTGATCCTTCCAATTTGGTAATCAATAGAACTCAATATTTTTATTCAATGGTGAATCCTCAATATCAATTTTTATTATATCTAATATAAATTGATCATTATGAAAAATAAAAAACATCAATTATTAGAAGAAAAAAATAAAAAAAAATTCCAAGTAAATTATTGCAATATTTATAGATGGAATTATTGGTCTCAAACATAAATCAAGAGTACTCTCAATTGTTAAAATTTTTGCGACATATATTCAAAATATGAATTACCAAATAGTATAAACTATCTACATTGATCAAGGTGGTATTTTTTTATACTCTGATTTTGAAAAACAATTTGTGAAAATGGAATGACTCATAATTTACTGGCACCATGAACTCCACAATAGAATGGTGTAGTATATAGAAGGAATATAAACCTCAAAAAAATTACCTAGACAATATCGTTTGAATAAAAGATAGTAATGTATTTTTTGGAAGAATCTATGAGTATATCCTACTACACTATGAATTATGTATTATTTTTATGGTGTTTAAAAAACCCCTTATGAATAATGGGTAGGAAGAAATCCTAAACATAGTCAAATTAATTTTTATGGATAAAATGTTTTCATTTTTAATAATAAATAAAGTATTCATAAATTTCATCCAAAAGATAATGGGAGAATATATCTTGGTTATTACAAAATATTAAGATGTATCATGTTTTAAATAATTGGACACATAAAATTTATGAAATATAACTTGTCATGTCTGGTGAAACTAATCACTATTTAGGAATAATTTTTTTGAAAGATTAACATATAGGTGGTGACTTTGAAATACCCCCTATTTTTTTTATAGGAGGTTTGATCCCATCAAATACAATTATAACATACCATAGACTGTAATAACTAAAGAATAACTTCTATATGTTAGTCTAACAACCAATAATCCCTCAGTAAATAAAGATAAACATTCCTTTTTTATAATGGAATCAATAGTCTATGGAATCATTCTAATGAGAATATCATTGGTGATGTAATTCAAATAATAAGAACAAAAAATTCCTTATGAAATGAATGTGAGTATCATTTGATATTATTGAAAATGGAAACAAAAATGGATAATGAATCCTTTCATGATTAATGTTGGATAATTTCAATGCTGAAAGGGCATAATCAGGTCAAATATAACAAAATTTAAACCCTGGTTGAGCATCCAAAGTATTTCTAATTCTAGGAGTAAAATGGATCTTTTGGAATAAATGTGATGAGAAATTTATTATTTACTAAAATAATGAAAGCCTATTTTATAATGGTTATAACCATGAATATTTACTAGACTATAGAGATACTTTTTCTCTAGTAACCAAGCTTGAGTCCATCCAAAAACTTATAGACTTTGTAGCCCATATTAATCATACATTTTATCAAATGAATGTATTGACTTCCATCCTTAGTGAATATTTTCAAGAATAATTTTATATAGAATACCCCTTGGTTTTGAAAATATAAATTTTTGGGATTATGTTTTCAAATATACGAAATCTATTTAGGAACATAAACTACATTGAAATTCTTATTGTTATAATATATCTAGTTATCTAATTACAAATAATTATTTGAAATTAATTAATAACCACAATAATTATATTGAAAATTTATTTAAGGAAAGTATAATTTTTAAAATTTATGTTGATGAAATTATATTGGACTCAACTCAAAAAACACTTATAGATGTTTTTTCATGACATAGTGAGTTTGAGATAAGAATTATGAGTGAATTTAATTTCTTTCTTGGGATCAAAGTTACATAGAAACTAGAATGATAAATTTTAACTCTATTTATCTATATAATATATTTAATTAAATTTATTTAATTTTGAAAATTCTTAAAGTATTAGTGACCTCATATGCAACACTTGTAAAATAGATCTTGGTAAGTTTGTGAAATGGGTTGATCCAAATTTATTCAAATTTATGATAATATGAATACTCTACATAATGGCTATTCAAATTAGAATTATTTAACATTTATGCTTCTGTTTAAGATTTAAAGATAATATAAAAGAATACCATCTTATAGTAGTCAATCCGAACATATTCTACCATAAAGAAATTCTACATCATGGATTATTCTATTCATTTAAAACATAAATTAATATTAGGATTTATTATAACACTAACCATGGAATATATAATGTGGTAATGAAGAAAACATCCCAATATTTGAGTTTCCTATGAGTGTTTTTAGTTTCACTATCTAATAATAAGAAACTCTAAGTTTAACTTTCCACTACCGAAGGTGAATATATGGTTGTTGGATGTTTATTTTCTTAGTTGTTGTGGATTTAGTACACAATCACATATTTTTTTAGTTTTAATAAATACCAAATTTATTAAAATAACAGTAGAGTCATATATTTATCTATAATCATAGAATATCACTCACACGTGAATAACATATAAATAAGAAAAAACTTACTTTGAGGCCACACATAGAAGATATATATTATTCTCAAATTTATTCAAACTAAAAACATCATATTGCTGATAATTTCCCTATAACCTTATATTCTAATTGATTTTCCATAGATGGGAAGATGGTCCTCACGTCCCGTGATGACAGATCTAGTCAGCTTGCAGATGAAGTTGAGGGTGAGGTACATGATTAGGGTGAAGGATAATCAAGTATGAGGATGAGTAATACCTGGAAGGGAAATTGAAAATCAAGAAAGGTCTACTCATACATACCACTCCCTATGGAGACACGGTCAGTGAAGAGTTCAAAAGAAATGTTGGGGGACCGGGAGGAGGATACCATTGAAATGAGTAAGAATAACTCTGCTGGGGATATCAGCCTGAGGGCTAACATGATTAATAAGAGGTGTAGGGGCAGGAAGGTCTACTCTTCCTTGCCACCCCCTTTGAAGAATCAGCCAGTTGAAAAGAAGACTGTGGATAAGATAGACATGAATTCCATGCATCAATTGAAACCATATCATCAGCTCGATTTTTCCTGGGATCTGATCTTATGATCAGATGATGATGTGATAGTGCATGTTTTGTTTCTAAATGCCTTTAAATAGGAGGTGACTAAGATGATGGGTTGAGTCATTGAAGTGTCTCTGAATGATGAACAATATTCCTGGGTTTAAAAACATGAGTCAATTCTGGTTTGGGGTTTTAACAAGGGGTTTATCAGCATAGAGGAGTATATATAGATTTTGGATACACTATCTTCTACATTTGAAGACATGTTAAGTAGAGAGCAACACATCCAGGTAACTGCTATATCCTGGATGTGGTTTAGAGATACAGTTTCAGGAAGAATTAATTTTGTCTTCAATGATTCTACAATATAAATTTCTGACTAATGCTTGGTTTCCCATAAATACTTAGAAAGGGGATATTTCATAATCAGTCTATGTGTTTTGAGAAGAATTTGGGTGTTTTGTTTCAAGCTTGTTTCCTGGTTCCACTTCAGATGGGGTTCAGAGCGTGAGGCTGTTACTTCAGCATGACAGTTGGAGTGGAAGACTAAGAGAGTATGGCTTGGCCATCGGTTCTGTGCCCGTACATCTTTGCACGAGACTGTATGCCGAGTGCTCATGATTTAGTGGAGGGACTTCACTATTTTTAGTTGTTGGGGAGAGGTGGAACCAGTTTTTTTAATTAGGTTTATCTATCCTTTTTATTTTTACTATTTTGATGAATCCGGTGGTTTCTCACTTGCTCTTTAAAAGTGATTTGATAATCAAATAAAAAATAATTTTCAGTTAGTAGTAGATTTGAATAAATTTACTTGTTTTGTAATATTAATTCAATATGTTCATAATTTCTAATTCTTAATTCATATATCTTATAACATTTAAAAACATCTCAACAAATGGGGGTGTGAATTCATTGTTATATAATTTTTTTTATAATGTGATTCAACAGCATTCGTAATTTCATTAAATTCAATCTATCAAAGTTTCTCTAAATTTTGTTTAGAATGAAATATAATGAAAAGTTACTCTTTTAGTTTGATTTAAATGAAATTAAATTTGTTAAGGTACAACTTAATTCATGTTTTTGAATATTATTTGTATTAAATAACGTTCTCATACCATATATATTCTTCTTTATCTGATTCTCTAAAGTGTATATTTTTTCTTTGACCTTAAATGTTATTAATTTCTTGAGTTTTTTACATATTTCTTAATCTATAATAATATGATTAACTCATAAAAATTAGAGATATATTTTCTTTAGTTTATCATTTAATTATATTATATAATAGTTTTTTAAGATTATTTGGAACCATATTCCTCAAAATAATATGATCCACAGTTCTAGGAAGATAGCATACAAAAAGTTCGTAATTTTTGATTTTATAATTTGTTGATTTTTATCACCATTTATTTTTAATACTAATTCCAAAATAATGAGAATTTTTTTTATTTGACATATGTATTATTTTAGTGAAGTTATTAGTACACTCTATATGGAACATAAATTTTGTTGAAATTATTTGTAGAATATTATTTATTAATTATATATATCATATAAATCATGTTATTTTTAACACTTTTTTCGTTATTTTTAACTTTAAAAAAATGGGGATTGTATTTGAAGATGATTTAAAATGTTTTAGAGTGTTAAACTATGATAAGTAATATTCCATTTCTTCTAATTTTGGGGAAATAATTAAATTTTTTGTTCCCTTCATTTAGATTTTAATTTAAAATTTATTAATTTTAAATGAGGATGTTTTTTATAAAGAGGTAATGAATGATAGGATTTTATTTCAAAAAGGGGGAAGATATAACTATGTAAGGGAATAAATAAATTAAGGAATAATGTTTAAAAGAAGGGGAATATTTGCAAAAGGCATTGTATAATTTCTAATATTACTAGAAATATATTTATATTAATAGTATAAAATTTATTATTGGAGAAATGTTTGTTTTCATGGATATTATATTCATGGATAGGTTATTGAGAAACTATATATCCCAATGGGTTTTCATTTTGAAATTTTTTCTGCCAAACATACATGTAACTGAGTTTTTCATTTGTGTTATGTGAATTTCCAAATGGGGTATATTTTTCAGTTACTGAATCTAACTATGTTTGGTTCTAACAAGTCATAATACACTTCTCTAGGGTGTTAATTTTCATTTTTTATGTTTATATTTTATTATTCATAATTTTATTATTTCGAAGATATTTTTTTATCATGTAAACTGATCTGTACATCAACTAGAATGTAGAATGTATGTTGTGATACAATGAATAGTTAAACTTACTGAATGATAGGAAATAAAGCCACATACATAAGGTGAGGGAAGGTTGAGTCCAATTATATTGAAACTGAACTTAAAGAACTCATAATTTGACCATTAGGGTTTGTTATAGTGAATAATTTAAATTAAAATTTAGGATTCATGGAATAGAATGGATGAATTAGTTTGACCAAAATTTCATTTTTAAAATTTTTATTTCAAGTGAACCAATGAAATTATATCCTCACCTCCAAGTTCTCATGTTTTTAATATTTTCCCAATTGAGGAAATGGATATCGTATAATGAGGATGAAATTAAAAATCACTTAATAATTACTTTTGTAATTTTTATTTATTCTATCATCATGATCAAAGAGCTTTTGGGATAGGAATGTTCATATTTTGAACCTTAGATGTCATATATATTCTGTGTGTGAAGTTGTGTTGTTAAATTCATATTGTTAGATAAATTATAGGTGTGGACTTACTTCCCACAATCTAATAAAAGATCATATTGGGGATAGAGTTCCCTATTTATTTGAAGATAGTTTAGTTGATGATGTTTTGGGTTTAGAAATCATTACATTTTTTATATGTATATTTTCAAGGAAGTCTCATTTCTAGAATTGGGATACATTGGATCATTTCTATAGATCCTCCAACCATTTTTAAAAAAATAGAACGATTTCTATGAATTAGAAGTAGAATGGTAAGAAATATACTTTGGGTTTTATGGATTATTATCTAGAAAATAGAGGATTATTTTATTTCTGGGATTTTTTTAACTTTAGTTGTGCTTATTGATCTTATAATCCAATATTTTAACATTTGACTGAATTAGCATTCCACTAATTTTACAAATATCACTCTAATAGTTAATTGGAAATTCCTTTGTCTTGTAAAATTATTTAAAAATTTGGTTGAGAAATTTCTAGTCCACATTATTCAAAAATTCAACCCTCTTATAGCTCCATATCACTAAACATATGGAAAAAAATATGAACAACCAAAGCAAGTTTTCAATGCTAAGGTGGTTTCATAGATCTAGAATACTTATTCATTTAACAATTGTATATCAATGGGTTACATTTCTAGATTAGGGTGTACCAAAAAAAAATCTAGTCATTGTGCCCTAATAACCATTTAAAATATAAATTGGGAGTAAAAATTTAATAAAATAATTTTCCATAATGATAAATTCCTCATTAACATTGGGCGACATAGAATATTCTTGATAATAACCACATTAAAGAATATATGGACATTATGGTACTAAAAATAATGTCTCAGCTTATAAAATGTGAATATCATCATAAGGGTAGTCTTTTTGATGTAAAAATATTAGGTCTCCACACCAAACAAAATTTATTATGATAATATATAATATTTTACATTACTACATCATTCTCATAAGCAGGAGGATCATCGATTGGATGCTCTATGTTCTTTCTATAGATGATTAGTGCATCCCCTTTTCTGGGATGAAGTAATACTGGTGGGGGTATAATTTAATTATTGAAGTTATTGATAGATTTATATAAATTCTCATCCATTGATAAGTGATTCCTTTCTTCATTATCCTCAGTAATAGAAAACACTTTCCCATGATATTGGATATGAATCCTATGATATATGCATGATATCCTTGGAGTACTCCCAATGATATGAGGTTTCATTGAGGTGGTATATTAAGTATCACTATAGTATATTCATTATATAATTCTATATCAAAATGAAATACCATGAATCTGAATAATTTCCTTAATCTTATCCTAAAAGTTCACCTTTGTAGGATCATATTCATGTTGTGTTGATATTGTTTGATTAAAATTTCATAAATGTCATAAAAATTGCCACAAATCTATTTGTATTTGACCAACTTATCATCCTCATAATGATATAAATTTTCCCTTAAAAGTAATTGTAAATTTGGTACACATCACTTTGGTAAGTAGATATAGGGTTCTCTAATCCAATGAGAATTTCCTTTTAATTACAACACCCTTGATGTTCCTTGAATGTGGTGGTATCCATATATTCAAGGGTCATTCAGACAATGATATAACCTGATTAGTATTTCATAAAGGATAGGTCTTGAAATCTAGAAATTTCATAAATGAGTTGTTCCATGATCGGGATTTGGAATTTTTTTTGTTCGAAAGTGCCAATTGAGATACCTAAAATCAATATAGAATCTGATTTACCTATTTTTTGTTGAGTAAACTTTTAGTGATAAATGTTAGGTGTAAAAATTTAAGAATTATTTTATATTTAATAATCTAATGAACTTCAATTTCTACCTTAATAGCATGGGTCATATGTAATTTTATTAATACCTATACATAGCATTTGATAATCATTTGGATGACCTAAATGATGGGCGGATACCTAGGGATCAATCCTATAAATTATTAATAATTTCATGCAAATACACCTTGATGTTGATTAAAAAAGTAAGTGTACATGTAATATTTAAAAGGTTTCATGAACGATGTAATCAACATAGGTTGAAAATAATCCTCCTTAACCAGATTGACTTGTTAGAGTTCATCAATTGTGGTCGAAACACCTTCCTCTAATATCAATGGATCATCATTTATATCTTATGAATCTTATATATCATCTTTAGCGGAAGTATATGGAATAATATTTTTATTTCTTATGGATAATGTAGTGGAATTATTATTACCATCATAATGAAATACTTATTCTGAATTTCTAGGTTCATATGAAGTAATTAATACCATGATAATGTGAAAAAATGTTACTAAAACCAATGCTCTTCTTTTTCTAGTATTTAAATCCTTCCAATCAGGGATCCTGGGATGTGTTATCTAAATATCAATCAAGTCATCTATTTTGAAGAGATTATTAGAGAAAGTATTAATCCTCATGGAATGTCTAGAATTCTTTTCCTTTGGTGGTAGTGACTATTAAAGGGAATAAATTGCATGACGATCATATGAGAGGAATGTGGTTAGTGGGTTTGGTTCACTATACATATTGGATCATGTAACCTAATGAATCTATAGATATGGTGTTATTACCTCAATTCAATTGAAGGTAATCAGGAAGTCTTCACTGATTTTACTCTATGGGTTGATGTGAGTAATTTGAAGACCATTAGAAGAAACAATGTGTATGGTGTTATTTATCATTGGTTGCTTCCCCTACATTTTATAGAACTATTTTTATATTTACAAACATACATATGATTTAATGGATTAATTATCACCTCCAAACACCCTATCATTTCAAATATAAAATTACTTTAGGTAGTGATGATATAAATAGGGGGCTATTATATGCATATGAATCCTTGGACTTCCTAGAAATACATTTAACATCATTTCTTGAGTGAAAACCATGAATTCATAGTCCGAAATAAGATTGAAAAATTTGGTTCTTAACTTGACCTTTTTTCGTGGCCTAAATTCACTCTTATGAAACCCTTGAATCATTATATAATATATTGAAATGTCATCTTTCTTGTAAGAAAAATGGCATAGTGCCAAGATTTGAATTTGGTTGTTCCTAGAACTATAATCCGCTAGGGTCTAGTGAACATAAATATCACAAAGAATTGAAGATATATAAATGGGATGGATTTTCCCATGTATATTAACTTCTATAACTTGTTATATAATCCTGGATCAATTAGTAGATATTATTTGTTGGGGAAAGTTAAAATTTTGGTTTCTATGGAAGGGATAATTTTGAAAATTTTGATACATATTTTAAATTTGTGTATTGGATTGTATTAAGGATATTTTTTGGACAAATATTGAGGTATTATAGGATACTTGATTGTTTCAATGAGTTTCAATAGTTTTAGGATGAATTTTATAAATTTTGACGTATTTTTTCCTATGCTTGGTTTTCGTATGGTTTGGAAAGGATATACAAGAAAATAATGAGAGGTGGTTTTGGATTTGGGATTTGCACATGTTTTTTACACAGTTTTAGAAGTACCCTAAAATAAAAACAATTTTGGATAAGTGATTATTTTCATGGTTGGAACATGGTTTGAAAAACCATGTGAGAAAACTTTGTGAGATGTGTGGATTAAGATAATGAAAGTTTCATTATTGGTGTACAATTTAGTAAATCATATAGCCAAATAATAGTACGTCATATAATTAATTTAAAATGGAAAGATAACATTTTTCTTCTCCAGATTATGATGAAACTATCTCCTATATTTCTTCTTAATGCATGATAAGAATAAGGGATACCTCTCCCTTTGTTTCCATTGTTTCCCCTTCAATTTGGTGTGGTTTTGGTGTAATTTATCGAGAAATTGAGGTGAGTTTCCTTTTCTAATCTTTAATTCTTATTCTTATTTGGTGTTTGATTTTGAGTGACCTATATTATGGTTTGGTGATTATTTACAATGTGGGATAGTGTAAACCATCTTATATGTTAGGGATCATTCATGATACGACTAGAGGATGCCTTGAGATGATGTACCCAAATTGTTTCATTCTATTTTGATGAACATACGACACAAGATGAATTTTATAGTTTTTTTTCAAAATTTAATATAAATGATCACTGAATCATTGAATAATGATGGGTATTTTATGTGGATTATGTCCGGGTACTTGTTTGAAGCATGAAGCACCTCATTTCTCAGTGTTCTAGTGAGTGATTGTTTTTGGAGACATTTTTTGCACCTATACCTATTTGAATTAAATTTTACAATTAATAAAAAATTATTATAATTTTTTATAAATTAATATAAATCATTTGTTTAAATATCTTGGTATGAGAGAGGTCCTATTGGTAATAAGTAATGTCTTGTTTGGACAAGTTTCCAGGAGGATGCAGGAACATTGTTTTTAAATTATATCGCATGAACAGAGGTAAGAGGTCCCTATGGATTTTTCTATGATTTGTTTGTTTTATTTATTTAGTATGTGATATGTGTTCTCAACACTATGGGGTATTATATTTTAAAATTTAAATTATATTCTTATCAAAATGAATTTCTTATCGATGAATCAAAGTGTGAAGGTCCATGATGGACCCTTGAACACCAGTTACTGCCTCCAAACAGATGAATGAGTCCATGAATTATATTATAAACCTTGGGATAAATGGAATCTAGTGCGACCTAAATAATTATATAATCATTGTTTTCCTTAGTAAAGATTCTCATAATTCCACCTTTTAAAGTATAGAATTGGCTTTATAATAGGTGGCTTGAGTTGGCTAATTCAATACTATGAAATGAAATAGAGTAATGGGATACATTTTATGAGCATGGGATGAGTGTTACTCCCAAATATATATTTGAGTACCCATGTGTTGATACCATAGATGGTTTATGGGAAACATGAGAGTGTGATGGATGACTTTTAATGACCTTGGACACTCGGATGCGCATTATGTTGTCCCTTAAGAGTAATTCAAGTAGAGATTACACTATGAGTCTAGTGATCCCCTGATGTGATCATGATTACCTTGATGAATGATACTACATTTTATTTTTAGTATTGGAAAATAGAATATATATTTATAAGGGTACCCATTCATGGTTCTTTGGTTATGGTGATACCTCGGTGGTTGACATAGTAATATGTTGACCCTTTAGGGGGTGTGTGTTTGCAATGAGAAAAAAAATATTCAGTGTTTCACTTTAGAACCTATATTAGTGAAGTTATCTTGATAATAATATTATGTAAAAGATAGTTCATTTCCTTTAGAGGAAACATTGATCATGCATGACAGGTTTTAGAGGATGGTGAACCCCTAGGTTATGATCAATGAGATACTATGGGAGGAACACAATACCCTCAAGTCTTATGAATAAATTCATAGGATGGTACATGAGATTAACACACAATATTGATGAATTTTGTGATTCCTTGGATACTCCACAATACTTATTTGGAAGTCCTTATATGTGTAATTCCATTGTTGATATCTAAATTTTTTTTTATACCAATTAGGAATGATTTTGATATTATTTTGGATCTGATGGTTTCCGTGATGGGATTCTTGGGAGATTACCTATGACCTATACATGGGCCTATCGTTTTTAGATGTCTACTTTACTTCCTAGTATTGGGTGGATAAACCTTATGTTTATGGTATTCCTATTATACTACCAGATATTAGATGATTAATCATGATTAATATGATATTCCCACGTTATTACCTTGGATAGAGAAAGTATGTCTCATATATATTATTTTCTAGGATAAAATACTTAGAATAAACTATTTTATGGACTCTAATTGAATAATAGGATCACATTATATGAATTTGTTACTACAACTACTATTTTATGAATTTTGTCCCTAGTAAATTTTCCCTGACTATTACACATCCTTAGAGATACTTTGACAATTCCTGAAGAAAGTATGACTGATCCCATGTGTTGTGTTAGAACCCAATAATTGATAGTTATTAATTATTCATGTTTATATATTAACATTATCTACTCTAATCATATAACCTATGCATACACTATATCAAAGATTTATGTTTGGGACCCATTTTTGGATCTCTACTATGTTATATTAACAGTCGACTCAGGAGTACCTATAACTTGGGTACTTGAGAAGACATTAATGTGTGTATATTCATGTATCGTAGACCCTCTGTGTTATATTATTGATAGGGATATCTTGAACAAGATTCAGAGACTATTTTTTATAGTGAACAGTGATTGTAGTAAATCCTCCTTATTTTTTATTTTCTTTTATTTATCTATATATGTGACCCACCCATTGGGAAATTAGTTGACTTATTCATGAATGAACATGCGTTTTTATGATTTCATAATTCCATATCATTTTTTATATAACATGTTTTTAATTTATTACATCTTCTTTATTTAATATTTGTGATGAATAGTGTTTGGTTATTTCCACTATTCCCTTACATATATGAGGCTGTATTTCCCTAAGGAAACAAAAAAATCATCGAAAATATTCAAAATCCTCTAGACTAGGGGGAGTTTTACTTGAGGTCATGTGGAACAACCATCAAGAAAACCAATTAGTGTTCTTTCAATTGATGTGACATCACAAAGTGGTATTGAATATATTGTTTTTTCTTACTATTTAGGGATACATTAGAAATGTCATACATGAATGTGTTAGAGCTTGGGATAGATCTAAAAATATTTTATTGAAAACAAATATTCTAATTAAAATTATATGTTACTAGGGATATAGAATTGTGGGACTTGGTTTTGTCTTTTATAGCTGTATAATTTCACCTAGTGCACCGCTCTAATGTTTTTGATTTATGATTTGTGGGTTTTTGTCTCACAAAATGAGGGTGAGGGGCTTGTGTTCATGAATAATTTTATCATATAGTATTCACATGGAATATGTGTTCTTGGTTGTGATTGATATCATAGAAAACATAAGCTTTATCAATTTATAGTGTCAAAAATATTTTATATGGTATTTTCCTATATAACTTGTTGGTGGAATTCATGTTCAGCCATAATATGTTTTCTTTTGAAGACACATCATGTGGATTTTATTGGGATAGGATACTTGGTAATTGATATAAAGTCCCTCTATCCATTGGATTTATAGTGCCCCTTGGTAGGTTGGTACACTCATTGAATGCCTTCATGAACAACCCCATTAGTGTAATTATAGCACACCATGGTTTTCCAAAATATTTATCTTAATAAATATATCTGTTTGATTTTTTTTTGAAGAATGTAACCATATATATTGTTGGGTAGTGATAAAATTAAAAACATTATAGAGTATTAAAATGAAATATAAATATTGAATATAATTTTGAATTCAATTAGAAAATTCTATTGATCTTTAAAAATGGCTTTTAAATATCTTTTTATATGAATTTGTTTCATCATATAGGTTTTATTTTATAATTAATTAAGAGTACAAAACATATAAAAAATTATTTACACATTTAAAAGAAAATTCTTTGGTTATAAATTGGAAAAAAATGAAAATAAAATCATTTAAAGATAAAAATATGTGTTTTAATGATAACTACTTTTATATGCGCAATATGAGTTTATCTTAATAAATAAAATTTATTACTATTGATTGATAAATTTATTGAAATATACAGATAATATATTTAATAAAATGTTGTAACATTAATTTAACCGTTGTTTATAGGCATGAAATTTTAACAAATATAGTGTTATGATTATAAATACATTCTTTATAAAAATGGGTCTCATTGCATTTTTTGTGCTTACATTAAAATGAATTTATGAAACATATATAAATTGTATATGATAAAATATTTTTCATATCTGAAACGATTAGGTTCATATTTTTTTGTGGGGTCAATTTCATTTTTGGTAATATTTAATAGTTACCATGGTAAAACATATTCCACATCGTACGGGTAATAATTACTAATGGGTGGGGGTTAAATATAGAGATAAGGCGTAACATATCTCTAAAATAAGTCTAAATGTGAATAGTGGAAGTAATTTCTACCAAAAAATTTCTCATATTTGAAGATTCCATTCCTTCGTCCCAATCTCACCTCAATATGACTATATTATATTAACTTATATCAAGTGTCTACAAGAGTGTCAATCCCCCCACTTATAAAAGGAGGTCCTCTTCCAATTTCTCCTTGAAACCTCTTGATCCATCTAGATTAGAAAAGAACATCCAAAATATCTTCTTAAATTCCATCCTAATATTTTGTAGATTCTTTTATTCCCCGAAAAACAAACCAAAATTCTTATGGAGTAAGAAAAAGGAGGTTTCCCAAAGTAAATTTAATAGTATTTACCAATATATTCAGATTTTATTTCTTAATTTACCTCTTAAAAATATTATATAACCATATCAACATTACTAATTTTGTATCATTAATATACTTAAATATTTTTATTTTAATGTTTTAACCATTTTCTACCGTGTTTTCATCCAATGAGAACTGAAAACGTCATTCATGAATATGTGTGGACTACCACCTCCACAAAGAGAAGTTATTTTTTTCCATTTCCTCAATAAATGGATTTTCATATAAATTTATTTAATGAATATATATTATAAATATTATATTATGTTTATATAAATTTAAATTATTCTTTTACTTTATTTCTATCTATTCGTTTGAAAATATAAACACTACTCATAAGTGCATATAGACTAATATCTCCACAAAGTGATGAAATCCATTTTTATCCCCAAATTATATAAATCTTTATAAGAGTTTATAAAATGAATAAATATGATTCTTATAACATTAATAATATTCTAAAAATTATTAATCCTTGACCATGGTGTATGTATCAGAATTTTCCAACTAAAACTTGCATGCAAAATGTAACAAATAACCCCCAAATATTGATTTTAATAAATAATTTTTAATTAATAGTTAATTAGAAATTATACAGGTATAATATATACTATGATAGGAATAAATATGGTTATGGTATATATTTATAATAAATCTAAATTTATTGTACATGATCTTGAAAGTGGGTACTTAGATAGTTAGGACTTTAGGTAAGGGTTTATGTTGCAATGCCATTTTTATTCAAGATTGATTATAATTGAGTATCAATTGGAATAATTTAATGATATTTATCTTATAAAAACCCATATATTTTATTATACTATAGTTATTTATAGTTTATTCATGTATTCTATTCATTCTCCTCTTTATGGTACTTAAAATGATCTAGAAATTGTTTTAAATAAAATATTACCTTATCTCCACATTGGTTGATGATATTTTTCATCCATGAAAGTGATTATCAAATAATTGTTTTGAATTTTGTACTAATTAAAAAAAATTATCGTAATATATTTTTTAGTACCTTATATTTACTTTAAAAAAAATTAAATGGTATATTTTTAATGGTTTTCTATATTACTCACATTTCACTTTTTATAAAACTGTGAAAAGAATGTTTTCTTTTAATGTATGAAACATGAATTCATTTTCCTACCATCACGAAAATTATTTACTTTGAATATTAATTTAAAAGTTCACATGGTTATTTATAAATGTTGAGTGAAAAATTCTTTTTTGACTATTCTATTCCTTTGGATTTTGGAATCACGGACTCTATTTTTAAATGGATTCATATTTTGTTTTATCATACTTTATTTAAGTTTTTTTGTTTTACCTTTAATCATTACAAATTTTAATATGAAAATTATAATAATTGTACTAATGTGTTTCATAGAAATATGAAATTCTGGGATTATTGGAAAGAGCTGTATATGAGTTCTACCATACACACCGAATATGATTTTTTATTCTACACACCATTCAGTTTTCATACTAACAATATTATCGTAATAAAAAAATCGTACTGATTACCTTGAGGAGAATCATTAGAACCATTAAAAATAACTTTATCATAACAAGAAAACTATATCATAGTAACTGAAATCATTTTGGTCAAAATGATTCCATCTGTTCTATTTCGAAATGCTTAATAAAACACTGTCATTGTTTCAGTTATAAGATGACAGTTGGAGTACTAGGTTTCCAAGTCCCTCCAATTTTTCATGAGGAAATCCTACCATTGGAATAAAATATGACCATTGGGATGTTGAACTATAATTAAAATTTAATTTTAATGAACCCAATTCTTATTGATGAACTCAAGATATTGTGCGATAGCTCAACCAAATTGATGCTTTGTGTGAAAACTCTAAAGCACACAATTCATAAACAACTTGTTCAACATATCTGTAATCCTAAAGAGTTTTTTTCTTTTTGTGACACAAATAATTATGATTTAGATCAAGGGAGTTTTTCGATATGAATATAGGGATTCCAATATTTTATGTCTTGAGGGATTACAAGGCTTTGAATAAAGAGGTGTTGGTCACATTCAAGATTGAGGGCTTGCGGGGATAGCAAGGTAGAGACCTACCAAACATCGTATTGGGGGATAACCCTAGAGAGGTTAAGAAAGAATTTATTTAAATTATAAATCAAGGGATATCTGTTGAAGGTTTTTAGAAACACTTCTTTTTGGGTTCAAAGAATTGTATTCATTTAATTTTTTACATTTCTGGTGGTTTGTAATAGAAAGTGAATAATTTTGTATATTCATTTTTCTATTCATTATAATGTGATTATGATATTTGTAATTACAATTATAATGATTAAGATCAATTAATTTACTCAATATGATTTTATATGCTTTATGATTTAATCAATAATTGCTTCACTTTATTTATCATAACCATTGTGATTAAGATTCATATAACTCATACTCCGATTAAATTGTTTTCTTATTGGAATACGATTAATTTCCAATACGGCATGTGTAATACTTATCATAACCTACTAACTATAGTACTTTTTCCATTAAACCCATGGCCATGTCCAATTATTTTTTAAATAAAAAACTTGTTTTGGAATGTTATTAGTTTAATTCCACTAAACTAAGTTTCCATTAAGTATAAAAACAAAAGTTTTTAAATGAAAAATTCACCCCTAGTGTATTTTTTCATTTTAATATAAAATAAGACCCAAAATTGGTATTAGATGAGGTTTGGACAACTTATATATTTTCTTAAAATAATTTTTATATTTGGTTAAATTTTTAATAATATTTTTTTTTGTAAATATTTTTTACACCAACGTGTATCGTGGGAAAAAATTTAAGTATTTTATTAAATATTTATGGAATTAATGTCGGATCAAGTGAAAATGTCAATCCATCTAGATGACCAAGATTTAATGGAAACTATTGTGAATAATGGAGAGATATAATGGAGATATTTTTAATAAACACTAGAATTCATAACTTTGTTATATAGACTGGATAGTATAAAATTCCTAACAATGATGTTACACTGTTTAACAATCATGAGAAATAGGAATATCAGTTAAATTATAATGTATAAAATAAATTAATTTGTTCTATGAAAAGAATATATATATATATATATCCATATTTCATCTAGTGAACAAGGAAAAATTATTTAAATGAAGCTAGAAATTACTCAATTTTTAACATCTAATTTTATTGAAACATGAAGAGCCATGCTAATGGAAGATTATCATGCTTTCTAATTTCATTATAGAGAACATTTTGTTAAGGTCCAACAAATGTTCATGAAAATTGTGAATAGATTAAAATATACAAGAGATAAAATACAATATGGTTATATCCTTATATAAAATATCATATATATTATTCCAAAATAATGGGAATAAAAAAAAGAACAGTTGTTGATGAGTGAAGGTAAAAAATGTTACTCTTAATGAGTTTTTTGGAACTCGTTTTCAATAATATTACTGATTGAAAAGATATTTTGAAGAAACCAAAAATAATAATAAAGTATTTTCTTTTACTTCTACTTAAAATAAAATGAAATATCATAATATGGAAAAGTTTTTTATGTCATCCAAGAAAAATAAAGTGGTTGTTCAATCAGAATCAAGTGATTCAGAACATTAAAAAAATGAGTTATCCAATCTTTCTCAAAGGATGAACAAGATTGTTGGAAAGAAATATTTTTTGTACCGATATAAGAAAATTAATAAGGATAATAATGATAATTAAGTTACTTGTTATAAATTAAAAAAGTATGGACATATATGACTCGATTGTCCAAAGCTGAAAAAAAAGTGAGAAAGGAAAGACATTTTAAGAGGAATCAGAAAGTGTACTACAAGTTAAAAGGATATAAATTACTAAATACAAATGAACAATGGAGTGGTAGTGGAGGATACTATTTATAAAACTACTTAGATAATGAAAAATACATACAAAATAATATTTTAATTCTTTCCATAATAACCATTGGAAATCAATGTTTCATGGAGAAGGTACACAATTCTGATACTTTAAAAAATATTTATTTAAATTCAAATTCTCCTAATGAGAAAGGATATTTTCCTTCTAATGAAGAAAATTAATCAACGAAAGATAATTATTTTCCTTCATATAAATAAGTCTATAGATTTTAAAATTTTCATGGTAATGAAAATTTCAAAGTTACTAAGAAACATTATAAATAAAATTATATAATTAATATTTTGACAAGACAAGTATCATATATTTCTAAAGACCTTGACGAAAATGTTTTTCAAAATTGATTTTATTTCTAAAAACCTTAATGAAGAAAATTATAATAACTAGAATCTTTTAAAGGACTTTTAAATAGTTATTTCATGGAAAAAAATTAGAAACAAAACAAACTTCAAAAACTAATATTAACAAGGATATGAATTTAGTTTTGAAACAAGTGTCTGAAATTTTCACTTTAAAGAATATTTTGAAAAATTCTACCGTTGGTAATGATGATTTTGACAAAATTTATGTAAACAAATTAATCTATAAATGAGTATTTTATGAATGTTATATACTCATTCAAAATTGTTTTTATGTAATAATTATTTTGTTCTTAAAAATTCCTCATTTTTCACAAAAATCTAATATGGAGTTCATTGAAAAAATAATTGTTCCTCAAATAAATTCAATATTTTTGGTTCCACAAAGCCAAATGTCCTAATGTGGAATTAAATGTTAAATATTGTATAAAATAAATTCAAGTTGAACATAATTAATATGAATGGACTAAAGTATGGATCTTGGTCAGAAGACCTAAATAAACCTCTATAATTGGAGTAAAATGTGTCTTCACAAAAAAAGTGATAAAAATGGAATAATCATTCGAAATAAATAAATACTAGTTATGAAAGTTTAAAATAAATAGAAAGGAATAAATTATGAAGAAACCTATGATCCCATCACTAAACTATGATCTATTCATATTATATTAACTATCGTATCATTATTTATTTTCAAACATTTTCAAATGGTTGTATAGTGTGATTTTCTTAATAAATATGTTCAGGAGAACGTTTTTGTTGAATAATATCCAAGTTTTGAAGATAAAACATCCTAAATATGTTATTAAACTTACCACCTCTTTATATGTCCTTAAAAAGTCCTTGGATCCTGGTTTGATATATTCACTAGATTTTTTTTAAAAAAAATATTGTTAAGGGGACGGCTAATCGGACTCTTTTCCCAAAGAAAGAAATAATTTTTTTTCATTTAAATATATGTTTTTGAATTTATATTCAGATCAACTAAGAAATATTTAACAAATTATTTTTCAAATCATATGAAATATGATTTTGAGATTAGTATGATGGGTGAGTTAATATTCATTCTTTAATAAAAAAACTATAAGTGAAATATATATCCAAACATTATTATATTAAATATAATCTTAAAAATTATAGATATGACAATACTAACACTATTATTACTCCAATTGGTACCTCAAATACACTTGAACTTTATGAAGCTAGACAATCCAGTATATTAAAAAAACATTTAGAGAGATGATTGGATGTTTTCTATAAATAATATTTAGTCATCCATATTTAATTTTATGAGTATGATTATGTGTAATTTTTCAAGAAAATACAAAGTAATCCCATTTCATAGCTATAGAAGTTATTTTTAATTATTTAGAGGGAACCATTGATTTATGAGTATTCTATTGTTTGAAAATATGTTTTTGAATTAAATAAATTTTCATATTCTAACGTTGGTGGTATTAAATTAAATGGAAAAAGTACATCCGAAACTTTTCATTTCCTAGATGATTCATTAGTTTCATGGTCTCGTAAAAACAATAATCAGTAGCACTTTTCGCTGCCAAACCTGAATATATGGTAGCCAGAATTTGTTTTGCCCAATTTTTGTGGAGGAAACACACACTAATTTATTTTAAAAGAAGTTTTAATATAACTCAACTACTATTTCATAACAGTTGTTTCATAGCTTTAAGAAAAAAAACCATGCACATCCCTCATGTACAAAACCTATAGATTTTAGGGATCACTTTTTTAGGGATCACACACTTAAATGATATATCATTTTAGAATTTTTTGAATCCAAGAACAACTTGTTGATAATTTTACAGAATGATTATCTCATGATAGATTTGAATATATAAAATAGAAGTTGGGAATGATCACTGTAAAGTAATCATTCATATCTAATTCGTATTTAAATCATCTCCTTACATTAGGTTACTCCACAATGGGGGAGTACATTATATTGAAATCATTTTTTGTTTCACTCTTTTCTTTTCTTAGGAATATTATATACTAATAAATTTTGGTAATCAAAAATTTTCATCCTCATAAATTTACACACTCAAAATTTTGTACCGAAAATTTAAGACTCAAATTTTCGTACTCAAAATTTTTGTACTCAAAATTTTCATTCTCAAATTTTTATACACAAATTTCCATACTCAATTTTTTCATACTCAAATTTTTATACTAAAATTTTTATTAGCCAAATTATTTGTACTCGATTTTTCAGAATCAAATTTTTGTACTAAAATATTAATACTAATAATTTTTTGTACTCATAAATTTTCATACTTATAAATTTACATAATAAAATTTTTTTACTCGAATTTTCATACTCAAATTTTAATTTTCAAAATTTTCATACTCAAATATTTCGTACTCAAATTTTCTTACTCAATTTTTGGTACTCAGTTTTTAATATTCAAAATTATGTACTAACATTTTTCGTAGCCAAATTTTTCATCATCTAATTTTCATACTCAATTGCTTCATAAGAAAATTTTTGTACTCAAAATTTAATAATAAAATTTTTCAACTGAAAATTTCATACCCAAATTTTCATACTCAAATTTTTTGTTACAAATATTTTTACAAAAAATTTTCTTACTCAAATATTCTTACTAATTTTTTTCCTCCAAAACATTCATACACAATTAATTTTTGTTGTGAGATTTTATTTACAAAGATAAAAATAATTGAAATTAATATATATATCTTGAGACTCTAGAAGGTTCGATTTATTTTATTTCAGTTTTAAATATCAATTTTTATATTTGTATAACATTTTATTTTAAAAATATTTATCAAATTAATTTTAAATAATATAAATAATTTTTTATATTGAATCATTATAAGATTCATGATGAATAGGATAAAATATTTTCTATAAAAAAACCTCAAGAGTTGAAAAAAAATTAACCATTGGATATTTCTTTATCTAATATAAACTATCAAATCTCAATGGTCATATCTCAATCTCATATATAAAGGTAACCCACAACCATTTGCCACATTGGATTTATTATAATTGTCAATGAACCTCTTCTGCCCCTCATGTAGTTGGGTCTGATAAGTTTTCTTACTCAAATTTTTCATTGTACCCATGTCATAATCAACAAATTCATCTCCCTAGACTATACCTCCAATATATTTCTCATAAATAATGTTTTTCATAGAATGGTTATTCAACAAATAATTTTATAATAAGTAACATTCATCTTTGAAAAGAATCACCCATTCTCAAGGATGAGAATCAATTTGTCTAGAGGAACCCCATACTGATAATGACCTGATTATTGTTGACAAGGGAAGACAATTTTATAAATCTATAATGATTGATGCTAATTTTAAATTATATTTTTAAATGTACGATAGAGAAATATATATGCCTATAAAACAAGGAGAAAAAATTTTAGGTTTACCTTCTAAGAGATATTTTCTTTCCCATATCATAAATGTCTAAATGAAAAGGGAGAATTAATTAATATAAAAGCCAACCAATATCTTTTTTAAGTGAATTAATGAAAAATAATAACCACTCATCTTTCACCAGACAATTGTTTGATTGATTTATGGATGAAAGGTTTTATAATTACGTAGAAAGGAGTTAGATTAACTATCAATTTCTCAGATGTGTTTATTCTTCATAATTTGTTTAATATGAGGAATATAAATATGATGGGCTATATTTTTGTAACAATAAAAAACATGGAGTCTGGTGATATTAAGTAACATCTGGTCATTTTTTCAGTAATTTTTAACTAGTTCATTTTTGAGTGCTTGAGGTTTTCAGATCTATAATCCAGTTAGTGATGATAAATGTGAATGTTTTAGGGATTACATAAGATATGATAAAGATATTTAAATTTCATTTTGATTAACAATCAATGATGTTTTCCAAATTTGATGAATCTTAAACTCCAAAAGAGATAGTAAGAGGAAGTCATGGAATTTCAAAACAATCAATGATGATTGTTTTCGAGAAACAAAATAAATCCAAGTATAATTATATTTTAAAACCATAGAAGAAATATGTTTACAGTGTATAAAAATTTGTGCAATAATTAAATGAGAAACATTAAAGAAAAGATAGTGACCCACAGTTTGTTAGGAATCTAGTAGAAGCTCTTGCTAAAAATATCAGGGCTCACGAAATTATTAAAGAATATGAGAAGAGAAATAATATACTAAAATAATAGAAATAGATCAGTATTTTGGTGAAGAGGAAAAGACAAATGAAGATGGATAATCAGAAGAAATGAATGAATATGAAGAAGAAAATCTACAAAGTGTAAATGAAAAAGAAGCTGCTCAAGAAGAAATGTCTTGGACTGATAGAATTCCAGTGAGATCATCTCGAGAAACCTAATGAAAAATACCATCACCATGAGTATAATAATATAATAAGGATAATCAGAGAACTCAACCTAGTAAATTAATTCACATACCAAATAAATAGATTAGATCCAATAAAGATCGGAATAAGCATTCAAATGATGATTTTCAAAGTCCTTTTGGAGAACATCCTATTTATAAGGAAGACACCAAATTAGAAAATACAATTTATTTGATAAAAGTTTAGTAAATTAGTCATGGTTTTAGAATAATTGAAAATATAGTACCTTATTTACCATTGATTTAAGGGAATATTGATTTTGTTACAGACAATCAAAAAATATCATACTCTATCAAACTTCATAGAAAAAGATTGTCCAATATAGAGGCTGATTTAAATTGGGTGAAGAAAGTACCAAGGAACATATAAAGGCTTACAATAAGGTTGTAAATTAGTTTCATTACTCTGAGTAAAGTATCAAGATTTATTAGTATTCAATTGAATATATTAAAATTATACTGAATGAATTTTCTATTTAATTCAGAAAAGTATTAAGTGATACCACTCGAAGGATTATTGATTTTAGAAGTCCATATGTCATCCCATCTGATGAATTAGTAATTATTTAAAATAAGATGGATGTTATTGAATCCTATGTTTCAAAAAAATTACAAAAATGATATAATTTAGTTGAAAAACCAAAATGTTTTGATGACCTATAAAATTGTAGTTCAGGATTAGATGGTTAAATCATCAAAATAAAAACTTCATACACAAAAAAAGGATAAATATTAGGTAGAAAAACTATGTACCCAGAACCAGTTATTTAAAGAATAATAATAAGTGTTTCTCTCTAGGAAGGAATATCTTGAATAACTGATAGATGATATGAAATAATTCACAATAATGAAGCAAATTTTACTAGACCTCTTGAAGAATGGAAAGGAAAAGAAGAAGAAATTTTTTTTTCTCTTGTTGTATTTTTTTTCAAAACATCGATGAATTATTTTAACATCTATAAAATTTTGATAAAATGGTTTCTGAATATTTTTGGATGAATTTTCATTCATTAATTTAATATGATAAAACTATTTATTTCTTTGTAGATTTTGTAGATCTAAATATTTTTAGTTTCTAGAATACTTTTTCTATTAATTTTTTGAAAAACAAAGGGATAAAATAATATATATAGGAGGAGAATATATTTGAAAAGGGGATATATTCTAATAAAAGTAAAAAGAGGTAGAATAAAAATTAATAATAGATAATGTATTTATTAAGGGGGTATTATTTTAATGGATGTAGAATTTGATCCTTCAGTATTTTTTCATCCCAAGGGGGAGTTAGTTGTAATCGATATCATTTTATGAAATATTCATAAAACTCCAAGGGAGATAAATATATGTGTTCACTTATAATAAAAATGTTATTCCCTAACTAATATTTTATATGATTGACATTGAGATTTTTTGATTCCAAATATGCGGAGAATGTTGTGTAAAAAATAATTCTTTTGATTTTTCTAATACTTTTGTTTTGGAAATCAAAAACTCTATTTTTAAATGAATTTATATTTTGTTTTATCATACTTTCCTTATAGTTTTTGTTATACCTTCCATAATTTAAATATTTCATATAGAAATGATAATAATCATACTCATGTGTTTCATAGAAATTTGTCATTCTATGATTAAATAAGGAATCGTATACGATTTCTGACATACACACCGAATAAGATTTTTTATTGTACACACCATTCGTTTTTTATATGAAAATATTATCATAATGAGAAAAATCATTCTGACTTCCATGAAAGGAATCATCATATCCATTCAAAAAAAATTTATCATAACAATATAATTGTATCATAATAATTGAAATTCATTTGGTCAAAACATTGTCGTCTATTCTGTTTTGACATGATTTATAAAACGATGTTGTTGTTTCAGTTATAAGATAACTGTTGGAGTGCAAGGTGTCCATGTCCCTCCAATTTTCAGGAGTAAATCCAACCATTGAGATGTTTTCCTATAAGTACTAGGTCATTTGATCAGGCTCAATACTAATTTTTTAAGGTGATTTATTGCGAAAGACCTCTACCAAATTGCTGCTTTGTGTAAAAACACTAACTTTCACATGTCATGAACTACTTTTTCGACATACTTGTAATCATAAGGAGTTTTGTTTTTATTTGTGCCACACAAATAGTTTTGATTATGATCAATGGATTTCATGGAAAGGAATATTTTTATGCAAATATTTTATAGATCGAGGACTTCTGAGGCTCAGAAGATAGAGGTGTTGATCACATACTAGATCGAAGGCTTGTGGTGATTGAAAGACATATACCTATCGAACATCGTATCGAGGACTTACCCTGGTGTGTGTAATACATTCATGCATGAAATTATAAATCAAGGGACCTATATCCAAGGTTTATAGATACTCTTCTCCTTGGTTTAAAATAATTTTATTCATTTTCTTATATTACATTTATGTTGGTTTGTAATAGAAAGTGACTCGTTTTATATATTCCTTTTTCTATTCCTTTTTTGTGATTAAGACATCTATAATTAAAATTACAATGATGATGATCAATTCATTTAATCAATATGATTATATATGGTTTCTGATAGAATCAATAATAGTTTCACTCTGTTTATCATAACCACTGTTATTATGATTCATATCACACTTACTCTAATTAAATTGTTTTATTATTGTGAATACGATTAATTTCCAACACAACCTGTGGAATACTGATCATATTCTACTAACTACAACACATTTTCAACTGAACCCATGGCCATGTCCAATTATAGATGAAATAGAAAAGATGTTTCTGAATGTGATTTGATAAATTCTACCTAACTATGTTTCTATTAGGTATAAAAACAAAATTATTTAAACATATAATTCACCCCTCTTGTATTTTTTCATCATCATACACATTAAAATACCACAATTGGTATTACAAGAGGATTCAACAACTCATATATTTTCATACATTAATTTTTAATGTTTGTAATATTTTATTTACAAACTTTTTGTTTATAAATATTTGTTACACTAAAGTGTACTGTGGAAAAATAAAATTTGTATTGTATTAAATATGGATGGATTTAATGTCGAATCAATTGACAATCTCAATACAACTAGAAACACATGTTTTGATGGATACAATTATGAACAAATGGTAGATATAATGAAAAACTTTTTAATGACTATTGTTATTGATTACATTTTTATAATGACTAGAGAGAATAAAATTCCAGACAATAAAGTTTGACTCTTTACCAATCAAAAGAAATAAGAATATAAATTGAATTATAATGTATGAAATACATTAATTTGTTCTATGATTAGATTTATATATATATATATATATATATATCCAAATTTCATATTGTAAAGAAGCCAATATTATTTGTAAGAAGGTAGAAATTACTCATTTTGGTACATCTAAGGTTGTTGAAAATTTATGAGCCATGCTAAGGGAATATTATCAGTATTTTTAATTTCATTATATAGAACCTGCTGTAATGGCCCAAAATTTAATTAATGAGAATTTCTCTTGATATAATTAAATGTCATATTAAGGTTATATAATATGTGAACATCATTGGTTGTATATTTCTAGATTTTAAATTACTGTTGAGAATTGTGATTGTTGCTAATATAGTAGTTGAACAATGATCACATGAATAGTATTAATACGAGGCTGTAACAAATCCAATTTACTCAAAAAAGGAAGTGACAGCTTCATCCTGTAGACTTTCCCTATACGAAGACAATTTTTTTGAGCTCGGAAAGTAGGAGGAATCTGTGGGCTTCGCTCTTGACTAAGCCCAAGCTGAGCTTGATCACTTTAAGCTTGAGGAGAACCAACTACAGGATAAGTGGAATTTAATAGAGATTATCACCCGACCGATGTTATTCGAGCCACCACAAGAGTCTGTCACCATTGCACACCTTACGCTTTGGTTGTATGCTGGTGTATTAAGGGGTTATATAACAAGATCCCAGTATTACGATTATGTAAATTATTCTTTTATAGAGAATATACCATCTTTTTATTATTGTTACAACATAAATAATTTTTAAAGTGCAATTAGTATTTTTATATAACATTCAACTATGAAATATATTTTTATGAATTAATGGTTTTTTTAATTAGATAATATTTTAATAAAATATTATCAAATTATTTTTATTAAATATAAATAGTCATATATTTTTTAAGAATGCAATTGTAATTTTTATTAAGGTTTTAAAGTAGTTTTTGACAAAACCCATAAATTTTTTATAAATGTCTGTTTTTATTTTGAAATTTAAAATTCTAATATTTAGAAAATTATTTATATAAAATGAATATTATTTTTGGAATTAGAAGGTCAAAATTATACAAGGGGTAATTTTTCATTATTTTTTGAGACAATTGATTTTTTTGGGAAAAAAATTAAATACCATTTAAATATATAATGAGTTTTATGACAACTTAGTGAACCAATAGTGATGTAATAAAATAATATAAATATTATGTTTGGCCAATATGTGTTTTACCATTAAAATAATGTGATATTAGATTTTTTTATTTATTCTACAAAGGTTTAGTGGACAGTTCATGACATATAAAACATTTTGTCTTTTTAAATTGTTTTCCTTAAGAGTGTGCCTCACATCCACATAATCACCCTATTATTTTATGATGTTCAGCCATTGGCCTTATAAAATATTTTTTTCCACTCCTCTTTGGAAAAAACGATGGGCTGGTTTGTTGTATTGATTAGTGTAATGTGTGTGACCGAAACCTAAATATTAAATAATTCTCTCTCCTTTCCTATTTAAACCCACCCAAGCTCCCACTTACTCTTCACTCAAAGCCTTTGGAGTTCATCCAACCTCTTCCCTCATCCCTCTAGAATCCTCCCAAGGTGCCCCATGCTCCAAAAAAGCCTCTCTCAATCCTTTTGGATCACACTTCCAAGTAAGAGATTCATACCTTTCCCTCTTTATCCAAGTTTCATGATATTGTTATTCCCTTTTATTTTCAATTATAAATGTTGGGGTATGATTTTGAACCTCCCACATACTACAATATTTATTTTTGAATGATTAGAGACACCTTTCTTCCTCATTAATTCCTCCAATGTACACCCATTACTATGCCAAAATTCCTTAAAGAATTTCTCTCTCCTCAATTAGATTCAAGAAATATTTTGGTATTATGAATCTAAATTCTATTAATTTTTTAGGGACATGTATCTATATGTACCCCTTACTGTTGATTTCTTTTACATATGTTGAGACACCCATTTATCTCTCATCAACCTTTTTTATGTATTCCTATGTCATGTTGTTATGCTGCCGAAATTGCAACATGATTTTCTAAGCCAAAGTTATTGTGAAGTGAATACTACAATCATTTCTCTATCAAGGGTATTCACCTTTAAACACATCTACTTCTATATTATATAGATTCATATATATATTCAACATTCCTTAATCGGGGAATAAATTATGGTGTAGAATGATTCCATGTTGTATGATCCATATGGAACACTTATTCATGAAATAAAATGTTTAAGATGGGTGTGCCCTAATAGGGCTCAAATGCATTGGGTAAAGTATATTATCATGATAAGTCATGTGAAATGGGTGTTGAATCATGTTAATTCAAGTGAAATGAGGGTTTACTCATGCTTCATGTTCAATGAGGGTTTACTCAAACCCCATATGCAATGAGCCTTGGCTCATACTGATCCCATGTTTAGTGTTGTTGCCACATTTCCATGTTATGATTATAATGCTTTATCATGAATTTATGTTCATATTTATCTTTTTCTCCATTGATATGCCTATTGTCTAACATGTATTGTATTACTCATGTTATTCTATGTTTATTCCTTTATTGGGCTTTATAGCTCACCATTTTCTTAGGCATGTTCTCAGGTTATCCCATGCAATGATAAGTATTAGGGAATGTAGTGGTCATGTAAAGAATGTTTTCAATAAAGATGTTTTATTTCATGTTTTATGTTGTTATGTAATGATCCTAAGCCCCAAAGACACTAGACCTCTTGATATCCTATGTTGTGTCAAGTAAATTTTATGTAATAAATCATGTTTTATTGTGTAATAAAGAGAAGGGTTGTTATAGTTGGTATCAGAAGATAGGTTAAGTTATTTTTGGGATTAGGATAAGAAAACCCTTGTGAAGACATAGAGACAAGAATAAGCATAATAAAAACATCCCTATGTTTTGAGGGATATTGTGTGTGTGGTTTATCAAGAAAATACATCCCTATCTGGATACGAGAAGGTAGAGGCGGCTCTGGCGCAGGTGTACTTGTGATGAAAAACCTGACAAGGAGTTTCAGGCTTGAACCGGTGTATCCTGGTACATGACAATGAGCCTTTCTACACTCTTGGTTATGAAACTCATGAGGGATATTCGTTGGTCAATTCACAAGCTTAGTACGAACCATTGTGAAGGGAATTTAAAAAATCCCTAAGAATATATGTTGGATAACATAGATTGAATCCTAAAAATTCATAATTTATGGAAATGAAATCTATTTATAAGTCATCGGTTTTGCCCATGGATTACCCATTATGTGTTACTCCTAGCTTTCCTTTTATTCCAGCCAATGGCCAGTAATAAGAGGACTTGGGCTAACAACCGATGTGATGATTAATGTGATGTCTATGTTAATGAGATGCCCAATTCTATGGGAGAAGGAATCACAAACTTTCTCATAATTATATCTCAGTTAACTCAAGATTTTAATAGAAACATTGGTCAATAAGAACTTTCACCCCCCATGAAATAACAAGTCACTATCAAAAGCTTCATGAGACAAAGTCCTCCTACTTTTAATAGATCATATGATCCCTCAATTTCCAAATGATACATCAACTCCATTGAAAGGATCTTCTCCATCCTTCAATGTTCCATGAAAGAGAAGGTTATTATAGATACATATCATATAAAGGGTGAATTTGATCAATGGTGTAAATTGATAAAAAATATGAATCCTGAAGAGGAGGTCGAGGCGTTGGAATGGAAATTTTTTTGAGAGATGTTTTTTGATAAATATTTTCCGCACACCCTCTGACATAAGATTGAAAGGGACTTCCTTTCCCTCTAGAAAAAAAGATGATGAATCTATCAGAGCATATGAGGAAAACTTCACAAGGCTTGCACAATACACTTCCGGCTTTGTTGTTACCCCCAAATTCAAGGTTGACCAGTTCTTTGGTGGGATGAAACCTAGCCTGCAGAAAGCACCGACGATCCGTGACTTCGACAGCTATGAGAAAATTATCTGATGTTCCCTCAAGGTAGAAATGGAGGTCGGAGAATCTCATGGGTATCATGGGGATAAGAAGCATAATGTGGAATTTAATGATGGTGGTTCGATGAATAAATTCAAAGGTTCTAAGAAGAGCCAACACCCCACTTGCCAAAGGTGTGGAAATAAGCACCCTAAAAATAGCCTAAAGGGGATGAGGAAATGCTTTAGGTGTGGAAGAGAAGGGAACCTTGCCATTAAAAACTGAGAATAAAAATCCACAGTTGCGACGGAGGAGAGGTACACTCCATTCAACTCTTACCATGTTTTTCATTGCTTCAACTACAAAGAACAAGGAAATCTTATAAATCAGTTCCCTAAGACGAGGGTTTTTGAAGGCAATGCGCAACCTCCAAGGCAGTAAGGGAGATATTTTTCCATCACTATTTATGAAGTCAACCCTGACAAAAAAGTGGTGATAGGTATGCTAGTTATTCATTCATGAATTTTGAATGTACTTTTTGATTCTATTTCTACACATTCTTTTATATCCCTAAACTTTAGTAAAAAAATACCAACACCACCACAGATCATGGAAGTGAAGATGTAGGTGAGTATGGAAAATTGGTAAATCATTGTATCCCATGAATATAACTCCTTCACTATCATAATTTGTGGATTTGATTTCCCGGTGAACCTATTCATACTCCCTCTGGTGGAATTTGATGCAATTCTTGGCATGGATTGGCTTTCCCTATATAGAACCAACACAAATTTCCATGAGAGTGAAATCACTCCCCATGTGGAGAATCAGCCCCTAATTCAATACAAGTGCAAGGATGAAGATTATCCTCTTTAGATACATCATCTCAAGAGTGGATATTACTACCCTATGATCACACTTATTTTTCTCAGATGATCGATCCTAAGGAGGAAACCATCCTCGATGACATGCCTATTTTGAGGGAATTCGCTGAAGTGTTTTTCGAGGAATTTCCTGGTCTTCATCCTAGAAGAGATGTTGAATTCTCAATTGATCTTATACCTAGGGAATTACCAATATCCATGACTCTGTATATCATGTCTATTTTGGAGCTTGAGGAGATGAAGAAACAACTACAGGAGAATATGGATGAAGGATTTATACGCCCAAGTGCTTCACCATGGGGTGCACCAGTTCTCTTCGTAAAGAAGAAGGATGGGTCAATTCACCTTCGTATCGATTATCACGAGCATAAAAAAATCATGGCAAAGATCAAGTATCATCTCCAATGAATTGCTTACTTGTTTGATCAATTTCATGGTGTTAAATACTTCTCCATGGTGGATTTGTAGTCTGTATATTATCAAATAAGGGTAAAGAAAGAAGATATCCCCAAGACTGCTTTTCAGACAAGATATGGGCACTATGAATCCATAGTAATGCCTTTTAGACTCACTAATTCTCCAGAAATCATCATGGACTTGATGAATAGAGTCTTTAGAGATTACATTGACAAATTTTTGGTTGTCCTTATTTATAATTTACTAATATAATCTGAAACCAAGGATACTCATGAAGAGCATCTAAGAACTGTACTAGAGACCTTGTGGATGGAGAAGCTCTATAAAATGTACAAAAAGTGTGAGTTTTGGTTTAATGAGGTCTCATTCTTGGGCAATATCATCACAAGAAATAAGATATCTATGGATCACTACAAAACCGAGGAAATTGAGGGATGGATGAGGCCAGCATCAGTAACAGATATCTGTAGCTTCTTGGGGTTAGCTAGATATTATCGACATTTTGTGAGAAATTTATCATGATTGTCCAACCCTCTTACAAAGAAGACTGTAAAGGGAGTAATGATTTCTTAGAGTTATGAATGCAAACAATGCTTAAAGGAGTTGAAAAGGATGCTTAAAACTGTTCCCTTTCCCACTTTACCCACAAGTGGAGAACTTTTTGTGGTATTCAGTGAAGCTTCGAAGAAGGGACTGGGATGTGTGTTGATGCAAAATGAAAAAGTCTGTAGAGACCCGAAGCTTAACGTACATAGACATTACATTACTTTTTCGGAATACCTAGTGCATAACAAAAACACACACATAAGGACCGTAATAGTTTAGTGTCTTTGGAAACTCGGAATATAATCTTCTAATCGTGGTGAAAGATCTTCAACAGCTCACATAAAGATCTTCTTTTTTTAAACCTAAATACTTTCTTTATATCATGGGGAAAATAAAACATAAAAAGGGGTGATCTCAAATGCTCAGTATGGGTAAACAAATGAAATATAAATCACATCATATCCTTAAGAACATAACTTTTGGAAATCTTAACCTGCAAAAGAGAGCATAATTTCATAACATGGGATAAATCATAGTAGTGAAATGTAATCCCAATAATCATAACATAAAACATTAAACTTTGTGGAATACACACATAATCATAGAGAATCATTTCTTATTAGTCAAGGCTCATTGCCAAGACTATCTTAGTGGAAAATGTCCATTTCTGAACCGAGTTCACTCCTCATTTCAGTCCTGTTTCACTGAACCGCTATAACCTACCGTTCCAGCCATTTCTATCTCATGAGATAAAAAATCTTTACCCAATGAATTGGAGGGAGATATAGGTCCCACCCATCTCATAATTATACCATTCTTATGTGTGCAACAAAATCATAAATCATACATCATTGCATAACCCATGTAATAAAAATGGGAATCATAAACATCGTGACATCATCAAAAAATTCATATAAGATAAAGGAATTTATAAAAATAATTCCATCACAATATAATCAAATCAATGTAATAATAGAGATATAAAAATAACCCTATATTATCTTATATGGAAAATAATTTTGATAAAACACTTGAACTCCATTCTTGAGGTAAATATCCTTTCAAATTCAAAAAAAAACATTTTCCTTTCTTAACATGTCATACAATTTTAAACTAAAAGAAGCTGATTAAAAATAAACCTGAAAAATTGTAAAGGAAGCTTCTTGGAAATAATGTTTTCAAAATCCATTCATGTCGTATAAGTCAAAAAAACATTCTTCTCGTACTTTTGTCGGAAAAGTCAAAAAGTACCTCGTACGAAAAACGCCAAAAGATTCCTTTCATATCTTTAAATAAAAACTCACCAAAGGGTAAAATTGAATATAAACTATTGTAGAAGAACATAAATATTATATATTGAGCAAAAATTGATGTGGATGATAAAATACACCCCAGTAAATACCAAAGTATAAACAATCTCGGATAAAAATGAGATTGTGATATTTCCCTTACCTTAGGTATGATTTGCTTCGTATGTGTCCGAACCTCCTGTATAATGATTTAAATAATGTCATTAACTTATTCCAGAATCATACTCATTGTTATTATATCATATATGGTTAACTTATGGCTTTATATTTCCCGTTCTTTTGTAAATTCCATGTTAAAGAGCGTTTTGGGTAAAATCGTTTCGTTGGTCGTCCATGTTTTGACTTGTAATTATTCATATGATTACATAGATAATGATTACTTAATTCCAGAATATAAAAAATAATTTATATATAATATATATTCATAATATATATATATAATATATCAGTAAATGGAAAGAAATACACCGTTCATGGAGACGGTAGACCGTACGTATGCATGAATGCTGTTTTCTTTTCCTTATTGAGTTGAATGGAATTAAGTAGATGAAATACATATATGTACTCATAAATCCAGAATCATTATTATGTCATATATTTCATTATTAATTATTATATATACTTTATAATCATTCATTAATGGTTAATGTGTAGAATGAATCTCATCGCGTCGTGGAGACGGTAGTCCGTACGTACGCACGAGCGATGATATCGTTCTCAGGATCATGGAATTGTATTGGAGTGTATGTATACTATTTAAGAATCAATATCACATTACAATAATCATATTTATCTATTATGTACACCATTATACCCGTCCAAGTAAGGTGGTGGTGGAAAATAGATTACACCACGGCGTGGAGACGGTATTCCGTACGTACGCACGCGCGGTGATTTCGTTTTCCGTAGGATGGATAGATGGTGAAATAAGGTTGTTTCATAATTATAATAGTATATCAGTATATAAGTGATACTGATGTTATTACTTCATAATGAAACAACCTAAGAAGAATAAGTTGAAGATGAAATAGAGATGAAAGAATCGGTAACGGACATTATCTCTTCTTTGAAGGGCCTCGTTGAGATCTCCTTTTAGGGCACTAAAATTGGGCTTTGAGGAATACCAGAACCTCTAGGTTGTTTCTAGGGAAGTGGAGAAGGGAATTTGGAAGGTTTTGGCCTAGATTGAAGGCTCAAAGTGGTGTGAGGAAGAGAGGGAGGGGATTCCCTTTTATAAGGGAGGAGAGGGGCACCTTTGGAATAACAAAAAATATTATTTTATTATAAAGTCAAATTCGGTTTTAAATAGCTCCAAATTGATTCATTTCGAAGCTAAGGTGGGGATTGGTCGTAATACTCTAATCCAATATAATTTAGACAAGTTTAGGTTCCTATTTTAACCTTATCATTTATATTTAACTTTAAGTTAGATAATTTTACTTTTATCGTGTCTTCTTGTTTTCTTACACTATAAGGTTAATAAACATACTATATCAATCCAAAAGAACCCCAAGTTGTTTATTATTAATATATATTACCGTATATAAGTCATTTGGCCGATCCTTAGATTTTTAGGAATAAAAAACAATTAATAATATAATATTTGTTTTAAAAAATATTTTATGTCAATTTTGACACTATGTAGTAATTGATTTTTGTGAATATCATAACAGAATTATTAGTTCTAAAAAAGTTAATTAAATCAATACTAACATGTCATATTAACCTAGAAAATTAGTGGAATTCATAAAAAGTCTCAAATTACATTTATTTGGGTATTTATAATATCAATTATGTCAATATTTCATTAATAACATAATTACTGCATCATCATTGTGTCATAACTAAATTAAATTATTTAATGTCTAAAAATTACAAATAAAATACCATTATTTAGGAAATCTTTTTATCTTTCTAATTAGTATTTATAGTCGAATTTATCTTATGTATAACCCAATATTAAAAATTATTTACTTATTAAACTTTGATTTTATCTATTTTTACCCTCCTTTAAATAAATTAATAATAAATGTCCTAATCCAATCCAAGTGGGCCTAAATGATCATATTTTATTCCTAAGGTTGTTTTTGGTCGAATTACACTTATCTAATAGAATTAGGACATGTGTTAGGGTAATAATAACAACATTTGTCCCCTTAATTACCCTATTTACTTTTAACCGTGGTAAAAAAATGTAAAAAGTTACTATTCACCAAACAATTATTTTCATCTCATTGAACCACATTTTACATACTGACATCAACCGTGTCTCTTGGATTTTTAAAATTACACTCACAGAAGTGGTAAAATTAAGTTTTATGAAAAATTCAATTTTTTTAACTACCACTTAGTGGTTTCACTATTCATCAAAAAAATGAATGTTTCTAGAAAAATACAAAAAATTAGGCCAAAGATATATTTGATATTATGAATTCAAAAATGATGTCTACTTTATCAAATTCAAAACATATCAACTGCATTAATTAATTTAAAAATTAATTCCCATCGTCAAAACAAATAGCGTGTTCTTAAGAGATAATAACTATCAAAAGATTGACAGTTTTTTATGTCTGGTTTAAATGTGAAATTACATCCAATAACCAAAATTGTATTAAATTGTAAAAATATATTATAAATATAATTTAAAACCAATCAAATTAATAATTTTTCAATATTAAATATTTCTATTAAAAAGGTTGTTTTTAATTAAAATTTAGTAATTTTCACTATTTACCAGAAAATGAAAGTTATCTGAAAAGTACCAAAATTTCACCCTAAGATAATTTCGATATTCCGAATCCAGAAATGAAGTCCATTTTGAAAAATAAAATTTACAAAATTTCAAAAAGTGGTTATTACTATTCATAACGTCTAGTTTTAATAATATTTTAATAGCATATCGTTGTTTTGTGAAACTCGGTATTGCGTACTTCACACGCTATCGAGGATGGTCGTGATTGAGTGTAATGCAAGGCAAGTCAAGGATGCATGTTGTGCAAGATCCTTTTGGTGTAGCGTACAACACAAGACATTAATGAAATTAAAAAGAATATTTTTCTTAAAATCTTGGGGTGTTACATTCTACCCTCCTTAAAATGAATTTCGCCCTCGAAATTAATCGGGGTTATAAATGGTTTACTATTCGAAAGTTTCTTTAATAGAAACCCACATTGTAAAAAGGAATACCAAAACCAATCTTTAAAAACAAAAGTATGAAACGTAACGGTTACCCAAATAAACTAATCACTGGGTTTCCACATAGGTGAAAATATGGATATGGAAGAGAAATCCAACCATCATGTTCTGATGGAGAGTGGTAGAGAACATGGCTATAGAAAATCCAGCAATCACAAAGACATAAATTTGTGACGATCTAAGGTACTGTTTGATTCAGCAGATATAAGAGCACAAGGACAACATGTTTTGTTTTCAAGATCATTTCCGAAAAGTTGATGAAATTGGAATTAGAAGAAATAATTTCGTGATTTTGGTATAGTCTCACCGTTTGTCGTTATTTGGAAAATTTCCACTTCAGCTCTTAAATAAATGAAGTTGAATTTGTCATTCGTGATGTGCTAGCAGATCATGTGATAGAATGATGGGTCATTCCATCTATCTCAAACAAAAGGTTAGAGAAGTTATCAAAAAATACATAAATCCATCTATAGTGAGATTAATCATATATAGTTCCTAAAATTGACTTATACTTCATATATCATACTGATTAATATAATAAAACTATTTTCTACTAAACAGGGACTTCCTGTAGGCCAGTGGTAGGCGATATAGGCCAGTCGCACTTCGGTTGTGGGTTCGATTCCCACATCCTTGTCCGACGCGATGGGTTGTCGCCCGTCCTGCAGGTTGTCCTTTTTCTAAAGCTATATTACTATAACATCCCATCAACAATATCAGAAAAAGTTTTATCCTTGGGCAATACTAACTTATGTCCAACATAATCCATTCCAATCTTTAAGATTATCTATAATACTTCGGTCCATGCTCATAGTATAAAGAAAATGATCACGTGAATGCCATCATTTATCCCCCATATATCATAAGATATATCTTGTTGGTCAAATTACAAATATGTGAATACCTTAATCATGTATTCTCTTGAAGAATGAATATCCATTGAACCTTAGTGAAAACATGAATGCAGTTAAAAGTTGACACTTTCCACATACCAAAATCCTCAAAATTCTATATCCTCAAACCATGATATCACTTAGTCCTTATATCAATCATGAGCTCATGAATACTATCAAACATATTAGATTTTCTTTATCCCTTCATTATGTGCATATCATCTGATTTCCAAAAATATTTCAATCACTTTTCATGGTTACCGATGCCATAAAATTATTGAAAACTACAATAGACCAAAACATAAATATTCCAATATTCCACGATACTATATACAACATTATTCTGGAATCCCATTACATAAAGACTTAATCATTCCACCACATTGTTGTCATATTCAACATCGCCAATGGTGATCGCATGTGATTTCCCATTGTCCTTTTCCTTAACTAGTTGCTCACGTCGATCATCACTAACCCTTAGATTAGGGCATTTATTAGCATAATGCCCCATTTCCTTGCACTTGAAGCATTGAAGTGTAGTAGGTTCATTCGGTGTATCACTTACTTTTTATGCATCATTAGGCATCTTCTTCCTATCATTGCTGCATTAAAATGCCCAATGACCTTCCTTTCCACATTTGAATCATTTACTTGTCCCTTTAAGACAATCTCCACTGTGCTTCTTTCCACACTTTGAGAATAAGGAAACATTCATCTTCTTTTCACCATTATTCTGAGATTTCTCCTTGAACTCCATCTTTCATTTTTTGTCAAAACTATGAGATGGATATGTAGCACCAACTTCCATTTCTACCTTGATAGCACAACACACAATTTCTTCATAGCTACTGAAGTCTCTTATAGCTAATTCCCTTTGAAAATTTGGTTTTAAGCCACTGAAGAATCGATCAACTTTACTTTCAGGTTGGATGATAAATCCAGATGCATACCTTGCAAGCCTTGTAAAATTCTCTTCGTATATACCAACAGATTCATCATCCTTTTACTTTAGTTCAAGAAAATCCTTCTCCATCTTTGTTTGAAGAATATTATGGAAGTACTTATTGAAAAATAAGTTCTTGAACTCGTCCCATTCCATGGACTCAATTTCATCTCTTTTCCTCGTATTCTTGATAAGATTCCACCATTGATCAGTTTCACCTTCCAAACGATATACTGCTAAGATGACTTTATCATTTTTAGAACATTGAAGAACTGAAAATATCTTTTCAGTGGTACTGATCCATTGTTCAACAACAAGTGGATCAGAAGACGCACTCAAAAAAGGTGGGCGTTGCCTCATGGTGGCCTCAATAGAATGTTGTTCCCTTCTCTGCTCATTTGGAAGTCCAGAATGATTCATAGCTTGTATAAGTATAGCAATTAGATTTTGCACTCCATCTCCCATAACATTTGTTTGTTCAGGAGGAAAATCATTGCATTGTCCATTACATTGATCAACACGGTTCCTTCGGGTTCTAGCCATCATCTAAAACCCAAAAAGAATAGTGTGAGATGCAAAAATCATGCTAGGGAAAACAACATAATAAAGGGGGAGTATCCTCAATATCTAACATCTTAGGTTAAATTCTATGATCGTTACCGTAGTTCTAGGACTGTATCCTATATGTATACTTATCCTTAGGGACATCCCTAGACATACCTTAGAAATATCTCTAGGGATCTCACTAACATTTCTGCATCCTAGTTTCCAAAGGATGACTAATCCTTTCCTCTAATACAAACTGTAGAGACCCAAAGCTTAACGTACATAGAAATTACATTACTTTTTCGGAATACTTAGTACATAACAAAAACACACACATAAGGACCGTAATAGTTTAGTGTCTTTGGAAACTCGGAATATAATCTTCTAATCATGGTGAAAGATCTTCAACATCTCCCATAAAGATATTATTTTTTTTAAACCTAAATACTTTCTTTATATCCTGGGGAAAAGAAAACATAAAAAGGGGTGAGATCAAATGCTCCGTAAGGGTAAACAAAAGAAATATCAATCACCTCATATTCACAAGAACATAACTTTTGGAAATCTTAACCTGCAAAAGAGAGCATAATTTCATAACATGGGATAAATCATAGTAGTGAAATGTAATCCCAATAATCATAAAATAAAACATGAAACTTTGTGGCATACACAAATAATCATATAGAATCATTTCTTATTAGTCAAGACTCATTTCCAAGACTATCTTAGTGGACAAAGTCCATTTCTGAACCGAGTTCACTCCTCGTTTCAGTCCTGTTTCACTGAACCGGTATAACCTACCGTTCCAGCCATGTCTATCTCATGAGATATAAAATCTTTACCCAATTCATTGGAGGGAGATATAGGTCTCACCCATCTCATAATGATACCATTCTTATGTGTGCCACAAAATCATAAATCAGACATCATTGCATAACCCATATAATAGAAATGGGAATCACAAACATCGTGACATCATCAAAAAATTCATATAAGATAAAGGAATTCATAAAAATAATTCCATCACAACATAATCAAATCAATGTAATAATAGGTATATAAACATAAGCCTATATTATCTTAGATGGAAAATAATTTTGATAAAACACTTGAACTCCATTCTTGAGGAAAATATCCTTTCAAATTCAAAAAAACATCTTCATTTATTAACATGTCATAAAATTTTAAACTAAAAGAAGTTGATTAAAAATAAACATGAAAACATGTAAAGGAAGCTTCTTGGAATTAATGTTTTAAAAATCCATTCATGTCGTATAAGTTAAAAAACATTCTTCTCGTACTTTTGTCGGAAAAGTCAAAAAGTACCTCGTATGAAAAACGACAAAAGATTCCATTCATATCTTTTAATAAAAACTCACCGAAGGGTAAAATTGAATATAAACTATTGTAGAAGGACATAAATATTACATATTGAGGAAACATTGATGTGGATGATAAAATACACCCCAGTAAATACCAAATTATAAACAATCTCAGATAAAAATGAGATTGTGATATTTCCCTTACCTTAGTTCTGATTTGCTTCGTATGTGTCTGAACCTCCTGTACAATGATTTAAATAATGTCATTGACTTATTCCAGAATCATACTCATTGTTATGATATCATATATGGTTCACTTATGGCTTTATATTACCCGTTCTTTTGTAAATTCCATGTTAAAGAGCGTTTTGGGTAAAATCGTTTCATTTGTCATCCATAAATTGACTTGTAATTATTCATATGACTACTTAGACCATGATTACTTAATTACAGAATATAAAAAATGATTTATATATAATATATATTCAGAATATATTCATATATAATAGATCAGTAAATGGAAAGAAATACACCGTTCATGGAGACGGTAGAACATACGTACGCATGAACGTTGTTTTCTTTTCCTTGTTGAGTTGAATGGAATTAAGTAGATGACATAAATATATATACACATAAATCCAGAATCATTATTATGTCATATATTTCATTATTAATTATTATATATACTTTATAATCATTCATGAATGGTTAACGTGGATAATGAATCTCATCGCGTCGTGGAGACGGTAGTCCGTACGTACGCACGAGCGATGATATCGTTCTAATGATCGTGGAATTGTATTGGACTGTATGTATAATATTTAAGAATCAATATCACTTTACAATAATCATATATAGTTTTTATTTACACCATTATACCCATCCAAGTATGGTGGTGGTGGAAAATAGATTACACTATGGCGTGGAGACGGTATTTCGTAATTACGCACACGCGGTGATTTCGTTTTCCATAAGATTGATAGATGGTGAAATAAGGTTGTTTCATAATTATAATAACATATCAGTATATAAGTGATACTGATGTTATTACTTCATAAGGAAACAACCTAATAAGAATAAGTGGAAGAAGAAATAGAGAGGAAAGAATCGGTAACCGACATTACCTCTTCTTTGAAGCACCTCTTTGAGATCTCCTTTCAGGGCACTAAAATTGGTCTTTGTGGAAGACCAGAACCTCTAGTATTTTTATAGGGAAGTGGAGAAGGGAATTTGGCAGGGTTTTGCCGAGCTTTAAGGCTCAATGTGGTGTGAGGAAGAGAGGGAGGGGGTGCCCTTTTATAAGGGAGGAGAGGGGCACCATTGGAATAACTAAAAATATTATTTTATTATAAAGTCAAATTCGGTTTTAAATAGCACCAAATTGATTCATTTCGAAGATAAGGTGGGTATGGTTCCAAATACTCTAATCCAATAGAATTTAGACATATTTAGGTTCCTATTTTAACCTTATCATTTATATTTAACTTTAAGTTAGAGAATTTTACTTTTACCGTGTCTTCTTGTTTTCTTACACTATAATGTTAATAAACATACTATATCAAGAAAAACGAACCCCAAGTTGTTTAGTATTAATATATATCACCTTATATAAGTCATGTTTTCGAACATTAGATTTTTAGGAATAAAATAACAATTAATAATATAATATTTGTATTAAAAACTATTTTATGTCAATTTTGACACTATTTAGTAATTGATTTTTGTGAAAATCATAACAGAATTATTAGTTCTAACAAAGTAAATTAAATCAATACTAACATGTCATAATAACCTATAAAATTATTGGAATTCATAAAAAGTCTCAAATTACATTTTATTTGGGTATTTATAACATCAATTATGTCAATATTTCATTAATAAGATAATTAATGCATTATCTTTGTGTCATAAATAAATTAAAATATTTAATGTTTAAAAATTAAAATTAAAATACCATAATGTTGGAAATATTTTTATCTTTCTAATGATTATTTATAGTAGAATTTATCTTATTTATAACCCTATATTAAAAATGATTTACTTATTAAACTTTGATTTTATCTATTTTAACCCTTCTTTAAATAAATTAATAATAAATGTCCTAATCCAATCCAAGTGGGCCTAAATGATCATATTTTATTCCTAAGGTTGTTTTTGGTCGAATTACACTTATCCAATAGAATTAAGACATGTGTTAGGGTAATAATAACAACATTTTTACCCTTATTTACCCTATTTACTTTTAACCGTGGTAAAAAAGGTAAAAGGTTACTATTCACCAAAAATTATTTTCATCTCATTGAACCACATTTTAATTACTGAAATCAACCATGTCTCTTGAATTTTTGAAATTCCACTCACATAAGCGGTAAAATTTTGTTTTATGAAAAATTCATTTTTTTTACTACCACTTAGTGGTTTCATTATTCATCAAAAAATGAAAGTTTCCAGAAAAATACCAAAAATTAGGCCTAAGATATATTTGATATTATGAATTCAAAAATGATGTCTATTTTACCAAATTCAAAACATATCAGCTGCATTAATTAATTTAAAAATTAATTCCCGTCGTTAAAACAAATAGCGTGTTCTTAAGAGATAATAACTATCCAAAGATTGACAGTTGTTTATGTCTGGCTTAAATGTGAAATTACATCCAATAACCAACATTGTATTAAATTGTAAAAATATATTCTAAATATACTTTAAAACCAATCAAATTAATAATTTTTCACTATTAATAATTTCTATTAAAAAGGTTGTTTTTAATTAAAATTTAGTAATTTTCACTATTTATTAGAAAATTAAAGTTATCCGAAAAGTACCAAAATTTCACCCTAAGCTAATTTCGATATTCCGAATCCAGAAATGAAGTCCATTTTGAAAAATAAAATTTACAAAATTTAAAAAAGTGGTTATTACTATTCATAACGTCTAGTTTTAATAATATTTTAATAGCATATCGTTGTTTAGTGAAACTCGGTATTGCGTACTACACACGCTAGCGAGGATTGTCGCGATTGCGTGTAATGAAAGGAAAGTCAAGGATGCGTCTTGTGCAAGCCCCTTTTGGTGTAGCGTACTACACAAGACATTAATAAAATTAAAAAGAATATTTTTCATAAAATCTAGTGGTGTTACAAAGTCATTTCCTATTATTCAAGGAAATTGAATGTTCATGAGAAGAATTATAAAACACATGATCTGGATTTGGCTGTGGTGATCCTGACCTTAAACATTTGGTGGCATTATCTCTTTGGGGAGATGTGTGAAATATATATGGACAACAAAATCCTCAAGTATATATTTACATATAAATTTTTGAACATGCACCAATAAAAATGGTTAGAGCTAATTAAAGAATATGATTTCTCAATGAATTACCACATAAGGAAAGTGAACAAGGCGGCAGATGATCTAAGTAGAAATGACCCAGTGATTCTATCATTAATGAGAATTAAGAAGGATCCAATATTCTTAGATATGATGAAGATGGACATGTGAATCATAAGGAAGGTAACATCATCAATCCTTTCAAAAATGATTGCTCAAACATCTCTTTTGTAAAGGTTACGTATGCTCAAAAAGATGATCTAGGAATTCAGAAGAAAGTGGAAGTTGTCAAAAAATGTAAATCCTTGGAGCTCAATGTTAATAAAGAAGGAATTTTGAGATTTGGGAAAAGACTATGTGTTCCATCAAGTCAGAAGAGGTATAAGGAAATTTTTGGATGATGCACATAGTCAATACTTCTCTGTTAACCTAAGAAACACAAAGACGTATTGAGATCTTTGATAGCATTATTGGTGGGATAATATAAATAAGATCGTTGGGTATACATTAATGTTCCTGGTGTGTCAGCAAGTGAAGGCATAGAGGAAGAAGATTAACGGGATGATGCAACCATTGCACATACTAGCATGGAAATGGGAGAAAATCACCATTGACTTTGTCACCGGACATCCGAATACATCTAAAGGAAACAATGCAATCTGGGTTGTTGTGGATCGTCTTACAAAGTCTTCAGACTTCATTGCAATTCGAGAGGATTTCTCATTGGATCAACTAGAACGGATTTTTATCAGGGAAGTAGTAAGGACTCATGGAGTACCAATATCTATTGTATCTGATAGAGATCCATGATTCACCTGTATGTTTTGGAAGAGTATTCAAGATACATTGGATGATGAACTGAACTTCAGTACGGCCTGTCTCCCTTAAACGGATGTCCAATCTGAGAAAACTATTCATACACTAGAGGATATGTTATTATCATGTTCTATGGACATCAAAGGACGGCGGTACCAACATCTTACATTGGTTGAATTCTTTTACAATAACAGTTTCCACTCAAGAATCCGAATGGAACCTTATAAAGACCTATATGAGAAAAGGTGCAGAACACCAGCATGTTGGGATAAAGTCGGTGAGCGTAAGCTGCTGGGACCCGAAATGGTCGAATAAATGGAGGAGAAGGTAAAAACCATTCAACAACATATCAAGGCAGCCCAAAGTCGATAGAAGAGTTATGAAGATAACCATCGACAAGACCGTGAGTTTAAAGTTGGAGACATAGTATTTCTACGCATGTCTCTGTGGAAAATAATCATTTGGTTTGGAATGAAATGGAAGTTAAGTCCTAGGTACATCATCCCCTTTGGGATTCTTGATCGTGTCGGGGATGTGGCCTATCAACTAGAACTTTCACCTACCGTGGCCAAATTACATGATGTCTTGATTGTATCCCTCTTAAGGAAGTATATACCAGACCCTTCAAATGTACTATCTTCAGAGGAATTACTGATAGAGGATGATCATTCTTATGAGGATAAACCAGTGAAGATATTAGATCATAGAGAAAAAGTTATATGAAATAAGATAATTCCCCTCATCAAGGTGTTGTGAAAAAACTACAAGTTTGAACAAGCGGAGTGGGAATCAGAAGAAGTGATGAAGAAGAGTTACCCTGATATTTTTTAGTTCGGTAAAAGGAAATTTTTAGGATGAAATTTTTTAAGGGGGGAGATTGTAACGACCCAAACATTAATTAATTAAAATTCTTCTTGATCTAATTAAATGTCATATTATGGTTATATAAAATTCAAACATCATTGGTGGTACGTTTTAGGATTTTTAAATATTGTTATGAATTGTGAACATTTCTAATATATCCATTGAATAGTGATCACATGATTAGTATAAATATAGGGTTTATCAAATCCAATTTACTCAGACAAATGAAGTGATGGCCTAATCCAGTAGAATTTCACCGTATGAAGCCCATTTGTCAGTTCTTGGAAAAAAGGTGGTCTCATTGGGCTTTACTCATGACCAAACCAAAGCCGAGCTTGAACACGTTAAGCTTGAGTGGAACTGACTGTGGGAGAAGTGTAAATTAATAGACATTACCACCAGAGTTATGTTATCCAAGCCACCCAAGACTCTTCCACCATCGCACACCGTACCCTTCGGTATTATGCGGTTGTTTTAAGGGGTTATGTAACAAGACCCAAATACTATGATTATGTACATTATTCTTTTATAATGAATATACATTCTTTTTAATACAGTTCCTTCGTAAATAGTTTTTAAAGAGAAAATAGTATTTTTAGTTAATATTCAACTAAGAAATCTATTTTGATGAATTAATGTATTTTTGAATTAGATAATATTTTAATAAAATATTATTAAATTACATTATATTAAATATAAATGGTCTTATAATTTTTATGAATGCAATTGTGATTTTTATTAATGTTTGAAAGCAGTTATTATCAAAACCCATAATTTATTTATAAATGTCTGGGTTTTTGAAGTTAAAATTTACATATTTAGAAAATTATTTAGATAAAATGAATATTATTTTTGGAAATAGAACGTTGAAATTATCCAATGGTGAATTTTTCATAATTGTTTGAGACAATCGATGTTTTAGGTAAAATTTTATATACCGTTTTAATATATAATGGGATTTATGACAACATAGTGAAAAATAGTGATGTAATAAAATAATATAAACATTATGCTCAGCCAATATATGTTATACCATTAAAATAATTATATTTTATATTTTTTGGATTTATTCTACAAATCTTTTGTTGACCCTTCAAGACTTATAATACATTTTGTCTTTTTAAATTGTTTTCTTTAAGAGTGTGACTCACCTCCGCATATGCGACCATATTATTTTAAAACGTTCAGCCATAGGCCTTATAAAATATGTTTTTACACTCCACTTTGGAAATAACCTTGCGAAAAAACCATGGTCAGGTTTGTGTTAGTGATTAGTTTAACGCGTGGAGACCCAAACCCAAATAATAAAGAATTCTCTCTCCTTTCCTATATAAACCCACCTAAGATCCAACTTTCTCTTCACTCAACGCCTTTTTAGTTCATCCAACCTCTTCCTTAATCTCTCTAGATTCCTCCCAAGGTGCCCCAAACTCCCAATAAGCCTCTCTCAAGTCTCTCCTATGCCTTTGGGACCACACTTCCAAGTAAGGGATTCCAACCTTTCAATTTTTATCGAAGTTCTTAATATTTTTATTCCCTTTTATTTTCAATTATAAATGTTGGGGTATGATTTTTCACTTCCCACATACTTCCCTATTTATTTTTGAATGATGAGAGACTCTTTTCTATCTCATTAACGCCTCCCATGTACACCAATTACCATGCCGAAATTCGGTAATGAATTTCTCTCTCCTCATTTACATTCAAGAAAATCTTTTGTATTATGAATATAAATTCCATTAAATTTGTTGGGAGGTGTTTCTATTTGAACTTATTACTGTAAATTTAAAGTAAATATTAATAGACACCCATTTCTATCTCACCAACCTTTTTTATGAATTCATATGGCACACCATTATACTGCCGAAATTGCATAGTGATTTTCCAAGCCAAAGTTATTGTATAGTGAATACCATACCCATTTCCTTATCAATGGTATTCAACTTTACACACATCTATGTATTGATTATAGAGCTTCATGTATTTATTACACATTCCATTATCATGGAATAAATTATGATGTTGAATTATTCAATGTTTTATGATCCATGTGGAACACTTATGCATGAAATGAAATGTTTATGAAGGGTGTGCCTTGATAGTGATCCAATGCATTGGGAAATGTATAGTATCATGATACATCATTTGAAATTGGTGTTGACTCATGATAATTAATGTTCAATTATGGTTTACTCGTGCTTCAAGTGCAATGATGGTTTACTCATGCTCCATGTGCAATGAGCCTTGGCTCATGTTAATTCCATGTTAAGTATTGTTGCCACATTTCCATGTTATGATTATCATGATTTACCATTACTTTATGTTAATATTTTTCTTCATATCTATTGATATGCCTATTTTATAAAATTTATTGTATTCCTCGTGTTATTCCATATTTATTACCTTACTGGGCTTTATAACTCACCCTTTTCCTAAGCATATCTTCAGGTTATCCCATACAATGCTAAGTACGATGGAATATCGTGGTCATGTAATGGTATATTTCAATAAATATGTTGTATTTAAGGTTTTAAGTTGTTATCTAATGATCCTAAACCCCAAAGATACTATAACTATCAATACTTTATGCTATATCAAGTGAATTATAGGCAATAAATCATTTTTTTAGTGTTTAATAAAGAGCAGTGATGCCATACCTGTTACTAAGGTCCAATAAAGGTACATGAAAATTGTGAATAAATTAAAATCTTTTGGAGATAAAGGTATATATGATGAGATACTTTTAAAAAAATATCATTGATATTTTTCTAAATGAATGGAAATTAAAAAGGACAGTGGTTGACAAGTCATGGAAGGTCATAAATGTAACTATTGATGAGTTTTTTTGGAACTCTTTTTTAACAATTGAAAATATTGAAAATATGTTATAAAAAACCAAGAAAAATAATTGAGGATTTTTTTACTTACACTGAATATAAAATGATATATCAGACTCCATAAAAGGTTTTTGAGTCATCATATAAAAATAAAGTGGTTACTCAATCAGAATCATGTGATTCAGAACATTCAGAAAATGAGTTAGCCAATCTTGCAGGAAGGATGAACAAGATTGTTGGAAAGAAATATTTTCAATATTAATATAATAAATATTTTAAGGATTATGAAGTTACTTGTTATGAATGAAAAAAGTTTGTACATATAAGGCTCGATTGTCCAAAGATGAAAAAGAAGACGGAAAAGAAAGACATTCTGAGAGGAATCATAAAATGTACTATAAAACAAAAGGATAAAAATTACTAATGCCAAATGACACATGGAGTTTTATTAGGGGATACTCTTTAGGAAAATAATCAGATAATGAAAACTATAAACACAAGAATATTGGCCTTCTTTCTAGAATAACAATTAGAAATCAATGTTTCGTGGAAAAGGTACACACTTCTGATTCTTTAAAAAACATTTATTTAAATTCAAATTATCCTGATGAGAAAGGTTATTTTCATTATGATGAATAAAATTACTCAGTAGAAGATAATGGTTTACCTTTATATATATAAGTTTATAGAATTTAAAAATTTCTTGAGAATGAAAATTGAAAAGTTATTAAGACACTTGATAAAAGATATTATAGAATAAATATTTTGACAAAACAACTATAATATATTTTCAAAGACATTGCCAATTTTTTTTTAAATTGATTATATTTTTAAAAATATTGATTAAGAAAATTATAAGAATGATGAGATTTCTAAATATATTGAAGTAGTTATTTCAAAGATAAAAGTTATAGAAACAAAACTAATTTTGAAACTAATACTAATGTCGATACCAATTTTGTTCTGAAACAAAAGTAAATAATTTTGTCCAAAAAAATCATTTGAAAAATTGTATCATTTGTAATGATGATTTTGAAAAAATTTATAAACAACTTCATCCATAAGTTAATAGTTTAGGAATGTGATATACCCATTTATTACCATTTTTTCGTAATAATTATTTTGTTCTTGATGATTCCCCATATTTCAAAAAATTCCAATGTGGAGTTAATTGGAATAAAAATTTATTATTAAATAAAAATCAATTATTTTGATTGCACAAATAAAATTTTTCAAAATAAATGTGGATTCCAATCATTTTTATTTCTTACATTTTTAAATCCATTAAATGTTGTGTTCCAAAAGTCTAACTATTATGTTTTTTGGAAAACAAATGAAGTACCATCCACAAGAATATATGGTACATGGATAGTAGATGTTCCCATAATATGATTGGTAGGAAATAATTTTTGAAAAATACTATTGAAATGAATGAGGAAAGAGTTACATTTGGAGACAATGATTAATGAAAGATTATTGGTATACGTAATATTTTTATTCTCTGAAAATACTTCATTTCAAAAGTTTTATTTGTAAAAGTTCTTAAGATCAACCTTAAAATCATAAGTCAATTATGTTATGAAGGTTACCTAGTGAGTTTTAGGAATGTTAAATGTGTAGTACACAATTCCAAGGATGATTTCATTCATTCTTCCCATCAGCATGAGAATTGTTACGCATTCAACTTAAAAAACTGTAAATGATAAGACTTACATTTCTATAGTGAAATGAATGATAATGCTTGGTTATGGAATAGAAGGTTAGGACACTGTAACATTTTGTACTTATAGAAATTTTCTATGAATAGACTTGTTTTGGATCTACCAAAAGATAGATTTGATACATCAAAAGAATGTGACCCTTTTCAATATCGAAGAAAACATTAGCAAAGCATTAAATTAGTTAGAGATGTTTCAAATTCTAATGCATTACAGTTGGTGCACATTGATTTATTTGGTTCTACACAAACTAGAAGTATTAGAGGCTGATATTATGTATTTTTTAGTGGATGACTATACTAGATATAAATCAGCCTATTTTCTAGAAAAGAAATCCAAATCATCTTGTTATTTTAAAACTTCTGTATCCATAGTTAAGGCTGATAAAATCCTTTCATTGATAACTATTTTTAGTGATCATAGTGTAAATTATGATTTTGAAACTTTTTTAGTAAGAAATGAATTATAAATATCTTTTCACCTCCCAAAACCCCTCAACATAATGGAGTTATTGAAAGAATAAATTGTATTCTTCAAGGGATAACAAGAACCATGTTGAGTGAATATTTTATTTCAAAACACCTTTGGGATGAAACTATATGTAATTATTTTTATACTATAAATCATGATTTAATTCAAAATTTTCAAAACAAAACACCTTATGAGTTATGGAATGGCCAAAAATCAAAATTCTCAAAATGTGAATTATATGGATGAAAATTATTAATTATGAATAAAAAAGATACTTTACATAAATTCAAACAAAAATCTGATGAAGGTATATTTTGAGTGTATTCCACTACTTAATAGTATAATAGAGTTTTATTAAAATTTATTTTAATGTTGAAAAAACAGTACATGTTAAATTTGACGAAACTGTTCCTTTTTAAAAAAAAACCCAAACCTAATTATTCTGATGTGTTTTCCAAAAGTAATTATCAATCATTGAAATATGACTCTTCAGATATGGAAAATACTCATGAAATAGTTTCTGATGTATTCAATCTGAAAGAAATTCTATCTTATATTTATTAAAATGTTTTAAAAAACCCATGTCAGTTGTTTGTTAAGAATATTTCGAGTGATAGTATCATAAGTGATGTAAATCAACCTATACAGACTATAATTTCTTTAATAAATAAAGTATAATATGTAGAATTTATTTCTCAATTTGAACCCAAATGTACTAATGTGACATTAAATAATAAATATTGGATAAAATAAATTCAAGATGAACTAAAACAATTTGAGATGAATAATGTATATACCTTGTTGGGATGACCTAAATAAACTATTGTAATTAGAGTAAAATAGGCCTTCATAATCAAATGTGATGAAAATGGAATAATCATTAGAAATAAATCAATACTAGTTATGAAAGGTTATAATAACTAGAATGTACTGGATTATGAAGAAACATATTCTCCCATAGCTGGGATTGAATCTATTCATATTCTGTTAACTATTATAGAATTTTTTAATTTCAAAAATTTGTCAAATGGATTTAAAGTGTGATTTTCATAATAGATATGTTCAAGAGAATGTTTTTTTTAAAATCCTATGGATTTTGAAGATAAAAAACATCTTGAATATGTTTTTAAACTTACCAAATCATTATATGGAATTAAACAAGTATTTAGATCCTGGTACGATATATTAACAAAATTTTTGTTACAAAAATTTTCGGTTAAGGGAAATGTTGATCAAAATATTTTCCTAATGAAAGAAAAAAAATTTTATCATTCAAAATTAGGATTTTAATATTATATTCAGATCATGTAAAAATATTTATCATATTATTTTGAAAATCATAAGAAATATTAGTTTGAGATTAGTAAGATGGGAATGTTATCATTCATTCTTGGTTTTCAAATTTCATAAAAAACAAGATGTGGAATATATATCCCCACATTATTATATTAAAGATCATCCTAAAAAGTATATATATTGTTGTACATCTCATTCCCCTCGTTGTTTGATTTTCATGATCACAATCACTTTATTATTTGTCTAACCTTGTTTTTAAGTGTTGTGGATGATAGGCAAAAGATTGCCAAAGGATTGGCCCAAGAATGGACAAGAAGTGGACTGAAATTCAGTCCACCGGCCAACCGGTGTGATAGCACCGGCCCGCCGGTGGACCTGGCAGAGGCATTGCCCACTGCCAGGTTCCACCGGTCAGCCGGTGGCTCTGTCACCGGCCAGCCGGTGGCAATCTGATGAAACAGTGGTAGCTATTGTCTGCCCACCGGCCAGCCGGTGGCTCTGGCACCGGTCAGCCGGTGCTGCCTGGGCAGAAGGCCTTCTCAACATCCAAGGCACCGGCCAGCCGGTGGCCCTACACCGGCCAGCCGGTAGCTCAGTCAAACTAGCCGTTGGCTTTGACCAGTCAACCCTCTTTTGGCCTCCAACGGCTCCGAAGACTCCCCAAGGGGTCCATGCCTATAAATAAAGGCCAAGGAAGCCCCGGACACCTACCGGAACCATACGGAAGCCCACGGAGACCTTGTTGATCATTTGGCGTACCTCCGGCGCATTCCTCCAAGGGAACCCCAATAGCTCCAACTCAATTCCACATCCAAGGAGCTCCATCATAGAAGCTTGGGAGTGCACGTCTTCAACTCCAATCATCCTCCGGCGCCCAAGGCTTCTCCAAATACGGTTTTTCATTGTTTTATTTATTTTGAGCTTAAATTTGGGTTTGTGCCTACAAACCCCAAACTCTTTCTTCATCCCTCTTTCTTTTGGGTTTCACATCACCATTAAGGTGTGAAGAGGTTGTCAAGCTTTCCTTTAAATAGCTTGAGACATAGGTGAGCTAGCCTTCACCTGTAAGAAGGCTAGTGGGTTCTTGCTCAACCATTAAAAGCAAGTGGGTTCTTGCTAAACCACTAAAAGCAAGCTGTAATAGGTCCTAGTGCTACCTCAAAGCCTAGTAGGTTTCTTGCTAATACCATTGAAAAGCAAGCGGTAGAATCTCTCAACGGTTGAGTTGGGAGCGGAGACGTAGGCCGGGTTTTTGGCCGAACTCCGTTAACAATTTCTTGTGTGATTGCCTCTTTTTTTTCCGCTGCACCTTTAACTTTGATTTTAATTTGTTAATCTTTTTTAAAAGGCAATTCACCCCCCTCTTGCCATAAATTCCCATTTTTCTCCGACCCAACAATTGGTATCAGAGGCAAAATTTGAATAATTCCCTAAACCGGTTTCAAATTAAAGATCCTATTTTTTGATGGCTTCTACCGCTTCTTCCTCTCAATCCCCCGAAGGACATTCTTTGGATCGTGCTCCATTCTTTGATGGAGCCGATTATACTTTTTGGAAAACCCGCATGACCACTTTTCTTAAAAGCATTAGCTATCCTATTTTTAGAATTGTTATGCATGGTTTTACGCTCTCTTCTCCCGATGAGTCTAAATGGACCCCCGCCGACATTGCAAATTTCAAGCTTGATGGAAAAGCCATGAATGCTCTTCATTGTGGCTTAGACCGTAATGTTTTTAATTGTATTTCTTCTTGCACTACTTCTTACGATCTTTGGAAATTTTTAGAACTAACCTATGAAGGTACAAGCGAGGCTCCAAAGCAAGAATCCGATCAAAAGCAAGAACCCGACGAAAAGATCAAGCCCGTTTGCCCACCTCACAAGAAAAGGTCCAAGAAGAAGAAGAAGAAGGCTTTAAAGAAAACTTGGAGTGATAGCTCCTCCTTCTCTTCATTCTCCTCGAGCGACAATGGTAATAATTGCCTAATGGAAAAAACATGAGCTATCATCTTCCGACTCTTCTTCCTCGTCTTCTAGTTCTTCAAATTCTTTCAATCATTTGTCATATGAAGAACTCCAACACGTTAGAGATCAATTAGAAAATGGTTTTCATGAGCTTTCTTCAAAATTTGTCGCTTTGAAAAAGAATTTCAAAAAGCTTTCCTCCGAAAAAGACCAACTTCTCAAAGAGAAGGAGGAACTCTCCCTAAAAATCCAAAATTTCCCAAATGTTGATTCTTTGGAATCAACCATCAAGGACCTTAGAGAATCCTTATCCAAGTTCACCCAAGGTGAACAAAATTTGACCAAATTATTGGGTTCTCAAAGGGTTTCTAGGACCACCAATGGACTTGGCTACACCAATATAGCTTCCTCCTCCCATGCTCCAACTATTTTTGTAAGGGGGAGCTCCCAATTTAAATTCTGCAATTATTGTAAAAAACCCGGGCACATGATTTATGAGTGCAATTGTAAAAATGCCCGGTATGGCCGCCCCAAAACTATTTTCTTTAATGATGAATTTTTTAGGAGAAGACCCGCCACTAGAAAAGTGTGGATTGAAAAATCCCTTTTAGCAAGTTTCTCCGGCCCAAAATTTATTTCGGTTTCAAACACCTCTCCCCGGTGATTTGTTGATTTCATTTAGGGGGAGTTAGGATTGTTTAAACCCTTTTGATTTCCATTTCAAAATTTTCGATTCAAACTTTCAATTTCCAAACTTTCAATTGATTTTCAAATCTCAAATCTTGCCTTTCAAATCTCTTTTCCCTCAATCATGTTTTATGCCCCACGCTATTTTGATAATCACAAAGGGGGAGAAATTTCTTGATTGATTGGGGGAGAATCCTTTTCATCATGCTTAGAATTTCCTTTCAATTTCAGTATTTTACATTAATTGTTTTGGTGATTGTGATCATCAAAATAGGGGGAGATTGTTGTACATCTCGTTCTCCTCGTTGTTTGATTTTCATGATCACAATCACTTTATTATTTGTCTAACCTTGTTTTTAAGTGTTGTGGATGATAGGCAAAAGATTGCCAAAGGATTGGCCCAAGAATGGACAAGAAGTGGACTGAAATTCAGTCCACCGGCCAACCGGTGTGATAGCACCGGCCAGACGGTGGACCTGGCAAAGGCATTGCCCACTGCCAGGTTCCACCGGTCAGCCGGTGGCTCTGTCACCGGCTAGCCGGTGGCAATCTGATGAAACAGTGGTAGCTACTGTCTGCCCACCGGCCAGCCGGTGGCTCTGGCACCGGTCAGCCGATGCTGCCTGGGCAGAAGGCCTTCTCAACATCCAAGGCACCGGCTAGCCGGTGGCCCTGCACCGGCCAGCCGGTAGCTCAGTCAAACTAGCCGTTGGCTTTGACCAGTCAACCCTCTTTTGGCCTCCAACGGCTCCGAAGACCTCTCCAACGGCTCCGAAGACTCCCCAAGGGTTCCATGCCTATAAATAAAGGCCAAGGAAGCCCCGGACACCTACCGGAACCATACGGAAGCCCACGGACACCTTGTTGATCATTTGGCGTACCTCCGGCGCATTCCTCCAAGGGAACCCCAATAGCTCCAACTCAATTCCACATCCAAGGAGCTCCATCATAGAAGCTTGGGAGTGCACGTCTTCAACTCCAATCATCCTCCGGCGCCCAAGGCTTCTCCAAATACGGTTTTTCATTGTTTTATTTATTTTGAGCTTAAATTTGGGTTTGTTCCTACAAACCCCAAACTCTTTCTTCATCCCTCTTTCTTTTGGGTTTCACATCACCATTAAGGTGTGAAGAGGTTGTCAAGCTTTCCTTTAAATAGCTTGAGACATAGGTGAGCTAGCCTTCACCTGTAAGAAGGCTAGTGGGTTCTTGCTCAACCATTAAAAGCAAGTGGGTTCTTGCTAAACCACTAAAAGCAAGCTGTAATAGGTCCTAGTGCTACCTCAAAGCCTAGTGGGTTTCTTGCTAAAACCATTGAAAAGCAAGCGTTAGAATCTCTCAACGGTTGAGTTGGGAGCGGAGACGTAGGCCGGGTTTTTGGCCGAACTCCGTTAACAATTTCTTGTGTGATTGCCTCTTTTTTTTCCGCTGCACCTTTAACTTTGATTTTAATTTGTTAATCTTTTTTAAAAGGCAATTCACCCCCCCTCTTGCCATCAATTCCCATTTTTCTCCGACCCAACATATATGACAATACTAGAACTGTTAGTACTCCCAATGGTACCTCAATTAATATTGAACATGATGAAGATGGACAACTATTAAATCAAACAACATTTAGAGGGATGATAACAAGTTTACTAGACGTAGCAGTTAGTCATCGACATTTAATGTTTTCAGTATAGTTATGTGTAAATTTTCAATAAAATTCAACAGAATCCCATTAAAATTATAGAAATTTTTTTTTATTATTTAAAGGGAACCATGGATTTAAGGTTATTATATTCTTCTAGAAATGATTTTGAATTAAATTTTTTTGGATGCTGACTTTGGTTGTTTTAAAATGGATACAAAAAGTACTTATGAAACTTGTAATTTTTTTTGGTGATTCATTAGTTTATTGGTCTTGTGAAAACAATAATCAATATATCTTTTGACGGCTGAAGATAAATATATGGTAGCTGGAAGTTGTAATGCTCAAGTGTTATAGAGGCAACACACACTCAGAGATTATTGGATGAGTATTAATCTAACTCAACAACTATGTGATAACACTAGTTAAATAGATTTAATGAAACCCTTCACATCACCCATGTACAAAACCAATAGATATTAGGAATAACTTTCATAGGGATCACACAATTAAAAGATATCTCATTTTACAATTTATTAGAATGTAGGAACAAGTTGTTGATAATTTTACAAAACCATTGCCTTCTGATATATTTGAATATAAAAAACAGAAGCTGGGAATTATCACTATAATGTAATAATTTCAATCTACTTCTTGTATAAATCATCTCCTTACATTAAGTTACTCCTTCTCAAAGGTGGAGTAAATTTTATTGAATTTATTTTTCCTTTATCTCTTTTCTTTTCTCAATAATATTTCATACTAATAAATTTTCAAATTCATAAATTTTTATACTCCTAAATTTACACACTCAAATATTTTTACTCAAATTTTCATACTCATATCTTCATACTCGAAATTTATGTACTCCAAATTTTCATTCTAGATTTTTTATTCACAAATTTACATTGTCAATTTTTTCATACTCAAAATTTCATACTCATTTTTCGTAGTCAAATTATTCATACTCATAATTTAATTCTCATTTTTTTTTACTCAAATTTTCTTAATAATATTTTTTGGTACTCATAAATTTTCATACTTTTAAATTTAAATTATAAAATTTTATTACTTGAATTTTCACACTCATATTTTCATACTCAAAATTTTCGTACTCACATATTTCTTACTCAAATTTTTGTACTCAATTTTTCATACTCAATTTTTTCATATTCAAATTTTCTTACTAATATTTTTCATATTTAAATTATTTATTATCAAATTTTATTTACAAATTTTTTCATACAAATTTTTTCGTACTCAAATTTTCATACCAAAGTTTTCATACTAATTTTTTTTTACTCAAGAACATTCATAATCAATTTATTTTCTATAAAAATAATAATTTCACATGAGCCTCAGCCTAGTTGGTGAGGTATCCTTAAGTGCATCCACAAGACCCAGGTTCAACACTAGCTAGAGGCATATTTCTGGGCACTGTAACAGTATTGTAGCAGGCAATGTAGCAGGCACTGTAGTAGGATTATACACTGTACAGGTACTGTAGCAAAATTGTACACTGTGCGGGTACTGTAGTAGATACTATAGCAGCTATTATTCGATACTGTATCAGCTGGAACTATTCACCTTGGGCCATCAGTTTGGGCTTCGAGTCCTTAAGGCTTTCGGGCCACCTAGTCCTTGAGGTCAGTAGGGATTTCGGGCCACCTTTAAGGCCTTCTGGCCACCTTAATCCCTTCCGGCTACATGAAGTTACCCCAGACACACTACAAAAAAGAAGCAGCCCCAGAATTGGATTCTGAGTAGGTACACTCACCAAAGAAGAGACAAATGGATTTATTTGAATAAGAGGGTATGGCTATGCCATCAGGACAAGCCTGTCCTTCCACGAGAAACCTAGCCAGATGGCCATGCGAAGGTGGAGAGCTACTATCATGATGAAGATGCTGGGGAGGGGAAGTTCTTTGTTGATAGTCTGGTTAAATTCCCTAAGATCTTCAGGTCATGTAATCTCCTAAGCCTACGGGCCATGTAATCCTTGAGCCTACAGGCCCTCTATGGGTTCCCCCTCATCCCTTGAAAGGGGGGTTATCAAAAATCAATAAAAATTAAGGCCTTAGAGCTATTCAGGCTATAAGAAAATAATCGAAACTAATAGATATATTATAAGACTCTAGAAGGATCGATTTATTATCATTCACTTTTTAATTTAAATTTTTTCATTGATATTTCATTATTTTAAAACACCTTGTTGAATTCATTTTAAAAACTATAAATAATATTTTATATTGAATCATTATTAGATTCACGATGAATAAAATAAAATTTTATTAATAAAAAAACCTCAAGTGTTGAAAAAATATTTAACTGTTGGATCTTTCTTTATTAAATCTAAAAAAATTAAATCTCAATGGTCATATTTCATTCTGATATATAAAAGTTAACCCAAACCTTGTACCACATCAGTTGTCTTATAATTTTCATTGAACGTCTTCTTCCCCTTATGTAGGTACGTCTGATATGTTTTCTTGCTCACATTTTCCATTGTACCCAAGTTAGAATCCTCAAATTCATTTCCCAAGACTATTCCTCCAATAGATTTCCCATAAATGATGTTTTTAATGGAATTAATATTAACCAAATAATTTTATGATAAGTATGATTCAACTTTGAAAATAATAATTATATTTCAGTTATGGGAATTAGTTTGTGTAATGGAACCCCATACCCATCAAGACTCGATTGTTTTTTACATAGTCAGGAAATTTTATTAACTTGTAAAGATCGATGTTGATTTTCAAGTATATTTTTAAATGTATGGTAGAGAAATAAGTATGTTTCCAAAAAAAAGAAGAAAACTTTTTAGGTTTACCTTCTGAGAGAGATGTTTTCACCCACTCACAAATTTCTAAATGAAAAGGAAGCATTCATTATTAGAAGTGTCTAACAATATATTTTTGAATTGAATGAACTAAAAATAAGAACAAATCATCTTTCATCAGAACTTTTTTTATAGATTTATCAATGAAAGGTTTTATAATTCCATAGAATAGAGAAATAGAAAATTTTAATGTCTCAAATGTGTGTATTCTTGAATATTTCATGAATATGAAGATGATAAATCAGATAAGATATATCATCTTAAAAATCAACAACTTGATGTATGGTTCTATCAAGTATCATTTTATTATGTTTCAATCAATTCTTAGCATGTTCATTTTTTAATGCTTGATGTTTCGAAATCTCAAACTCATGTCAGTGATAAGATATGTAAAATTTTTATGGATTAGTTAAGATATGATAAGGAGATTTAATCTTCATTTCGATTCTGAATTAATGATGTTTTTAAATGATGATGAAGATTAAACTCTAAAAGAGATAGTTGGAGGAAGTCATAGAATTTTAAAACAATAATTGACGATTTTTTAGATAAAAGAATCCAAGTCTTATTATATTGTGAAGCCATAAAAGAAGAGTATATAAAATGTAGAAATAGCTATGAAATAGAGAAATGAGTAATTCAATAGAAAGTGTGTGGCATTTTGTTTGACCCAAATCCAGTAGATGCTCTTTGTAAAAAGATCGAGGCTCAAGAAACTCTTAATGAAGATGAGAAGAGAATGAAGATACTAAAATAATAGAAAAAGATCAGTATTTTTGTCAAGTGGATAATGGAAATGAAGATGAAGAATCAAAATAAAAGAAAGAATATGAAGAAGAAAATATGAAAAGTGTGAATGAAAAAGAAGCATCTCAAGAAGAAAAGTCTCAGTCAGATAGAATTCCAGTGAGATCTTATCAATAATAATCATGAATAATACCATAAACATGAGTAGAATAATCTAAGAAGGATCCATAGAGAAGAAAACATGGTAAATAATTTCATATAGCAGATAATTAGACCAGATCCAATAATTATTGGAATCAGCATTCAGATTAGGATGTCGAATGTCCTTTTGGATAACATCCGAATTATGAGGAAGACACTGAATTAGGACATACAATTTCTTTGAAAGTGGTCTATTAAATTGTTCATGAAAATAGAATAATTTAAAATACAATTTTTTATTTTCCAAGGATTGAAGAGAAGATTTATTTTGTTACAAACAATCAAAAAAAGGTCATACTCAATCAAACATCTTAGAAAAATACTGGTCAAGGTGGAGTCCAATTTTAAAGTGTGTGAAAAATGTACTAAAGAACATAGAAAGTCTTGTAATAAGGTTGTGATTTGGTCACACTACTCTAGGGAAAGGATAAAGATTTTTTTAGTATTCAATTGAATATATTTTCATTCTAGTAAATGAATTTTATATTGAATTCAAAAAATTTGTCAGTGATAATGCTCAAAGGATAAATGATTTTAGAATCCATATTTTATCCCATATAATGGATTCATAGGGATTTAAAATAAAATCAATGTTATTCTATTGTATGATTTAAAGAAAATGTTTTAAAAAGATGATATAATTGATTTTAAACCCAAAAATGTTTTGATGAGCTATATAGTTATAGTCCAGGATTAGATAATCAAATCTCAGAGAGAAAAACTTCTTACTCTAGAAGAAAAGGTGAAATATCAAGAAGAAAAACTTCGTACCTATAACGAGTTGTTTGAAAAATAAGAAGAAGTATTTCTATCTCATAAGGAATCTCTTGATAAGATCATGGAAGATAGGGATGAATTCATGGAAATGGAGACAATTTTCATAGACCTCTTAAAGAAGGAAAGGGAAAAGGAGAAGAAATAAATTTTGGATCTTTGGTTGTATTTTTTCAAAACATTTATGAATTATTTTAACATCTATAAAATTTTTATTAATTTTTTCTCAATATTTTTGGATGAATGTTTCTTCATTAAATTTAGATGATAAAACTATTTATTTCTTTGTACATTTTTTTCTATAACTCTTTTCAGTTGTTAGAATAATTTTACTATTCATTTTTTAAAGGTGGAGATTAATTAATATAAGGGAGAATATATTTGAAAGGGGGGATATTCTCATAAAATAAAAAAAGGAGAATAAAAATTACAAAAGGATAATGTCTTTAGTAAGGTGGATTATAATTTAAATGAATTAGAATATGATCCTTTGGATTTTTTTATCCTAAAGGGGGTTTTTTTGTATTCAACAAAATATTAAGAAATTTTTTTAAAACTCCATGGGAGATAATTATAAGTTTTCACTTTTGAGAAAAAATTTTCCCCTTAAGTAATCTTGTATATGATTTAACATGAGATTTTTTCTTTTCAAAAAGGGAGAGATTATTGAGTGAAAAATGTATTCTTTCTAATTTTATATTCCATTTGTTTTGGACATCACAGACTCTATTTTTAAATGAAATCATATTTCATTTTATAATACTTTCTTTAATTTTTTTGTTTTACCTTTCATCATTACAATTTTTCATAAATGAATGATAATGATCATACTCATGTGTTTTTTATAAATATGACATTCCATGAATATCATAATGACCTGTATACTTTTTTTATCATACACACCAAATATTATTTTTTATTATACACACCATTCGGTTTTCATATAGAAAATATTATAGTAACAAGAAAAATCATACAAAATCCCATGATGAGAATCACCAGATCCATTCAAAATCATTTTATCAAAACCTGAAAACTATATCTAAATTATTGAAAACCATTTGATCAAAACAATTTATTATATTCTGTTTTGATAGGATTTATAAAATTATGTTGTTGTTTAAGTTAAAAGATGATCATTGGAGTGTCAGGTGTCCAAGTCCCTACAATTTTTCAAGAGGAAACCTGACAATTGGAATCCGAGATGACCATCGGGATGTGGGAATATAAATAACAGGTCATTTGAATGTTCTCAATGATGATTGATGAACTCGATATACTGTACGAGGTCTCTACCAAATTTCTTTTTTGTGTGAGAACTCTGAAGTGCACAAGTCGGGAAATATTTTCCTACATATTTATAATCCTAAAGAATTTATTTTTTCTTTCTGTGACTCCAATAGTGGTGATTACTATCAAGGTATTATATGGATAGAAAAATAGTTATGGTGATATTTTAGATATTGAGAGCTTCTGAGGATTGGAAGACAAAGGTGCTGATCACCTTCTTGATCGAGGGATTGTGGGGATAGCAAGACAGAGACCTACCAAAAATCGTATTGGGGGCTTTCCCTGGTGTGATTAAGATAGAATTTCATGTATTTATAAATAAAGGGACATCTAACCAAGGTTTTTAGATACCCTATACTTTGGGTTAAAATAATTTTATTAATTTTATTATTATACATTTCCTTTAGTTTGAAATAGAATGTGAAGAATTTTATATATTCTTTTTTATATTCTTTATTATATGGTTACAATCTCGTTAATTATAATTATAGTGAGTATGATCAGTTAATTTAATCAATATGATTCTATATTCTTTATGACATACTCAATAATTGTTTCAATATGTTTATCATAACCATTGTAATTATGATTCATATCACACTTACTCTAATTAAATTATTTTTTATTGTAAATAAGATTAATTTCCCATACAAAATGGGAATAAATATCATATCCAACCAACTACAGTACGTTTTCCATTTCATATAGGGCTATGTCCAATTATAGTTTAAAAAAAGTGTTTTGTGAATGTTATTTGTTTAATTATACTAAACTATGTTTCCATTTAAGTAAAAAAGGAAATGTTTTTAAGCATACAATTCACCCCCTCTTGTATTTTTTCATCTCTATAAACATTACGATCTAACAATTGGTATTAGAGGAGGCTTCCACAACTCATATATTTTCTTAAATTTCAATTGAAATATAGTTATATTTTTTAAAAGAATTTTGTTTATAAATAACTGTTACAATAACATGTACTTTTGAAAAAAAAAATTATGTATTGTATTAAATATGGACCGACTTAATGTCACATAAATTGAAAATATTAATCCAACAAGAAACCAACGATTTGATGGAAACTATTATTAAAAATGGAGAGATATAAATAAGACCTTTGAGATAAATACTAGATTTTATAACTTTGTTATACTAACTGGAGAGTATAAAATTCATAATAAGGAAGTTAGACTCTTTACCAATAAATAGAAATATGAATATCAATTGAATTATAATGTACGAAATACATTACTTTATTCTATGATAAGAAATATATATCTAGATTTCATCTTTTAAAGAAGCCAACAGTATATGGAAGAAGTTATAAATTACTCATTTTTGGACATATAATGTTGTTGAAACGTGAAGTCCCATGCTATGGGAATATTATCAGGCTTTCAAATTTCATTATAGAGAACCTGTTGTTAAAGTCCAACAAAGGTTCATAAAATTTGTGAATAAATTAATATATATGAGAGATAATGTCCAAGATGATGGAATCCATATTGACAAGATAATAGATATTATTCCAAATGAATGGGAATAAAAATTAATAGTTGTTGATGAGTTAAGGAAGGTCACAAATGTAACTATTGATGTGTTTTTGTAACTCTTTTTCAATAATAGAACTAATTGAAAAACAATTCTGAAAAAACCAAAAATAATAATGGAGGATTTACTTTTAATTTGACTTAAAATAAAATGAATACTAAAACTCTGGAAAAAGATGTTAATTAATCAATGAAAATAAATTGGTTGTTCAATTGGACTCTAGTGATTCAGAACATTCTGAAAATGAGTTAGCAAAACTTTTTCAAAGGATGAATATGATTGTTGGGAAGAAATATTTTTAGTATCGATATAGGAAAAGTCATAATTATAATAAGGGTAATTAATTTTCATTTTATTAATGAAAAAACACTGGAAAAATAAGACTCCATTGTCAAAAGCTGAAAAGAGAAGACAAAAAATAAAGTCATTCTAAGAGGAATCATATAATTTATTATTTGTCAAAAGGATATAAATTAATAAATCCAAATGACATATGGAGTGCTAATGGTGGAGAATCTTCAGAAAACTACACAGATAATGAAAACTACGAATAGAACAATATTTTCCTTATTTCCAGAATAAAAATTGGAAATCAATGGTTCATGGAAGAGGTACACAATTTTGATTCTTTAAAAATTATATATCTAAAATCAAATTATCCTGATGAGAAATGTTATTTTCTTTCTAATGATGAAAATTCTTTAGTAGAAGATAATTATTTACCTATATATAAATAAGCCTACAGATTTTAAAAATTAGTTAGGAAATATAGTTTTAAATTTAGTAAGAAACATCATAAATAAAATTTTATAAAATATTTTTTGACAAAAAAAGAATCATATTTTTTAAAGACCATGGTAAAAAAGTTTTTTAAATTGTTTATATTTATAAAAACCTTGAGGAAGAAAATGATTAAAAGGATAACATTTATAAAGACTTTGAAATATTTATTTATAAGAAAAATGTTTTAGAAAAAACCTCACTTATGAAACTAATATAAATAATGGTAAGAATTTAGTTTTGAAACCAAAGTCTGAAATTTTCTATTTAAAGAGTAATTTGGAAAAATTTACCATAGGTAGTGATTGATTTTACAAAATGTAAAAAAGAAATGTATCCATGAGGTAATAGTTTATAAGTGTTATGTACTCATTAAAAATCATTTTTTAGTAATAATAACTTTTTTCCTGAAAATTCCCATTTTTTTTACAAAAATCCAATGTTGAGTTCATTGGAATAAAAATTGTTCCTTAAATAAAATTCAATATTTTAGGTTCCAAAAAACAAAATTTTCAAAACAAATGTGGATTCATAAATTTTGTTTTTCTAACATTTTTGAATCCAACAAATTTTGGGTTCCGAAATCCTAACTATTTTGTTTTTAGGAAAACAATGGAAGTACCGACAACAAGAATATATCGTACATGAATAGTAGATATTCACAGAAAATGATTGGTAACAAAAAAAATTTCAAAAATATTCTTGAAACGGAAGTGGAAAGAGTTTTTTTGGAGACTATGATCAAGAAAATATTGTCGGTATAGGTAATATTTTTCTTCTCCAAAAAAAATTAATTTAAAATGTTTTATTTGTAAATGGCCATAAAAAACTCTATAATCATTGGAAAATTATGTGATGAAGGATACCTAGTGATTTTTAGGAATGATAAATGTGTAGTAAACAATTCACAGGATGCATTTATTATTTCAACCCATCATCATTGTAATTTTTACACACTCAACATAGAATACTGTACAAGATAATATGTACCTTTCCATAGTGAAATGAAAAATATATCGTTGTTATATCATAGAAGGTTAGGACACTTAAATAATTGAAACTCATTTAAATTTTCTATGCATATACTTATTATGGATATACCAAAACATATATTGGATACTTAAAAAGTTGGTGACCCTTTTCATCATGGAAAAAACATTAGTAAATCATTAAATCAATTAGTGATGTTTCTACTTATGATGCTTTATAGTTGGTTCATATGTACTATTTTGGTCCAAGACAAACTAGAAATATTGGAGGCAAGAATTATTAATTTGTTTTAGTTTTTGACTAAAATAGATATAAATTAGTGTATTTTCTAGAAAAGAAATATTAATCCTATTTGTATTTTAAAACTTTTGTAGCCAATGTTAAAAATGATAAAATCCTTCCATTAATAATTATTCGTAGTGAGCACGGTTTGAATTCTGATTTTGAAATTTTTTGTAATAAGATGGGCATTACACAAAACATTTCAGCTCCCAAAACTCCTCTATAAAATGGTGTTGTTGAATGAATAAATTGCATTTTTCTTGGGATAACAAGAACAATGTTGAGTGAATATTTTATTGAAAAACTCTTTTGTGACGAAGCTTTGGGTAATGATATTTATACTAAAATCATGATTTAATTGAAAATTTTCTTTATAAAACAATTTATGAGTTATTGAAAGGAAAAAAAATCAAAAGTCTCATACTTCTAAGTATTTGGATACAAAGTATTCATTTTGAATAAAAAAGATAATTTACATAATTTCAAACACAAATCCGATGAAGGTATATTTTTAGGATATTCCACTACATAAAATGATTATATAGTATTTAATAAAAAAATTGTAATATTGAAGAAAGAGTACATGTTAAATATGATGAAACAGTTCTTTTTGTTTTTAAACAATCTAGACCTACATATTTTGATGTGTTTTCCCAAAATAATTATCAATCATTGATTGAAGACAATTATAATATTAAAAATACTTAATAAATTGTTCACGATGTATTCACTGTAGAATACTTTCTATCTTATATTGATGAATAGGTTTTACCAAAACCAAGTTAGTTGTTTCTTAAGAAACATCCTGGCGATATTACCATAAGAGAGGTAATTAAACTTATAAGTACTAGAATTTATTTATGAAATTAAGTATAAAATCTTTCATTTATTTCTAATTTTAAACCCAAAAGTCCTAATGAGACTTTAGATGATGATGATTTGGTAAAAATAAATTCATAATGAACTAAATGAATTTGAATTGAATAAAGTATAGACTTTGGTTGGAAGTCCAAAAGAAACGTCTGTAATTAGAGTAAAATGGGTCTTCAAAAACAAATGTGATGAAAATAGAATAATCATTAGATGTAAATCAATACTAGTTATGAAAGGTTATAATTAACTGGAGGGAATAGATTATGAAGAAACCTATGCTCCCATAGCTGGACTTGAATCTATTCGTATTCTATTAACCATTATACCATTCTTTAATTTCAATACTATTTCAAATTGTTGTAAAGTATGCTTTTCTTAATTGATATGTTCAAGAGGAATTTTTGTTGAATAACCTCGTGGTTTTAATGATACAAAGCATCCTGAATATATATTTTTTTTAAACTTAATAAAGCTTTATGTGTCCTTAAACAATTACGTAGAGCCTTGTATGATAGATTAACTAGATTTTAGTCACAAAATAATTTGTTTAAGGGAAATGTTGATCCAACTCTTCTCATAAATATTGAAGTAAAATGTTTTGATCATTCAAAATAATTTTGATGAAATTATATTCATATCAACTCAACAATATTTAACAGATTATTTTACAAATCATATGAAATATGAGTTTGAGATTCGTATGATGGGTGAGTTATCATTATTTATTGATTTTCAAATTTATCATAAAACTATAAGGGACATATATATCCCAACATTATTATATAAAAGATCATCCTAAAAAGTATGGATATAAAAATACTATATCTATTAGTACCCCAATTGGCCCCTCAAATAATATTAATCCTGATGAAGTTCGACAACTAGTAAATCAAAAAAAAATTAGAGTGATGATAGGAAGTTTTCTATACTTAATAATTAGTCATCCAGATTTAATATTTTCAGTATGATTATGGGTATGCTTCCAAGAAAATCCAAAGGAATCCCATTTAATAGATGTAAAAATAATTTTCACTATTTAAGGGGAACCATGAATTGAGGACTATTCTATTCTTCTAGTAATTATTATGAATTAAAAAGTTTTTTATATGATAACATTTGTGAGGGTAAAATTGATAGAAAAAGTATGTCCAAAACATCTCATTTGTTAGGTGGTCTATTATTTTTTTGGTCTTATAAGAAACAACACTTGGTACCACTTTCCACTGCTAAAGTTGAATATATGGAAGTTGGAAGTTATTTTCTCGAGTGTTGTGGATTCAAAACAAACTCACTGATTATTAAATGAGTTTTAATAAAACTCAAATTCTATTTTATATCACTAGTTCCATAGATTTAAGAAAAAACCCTTCACATCACTCTTTTGTAAAACCTAATGTGATTAGGAATCAATTTTTAGGGATCACACACTTAAAATATTTACCATTTTACAATTTATTAGAACAAAAGAAAAACATGTCGATAATTTTATATAACCATTACCTTTGGATAGATTTGAATAAATAAAATAGATGTTGGGACTGATCACTATAAAGTAATCATTCCTATCAAATTATTTTTTAAATCATCTCCTTACATTAACTTACTCCTTCTCAAAGGTGGAGTACACATCATTGAATTTATTTTTTTTCTCTATTTTCTTTTAACAATAAAATTTCATACTAATAAATTTTCATACTCATAAATTTTTGATCTCATAAATTTACACACTTAAATTTTCGTACTCAAATTTTCATTCTCAAATTTTAATACTCAAAATTTTCATACTAAAATTTACATACAAAAATTCCCACAATCAATTTTTTCATACTCAACATTTTCATAATAAAATTATTCATACTTGAATTTTCATACTCAATTTTATCATACTAAAATTTTAATACTAAAAAATTTTCATAATCATAAATTGTCATACTCATAAACATAAGAAATAAAATTTTTGTACTCAAATTTTCATACTTAAATTTTCATACTCAAAATTTTCCTACTAAATTTTATATAATAATATTTTTCATACTCAAATTTTATGTCAAAAATTGTTTCTTTATCAAATTTTCATATTTATTTTTATCGTATGCAAATTTTAGTTCTCAAATTTTCATAATAAAATTTTTCCACTCAATGTCTGGTACCAAAATTTTCATACTCAATTTTTTCATACTCAAATTTTTGTAAACAGATCGTTCATACCCGAATTTTCATAATAATTTTTTACTCAAAAACATCTATACTCAATTAATTTTTATATGAAAAATCTATTTTTAATGAAAAAAACTATCAAAACTAATAGATCTATTTTGATACTCTGAATGGATTTATTTATTATCATTCAATTTTAATTTTAATTTTTATCATTGGTGTTTGATTTTATTTTAAAAATACTTATCAAATACATTTTTAATATGATAAATTATTTTCTATATTGAATCATTTTTAGTTTCATTACGAATACAATAGAATATTTTACACAAAATAACATCAATATTTGAAATAAAAAATTAATCGTTGGTATTACATTATCTATTCTAAATCATCATATCTCAATGGTAATATTTAATTCACCTATATAAATGTAACCCCCTATCTTGTCCCGCATAATTTTTATTATAATTTGGGTTAAACCTTAGCTTCCCCTAATGTGGCAGCGTCTGATATGCTTTCATGCCAAAATTTTGCATTGTACCCATGTCAAAATCCACATATTCAACTCCAAATACTATACCTTCTAATGATTTCAGATATATTATGTTTTTCACAGAATTATTATTAACCATATTATTTAATGACAAGTATAATTCATTTTTGAGAATAATCATTTAATTTCAAAGATGGGAATCCGTTTTTGTAGAGGAACCCCATACACATCAAGACCCAATTATTGTTGATGAAGTCAGAACATTTTATAAATATGAAAAGATTGACACTAATTTTAATGAATAGTTTTAAATTTTTGATAATGAACAAAGTAAGTGTGAAAAAAAAGTATAAAAATTCTTTGGTTTACCATTTGAGGGATATGTTTTTCCCCTCTCACTAATTTTAAAACGAAAAGGGAGAATTCATTAATAAAAAATCCATAAAATCTCTTTTTGAAGTGAATGAATACAAAAGAATAACCACTCATCTATCATTAGACAATTTTTTGATAGATTTATAGATGTAAGGATTTATAATTCCTTTTAAAGGATATAGAGAAACTATAATAGTCTTAGATGTGTTTATTCTTAACCATTTATTGAATATGGGGAAGATTAATCTGATTGGATATATCTTCTTAATAATCAATAACTTGATGTATGGTGCTATCAGGTATCATTTGATCATGTTTCCAACAATTCATAGATAATTCATTATTGAATTCGTGAAATTTTGAAATATCGAACTCAAGTCAGTGATGAGAAATGTGAAAGTTGAATGGATTAGTTACGATATGATAAAGAGATTTAAATTTCATTTCAATTCTGATTCAATGATTTTTTTCCAAGGATGATGAATCTTAAACTCTAAAAAAGATAGTTTGAGGAATTCAATGAATTTCAAAACCATCAGTGATGATTTATTTCGAGAAATAAAAGAAATTCATGTATAATTCTATATTGAATCCATAAAAAGAAAAAAAAATTAGTGTATAAATTGGTGCGAAATGGAGAAAAGAGCAAGCTAAAACAAAATATGGTGACCCATAGTTTGGTCTGAATGAAGCATAATCTCTTGCTAAAAATATCAGGGCTCAAGGAACTCTTAATAAAGATGAGATGATAAAGAAGATACTAAAATAATAGAAATATATTAGTATTTTGGCGAAGAGGATAATATAAATAATGATGAAAAATCAAAAGAAAATAAAGAAGATGAAGAAGAAAATCTGGAAACTGTGGATAAAAAAGAAGTTGCTCAAAAAGAAAAGTCTTTGTCTGATAGAATTACAGTGAGATCTTCTCAAGAAACATCATGAAAAATACCATCACCATCAGTAAAATAATATAATAAGGATACTCATAGAACTCAACATGGTAAATTAATACATATACCAGATGAATAGACAATATATGATAAAGATTGGAATCAACATTCAAATGATGATGTTAGAAATCATTTTGGATAACTTCTTAATTTTGAGGAAGAAACTGAATTAGACAATAAAATATCTTTTAAAAAAGTAAAGTAAATTTTTCATGAACATAGAATAATTGAAAATACAATTACTTTTTTCAAAGGATTGAATGGAAGACATATTTTTTTATAGAAAATAAAACAAAAAAGATCATAGTCTATCAAACTTCTTAGAAAAATATAGGTCAAGCTGGAGGATAATTTCAAAATGTGTGAAGAAAGTACCAAGGAACATAGAAAGGCATGAAATTATGTTAGGAATTGTTCACATTACTCTAAGGAATGATTCACGCATTACAAGTATTAAATTGATTATATTAGAAGGCTAGTGAATGAATTTTCTATTGAATTTGAAAAATTAGTTTGTGATAATGCTCGATGGATGAATGATTTTATAAGCCTATATGTCATCCACTCTAATCGATTTATAGTGATTGAAAAAAAAGATGACAGCTATTCAATCATAAATTTAAAATAAAATGTATTACAAAGATGATATAATTGATTTGAAATGACGAAATATTTTAATGAACTATAGAATGGTAGTTCATGATTAGATTATCAAATCTCATAGAAGAAAAAACTTCGTACTCTGTAAGAAAATGTGAATTCTTGGGAAGAAAAACTAGGAACCCATAATGAGTTGTTTGATAAAAAAAGAAGTTTTTCTATCTTAGAATGAATATCTTGATAAACAGATGGATCAAAAGAAAGAATTCATGAAAATGAAGATAGTTTTTCTAGATCATTGAAGAAGGAAAAGTAAAATGAGAAGAAATAAATTTTTGAAATATTATTGTATTTTTTAAAAAAACATTTATGATTTCTACTAAAATCTATAAAATTTTGATTAAATTTTTTCCTAATATTTTTGGTTGAATGATCCTTCATTAATTTTAGATGATAAAACTATTTATTTCATTATAGATTTTGTTTATTTAACTCTTTTTAGTTCTTATAATACATTCCATATTCATTTTTTTAATCAAAAATGGGGAGAATAATCTATATTGTGGGAGAATATATTTGAAGGGTGGATATATTATCAAAAAAGAAAAAATTGATAATAAAAATTACAAAGGGAGAATGTCTTTAGTAAGGGGGAGTATTATGTTAATAGAAGTAGAATATGATCCTTGAGTATTTTTTCATCCTTATGTGGAGTTAGTTGTATTCAACAAAATATTATGAATTTTTTTAAAAACTTCAAGGGAGATAAGTATAAGGTTTTACTTCTGATAATTTTTTCTGTTAAGTAATCTTTTATATGATTTATCATGCGGTTTGTTCTTTCCAAAAAAAGGGTGTATTATTGAGTTAAATATTATTATTTTTAAATATTCTATTCCTTTTGTTTATTAAATCAGAAACTATATTTTTAAATGATTTCATATTTTTTTATCGTACCTGATTTAAAGACTTTTTCACCTCTCATCATTATGATTTTTCAGATATGTACAATAATAATTGTACTCATGAGTTTCACAGAAATAATACATTCTACAATTATCAGGACGAGCATAGATATAATTTATATAATACACATCGAATACAATTTTTTAACATACACACTATTCTATTTTCTTACTAAAAATATTATCATAATAATAAAAATCATACTCACTCTTATGGCAAGAATCATCATATCCAGTAAAAATCATTGTATCATAAAAAGAAAACTATATCATAGTAATTAAAAATATTTTATTCCAAATTTTTTCAAGTATTATGTTTCAATATTCTCTTTAAAATGAGGACGTTATTTCAGTTATAAGATGGACGTTGGTGTTTCAAGACTCCAAGCCCCTCTAAATTTTCAGGAGAAAATCTTTCCATTGGAATCCAAGATGAGTGTTGGGATGTTGTCTTATAAATACCAGTTCATTTGAACGAGCTCAATTCTGATTGATGAACTCGAGACAATATATGAGATATCTAGAAAATTTATTCTAAGTGTGAAGAATATAAACTACACAAGTCATGAACTATATATTCCACATACTTTTATTCCTTGAAATTTTTGTTTTGAATTATGTGATATTGGTCATTGTGATTACGATTGAGAACTTATATAGATCAGAATACAGTTGTTCCTATCTTTTACAGATCAAGGGATTCTGAGGATAGGAAGTTAGAGTTGTTGAACACCTCCTTGATCGACGTCTTGCAGAGATAACAAGATAGAGACCAACTGATCATCGTATCGAGGGATTTACTTGGTGTGGGTAAGACATACATCCTTGAAAGTATAAATAATGGTACCTATATCCATGGTTATTTGATACCCTTATCTTCGGGTTAAAATAATTTTATTCATTTACTTATTTTACATATTCATTACATGGTAAGTGAAATTGAATCGTTTTATATATTCATTTTCATATTATTTTTTTTCGTGATTATGATTTGTGTAATTACTATTCTAGTGATTACGACCAATTAATTTACTCAATACGATTCTATATTCTTTAGTAAAGAATCAATACTTGTTCCACTCTGTTAATAATAACCATTTTAATTATGTTTGGTATCATTTTTATTTTGATTAAATCATTTAATTTTTATCAGTAGAAATAATTTCAAATATGGCCTATGGAATACATGTCGTAACCAACTAATTAAGATACTGTGTCTATTATTACAAGGGACTTATCCAATTATAGTATAAATATGAAAGATTTTTTTTCAATATTATTAGTATATTTCTATTAAACTAAGATTTCTTTAAGTATAAAAATGAATTAATTAAGCTTAAAATTAACCCCTCTTGAACTTTCTCATCACCATATACATTACGATCCAATAAGAAATAAAATATGTTCTCAATATATTTTTCTTTTTTAAAAAATTTATCTATTGAAAATTATATGTTTATCATATTATTAGAGAAAAGATTAAATGTCCTTTTAATGTGGGTTTTCATATTTCTCAACATCCATTGATGTTTTCTTCACTAAAGTCCTGATCGTAGGATACTGTCCACTAACATTCCATTTAGGGATTATGATGATAATATTTTAATGGATGATTTCATGAAACTCATTTTATTCATGGGTTAAAAAGGCTATAATGAAATGATAAATGATGTTATGATCACTTGTAACACATATGTACGGCTTTAATTACATTGTGTTTTGGATTATAAAAACATATCCCTCTAATTAATTGAGTAATGATTGAAATATCTTAAGATAATATGAAAAGGAATGGGGAGAGAACCCATTACAATAATAAAAATTGGTTGGGGTGTAAACACATTAAAATAATGGAAATTGGTCGGGGAGTGAACCCAATCCATTTTTGTAATTTATCTGCTCCGTAATAATGATATTGAATGTAATCCCTGACTAGTATAATTAGTTTATATTCTTTTGATTTTTTCAAAAATTCCTAGGAAATATTATTCTACTCTTGATATTATCTCATAGATAATGGTAGTTTAATAATGATTACAGACTCTTTGGATTCATGTCCCTATAAATGTTAAATCATTATTATGTGAATCATGGTTTTTGATATGACTGATTCAATATGAATATAATATGATATGATTATGATTTCATACACTTATGGTTACCTTATTAATCCGTATTATCATTAATTGATATCTCTCATGTTTACCCTTACTGATCATTTGAATTCACCCTTTGTTATGTTTCATCATTCTGAATTTATGATGAAAGGTTTTATGGAGAATATCTATAAGAATGGAATATCTAATGAAGAAATATTTGGGAGATATGGACGATCATTCATTATATAAGTTGATTATGTATCTAGTATTCAACTATATGAAACCTTTATGGGTTTTAGGAATTTGTTATTATAAAATATATTATTTATTCATCTAGAATGATGAAATATATATGTAAATTTATCTTGGGTTAAATTTTTTTGGTATCAGATGACGTTTTTGTTATTATTAGATATTATGTTATGAGAAATATGAGGATATAACTTAAGACAATCTGTGATGAGGTAAAATTGATATAGTTTGAACCTAAATGTATCATTGATTGATAATGATGTTTAATAATTTAATATATATAATGATTTATTTTTGGATTATATGATTGCTCACTTTGATTACTATAAAATGATATGTACTCTATAATCAATGGTTTTAGTAATTGTATAAAACTGAGAGGAGTCATAGTAAAAAATTAATGATAATAAAATGATTTTATTCAGGAGAAACAAAATGAAATGGGACCTAAGATAATAATTGATAGGGCTGGGCTCGTGAAAATATCTCAATTCATGAATCTTGATGAGCTTACAAATGATAAATTAAGAAAAAACACACCATTGAGTATTTCATGATGTGAAACAGACATTAAAATAGTAGGAAATTGGATATTCTAGTTTTTGAGTAATGTATAGGTAGCACTAAAAAAGGATTTTCCATTCACTAGTGTTCAGAGAACAAATTTTTTTTCCTGGTGGTATATCATTTTAATGCAAAGGAAATCAACAGAGTAATATTATTAATAATTTTATTCAAGAGGATGAAATTAACACCATGAAATAGGATAATATTAACGGAGAATTTATTATTAAGTACATTACATAAACTCTTCAAATAAAAATAGAAGATATTTAATCAATATTAAGTAGTAGGATACAGAATCTGTTGGTACATGTAAGAAAAATCATAAATACATTCAATGTATAAATTTTTATTTATCATTGACCCTGAATGAAAAATTGATTGATTCTTTAGTGGCTAAAAATAATGTCTCCAAAAGGTGTTATCCATAATGTACTTTAGTATCCATGAAGAAATTTTTTTATGTTATGTCAACATAATAATAAATACTTCAAGTTTCCATCATTCACGTGGTTTTAATAATAACATATATATGTATTTTTGAATAAATTATAATAATAAAACCCATAGAGGAAGAAAATTGAATATTCTATTCTGTAGGAAGTGTGGAAAGAATCATGAGCTAAATCATCTCCATGGGACTAAAAAAATTCTAGTTTGGAAAGGAATCCAGCCATGTAAGTGAATTCCAATGATATATAAAAAACAATTAATTGAGAATAATGGAGGGAAATCTTAGTTAAATGAACCATCCAAATTCAAACTGTCAAACTATAAGAATTATGGTGGTTTTATATCCAATGCATGAATTTGATGGTTAATGACAATAATAGTCACTAGAAACATTTTTATCCAAGAGATAAAGGGAATGATCATGCTATCAAAACATCCATTCTGATATTGAGAATAAAGTGGTGAAAGGTACACTTGCATCCACATTATAACTATAAATGTCTTCTTTGATTCCGGTTATACACAATAATTTATATATGAAGAATTTACTTAGGGAATCAAATTATGACCTAAACCATTAGATGATGAATTTTTAATGATCACTAATAATGGTATGATGATCACATCTCATGTTTATAGATCCTTTATTATAGAAGTTATTGGGAATGAGATTCCCAAATATCTTATGATTTTCCCTTTTGTTCAATTTTATGTGATTCTAGACATGTATTGAATTTATTTTTTGCAAAATCCAAAATAATATATGATGAAGGGAATTCATATTTCAATTTTTGAATGAAACAATGATTATACATTAGTTAGTGGATGAATATAAACTTATAATGAAAACTAATTTCATTATATTTTCCTTAATACCTATTCATCCGGGCAATGTTTTTCAAATGGTCAGAAATAAACTCAAAAAATATGATATTCTTAATTGTGTGGGAATATCATTATGAATTTCTTCCAATACATTCCTCTAATTGTGATGTTTTGTTTTCAATAAAAATCATACATAGTGTTATTCCAATTTTGAAGATAGTTTATATAATGGTCCCAACATTTTTGCAGGAATTAATGAAGAAACACTCAAATATTATTTATAATGTATTCATTTTTTTCAAGTGCATAACCATGGGGTTAACATACTCCTTTTACATTGAAGAAATATGGGTCAATGTGTGTTTTTATTTATTATTAGGAACATATCAAGATTTTAATCAATAAAATGTTTCATATACCCAATATTGTTGATTTATTTGATCAACTATGAGGATCTTAATATTTTTCAAATATTGACCTTGAATCCTGATATCATCAATTGAGGGTTAAATTGGAGGATATGTCTAAAATATTCATCCATACATGGTATAGAAATTATTAATTTATAATGATTCCATTTATACTTACAAATTCCCCTTCTATCATTATAGATAAAATGAATAGAGTTTTTAGAGATTACCTAGATTAATTGTGGTATTATTTATAAACAAAAACCTTATACATTCCAAGAAAAGGTAATAGCATGAAGATGATTTGTGTGTTGTGTTAAAAACCACATGGATGGAGAACACGTTGGAAAAATTTAGTTTATGTGAATTCGAAATATCAAAAAATAAGAATTTTAGGCCATGTAATCACAAGTGAAGGGATATCCGTGGATCCATAAAAGACAAAAGGTTTTGGACATTTGCCTAGACAGACCCTGCTGATTGAAAGACTTAGTATTGTTTTCTTGGATAGATACCATAGATGCTTTTTGAGAAATTTCTCATGTATATAAAATCCACTAACTATGTTGACATGGAAAGGATCCATGTTACTTTGGTAAAATTAATGTAAATAATATTTCATGGATTTGAAGATAAGTTTTTCCAACACACATATGATTACAATACCCTATAGTGGAGAAGGGTTATTAATCTATTCTGATGCAAAAAATAAGGGAGTAGAAACTGTTCTCTTCTAGAAAGACATGGTATTATATTATTCCTCATTTCAATTGAACATTCAATAGAAAAATTATTTGACTCGTAATTTGGAACATTCAATTCTAGTTTTTAATTTGAATATATAGAGGAACTATCTAGATGGTGAAAGGGGGAGAATATATATGGATTTTAAAATATTAAAGTATATATTCACATATAATGTGTAGAACATGAAGTAAATTAGATTTTTATATGTGATTAAATATTCTAACTACTTAATAAATTACGATGCTAGAATGGAAAACAAGGCGGTTGAATCTTTGAGATAGAAGAACCATTCAAATTTTTATCTAATGAGGACTGAAAGAGATCAAATACTTATGATATCCCTTAAGAATATAATATTACATGTAGAAAATTAATCACATGAATATTGGATTTTGGGAATATCTCTTACATTCACAACTAACCATTAACATGTTCCCTAACCATTGAACCATTTCATCAAAAATCCAATCATTTTTATAATTTTCCCAAGAAAAAATCAATAATTTCACAACCATTCACTAGTCCCAATTAATACACCGTTAATTCATATAATAATTTTATTCCTAATTTATATTTACCCATTAATCTAAAATATAATTCTTCCCCAATCTAGTGGAATCAACCGACCCAACATCTTGAGAGACAACCATTATAGCATGTAATGAAAAAAAATCATTCCAACCACAACTATCAAAGGCATACATAAGCAAAACCCTAACCCAAAAAACTATACAAAACATCAACTAATATTTTCATTTGGTGATATGAGAACCAAAACCTCCTAGAACAGTTCTTTAATAATAAAATAAAATCTAATAGGAATATATTTAGTGGGTTGGTCATGAAATAATATTATCAGAAGTTTCATTTAGTACTTTCCAACCTTGGAAAATATTTTCATATATGGGTATGTCATAAAGGAATTAAAGTTATTTAACATGAAACACATTTTCAATGAGTGATAATGGAATTATATGAATGTACTCCAGAATTTCTCACTACCTACAACAATGACCTTGTATACTTCTAGTTTTGACTAGGTTAGAAATACTAAAAATTTTCTATTTTTGATTTTTTTATGATGATTTTATATAGTAATTATTTTTTTAAGATAATGGAATAAATTTATTTAGTCAAGGAAAAATGGAGAAATTTATATTTTTAGTGAGATTAATAACTGAAATCAAATCCAAACATTAGGAATGATCTTGTAAATAAAAAACTTACCCAAATAAAAAACTCATTACTTTGTATTTTTCATAGGGAAGTAACCCACTCTTGGATATATAAGGGTGATAGAAAAATTAGTGTGATACATTTAGATGTTTTAATTGTATATTACATTATTAGGGTCCCAATATATAATATTTATAGAAAATTTAATAAAACATTGAGGGATAAAATAGGAATCTAATGCCCCATCATAGAATGGTTATCTAAGATAGAGTTACACATACCTCAAGAAGGCCTCCCCATATTCTAGTGTATTCTTACTAGAAGTGAGGGCCTAATACATACAGTATAGAGATTATAACATCAAATTGGAGTCATATAAATAATGAAAATAACCTAATAATATCTGTTGAAAATGATAGAGTACACATAAATCAATAAACTAAACATTCTATATCAAAATATACCATGAAAAACCATTTAAAAACAAGGTATTATAAAACATACACATTTTAAAAATTACAATAATCCAAAATATAAATATACAGAAGAAAAAAATCATACATTGTCCCTATTACCATCCCCAACTGTTACCACACGCCCTTTCTAAAAATACCCTTGAGCTACACCAACCAATCTATATCACATCCTTTGAAGAGCCATTAAAGAATATAACATTTTTTCATATCCACCATAGTTCCTGTGTAGGGTTCAGTAAATATATCTCATTATGTTTTAAAAATAATATCCTAGTTTATTAAATTATATACATTTATTAATGGAAAAATAAATAAACATTTCACACAAGCACATTATATGTCGTACGCTAACTAGGCCACCATGATTCCCTCTTCATTAGGTTGGTATTTGATAACTAAGAAAACCCATAATGTGATCATACCGACATCAATGATACATTAAAATACAAATTTATTTCTCATTATATTATTCATGTATCCCATCTCATATATAAGAACCCAGGCTAGGGCTTCATCGATGTCTAGACAACTACCTGAAATTTAATGGTAGGGTCTTGTGTCCAAGCTTCAGATCCACCTTCACACTCAAAGTGGTCCCATTTCAATTTCATGACAACAAATATATCATTAAAGTTAGGTTCTATCCATATTCCATATCACAAGAAATATTAGACCCCATATCACTCATGGATGTTCATTCATCCAATCATATATCATAGTATTTCTCATACTCTATCTCACTCAATGTAGTCAAATAATTTAATCTCCAAAAATAAAAAATGGTTCCAATCTCACTCATGGAATCAAAAAACCTTCCATATCACTCATTATAGGACCATAATGTGAAAAATCAAGATTTTGGGAAGTATTATTTTGAATTAATTTTATTTTTGATATTTTTCATATCACACAACAGTGAATATTGTTTTTTATACAAAAGAACTAAGTGTTTCTTGAATCATACGCATAAAAAAGTAAATATTGAACTATAATAAACACTTATATTAACTTATGGTACCTAAAAAACAATGTTTAACTAGTATTTAACATAATACCAAGTCCCTTTGATATCTTGTGTTACACGCAAGGCCAAATTTTACCGAACTACAATATACTATTACTCTTATTACTAAAATAATATTTTAGTTGCCACTAAGAAGTTGGAATGGAAGTTACGAATAATATTGACTAAATTGTGATAATATGATCAAAATATATATATAAAACTAACCATTTTGTTTTAAAATAATTATAAATTAATCTAAGAACTATTTGATGATGAATGAAATCATTTTCTATGAAAATTATTTTTCAATTTACAAACACAATTATTTCTCAATAAAATAAAATAAAAACTTTTGATTAATTTTTCTATAAAATATATATATTATATATTCAATAAATATTTTTTATACTCATCCAATAGATTTTATAGGTATAAGATAAGAATAAATCAAACATTATGAATAATTTTTTTTTCCAAAATGTAATCTTACCACCTTTAATGGGTAACCACATTTTTAATATGATTTTGAAACTTTTTAAGATTATTATTTTAAAAACTAAACTTTATTTTTAGAATAATAATATAAATATTTATATTGGGCTAATTATTGGTTATTTTTTTTGAGAAGTTTTATTTTTTAATGAACAGTCAAAAAAACTAAATTTTAACTGAACACTTATTTTAATCCAATTTATTTATATAGTTAAATTATATTTTTTTAGTTAAAATGTTTTTTAGATAAATTTTAACCCAAGTAAACCAATTTTCTTAATTTAAATCAATTGCAAATTGAAATTGGATATTAAAACATTTCAAACTTTTGAACATTTTTACATTAAAAACCTGCTTTGTCATCCCATAAATTGGACAAAATTTAAATTAAAATCTGACACTTATTTTATTATTATATTTAAAAATTTAATCCATATTTGGAATCAGAAAAATTTATAATCTCCACTAATTTCAACATAGTTTTTGACAAAAAACTATTAGTGAAAGTGATTATAATTAATTACAATGATTAAGAGAAAAATTAGCTTCACAAAGGACTAAACATTAAATATAATGGAAAAAATGTCATAGAAACCTATGAAAATACATTTCATGACCATATTGTGACCCTATCAACCCGTTTCTAGAATTTGGCTCATTATTGGAGCCACATGACATAGTAAAAAGATCGTAGGGATTCCCTTTTCAATTATTTATAGGAACACCACACCTCCATTATAAAATGGCACTCGACCATCCCACTTATAAACACCTATCAAGAGATTTTGATCTACCAAAACCTAAAACAAATTCACAAAACAATTCCATATTAATCATAGAATCATCGCTTTAGGAATAAAGCCAACCAAGAAACCCCTTTGGTGCTAACTAGGAGGAGTTACCCAAATAAGATCTAACATCCTTCCTCAAACTATATTCATTTATTTTTTTTCTCCAACCCATAAACTATAATTATTAAATGATTATATAATAACCTAAGTATAATAAATATATTGAGATGTTTTTCTTGTTTTTCTTACACTTACATAAACATCCATATAATGGGTAATAAACTAACTGTTCTTATGTACAACAAACTACCGCCTCACGAAACAATATTGTTTGTTTTTTATTTACCACCTATCATGGTAGGTCATTATGATGCAAATTCTATTTTTATATGATATATATGTTATTTATGATGTATTTATTCGTTTTTTACTATTAAATAAATGTATACATTCATGATTTCTATTTTGTGTAAATATAATAACTTCGTTTGTGGACGTGTCGGCTATCGCCTCCTCAAAGTGATGTGATTCATTCACACTATGAATGGAATGAATTAAGGATGTTTTTACTGAACTTATATGATAAATATTAAATAATTATTCGACTTTAATGATAGTATATATATACATATATTTCATTTACTTTCTTTCTTTTAATATGATAATAAAAAAATAGTGTTCTTGAGTATGTACGTCCTTTCGTCTCAATGAACGGTGTCTTCCATTTAATATTTAAATATTTTATATATTATTATAAATAAATATATAATGAATATATATAATATTTATATAATTATATAAATTCTGGAAATATGTAAAACATTAACTGAGTAATAGGATCAATAATGACAAGCCAAAACATAAACAAAAAATAAAGCACATATTACCTGAAACATAACATTAACAGGGAGTTATTAATAAATGTGTAATATTAATTCATAAATAAAAAAATATGGTAATATATATAATAATATGGTTCTAGGTTAGATTTATAATAATCTTGTATTAATTATATTATAGGTTTGAACATGTATGAATAAAATCAAGACTTAAGGTAATGAAATTTCATCTCAGCTTTTATTTCTGGTAGACACGCTACATATTCATCAATAAATTATATTGTGTGGTGTATATAATTACATATGATATTTTAAATAATTAATTTCCATTATATAATTATATTCAAAATTTATGTTATTAATTCATGGTGATCATGATTATAAAGTTACTAAAGTAGTATGATTTTTCGAATCTCAATTTTATTTCAACGATACTTATGCCTTATTCACTAGTCATTTCACTTGTGGGGTCTATATACTACCCCATGAATTATTTATATGATTATTATATTTAAATTTATTCATATTTAAGTATCCATTTAATAATATTTCTTTCATGTGGCTTATGGTTATAAAGTTACCAAATTAGTAATGTAAATTTTTCTCAATTTTCCTTCATTAAGATACATGCCATGTTATGAACATATATTATTCAAGGAGGTGTATATAATGAACATTAACATGTTATAAAATGAATATAATTATTTAAATTAAATTTTTATCATCATGTAAATTCATTCATTCATGGGAAGTTTTAATCAATTTTATCAAAGTGGTAACAATTTATTACTAAAATCCCATCATTTATCGGGACTGATTGTTATTATTCTTCCATCGATGAAATAATATGAACCATAACTCAAGATCCCCCAAGAATTTTCTCCTCCAATTTTTATTCATTTTAAATCTAATTAATAGTACCCTTTCCACTTATTGGTACATAACATAATTACAAAAATGATTTTATGAAAATTTGACTTTTTTTCTCCTTTTGGTTGAAAATTTGTGTTCTTTCAAAAAAATGTTATCTAAAAACATTTTCATATATTTTTTAATATTATCTTATATTTAAATTAAAAATTTACCTATGTTTTTTCTTTTTAAAAAATGGATTTATAAAAGAACTATATTTCCATTTTCTAATCATGACACTTTTCTAAACTTTTACAGTTCAAAAGGAATGCTCTTCATATATAGATTTATCCACCATCATGAATATACTTCCTTTGAATCTTATTTTCCTAGTTTAGAAGATATATTTTTATGAAAAAATATTTTCCTAATATTCTGGAAATCCAATATTTTTAAATTGGTTATCAAAGAAAAGGGTTCTCAATAATATGTAACGATTTAAAAAGTGTTTTAAATTATTTTCAAACGATCCTTTATAATTTTTCAAAGATATTTTAGAATAGAATGGTTTTCAAAGATTTTTAACATTTAAAAAGTGTTTTAAATGTTTTCTATGTCCCTTTATAAGTTTTCGATATTTTTTAAAGAAAATTATTTTCAAATGGTTTAATATTTTCAAGATAATTTCTAAAATAAAAAAGGATATTTTTCTCATGATAAGTATTAAGTGAAATGTTACATATTTTTTTAAGAAAATAATTTTTTATACCGTTTTATGAAAAATATTTTTCAATGAAATTATTTTTAAAATAAAAAATGTTTCATTTGATCTTTCAAAATCCATCCCCATTTTATATGATGTAATTTTATAGAGTCTGTGATTTTCTTGGGATATGATCTAAGAATACTATTCACATTCTTATTTAAATGGTTTATGTTTAGATTGAATGATGATAATGACACCCATTGTTATTGCACAAGTTATATATTTTGTAATCTTATTTCATTTAAATAGTAATTATTTAGTGAAATTATTTTGAAACATATCTCTTTTCTGTTGGAAATGATATGATAAAATGTTAAAATACCCATTTCATTGTATGGGTTATGATATGATGTTTATGTGACCCGTATCTTGTAATGGGTCATGATATGATGTATGTTTAATTATATTGTAGAACATGTATGTATGATTTTATTATATGATGGGTGGGACCTATATGTCCGGCTAATGAATTGTATTAATATTTATATATCATGAGATAATGATGGGAAATAGGTCGATGGGCTCGAACTAAAGTGGGAAATAGGTTGTTATGGATAAAAAATTGGAAACAAGTGTGTCATGTTCCACTATGGGAAAATGAGGAAATCTGGTCCACTATAGTAATATGGGGAAACCCAATTCGCTATAAGATGATGCGGAAACCTGATTCATTATGGTAAGGTGGGGAAATATGACCCCTTAGAAGGAATGGACTATGACTGGGGATGGTGGTCTACCCTGGATAGTAGGTGTAGTCCTCATTAAGTTCCCTGATATTTTTTGGAAATGATCCTTGACTTATAGGGAATGATGTGAAATGTTTTTGTGTCTTCCACAAATTCTATGTCTTATACTTTGATAAGCTCAAATGTTTCATATTATTGATTATATTATGATTCTTGTCTTACGAACTACCAATAATTATTTCATGTATTATTATTATGATCTATTTATATAGGTTATGATCTCATAATCTTAATATCATATTCTTTTACCATTATTCTCTTGTTATGATTACATATCTCCATTCCTTACCATTACTAAGAATATAATATCACTCCTTTTCTATGTTTCCTTTCCCAAGGATATGATAAATGATTTAAATAAGGATTCATAAATGAGAGTATCTTTGTGGGAGATGTTAAATATCTTTCACCATGTTATAAGATTATGTTTCCATGTTTCCAAAGACACAAAAATATTACATCCGGTGAGAAACAATTTTTCAATTTACTAAATATTCATCTAAAATGATTTAATATCCATGTATGTTAAGCGTGGGTCTATATAGTTGGAATCCAAGCAATGGTTTAGTCAATATTTTGAAACTAAAATGAGAAACGTTTCTGATATACCAAGGGAATTTCTAAGGATATATATAGGTATGTTTCTAAGGATAAGTCAAATGATGAGTTAAATAATAGTGAAATGTACTAGAATCTCGGTAAATGTTAGAGAGGGTTGTTTACTAGAAATACAATCGTATATAGATATTACATGTCCATGTTAATCTAAAAAATATGTATATATGGTTAAAAAAACATGAAATCGTAGTATTGAGCTAGACTTGATTAAGAGTCACTTTACGACAATTGGTCTCGTTGCACACCTAGTTTGACACTCTATAGGGATGTGATTTGGAAATCTAAAAACTCTTTAAAACCCATCATAATGGATTTAAATAGAATATAATTATTAATAACCTAGAATTAATACAAAAACCACTTTCTTAGGTGTAAATCCCATGAAGTGAATCTGGAAGGTCCATGAGTATTGCTTTTATTAGTAATGATTAAGAGACCAAAATTACTTGTGAAAGGTGCTAGATGTTCTTCCAATATTATTTTACATTAAAAAATAATAATTAGATTGAGTTTGAGGAACCTTAAGACTTGATTCATATATAATATTCTAGGAAAGGTGTATTAACCAATAAGATGCAGATGTGTAAGAAATGGTTTAAGAATAAAATTGGATGATTGAAGTGTATATGTATAGGGATTAAATAAATATGAATCATTAAGTATATTTTATCCCATTAAGGATTTGAAAAAATATATTTGATGGTGTTGATGAACTAGAAAATTTATTTAATTGAAAGGAAATGTTTTGATTTATGGAAGGCAATTCTTAATGTGCCCCTCATATTGATAAAACAATTAATCTTGGTTAAAGAGATGATAAATATGGACAATGTTAATTTAAGAGTAATGATTACCCAAGAATTTATTTTTTATTTGTTGAAAAAGTTGTAAATTTCATATTGGATTAAGTTTAAATCTTCTTATATTTAAATAATATATACAGAAATATTTTGAATATGGAAGAATTCATGTTTTCTAATAGTATTTATGGTAATTCAGGTTATTACCATGTTTCAATATAATAAATGATGAGGGTATTCACGTTTTTATAATGTAAAAACCAGGATTTAATTTGTGATATATGGTGTAACCATGTTAATTTTATTTTATGACCTTATTTCAATAGTTTTTTATTTTCAACATTAGGAAGGGTTATAAGGTATATGAGTTATGAGAATTTTACTTTAATCATCTGATGAATTTGTGATAAGAATGAATTATCTCACCACATGATTATTTATGCATATTAGATAACATATTCTAACCACCTTGTGTTTATGGTGAAAAAAGATATATGGGATAACATATAATGGATCTCATGATCTTTTTTTTACTTCAGGAATGAAAAAGTCACTTTCCTTTTTAGAGATAGAGGTGAAATAGAAATTTTTCAAGACATAACCAAAGTGTTAGATTTTACTTATAAAAGTGAATAAAATAAATTCAGTATATCTTCCTGTAAATATAATTATTCAAAATTAGGAAAAGGATCATGGAATAAAATTGTATCCTACTATCATCATTTTTTACGATGTAAATGACCTATTTTATACTTCTTCACTTCATTTTTTTGTAATTGTTAACTTTTTAAGATCACCCCCTTTATTTTGATTAGTGATATTTATCATTCTCTACGATATTTTAGGCTTTTATTCCATTTTCATTATTGTGCTTCCCTCATATGTTTTACTATTTGTAAACCTAGTTATATGTTACCTTGGGAAACCATTATATTTCTAAATTTCCCTTTTTTAAATGATGTTTCAGTATTAATTTTTATGATGTGGGTTTCTATGAATGAAACATCAATTATTAAAACACTGATAACCAAGATGAAATTTGAGGGAAAAAATAATTTTAAAAAGTGTATAATGTTACACCCTCATATTTTTTTGAAATAATTTTTTGGAATTAATTTAATCTTTTTTTTATTTTCCATTTCACAAAACACTGAATAAAACTTTTGTTATAAGAAAGCACTAACTGTGGAATTCATTATAAAAAACACCAAGTTAAACCTGATTTATAAGAAAAAGTTATATTTTCTTTAATATACACAAAACTACATTTGGAATTTATTACAAATAATGTTGAGTCTCTTTCATTTCTTTTGTTACACAAAAGGATGAGTTTTATAAAACTACAATATCCTACTAATTTTGTTATTAAAATATTATTATAGTTGCAAACTAGTCATTGGAATGAATGTTTAGAATAATTTTAGCTAAATAGTGAAAATATTATCGAATAATATATATAAACATAATCTTTGATTTTAAATTATTTATTAATTAATGTAAGAAAAATTTGTAAATGAAGAAATTCCTTTTTAAAAAAACTATTTTTCTTTGTAAAAAAATAATTTTAAATCATTAAATAAAAAACAACTTTTGAGTAATGTTTTAAATAAAATATAAATTTTATATATTCAAAAAATATTATTTATACTCATCCAATATATTTTATAGGTATAAGATAAGAATAAATCCAATTTTATGAATAAAAAGATGATATTTCTAAAAGGTTATTTCATTTCCTTTAAATAGAGAACCCATTTTAAATATTATTTCTGAAATTTTTATATTTTTTATTTGATATAAAATACTTATTTCTTGAAATCAAAATATCTAAATTTATATTTGGTAAATTTCTAGTATTTTTAGAGAAGTTTCATTTTTTTGATGAATAATGACAAAAATAGAATTTTAATTCAAATTTTTGTTAGTATAAATTATTTATATATTTAAAATTTATTTTTGTTTAGTTTTAAAGTTTAATTAGATATATTATAAGTCAATTAATCAAATTTAGGTCATTGGAATCAATTCCATGATTAAATTGGATATAAAATTTTTCAAACTTTTGAAAATGTTTAATTTAAAAACCTACTTTCTCTTCCAATCTATGTGACTAAATTTCAATTAACTTATTCCAATTCTGTGATTAGAAAATTTAAATATAGATTCCATATTTGTAATAAGAATATTTTGTAAAAATGAACTCACCCCTCCCACTTTTCACATATATCAACTCGTCAAATTTCCCAAAATCTACTAAAAATCCCTCCCTAAATCCTAGAAGCCTGCATTTATGCATAAATCCAACCAAGGAATACCTTTTTTGCAAACAAAGATGAGTTACATATAAAATAGGTGACACCCTTCCTCATGCCCCATTGTTTTATTTTCATTATCCACCCCTCAAATATTATTATTCCATGATTATATAATAACCTAAATATCCTAAATATACTAATATATTATTATTATAAGGGTTATACCTACACTTACACACACTTGCATCTAATGAATAACTTACTTACCATTCATTAGTATAACAAACTACTGCATCATTAAATTATGAAGACTGTTTTTCCTTTATCGTATCTCATTCTTGAGAATTATGATGAAACCACTATTTTTATATGATATATAACATATTTATGATGTATTAATGCTTCTGAAATTATTATATGAATATATACCTTCATTATTATCATTCTTTGTAAATACTATAACATCATTTGTGGGCATGTGGACTACTAACTCCTCAAAGCGATGTGATTTTTTCACACTCTACATGAAATTTATTAAAGATAGTTTTAGATAAATTATATGATATATAAGAAATATTAATTCAATGTGAATGATATTATCTAAATATATAGATATATTCCATTTAATTTTTTTCTTACAATAAAAAAATAAAACATAAATAGCATTCATCCATTTGTATGGCCTACCATCTCCATGAACGACATATTCCATTTCATATTTCTATATTTTTAGAACATAATAAATAAATATATTCAGAATATATATGATATTTATATAATTATTTATATTATTTAAATGTGTAAATCAGGATCTAAGTAAGAGGATCAAGAATAAAAAAATCCAAAACATATATGAAAAACAATGTAGATACTACCTGAAGCATTACATTAACATAGAGTCATTAAAAAAGATTAATATAACGTCCTAAACAAAAACATATATGATATGAGATACAATAATATGGTTTTTTGGTAGATGTATGATAATATAATATTTATTATTCAAGATTTTTTAATGTGTACGATGTTATTCAATACATAATGTAAGGTAACTTCATCTCACTTTTTATTTCTATGAAATGATTTCCATATCCGCCACTTTATTATTCAGTGTAGGGTATATAATGACCTATGAAATTTTTTATCATTAATTTAATTTATTTAATGATTTTTAAAATTGATTTTATTCTTTCTTTGGGATCACGATTCTAAATTTACTTAGGTAGTAAGGGTTTTATCATATCACTTTTTTTTCTGTGAATCCTATGAGTTTTTCAAAACTCATCTAATTTGTGTTTTGTTTATACCTCCCAAGAATTTATTATATTATCCTTATTCTCAAATTTATGGGTATCTACATATCCATTTGATGATCTATATTTCATAGGGTATGTTTTTCAAAAGATACACAATTAGTGAAGTATTTTTTCTCTATTTTCCTTCTTTGGGATACAGGCCATGTTACACACATTTATTATTCTATGGGGTGTATATATTTCCCATTCACCTGATATTTCATGAATATCCTTATTTTCCAGATATTTTATGCTTTATCATTTTTCAAGATTATTTATGATTATGATTCCATTGATGAAATCATATGACCTATACCTCAAGAACACCCCTTAATTTTCTCATAGTCACATTATTCATGTTATATCCTAGTAACGGTACAATTTTTCTACTCTTGAGAACTTAAGATAATTAAGAAAATGTTTTTTTTATGAAAAACCATACTTTATATCTTCTTTAATTAACATTTTTTTCATCTTTCAAAATAAGGTATTCGATAAATGTATTTGAAAATGTTTAACTATTAGCCTAAAATTAATAATGACATGTTTTCCAATGTTTTATCTATTTAAAAATGTTTTTAAAAAGGAATATTCATTTATTTTATAATCATGTGACTTTTCGTTACTTTTATGATGAAAAATGAAGGTCCGACATGTATGGTCATTTCCACCTTCATGGCCATCCTTCCATTGAAGCTTCCTTTTCCGGTTTACAATATCTGTTTTTAGGAAAAAATATTTTCTTAATATTTTGGAAATTAATTTTTTTTAATGTGGTATTAAAATAAAATGGTTTTCAAAACTGTTTTATGATTCAAGATGTGTTTTTAATGATTTAAAAACAATCATTTAAACTTTTTAAAAGAAATTTTTAAATAATAATGTTTTAAATGAATTTTTACATTTAAAAAGTGTTTTAAATATTTTCAATATTACATTATAATTTTTCAAGATTTTTTAAAATGAAAATGTTTTCAAAAGGATTTATTTTATAAGAATAATTTCAAAAAGAAGGAAAGATATTTTAATCATGAAATGATTAAATTAATACGGTACTGTTTTATTTATAAGAATGTTTTTTTGAAATGGTTTTGCTGAAACGGTTTTCAAAGAAAGGATATTTAACATAAGAAATGTCCCATTCGATCTTTCAAAATCCATCTTTATATAAGATGAAATAATTTTTTATAGTATATTCTCTTCTGGGGATATTATCAATAATGATATTCATATTTTATCTCAAATGGTTTATGGTTATATGCAATGATCTTTATGACACTAATTCCTCTTCCACAGGTTATATTCTTTTGAAACCTATTTACATTTACCTGTTATTCTTTGATTAAACTATTATGAAACCTATCTATTTTCCATAGTTAATGACATGATAAAATGATATGATATGTATTTCATTTCAGGGGCTATGATATGATGTTTCTGTGATCCATATCTTTTTATGGGTCTTTATATGATGTATGTTTTATTATATTGCCAAACATGTATATATGATTTAATTATGTAACGTGTGGGACCTATATCTCCAGCCAATAAATTGGGAAAAGATTTATATCTCATGAGATAATGATAGGAAACAAGTCTATGGGCTTGATCGTAAATGGGAAACAAGTGTGTCATGATCCAAAATGGGAAACAGGTGTGTCCCAATCCACTATATGAATATGGGGAAAACCGATCAACTACGGGATGATGGGGAAACATGATCCACAACAGGGTGATGGGGAAACCCATTCCACTAGGGGAAGATATGGAAAATTGATCCTTTCTCAGGAAAGGACTATGATTTGTAATAGTGGTGTTTCCCTACGAGTAGGTTAATTCCCCATGAATTTACCTAATACGTATTTGGAAATGTGCCTTAACTTATTGGGAAATATGTTACATATTTATGTGTCTACAGAATATTCTACATTTTATTCCTTTGATATGACCACATGGTTCATGTTCTTGATGATATTAGGATCCCTACATTATAAAATTCCAATATTTATGACATGCCTTGTGATTGTGACCATTTTATGAACGGTATGATCTTTTAACATTATGATCATGTTATAATACCCTTATGATCGTGTTATGATTTCATATCTCCCTTGTTTACCCTTACTAAGCATCAAAAATCACCCCTTTCTTATGTTTACATTCCATAGGTTATAAAGAACCATTGTAAGTTTGAGTACTAACGTGGTGATCTTTACGGGGGATGTTGAATATATTTCAACAATTTATAAGCTTATGTTTCCTTATATCCAAATATAGTAAACTATAAAGGTCTTAGAGCATGTATTTTTGTAAATTCTTGATTAATTATCTAAAATTTTATAATATCCTAGAATGTTAAGAATGGTTCTCTATAACTACATTCCTAACTAACTCACAAATATTCCAAAAGGTCTCAAGATGCCCACTCACACTCATGGATGTTATAAAAATTTTAATAAATAAGTAATCCCTCTCAATATTTTAAGTCAATCCTATTTATTATCACTTATAACCACCCCATGGACTTGAGATCCATCACCACAACTATAGATTATCACCTATGATAATCACAATAACAAAAAATTAGAATCAATCATGGCCCACATCCTATACCCCAACTTATTTTTTATCAATGTGTTTTTAGCATTTTATTCACACTATACCTACTCCATCATCACTATCGCATGCCACCATGTCCTTAAAGGAATCCAATTGGTACCCCATAACCCATCCCAACCATTGATTATAGATACCGACCCCTCTCTAAAACCCAATGATGAAACCAAGAAAATATGCTCATACTAAACTTGGATTCAGTAGGAAAAGTCCAAAACATATATAGATTATCATCCCAATCCGATCTTAATATCCAAGAGACCATCCCATGTTATACTTCCAAAAACCCCTTGAATAACTCATATCAGGTCACTATCCAAAACTCATGACCCATACTCGAGTATAGTCCCACATATATTAGGAGATACTATTTAACTCATAAACTTAAGTTACCACTGGTCCATCATGTATGTTTAACCCCATAGGGTTTATCTCACTCATATTACATTTTAAGACTGTGACCCCAATCATAAGGGTTTCACTCAATGTTTTGAGATGTATGACTATATCTCAAATCTTTACAAGCCCAAATCCTCTCCTTCTTATCCAACTAGCCCTAGGGAAGACATTCTTGAATAATAACATCTTGGATTGTACCATGATAACCACCCAATATCTCATGTCAACTTAGTTGATGCACTTTATGTATGGTGACACAGTCATCAGGCTATGAAAATTCACGTAGGTTCGAAAAAACACATACTCTAAGAATTCGAGGCCCAAAAAATCATATATATACCTCTAAAAACTTCTATTACCTCTATATCTTCCCATTCAAAGAAATTACATGTAGTAAAAGACAATTCTGCACAAATAAGAAAATGAATTTATATTAAAGGGGCCACCTACTACTGAAATAGGATTACAGTCCATGCACTACATTGAACCACCTCCACTATTTCTATCCATGCCTTATCCAAGATTTTACCAACACCCAATCTCATATATCATTCCAAAAAACATAATTAATTAACTATAACTAATTATTTAATTTAAAATGAATAGGTATAATTGAAAAAACCCTCTATGCATCTCTATCACACCAAAAACTTAACCAAAATCCTCTGGATGGTCCATGCACATCCTTATCACCATCATGGATAAAATTCCTCTCACCAAACACATGAAAAAACATAAATTTTCCATTTTAATCCATAAACCTAAATTAATTAGGATAGTAGCTTACCTCAATTGAATTGATGAAAAATATCACATGATTATTCTTTCAGGCCCTCAGCTATGGACCACACAAAAAATACCTATCATGGTCGAATGATTTTACCACGATCTATTAAAATTCTAACAAAAACCAAAACAAAAAAAAATAAAAACTAGTAAAAAATAATGGGAAACAAAAATGGAGGCAAGAACAAATGAATATACCTCAATCCACCATCATAATGCATAAGAAACCATCGTAATCTATTTGGAATCAAATGAATGATGTGGCGATGAGAAATGATCTCTCCCAAGATCCATTCTCTTCTTAATTCTTAAACAATCTCATCCAAAAAACAATTTATTTTCATTATCTAAAAAACTATTACCTAACCTCATTCATTGTGTGACCAATAGGGTTCACACTATGAATCCATTTCACAAGGGGAAATCTCAACCTGAAAATCCAAATATTCAGGGGAACTCACTCAGATTAACCTCATTTACTACTTGAACCAATTTAACAAGATTAAAAACTAAAGGAATGTTATCCTCCCATATATTATCCGCTTTCAAATTTTAAAAGGAACAATATGAAATCCATTAATTATATGAACACCATTTAATTTTTTTAATATCCTGATGTAGTAGATTTCAGTAGCCCAACCACCTACCCACTACTCTGACACCCTATTGAACACCGAAGGCATATAATAATAATCAAAAAACTTCCAAAATAATTATTTAAGAATATCCAAAAACTAAAAATCCCAATTTTTGTCCCAATTATCAAAACAAATCCCTCACTAAACAAAAAAAACTCAAAATACAACTCTAAATAATACATCAAAAGTATATCAATGAAATGAATTTATTAGTCCAAAAAAAGTATCAAAACAAATTTTTATCATCAATTCACAAAGAACTTTTCAAATTATATTTAAAAAAAAATCCATTGTTTTGATAAACTCTTATTACCATGAATGGACCCATCCATTTTTTCTTGTAAAATCCTAGCTTGAATCGTGGACCACCTCACATGAACATCATTAATGTTACTGATATGGTATCCACATAACTGTTTCAACCATTGTGTAAAAACACTATTCGGGCCTTATCTGACTGATTTTTATTAAAACTCTCATTCATATACCAATTAACATGATATCTCAATGCCCAATCATGGTACCTTTACTCCTGGGGGCATCACGAGACCATCCAATGCCTCACTCTAAATCTCTATCCTAACTAAAAGTTTAATTTCAGGGTCAAATAACGAACCACATACTTCAGCAATCATGATCTTACCTTTTTCACTGACAGGGCTCTGATCCAACATAATCCCAGATCGTAATAAAACAATTTCTATCCAGATACCAATGCACCGACTCCAACCACCACTACATCAGCATATGATATTTTCTATTTAAAAATAACTAAATAAAATATGATCATTCTATATATGAGTACCATAATGCCACATTGGTTGTCCGCCAGTCGATCTCACTATCTTCATAACCCATCCAACATGAGTTTCTTTGTCCCATGATCGGTATGATTCACCCTACCATTGGACCATCATTATTATATCCCACTAATATAACTACCTGAACACTATATTACACACTTCATCCATTACTACATAATGTGGATATGCATGAAAATTGCTCTCATATATTATTACCCACAAAAAAAAACAAAATAATTACCCATTCCTGACCTATAAAAAATGATATCCTCTAAAATCCAAAGGGTTCACTACCCAACACGTATATTCCTATATGACTCTCTCAAGAAATGATTAAAGCAAGTCCCATATACATGCTTCCCTGACAGTTCATGTGAAGTAAGAAACGTAGGTCATCCATAACACACTTCCCCAGTCTTTTAAAAATGACACTTCCTACCACCAACAGACATTTCCTTACTCACATAACCCTGAGTTTCAATACGTGTGATCATATTACTACTAAAACACATCTTATCATCATCCATAAACAGAATAATTGTTAACGAACCAACACTTGAACCACTCACCAACCATTAACTCAACCTAGAACCACCAATAACCAACAAACATGTGCCCTCAAACAAAAAGACTTTTTCCTGAAATGATACATTAACACTCACTCTCCTCTATCCAGGGAACAAGGATCCATAAAAAACTGAATCATATTCATCCGATCATGATCCTAATTGATATTAACAATAAACCAATATCTACATTCTCCCACACAACGTGATCACAAATCCGGACACATTCACCTATAAGTCATGTCTCATATAACCTACTCTCACATGCCTAATTGAATGACATGAATCAATGCATTTCAGCTCACCTAATATCCTAAGGAATATAAATCATTCCAAGGTTAATTGCAATAACATGTTCTACATGGGAATAATTCTATAACCACAAGAATCTACCCATTCTCATAGCATGCAACTTGAAAGATCACCTAGAACCACCAGGGTCAATAACTCAACTGATTCTACCCTTAAAAACCATCCTTGATACCAGAAACCAACCAAGAACTTTACCTCCAGAAATTCCAAGGAAGAAATTATTTTCTTTATAGACCATCAATGTTTCTACATCCATAGTGAAATTAATTCCCACCCTTAGATCATATCTTATGAATTATAATCCATAATCGATCCATCGTCCTTGAATCAAATTCTTATATCAACCCACAAAGGGTCTCCGTATATCCCTTAATGATGGGAAACAATTTATATCAATAGATAACCTCCCATTATATGGTCCACGTGACCTAAAATTATAATAAACTATTAGTGTTTCAATTATGAATAATTATTCAAACAAGTTTTATATTAAAATCTATAGAAGGTATTGTTTAGATAGTAGGAAAGTGAACATTTCCTTCAAAAAAATTCAATCATACATAAGTAGGAATGTTTTATGAAAGTCTTAAGTGTGAAATATGACACATAAACAACAGATTATTTCTAATGGGTTTTGTTCTAAAACCATATACAACCATATTCTATAGACACATCACAATAACTAAACATATCAATCATAATATTTAAAAAGAATAACAATAATCTCATACCAAGGGTAATCAAGAATTTCCATAAGAAATATGTTCATGAATTATAGTATGAAGTAAATCCCATGCTCTGACACATTCTTAAACCACCTATTGACTATATCCATAGAGTGTAAGAAAAAATAAAATATTTGATACCACTTTGTGATGCCATGTCCCAGAAAGTATGTCTCAGCAGGAGTGACACATACCTCAGGATTGAATACCAGTATGCTAGGGGATTCAAACTATTGGTGATGGATTAATATTTTTAAAATGGATTATGTTCCCTCGAATTAGATATATACAACACAATTAAAATGACATAATAATATCAATCACAAATATCAGAGTACACATAGATCAATAAACAGAACAATGTATATCAAAATGTACCATGAGGATGTATAAATACTAATTTCCATATGATATATACATTGATATCCCACTAGGTTGAACTAATACATAAAAAAATAATGAAATGCATGCACCATGCATACTAACATTCCTAGGCCACACCAGACATTGCATTTTCAAATACCCTCGAGCTCCACCAACCCAATCCACTACATGAACTATGTGTAAATTATAATTTAGACATATAGTCACCATGTAAACCATATTTCATGTTCATGGTGTGAGAAATACTCTCAGTTGGATCTCATCATGTTCACATAGTACATGCTATAATATATGTCTCTGTATGAGGGGAAAATAATTGTGTCCAAAAAACATCATTGAGGTCATGTTATAACTAGGAAACCTTAACTCCCTACACACAAGGTCACAATGTGGAAACCGGGACATCATGACATAAAATTACACCCGCTACATCCCCCTGATAGAATCCACCTCATAATCTCATTCTATCATCCATATAACACACCCAATACTTGAAGAATCAGTTTACACTACACTAAAATTGGTATTTAAAGTGTTTATTTAGTCATGGTTTTTCAAAACACCTAAAAATAAAACATAAAATTTTTAGTGATTTTTTTTAAAACATACACAAAAATATTTACTAAAATTATTAAAATTATATTTCTCTCCACCCCTAGTTTTCTTTCCCGTAATTCGATCTCTTTTCTCATATCCCCAACCCTCAAATATACTCTTGAGACTGTCTCCCCTAACCCCTCACCTCGAAACATTTTTTGTTATCACTATTTCATTACCCTAAACCAAAAAATATCTATCTCCATATAGATAAAGCTCCATCACAGTTGGCCTCACCACCACTACTCTCACCCTCTTCATTAACCTCATTGTAATTCTTTCCCTCACAATATTTCTCACCATTATAATTTTCTTTTCCCTCACTATCATTTTTTGATTCCATCTCAAAATTCACTTACTTTTAAAAGGACCCCTCATCATTTCCATTTCCCTCATTGTATTTATCAGATGTGGCTTCATAATAAACATTGAGTCCAGATAATGGTTAAATTACTTCTTTATTTTATTTGAAAGAGTGTTGTATTTATTATTCGGCTTATGATGATGATGAATCCAGAAAACTTATCTATATTTTTTTAAATAATTGAATTAAAATAATTTAATTGATGTAAAACGTGGGTTTTCATAACTGATTTAATAATTTTAAAACATGTATAGTCAAGATTTTATATTTTTTTAATGAGCCTCATATTTAAATTTTTTTATTTATCAAACCGTTGGTGAGGAAATTAATTTTTATTATAGTCATTTTTATTTAAATTTTTTGATTTAGTTTCATAAAAATAATAATATCATTATGTATTTAATAAAAAAATTCATGGAAAAACTCTTTTATTATTTTTACATTAACTATTACCTGAAAGGAATATTGGAAGATGGTGATATATGGTTAAAAACTAGATCACGTTACATAGTAACTCACCTCAATATATTAATGGTTTATAGTATTTTTTATATTTTTCAATTACTAATCAATACATTAATGGGATAATCATATTTTTGTCTCCATAATGAAAATTTAAGATACATTTTATGAGACATGATGTTTATGAGAACATGATACTGAGGCAATTCCATATACAATTTGTGTCGGATTTATCCTGGAGAATTGAATGTTATATATTTTTTGAGAATTAATTTTAGTAAGTGTGATGTGAACAATACATCCTTGAGTATGATACTTAAATTTAAAACCATTAAAATAATGATTTTTTCATTATAGTGAAACATCATGAACATAAAAACTTATCAATACAACCAGTGATGGACACTGCCAACATTAACATACCAAATAATTTTCCAAGGACCACAGAAAAAACATATCATGATTGAAATATATTAGAGAATGATATTTTTGATTATGTAAGAACAAATCATAGAGAGGATATTAATGAGTAGGAAATTTTTTCCTAATTTAGTTGTGGATGGAAATCAAGAGTTGTATAAAGTATATCATAAGTACTCTAAATTTTATTTTCTACTGATGGTTAATATATAAAATTCCTATATCTAATAAAAAATAGTGAAAAGTAAATTATATTGGAATTATTATGTAAAATATTTTCCAAATCATAGACCCTGATGTATTTTTATGAAACAAATATTTTTTAACAATATATCCATAAATTATAATAAAATATATGTTTTTTTCAATGATGGTGTTCTTTATTGGTGAGCGGATTCAAGTAGACAAGAGTGAAAATTGTTCTTCTAGTAGAATTAATTAATTGAGTATATTTGAAGTTATTAATCAACACACTAACATAATTTATCAGAAAAATAAAACTCTTATAAAAGTTTTATGTTATTAAACATTAAAACAAATATTTTTAATATTATTATTATTATAAAAACTGATGAGTACTTGAAGTAGAATGTTATAGACAATAACAGCGATAGGTTAATGTGACATCCATTACGTTACATATCATTGAATAAATGTAATTCATTACATACATATTTAAAATTATATTTTAGGAACATGAAATAGGGATTGACTACCAATGTATTCAACCCATTCAATACTTTGAGTACTAATTATTCCATTTTTCCTAGTTATTTGTATCCCTTACAATCTACCTCTTTTGATGTGTATGAAACTAAAATCATTTAACCTTTTGATGATATTGTTAAGAAAAATAATTCAGGGAAATGATATTAATGTATACATATATCCAATAGTTGGATAAATGAATTAGTTATAATGAAATACTTTTGATACATATGATTCAGCTACTAAGACAATGTTCAAAATGAATGTTTCTCTAATGTTGATTGTTAGTGACTTCCCTAGATATGGGAATTTATCTGTTTAGAACAATCAAATGGGCTTGTCATATATAGTTTGTAACATTAATTTAATTTAGATCATTACGGACAAGATGACAGTAAAAATGATGCTACTATTATCATCATATATTTCTTGATGAATCTCATATATTTTTTTTAAACCATTAAAAACTCAATGGATTGATTGATTGTAAAAATCTTCAAAATTTATTAATTGGTTTTGAAATATTGGCGTATGAATAAATATTGAAAAAGTCTTTGGGAATATATCAAATATTACAATGGAAAAATAGAATTTTTGAAACAACAAATATATATTCTAATAAATAGTGAAATTAAGAATCCATTCATTGATGTGATCAGGATACAAAATATTGATGCATGATAGGTGATATAATCACATTTCATGCATAATTTTTAATCAAATTATATTGAATTATTTATTTATTTTAATCAGAAGGCCCATTAATTTAAATTTTTACAAAATTATTAGAAATTTTCATGTTTAATTAAAATATATAATTTTTTTATGTGATTGAATTTTGATAATTATTTCAATAATATTTTAATCGTACTCTCTATTTTAAATTATTTTTTAGGTGTATATACCATAAAAAAGAAGTGGTATCCAAGGATAGTCCTCAACCACATCCTCTCATAGCCACTTATGTTCTAACTAGGTGTCAGACGACCAAAAAGGGTAGTGGGAGAGCCCACTAATAAGAGATTCATGGAGGAGTCATGCATGTTCATTGGTAGATCGTGGCTGGTTATGCCCATGGGGAGTATAGTGGGCTTGAAGTCCAAATGGGCCGCATGTGTGTGCAACCCAATATCGTGTGTGATTGTGTTTTCTAATATTCCACCCTAGTGAAGGTGATCTGACCAGTCATTCCATTGATCTTTTTACAAACCATCATGCACCTATATCTCCATTTCGATGTTGGAAAAGATCATTAAGTGGTACTATTAAAACTTAAGAAAAACCCATTTATTTTTGTGCGTATCTTCTTTCCCATGCCTTAGACACAAGGCTCCACCATCCTCCACCACATTTCATTACTTAATACTCAACTTATACCAAAAAAACATGCATGAATCAATATGGATGACATAATAGGATCTAAGGATTTTAATACTTTCTCCCAAAAAAAAATATTAGGGTTTCATGTGATCACCTCTGGAATATCATCAAACCATCATCATATCATTTTAATGTTCATACATCCACTTAAATGGTCAGATGATAGAATTATTTCACTTCTTACCACTAAAAGAGTTATTCAGTGCTTATATATTCAACCTTATTTCTCCCATGTCCACATTAACATTGCACCAACCTAGGCCCTACACGATAAAAGGAAAAGAAGAAGGATGCTTCCAATGATCATGGACCATGCTATCTGTGAGATACAAATACTTTTAAAAATTCAAATATTTTAAATCTACATTCAACCTGGGATCTGATTTTGATAAATTTAGAAGATCCTAAATAATTTAATAAAATGATGAGGCTCCACTTTTCTACTATAAAAATATATATTGCTACAAAATAATGTTGTTCTCCATCCGTGCTAGGATGAAGGTTGTGCTTCTCCCTTATTCATTCTTATCTTTTCTTTATGTTTATTCTTTCATATACTTTTCTCTTTTTTCATTTAATATTAAATTATATATTTTTTTATTATAATGATAATTTTTCTATGAATTTTAATTTTATGAATGATCCCCCACTGATATTCCTTTTCACTTCTTTTTTCTTCTTATTCTCTTTTATTTTATTATTTTATGTGTTAAATTTTATCATCCCCTTCTAGAATTCCTTTCATTTTTTATTTTATTTTTTCTCTCTGTCTTATTTCCACCATTATATTATTTTTATATTATTCTCATTATTCTCATTAACTTCTCATATTTCCACCATGAACTTTTACCCTTAAAAATTAGGTAATAACCTGAGGAATTTTCGGAGGGAGCTATGTGGTGTATCAATATCATTATACATGTAAATTACTATGTTTTATTTACATTTGTGGTGGGTAAGAGTGATTTCAATGAGTCTAGTGATTCATCACTATGTCATAAAACATAAAATAATTTATATTCTTTTTACAATGGCTTCCATTTCTTCCACTTACAATAATATTTTCATATGAAGAAGATATGATGTTTAGTGGATGAAGCGACATACGATGGAGTCAGGTCCAAGAAGGTGTCACATTATCGATTGAGATGTGCCCTCAACCTTGGTTGTAGGATTATGTGTAATTAATAATGAAAAAGAAATTTTATATTTAATAGAACTAAATTAATGAATAATAACTCATGCATGAGATCATAGAATAGAATCATCAACTAAAAATTAAAAGCCAACATTTAGAGTGATGTAAACTATAAAAGAAAAATAGAAAGGCACATTTCATTCTTTTCTAATAACATTACATCATTTCATTTTAGTATAAATTTTATAATTTATTTTATTTTCACAAATTCCATATCTATCATAGAATAAAAAAATAAATAGTTTTGGTGAATTTGATTAAAAATGTGAAAAGCTGAGAAACCTCTTCAAGTGAGATAAACCTGGTCAGTATTTTTAGTATATTAAAAAAAATTAGTTTTATTTTTTCATTCTCTATGGTAGGTTATCTATCAAATTTTTTTCCATTTTTAAGGAGTTAATTAGTATTTTCTTCACTTTTTCTATTTTCACACATTTGATATATTTCATTGTTTTCCATATTAATAAAAACTTAACAAATACTATTATGATGATTTATCAAGGCACGCCATATCTTTTTAAATTGAATAATTTCTCACGGGTGAAGGAGAATCAATAAGAAGATACTAGGTTTGATAAGTCTCTGGTTCATGCAATTTTAAAAGACGTATAACAACTAGAGGAAAAAATGGAGAGATGATTTGAATATTTTCATTCATTGATAAATAATATAGAACCCAGTATATCTGTGGGAGATCGACAATATTTGTATGAATTCTGGAATGTGTGTGAAGAAAAAATTTATCTCCCCAAAGAAAAAGATCCAAAACCCTTAAAATAAGACACCACTCATGTGGTGGAATTTGAAAAAACATATAGAGGATCCTCACTACATACATATATCCATCAAGACTCTCTTTTATGAAGAAAATACCATTGATGATGTATATGGACCACAAAAAAACTCATAGAGGTGATCCATTATTGAACTCTTTCATTTACGATGTTATTAAATCTACTTTGAGTTTCAGTCCTTATTGTTTTGAAATATTTAGATTTGGTCGATCCTTACCATTACTTTGGGGAAGATGAAAGAGAACATTCACCTATTGAAAAACACATGGAGATCACAAATTTTAAAAATAATACATGTGTGGAATCCCATAAGGAATAGCACGTAGTTGAGCCTGTAAAAATCAAGACAGAGGTTGATCATGTTAGAAATAAGAAATTTTTATTAAAAATTCAAATAAAAATTTTAATCAAGTAAAAATACATGTTTTTTTTACCATTGATCATTCAATTTTTTCATCCCATGTTGATCCATTTCTATAAAGGAAATATTGGTTTCCTAGGTAGCTACCAAGAAAAAGTTTGAACCAAACTTAATCTTACCCCCTCCAAAAAATATGTACATAATTATTAATGGGATGGATCTGGTATACTATATCCAAGTATTATTTCCAAATAATAAAGAAGAAGTGGAAGATGGTAAAATACACATGTGGTGGTTCATGTCCAAAAATATCCACCCACCATATGTTTATGGAAAATAACTTGTATTACCCTCTAGACGAAGTAAAAATTTTGGGCCCACATTGGGGATCAAAATTAGACTTGCCTCTTTAATTTCATTTTATTCATTAGGATTAATCCATAAATAACCCCACTACCTATTATATATCTCATATTAAATTACATAATCCTTTTACTTAATTGATTAATTTACTTTTATAGGTTCATTATGGCACAATGAATCTCCAAATAGATAATAAATATGAATTAATCTCTATTTAAAATCAGAGTTTAATTTTAATGTTTATTTTTCAAAAATACATTAATTTTTATCCAAAAACCTATTTTCATGGTTATATTGGAAATCGGATGCCCATAATTCAATTCATAATTTACTTGACTTATTTTGGAAACATATTTTTCTTAGGAATCCTATGATTCCATATTTAAATTTAAATTCTAATGAGATTGAATGAGTAAAATGGATAATTTGATGATTTATGTGAAGTAAGAATATTAAAATTATGACTAATGATTTAAGGGAATCAATTGATTCATTTAAATGAAATTTCACTACCATTATCATGAAATGAATTTATGAAATAAATGTGAATTTATTTATTACTGTTATTCATTCCTTTAGTGATTTCCTAAAGTCATATTTACATTACCGAGAGGATTTACAGACCAAGTACTCCCTATTTACTCTTGAGAATATATCATTACTGATCTTGGGATATAAAACCCACAAGAACATGTATTTAAACTTATTAAATCTATGATTGTGAGAACCCACATTTAAAATTATTTTGGTTTCTTTTAAAAATCCATTATCCTTAAAATAAAACCATTACATTAATATTTTATTATCCCTTATAGACCATGAATGACCTTATTAAGAATGATCCATTTTTAAGCCACTTTTATCCTCTCGTACACTATTATTTATATTATTTGTGATATTTTAATGTAGATGTGTTAGGGTTATGGGATTCATGGTCAAAGATATGATTTACACTGCAAGGATAAATTTTTGGAGAGCTAATGAGGGTAAAAAGAAAGTTCATTTCATTCATACATTGTACTTTCACTTTTTCATATTCTTGATAAAAAAATCATGATTGTGACTTAAATGAATATAAAATCAGCATCACTAGACCATTTTTATCATATTTATTTAGGTGGTGTATGAGAGGTTTATTTTAATCATAAATTTTAAAAAATAATAATAAATAATAAAATTTCTTTGAAAAAAAATATAAAAAATATAAAAGAATATTACAATTCAAGATGGAGAAAAAATCTATCATTATTCTTTAATTTGTTTATTACCTCAATATGAGTGTGGGTAGTTAGAGTTGTTACAATTTTAATGGGGTAATTTCCTTGAGATATTACTTTTGATATCATGCACTACAATTAGAATGTTATCCTCTTACATGGTATTTAATTTTTAAAACATCATTTCCTAGAAACCTTAAGCCTGAGAGTAATTTAAATATTTATTGAAAATCCCTCATGATTTTATGTGAATTTTTTCTTTACAATGTTTATAAATTAGTCCCATGACAAGAATATGGAAAAGAAACATATTCTCATGTTATGATCGTCACTCTACTTGAATTGAATCCTGAATAATGAGTGAATAGATTCAAATGAGAGGAAAAAAATAATTTTTCATTATTGTTAATAATAAATTAAGGAGATTGAATTTATGAAAAAAATTATCCACCATTTGAAATAAGTAAAACACATGAATTGATTATTTCTTCAATAAGTGAGAAATTGAATTTATATTTTATGTGGAATTTTGAAATTTTGATTTTACATGGATAATCATTTTATTATATTTAATTGGAATTTGAATATTGGTACCTTTGGTTCTTTATGAATTCAATGTTGAGATTTAATGCTTAATGAAAAGAGTTATTTGATTGTGGGGGTATTTGAAAGACTCATATTTGATGTATAATTATAATGAAACTTGTAATGATTTTTTATGGTTTTTAATTAGAAGACCCATTAATTTCAATGTTTTATTAAATGTTCTAATATTTGAAACATTGAATTAAAATTAATTAAAATGAATAAATTTGTTAAGTAATTAATTTTTTTTATTTATTTCATTAATACTTTAATCATAATTTTTAATTTGAAATGTCATTCAGGTGACTTTACCACAGAAATGGTGTCAACCAAGGCTCTCCTTCAACCACATCCACCACCAGCCACATAGCTAGACCATAGGGGTCGTTTGGCCTTGTAGGGATACCAGAGAGCTATAAAACTCACAATTTATGGGGGAAAGGACTATAAATATGTGTTTTAAATGTGGTAAATACCATGGGAGGGGGGGGGGGTTAGTGAGCCCGAATCCTACACATGTTATGTGTGTGTGTGCTAACTGATTTCTTATGTGCATGTGTTTTATAGGACCCAGCACAGTGCATGCGATCTGGCCGATCATTCCAATTATGTGTTTATAAAATATCACAAACCTACATCTCTATTTTGATATGGAAAAATATACGTATGTTATACTAATAATACTTACCAAAACATTGTTGAGTCAATAAGGTTTCCTTATGAATTTTCCATTCCTCTGTGTTTTGAAAATCACAAACACTTTATCTTAAGGAATGTTGTTTTTTCCTATGTATTATTTTCATAAGGAAAATTTATCTTCTCTAAAGAAATTATTATCCTCATATTTCTTTTCATTATTCATTTCATAATCTCTCCGAATCTAACTCATTTTATTCGTATGTATAAAACTTGGTTTAACATCTAAAACCTTGAAATCCTATAAATCCTTGGATTTAGTGCTATCTATTTTTAGACACCAAATTCTTGGAAATCCATTTTCCAAATTCTCTAAATTTCAAAATCTGAATTCCCAAAAATTCGGATTTTAAATTATCAGACATTCATATACTGAATTCTCTGAAATTATGATACAAGTTTCCTAAGAATTAAGGCTCCAAATTCTTCATAACTAAAACTCTGGATTCCATAGAACTCAATCTCTTAATTACTCAAAATTCAGATTCACAATTCATTGGAATTTAGAGTCTAAAATCTATTGAATTCATTTCTGAATTCTTTGTAAAACAGAATCTGGATTTAAATGTCTTAGAGACTCTGAATGTTTATTTGGATAGACTTTGAATTATATTTTTCCTTAGACTTCAAAAAATATATTGTGTTATGCAATTTAATTTTACTTATAATTATTGTGAAATGATGGTGTATAATCAATTTCTAACTAAATGTTTTCTGATTGACACCTGTATAAGTACCTCCAAGATTCAAGAAAAAATATCTCCAGTGGAGGAGGGATCCAACCATTTGGGAAGTGCTTATAAATAGGATATCATTTGAATGAGCTCACGATCGACAATTATATGTTGATCACTCTAGAGATTGCATGTTGTGAAGTGATTTATAGAGTGGGAGACACTCATGCATTGTGCAAGTGAACATCTTGTTCAGATTGCTTCGTGTGACTCTAATTGTTTTTTATTACAATCGAAGACTTCATGGGTTAAGAAGACGATGGTTCCGACTACCTCAAAGTTCGAGGACTTTCAGGGATAGGAAGATAGAGGTGCTGACTACCTTAAAGATCGAGGGGTTGTATGGATAGTAAGACAAATTATGATATTCCTTTCGAGGGATAACCCTAGTGTGGTTAGGAAAGACTTTCTTGAATGTATAAATCAAGGGACCTTTATCCAAGGTTGTTTGATACACTACTCTTTGGGATAAAATATTTTCTTCTTGTTACTCGTTTGGTTTTAAGTTTATTTCCAATTTATTTTGACAAAAGAAGTGAGTATAACCCTATTATAAGTTCTTATCACTTTTATATACTTTGATAAGTAAGATTTTATATGCATTTTGGTATAATCATTTCCTTGTAAACATTCATTAATTTTCATTTGTGGAACCATATTTCTAGAACCTAGAATGTTTTTTTAGTAGAACTAAAAGAGACATTGTGAATTAACCTTGTTCAACTTTGTTAAACATATTTTTTTATATGGTTAAAATATTGTTTTTAAACACTCAATCCCCCATATTCTAATTGAGCATCTATATTCTTATTTTTATCAGACAACTGGTATCAATGGAGGTCTCTGAAATACTTGTATTCATATATAAGTTTTCTTTCTCATGTTTTCCATGTTCTAAATTTTCTTTCTTAAATTTTCTTTCTTATGTTTTTCTTAGTGGATTTTTATCATTGTTTATAAACTTTTTATATTAAAAGTTTTGGTGGAAAATCATTTTTCTTATAGAATTGCAGGAATGAATGTCAATTTTATTGACAATCTAAATCCTACTAGACCAACTATATTTGATGGTAATGATTATGAGTACTAGAGAGATCAAATGAAGAGATTTGTTATTAGTACTAGATTTGAAAACATTTTAATGATCACTAGAGATTAAAATATTCCTGAAAAGGAAGTCAAAACCTTCACCAATAAAAAAAATCATAATATCAAAAAAAATAAGGTATGAAATACATTATTGTGTTCCATAACCATGAATAAATATATAGTCATATTACTTCATGTGAAGTAGAAAATTTCACCAGGAAAAAACTTGAAGTTACACATTACGGTACATCCAAGGTTATAGATACTAGAAGAGCTATGCTTAGAGCTAAATATCATGGATTATTATTTCCTTGTGGAGAACCAGTATACAGCGTTCAACAAAGATTTATGAGAATTATCAACAGTTTAAAATCTATGGGAGAGAATGGTCTTGACGATGAAGCTCTAGTGGACTAGATTATTGATATTATTCCTAATGAGTGAGAATCTAAGTGAACAACTATTGATGAGAATTATAAAGTATCTAAAATTACTTGTGATGAGATTTTTCCACTCTTCTTCAACATGAGACAAAAATGAAAAGAGATACTGATATGAATAAGAAGAAGAATGGAAATGAAAGTGTATCCTTTACTACTACTAAATTCAAAAATCTGTAAAGGGTTGCATGGTAAAAGTCTAAGAAGGTTAATGTTTAATCTGAATCTAGTAAAAGTGAACATTTTGAGAATGAGTTATCTAATCATGCTCGATAGATAAACATGATATTTGGAAAAGAAATAATTTCATTATAGATATAATAATAAAGAATGGAAGGATAAGAAAGACTTGGTAGTCGCTAGATATGACTGTAAAAGAGTATGGAATATAAGGCCAGATTGTCTATTGCTTAAAAGAAAAGACAGGAAGGAAAAAAATTATAAGGGAAATAGAAATAGGTATTAAAATAATAAGGCTAAGAAAGTCTTGAATGCTAATGAAACCTAGAGTACTAGTGGTGGTGACTCATTTGACTAATTTTCAAATATTGATTCTTTTGTTCAGAAGAATCTTGGTTTACTAGATAATCTACCCATTGAAAATCATTGTATAATGGCTAAGGTACACTATGATTAATCTATCACTAAAGTATCTTTTAATAAAAATTATACTTACTATAAATATTTTGAATCATCACATGAAGAATCTTCCTCATCAAAAGATAATACCTTACCATCATTTTAAGAAGTGTTTGGGTTTTCTAAACATCAGGAGAAAGAAAATTCTAAACTCAAAAAAAAATTAATTAGGCTAATTCTAGATTATCTATTTTAATTAATGAATTATCATATATTTCTAATGATCTTGATAATATAAATTTTTATTTTAAAAGTATTTCTAAAAAACATGAAGAAGGTAATTCTTAGAAGGATGAACATAAGTATATTGAAAATTTAATTTCTAATAAGAATATTTTAGAGGCTAAATCTAGTTCTAAAACAATGATTTTTGAAGATAAGAGCATGGTTATTAAACTAAATTCAGAAATATCTTCCTTAAGAAAATTCCTATCAAACTTAACCCCTGGTAAACAAATGTTTGACAAGATGTGTTCTCAAATTTATCCTTTAAGGAATCATTATGGTTTTGGTTATAATTATTCTAAACCAGTCTTTAGTAATAAATATTTTGTTCCCCACAGTGCTCTATTTTGTACTAAATGCTACTGTTGTGGAAATTGGGATAAAATTTGTTCTTTAAATAAAACCCAGACCTACGGTTTTCATAATGCATACTTTTCTATGAAAATGTGGATTCTTAATATTTTACTTTCTGAAATTTCTGGATCCATGAATGTTTGGATTTCGAATGTCTAACTCATTTATTTTTATTAAAATAAGGAATATACCAACAAAAATACATGCTACATGGATAGTGGATGTTCCCGACAAATGGCTAGTAACAAAAAATTCATTGAAAATATTATCAATAAGAAAGGGGGAAAAGTAAATTTCCGAGTTAATGCTCGCGGAGAAATTTTTGGTATAGGTAACATTGTTCTTCTACGAAAAACATTAATTTCGAAAGTTTTATTTGTTTTAGGTATTTAGAACAACCTCATTAGCATAGATAAATTATGTTATTAAGGTTACCTTGTGAATTTTAGGAATTATTGGTGCCTAGTAGATAATTCCAAGGAATATTATATACTTTCTGCCCCTAGGAATGAGAATGTATACACCCTAAACATAAAAGACCATAGGATCAAAGATCTACCCTACCATAGTGCAATGAAATATCAATCTTGGAAAGGAAATAGAAGTTTAGGAAACTATAAACTTATTAATCTATGTGAACACCCAAATAAAATAGTTGTTAAGGATCTACCGGAACATAAATTGGATTATTCAAAAGTTAGAGATCCTTTTAAATGTGTAAAGCAATATAAGTCAAGTTATAAATCAATCAGTGAATTTTAAACATCTGATGAATTAAAGTTACTGGATATGGATCTTTTTTTCCAACACAATCAGGAAGTATTGTAAGAAACTATTATGTATTTGTATTAGTTGATGATTAAACTAGATTTACGTGACTCTATTTTCTATCAATGAAGTCGAAATATTTTTTTTTATTTCAAAATTTTTAGAGCCCAATATACAAATAAGAAATACCTTTCATTGATAAATATTCATATTGATCATTGAGGAGAATTTCAAAATTAATATTTTGAAAAAAAATTTAGTAAGAAAGGAATTACACATAACTTCTACCTTCCAAGAACTCCTCAACTGTAACATCCTAGTTCCAGAAGCTGCCCAGAGGTGTCCCATACCTGGTTAATAAAATGGCCTCAAGCACATTTCCCCTAACACCAGAGGCTACTAACTAGCATCAAGGGCCTTATGTGTGATAGTGGGGAAACAATTCCCTCATTGGTAGTGTAACACAGCGGAAGAGAAACTGATATATAATAGCGAAAGAAGTAATAATGTCAAACAATAAGAAACCGAGGAAGAGTGCCGAAGAAACAGCTAGAGAACACATATATAAATAATGCATGATACATATGTCTAGGAAAGTATCCAAACACATCACAATTCGGGAAAATAGTACTAAACCAAAGTAGAAAAGGCAAGAAAGAAAACAACTCAGCAACATCGCAAGATTCAGCTTGGTCATATGCTCTCAGGCTCCTAAAGTATTCAAGAACCTGAAGTTGAAGGGCGCTGGCCCTTATCTATACTTGCAACAATATAATCTATTTGGGCCCAAAAGCATGACCGAAACTGGGTGTGAGACTAAATCCGAATAAGAAACAATGAAGAGATCTTTTCCTAAAAGTCAGTGAATATATATGGAAGGTAATAAGATAAATAAGCAGTAAGCAAGGAAGTACTCAACAGCAAACATTCCTACAGTTTCAAAGCATTCAAACACCACATTGAAAGTTACAAGATAATCACAAATAAGTAACCCTCTAGGATGTTCTCACCGCCTAATCAACTATGGTCCTACCTAGAAAACATAAGCAACCCTCTGGGAAATACACACAATCTAATTTATATGGTTCAATTTTAGTATAGACTCTCTAGGGAAGCACTCTCTATCAATTCCGCCTGTAGTCTTGAATCGGTAAGTAAAAGGCGCTCCTGGGAAGCACTTACATCACATTCCCCCTATGTCTCACCTCGAGGAACTATAGACACTCTGAGGAAGAACTTACATAAATTCCCCCTATGGTCTCAGATTATAATAATAATAACGAACACTCTGGAGAAGCCCTTACATCTATTCTCCCTATGGTCCACTACATCTGGTTCTCACAACCCTGTGTAATTCAAACAAGCATAGAAATAAAAAGCAGCCAAAGTAAACCTAAATAAATACTTAGATAAACAGTCTATAACATAACAACAAGAAAGATAATAATCACTCTATCCTAACAATACTAGGCATACGAAACAAACAAGGCAGCCTAATAGGCTAAGAAAGACCCAATGGTCATAAAAAACATGCATGGGATAACCCTTCCAAAGCATAGAAATTAACCCTATTCTCATTTAATTTACCTCTATTGAAGCATACAATAATAACATGCAATGAACAAGGCTAAAATAGTAAACACGCAATACCCCATTCAAGGGTATTGGAAAAATATGCACATATATCTCAAAGACCATCAACGTAAAGGTACAAAATACCTTGCTCAGTGTTGCAGGATCTTTATACATGATCCTAAAGTCTTGAATTTCCCAAGAACAATGTAGATCTACAGAAACATCTAAACAATTCAACCAAATATAACTCTTGAAAGAGGAGGAATCAATAAACGTAGCTCTAGAAGAACTAAGTCCTTACTGAGGTGATCCCAATGCAATCAATGGTGGTAAATTCAGATAAAAGACGCTCAGTCGGGGGCTCTAAGATGTATTGTGGCCATAATCTCACTCTCAGATGAACCAGACCTAGATGGAGATGGTTATGTCCGTCAGACGCGACCCTGGTGCGTTTGATGAAATAAATTAAATAGCGTGTACATTATAAGTACACATCTTGTACATGCCTCCACCAGACCCCACATTAGGTGGTCTCCAAGTCACCACATGCGATCGTGTGCATGGATGCTACATGGCCAGCACTAGGCTACCCGCGGTAATTGAGTACACGGTGTGTACTCATAAATTACACGACGTGTACTTAAAAAATTTCAGGAAACTCCTCTTTTCCTCAAAATCACCAGAAAAAGGAAAACATACCTGAAAAGATGATCCAGATTCTTAAAAAATCCCCCCTTAAATAATTCTATCCCCAAATTTCTCATCTAAGGTGGCGTAGAAGAAAAATCCTCAAATAGCTCCAGCCACTATGATTGTACATCGGCCTCCCTTACCCAAATCTTGTCTTGTACTAGCCCGTGCTACCCTAGAACTCATACCCGAGGAATAGACCTGCCATGGAGAAACTTCATACTTCAATCAACAATTCGGATAAAATTCTCCTCGAACGAGGCGTCCACCTATAACTCAGCCTCCTCTGGTTGAAAATCATGAGATGGTTCTGAGAAGTAATGTCAGAGCATAGAAACGTGGAAGACATCATGCATAGACTGGTACCTCTGAGGTAACTACAACCGATAGGAAACATTTCTAACTCTCTCTAAAACCTCAACAGGTCTGACGTACGTCAGTGAAATATTACCTTTTCTCATAATCCTATGGTGTCACAACCTTGATGTGACACACATGAAAACTTGATCCTCGGCCTCAAACTCCATACGTCATCTTCCCTAATCAATATAAGACTTCTATTTAGACTATGCAGTAGACAACCCATTCCGAATCAACTCTATATACTCTATGGTCTCCTGGAAGAGACGATCTCATACCATATCTACCTCTCCTACATATAGAAAACATAAGGGTGATCGTCATGGAATACCGTACAAAGACTCATAAGGTTCCATCTGAATAGTTTCTTGAAAAGTATTATTGTAGGAAAAATCCACAAGATGTATGTTCTTCTCCGAAGAACCAAAAAAATACAAGATGAATGCACAAATCATGTCCTTATGAAACTGTATCATACGCTCGGATTGGCCATCTATCTGGGGGTGGTAAGTAATACTCAGAACTACCTATGTACCCAAGGCCTTCTGTAATCCCTGTCAGACCCGAGAAGTAAAATGGGCATCCCTGTCTGAAACAATGGAGTGTAGAACCCCATGTAGATGTATAATCCCTCAGATGTATAGCTTTCCCAACTCATCTACACTAAAAGTCTCCTTAATCGGAAAGAAGTGAAAAACCTTCGTAAATATGTCAATGACAACCCAAACTGTATCATTCCCTCAAGAAGACCTCAATAAACCTATCATGAAATCCATCGTGACATCGTTCCATTTCCACTCGGGAATGGGTAACTGCTGAAAAATCCCATTAGTTCACTGATGCTTCACCTTCACCTATTGTCAGGTGGAACACCTCATTGAAAAACTAGAGACATATCTCTTTATACATGGCCAACAATACTGACTGCGTAGATCATGATACATCTTAGTGATGCTAGGATGAACAGATCAAACTGAGGAGTGAAAGTCCCACATCATCTCCTCATGTATGTCTACTGACACCCATATGCGCTAATGAAAATGCAAGATCCCATCCTCACCTATCATCCATCCAAAAATAGGGTCCTCTCTTCACATGCTCTCCCATAGGACTTGGCCTTCAAAATCTGATAGCTACCTCATTCGCACTCGATCAATAAGAGTAGAGATAGCAGCTACATAAGAAAGAAACATCTACCCCTACCTATTGTGAACCTCCAAATGCATCTCTGAGAACAATTTCATAAGCTTCCTCTCACTAATGGCCTCTTAAACTGCATGTATTTGAGTCCTCCTACTCAATTATCGACCACCGCATTGGATTTCTTAGGTGTATAGGCAAGATCAAAGTCAAAAGACTGAAGATACTCAACCAACCTTTGCTGTATCAAATTCAGCTCACGCTGAGTGATGATATACTTGAGACTTTTTTCATCCATGAAAACCACAAAATTCTCTCCCAACAGATAAGGCCGCCAAAAGCGTATGGCATAAACAACTGCAGCCAACTCAAGATCATGCATTGGGTATTTTCTCTCAGATGGCCTCAACATCTAATACCTGTACGCAATGAATTTTTCTTCCTTCATAAGCACTTCTCCTAGAATGATACCAAAAGCATTACAGTACATAGTATATCTCTTTCCTGGTTCTAAAAAAACTGGTATTGGTGCTGAAGTCAACCTCTTTTTCATCTCCTGAATGGCTGACTCACAAGAATCTGTCCACGAGAACTTTGCACCCTTCTTAGTCCGGACCATTAGTGGCATTGCTAAGCATGAAATGTCATGTATGAAATGTCTGTAGTATCCAGCCGACCCTATAAAACTATGTTCATCAAAGATGTTCTTTTGATTCTCTCAGTAAACTATAGCTCCCACTTTCTCGGGGTCTACTAATACTCTTGTCTCTAAGATAACATGACCCACGAAGTGAATTTGATTCATCTAAAAGTGGATTTTTGTGATATTAGCATATAATTGTTGTTCTCTCAGTGTACTCAAAATGATCTCAAGATGGGTAGCATGGCCATGTCAAGTGTGAGAGTACACCAAGATATCATCCAAAAAAACCACAATGAAATAATCCATGTATGGATGGAACACTCAGTTAATCAGTGCCATAAAGATTGCAAGTGCATTCGTGAGACCGAACGACATAACCAAAAACTCATATAGACCTTAACTACTTTGAAAATCTGTAAGAGGTATATCAAATGGTGTAACATACAAATGATGATAACCTAACCTCAAGTCAATCTTTGAGAACACCTGAGCTCCTCGAAGCTGATCAAAGAGACCATAAATCCTTGGAAAGGGTTATGAGTTCTTGTCTTCAACAGGTTCCGCTTCCGATAATCCACAAAAATTTTGAGGGTACCATCCGCCTTCTTCGCAAATAGGATAGGTGAACCCCAAGGAGAATTATTGGGTCAGATAAAACTCATTTCCTACAACTCCTCCATCTAATTCTTGAGCACCTATAACTCTAGTGTATCCATCCTATAATGAGGAATGGAATCTGGTTCCACTCTAGGCATAATCTCTACAGAAAAGTCGACCTCTCGCTCTGGAGAAAATGAGAAAAATATTCTAGAAAAATGTCCTTGAAACGATCCATCGCTGGGGAAAGTCCATCTGTGAAGTCCCATGGTCATCCAGATAGAGACTAACAATATCAATTGTAACTCCTCCCAACCCAAGATGCTCAGGTCCTGCTCTGATCACTTGGACATACCATTCTCCCTTATGAAGAAATGATCTGCACTCTGGTGATGTGAATCTCACCCTACGACGATGGAAATAGACATATTCCTGGAAGAGAACTAACCATCCATTCTAAGAATGAAATCGTGGCCCATAATCTCTAAGACATAATGGCCCCATTAAAAGTGACACCCACCAACCTCAAGAGAGAACTCCTTGCACTGATGTACACTAGTTATTATTTTCCACAATGGTGTTTCCAATGTCAAGACATCAGCAGAAGTAAATATACAGAGCCTAAGGATCTCCACAATAGCAACAGATATAATGCTATGGGAATCCCATGTTTTAAAAATAGCATAATCTAAAACCCAGGAAACTAGAATTGTACATCGAACTGTAGAGGGTCTGGGATCATGCTTTTACTAGGTCTGCTCCACTACAAAAGTATTACCTGCACCGCAGCCCTGTGACCATACCTGACGACCCTGAGCAGATCCACCCGGTTTTTACTGATAGCCTGGTGACTGAATACTACAGCCATGACCTCCACCTCATCCTGAATATCCGGAAAAACGCCAATTGCAATACTCATGATAAACTGTTGGAATTTCTTCTGAATGATGAGTCATAGAAGAACCCCTATCACGAGCTTATGGTGAGAAGATCTAATAGAAGCACTGAAGATGACCTATCTTTCTTCAAGATTGGAACTCTTCTGGGTCTCTCTAAAAACTAGCCTCATATTCTTGACCTTCCCACACTGGTAGCATACCACCTACGCTGAAGCTGTATGTACTAATTATTATACTATAAATCAAGTTTTTATTAGACCTTTTCTTAACAAAACCCTTTACAAATTGTGAAATGGTAGAAAACACAGACTTTCATATTTCACGGTATTTGGTTTCCAAGTATTCATTCTGAATACTAATGATAATTTACATAAAATCTCACCCAAATATGATGAATGAAATTTCATAGGATACTCCACAACTTCTAAGGCCAATATATTTTTTTATAAAAAACTTGTACTCTTGAAGAAACAGTACATATTAAATTTGATGAAACTGATCCTTTTATTTTTAAACAACCCCAACCTATATCATCAGATGATTTTTCAAAAACTTATTTTCAACCCTTGATTGATGATCCTCCTAATAAGGAAATTGTTCAAGAAAATATTTTTGAGAAATATACCCTAGAAGACTCCATACAATACGTTGATGAATTGGTTTTATAAAACCCAAATTAGTTTTTACATAAGAATCATCCCAGTGATAGTATCATTAGTGATGTAATCAACCTATAAGGAAAAGAATTTCTTTAATATATATAGTATACCATCTGGAATACCATTCCCAATTTGAACCAAAAATCACTAATGAAGCTTTAGGTGATAATGATTTGATAAAATACATGCAAGATGAGCTAAATGAATTCAAAAGGAAAAACTTTGGACTTTGATTAAAAGGCCTATTGAAACTTCTGTTATTGGAGGAAAGTGGTTCTTCATAAATAAGTGTGATAAAAATGGAATCACTATGGACAATAAAGCTAGATTAGTTGATAAAGGAAATAATAAATGAGAAAGAATAGACTATGAAGAAACCTATTCTCTAGTAGCTGGACTTGAATCTATTCGTATTTTACATGCATTTACAGCACTATTTAATTTCACAATTTTTCAAACGGATGTAAAATGTTCTTTCCATACTGGATATGTTCAGAAGGTAGTTTATGTTGAACAACCTCTTGGTTTTGAAGACATGAAACCTCATAAAAACGATTTCAAATGTAGCAAATATTTATATGCACTTAAACAATTTCCTAGAGCCTGGTATGATAGACTTATAGGATTTTTTCTACAAAACAATTATTTTAAGGGAAATAATATATAAATGGGATACTTGGTCAATATAAAAAACCTCGGATATAAATTCCAGTTTATATTTTGTTGATAAATCTTTTTTATTTTATTCTTTCTATTTTTTAGGAATAACAATGCTGCTACTATTTTTTAAATATCAATATATAATGGTATTTTAAATAACTTCTAAATATGATATATAATTCCCCTTTTTAATGAAACCCCACTTCATAAATTTCTAAAAACATCCACTAAAAACAATATAATACACTTTTAAAAACTTTTCAAAATTGAAAAAATACAACCGAACATATTTCCCAATGCATCATTTAGTTGTTTATTAATATTACATGGTACTATATCTCTATTATAGCGGTAGGTGATTTTATAAGTTTGTGATTCTTCCCATAGTGGAAGGGTTGGGTGTTTTCTTCAATATTTGGAATCACCTTCTCTCTCAAGGTGTTCCTACACCAAATTCATGACTTACACTATCTCACTGATAGTTGGGTCAATAAATATTCAACATCACATGCCATCCTAGACCACATCTCACTCATAACATTCTAGACATCAAATCCTACATAAAAGAGTATCCTAAAATCTAGCTCACTACTATAAGTCTTATCATTTGATCACATCACATCCAAAATAGAACCACGTCTCAGTCATGGTTATTTAATTGATGCTATCTAACAAAGAGTAAGGATGACCCATATCATCTCACACATAGACATGAAAATATTTTTCAAGAAACACCATCTAAATCCTAGTTATATTATACATCATGGCCAATTTGGAATTTATATCCCTCATATTAGTCCATTTAGATCTATCTCACTCATTATGGGATAAGGCCTCAGGTTCTACGAACCACACTAGAGCATATCACCCATCACAGGTACTAGAACATAGAAGTGTCAAAAAAATAGGGTCCAAAACCCATCATACAGGTCATGAGTTTGTAAAAATGTCATCAAGGTGATAAGAACACTATACCAAACCTCTAATCCTAATAAAATTTCAACATTCACATCATGGTGTCCACTAGGGTCTCCCAGAACCTTCATCGTTATTTCTTGTCCTGATTAACTTATTTTCAATATCCCACAATGAATCCATGACATGTAATCTCATTGTATCCTTGTCCTCAAGAGGTTAGGTTGATAACTTATCTAGATCTACATCCTACCCTGATTCCTATACCCTTGGGATAGTCCCAAGTCCCTTTACCTAAAACCCTCTAGAGACGCCAATCCATGTCCCTAGCCAAAACCAATGACCCAAAATTATGTCATGTATCATGTATCATCAGGTAGATATCTAAAACTATATAATATAGTAACAACATCTCTATTATATACATCTAAACATAATGGGTTCTCCTTGCTCAAAATATATTCTAAGAATCAAACACCCTCAAAAGGGTATTATTCAAAGGAATGAGACATATGACTATCCTACCCATTATCACTTGGCCCTATCCTCTCTTGATCATCCATGTATCCCTAGTGATGTTATCTTAGATTAAGTAAATTTCATCTCATACTAGGATACAAACCCAAGGAATCATTTAAACTTGTTGGATTCCCTTATCCTTCGCAACATAGTCATCACGTGACACAAATTCAACTAAGGTGACAAAAATAAATTACCCCAAACATAAGAGGTCCAACAACATTATATCTCTGTTAATAGTAACATATAGTTCCTATCCATCTATCGGTTCATTTTCAATGCATTTATGGAAGTAGTCTCATTCATAAACATGAATATGTGATTATATTAAAGGGACCACCTTCCTCAAGCATGAATTCACTAATAAAAATGAAAATGTACACCACTTCAACCAATCCTTCCCATAACTCATCCAAGATCAAACCACTACTCGATCACCTATATCACACAAATTATCATAAATAATTAATTACAATTAATTATAATTTATGATTTTATTTAAAACTAGGAGAAATATTCAATGGAAAATTCATTAGATATCATCATCATACTGAAACCTTGAACAACCAGCAATGAAAGGTCTAAAAAATATCCTTTACAACATAATGGAAAAACTAAAAGTTCACTTCAAACATGAATGAGCTAAATTCTGTCCAATTTAAATAAAAATACTAAATAAAATAACGTACAAACCTACCTCAATTGAAACTATGAAAAACTATGTGTGACCATCCTCCAGGTTCCCCATTTAGAATGTGTACATGACACCCCCTCACACTCATAGTATATAAACATGATCTAGTGAAATTTATGTTTCTTTGATCATGTAGGATCACTGAGATTTGGGGGGGAATTAGTGACAAATTTTCTTTTATAGTAAATGTTTCCTATCCTAGTAAGAAAAATGTTCCTAAAATTTGAATCTTATTATATTTACGATCCACTCAAATATAAATCTAAAACTCACCTTTCATATAGAAAATTATAAAGAGATATCAACACATGATATATTAGAGGTTTAGTAAAAACACCCACTCATTTCCGTATTGGTTATCCCAAACAACATGGTCTCTTTTACAAACTTCTTTTATGATTGAAAAGTAAAAGACCACAACTAGTTCAACACCCCAGTAATCATTCCTCATGTTTATAATGGTTCTTACCCATAGAAATCAATAATTATTCCATAATTGGTTATAACACCCAACTATACTTATTATATTCAATTTATTGACATCTGGTTATACTCACTACAAATAAAAATTTTAGAAACTAGTAATACCCCCCGTTATATGCTCGTTACTTTTTCTTTTCTGATACACTGTAGATATATCATATCTTTCCCTACAATCAATTTGGATTAGCTTTAACTATGTACTATCACCTAGACAATTAAAAAGTATACTAAGACTCTATTGGATATGAAATATACTCTTTATCTTTGGTAGAACTAGATAATATCAATCTGAAATTTTCAGAATTATTTTAGAAAAACATTATTATGAAATGTTTATCCGGAAAACCCTATCCAATACCTCATATCTAATGGTTCTCCATTCAATATTTCTCACTATGAGTCAGTTTAAAATGATATATTTTATGTAACCTAATATGATTTTATCATTCTGATTCCTCACTATAAGTTGTATTATTTTTATTTCGGTGTGTCTCTTTCATCATCATGTGGTGCTTCATCTGTTAGATCTCAAATCAATGCTCCTCCACCAGATACACTCTTCTTCTTAAATCAAGTAGTATCATGATTATAAAACCAATATAATATATATACAGTACCTATTCTCCTCCACACATGTATGAAAAATGTTATTATAATGATTTTTCCCATACTATTTCACCCATTTATATTAGTTGACTTTATTGTAAAAATCCTGGGGACTGAAATATATTTTCCCACTCATATGAATTTCATTGGGGGATTCTAAAATAACCTGGAACATTATAAATATTTATCAAAGGTTCTTAGAAGATTCCTATTTAGTCTAAAATCCTTAGTATTAATGTTAATAAACATTTAAAAACTTCCTTAAACTCAACAAGATAACAAACATTCATCGATTGACTTAGTTTAGTTCCCCTTTGTTAGGAAACCTCAATCTGGTGTACTCATCATGTGTATGTCCAAATATTTGAACTTGTATCATATCTCCAATAAATATTTATGACATTATATGTATAATTAGTTGGAATGGATTCATCCAACCATCCTTTATATAATCATTCTTATACTGATTATATCCTTCGTTGTTTGATGCTCATCCATCAGATACAACTCACATATATATCAATCCATCTATAAGATCCATTGATTGGAGAACCTTCGTATTTAGCCATCCATTACAAATTAATATTCATTCATTGTATCTTTTCAGTATCATTATCATGGAACATTGTCCATTTCAACTTCATAGATATCTCTATTGGGTAATTTGTACAGATTTCTTCTCATTGATAACTTAGATTGGTTATCCACTATCTGGTACACTTCATTACACAAGTTTATCCAATAAACCTTGTTACATTCTAAAAGAACTAAGCTTTTAAAAGAGTAATTTTTAAATAGTTCATATAATGATCTTTACATAACCATACGTATCCCTATCTAGTTTAACTTCTACCCACAAATAGTGCTTTATGTTGGTACTACCACATGAATATTGGATTTTTTCTCCCGGATAGCCTCATATATCTTTCTCCAAACTATCAATATTGTGATATTTTTCAAGTGATTAATGTCTCGTACATTTTCTAGAATTATTAATTCCTTCACATGTTATAACATCTTCCACTTATTTACTTTTTCATATTGTACTAATGTGTAAAAAATTAGAAATGGGTCTTACAACTCTTTATCTAGAAACATTTAACAACTTTTTCTCCAGAAAAAAACTTCATTTACATCATCTTAGACCTATCTAATGTTCTTCAACTTGTGTTATATGTTTGATAATCTATTTCCAGTGAAATGTTTTAAAATAATTCACTATATATCAATGTAAAAAAAATTATATTTGATCAAGATAATATTCAGGATATTAGTAACTTATTTATTGACTTAGCAACAAATAACCACATTAGGAAATCATCTTATATGATATAATGAATTTATTCCCACTATTGTAAGGAAACATTCACAATCTCTGTAAGTAACATTTCATATAATTCTACAAAAACATTGTATCTCAATGTTATCTACAAGAAAATATAAATATATTCATAAGAAATGAAACTAAACTTACTTTGGTATAATAATATCTACCTTTTTTCAATTTCTAAATAAACCTCCAAACTTATCAAAGTAAATATGTTGGCTCAATTATTTCTCCACATATGATATTTTCTTTTTCTTTTTTACCTTAATTTATTTATCCCCTTTCTTAGAAATCAAATTAAAAAGTTTTATCTCTAATTATCATTCATTACCATAGAATATTGAAAATATTCATCAAGATTAAATAAGTTTCACTTGTTATTTTTAAAAAGTTATTTTAAGGAAGAAACTCTATTTCTACATGTGTAAAACCGATGTAGAAAAAAATAGTGTATAATTAGGTCGATCAATGTTTCCCACAAAAATAATTCTGAGTAATATTTTTCTCATTCATTTAGGAAAAAAATATATCTTGGGAAAACTATGTAAATTTATTTTATGAAAAATCCAATTCCCGTCTAAACGAAAATATCAGAATAGTTCATGTATATAAAATAAAATCCCAAAAATATAATATTTCATAACATCATTACATAATTTTTATGAATGGTATGATTTTTATACCATATCTTAAGATAAAATACCCCTAAATTGAAGTAGTCATTTCATAATCATTGTGATAAAAATGTTCTTTAAATGAAAAATATTTTTTTTCTGAAAAATACTAAAACACTCATATAACTTTATTAATTCTTTTAATTAAATTACCTAAAAGTTAGTAAAAATAATATAGTGAATTGAAAATCATTAGGAACCTTATATTTCCATAAAAATATTATTTAGAGTGATATATTTCTCCCAATTATCATTACTTATTTTTATTCTTTTATTTATTAGGGGATTCCCTTTCTTTATTCTCATATAAGAAATATTTAGTTTAAAGTAAAATATTTTTTTGTTTATGTAAATTTTTTATTTCCATGAGTTTATAACATCTTCTTCTGGATTTAGTATTGGGATGTTAATATAGTGATAATGTTTTTGGGAATTTTACCCAACTTTCTCACACATCTTATATTTATTTTTAATATTTAACATTCTATCATTTGATAACTTGTTACCAATATTAATCATTTTTTTAAAACTTTTTTCTTACCTTTTTATATTAAATGATTTTTCTTCCATAGACATTCTATACATAGTAATTATATGTTGATAAATAACTAACCACCCTTTATTTCCAAACATAACTCTTAAAATGATTTCCTTCATCAATTTTCTTAAAAAAATTATTTTTCACTATCGAGGCTTTAGAAATATTCACTTTTTGAAAATTATTTTCTTCCTCAAAATGATTTAAAGGAATTTATATTCTTTTCTACTCAATGTAAAACCCTTTATTCCTATCTATTTCTTGTTCGAGACGTATTATTCCAATATGAATAATATTTTCTCTTGAAATATACACTACACCAGTAGCAACATATGAATCATGATCTTTTACATTCATATTAATACTTACATGATTTTTTAATTTTAGTTTTTTCAAAAAATATGGGCGATTTTATTTAGGGGAATACTTTGTTAATTAATTATGTTATTTCTTAGTAGAGGATGATTTATCAAAGATCTTAAATTTTTAACATGTAATTTTTGGAGAATCTGGTGTACATTGTGATCGTTTATTAATCGAAACAACATGCTTATCTAAACCCTTTTAACCATCTTTGAAAGTTTATCATATAACATCTAATGATTTGTTTATGTATTATATGTTCTTTATTAACTCAATTTTCACTATAATATTTTTTTTGTTTTTGATAACTATTCTCCTTTCCCAGCAAAACATTTTTTAGGAATATTCACTATCTTTTCAAGTTTACAAAACTCTAACCTATACATTTTTATATTATTAAATAAGTGAAGTTTATACCATGTTATGAATATCGTTTATAGTTTATTTTCCATCCAAAATACTGAGTTATTTATCAACCTCAAAAACGTTAATTTTCCAAGATATAATCACATTATCGTTTATCTCATCCTTTTTTATTCACTCACCATTCTAAAATTTTATTTCCTTAACTTATTTTTTAAAATTAATCATTTTCTTGTTCTTTTTTTTTATTTTTCACGAGTGTTCCTTTAAGGTTTTATTAGATAATAATCTAAATTAAGTTTTTATCGTCCCTATCATCATCACTTTATAATAATGTAGTTCCTATTCCATTATTAGATATGAATATTACATAATAATCTGATTCTTCCCTGGATGAAGAATCATCCATATCTATTCTTCTAAAAAACATTGTGTCTTATTGTTAGGTAAATTGTTTAATTTTTATTCCAAATATGCTTAATATTATTCTCATATTCTTCTTCTAACTCGTAATCTTTATACTTATTATTAAGAAACTCTTATGAAAATTGAACATTGTTATTGAAATCCCAAAATTTAGTTGAAATTTATTTATACCATCAAACTTTCCATTTTGTATCTTTTAGAATGAATATAAATTATTATTTTTATGTATTCATTATTTTACCCAACATTTGAATCACGTTAATATTATAAAAATATATAGATGGGCTTCCATTTTAACAATTCATCAAAATACATTTATTTCTTAGTGTTCTTATTAAAGGATGTTTTTTTACTAATTTTATAAGTCTCTGGAATATTATAAAGATCATCCAAAGATAAATATTATCTATCTTATAAAAATAACAATTCGGCATAAAATGTATCTGGAATGTTTCTCATTAGTTTATTAATGTTACTGTAATATCATAACTTTTCATCGAATCCTCGAATATTATTGATATTCTCTTTGAATTTTATATATTATTTGTCAATAAATTCATCATCATCTAGGTTAACATCTTCATTTATACTCCAATAGAGTTTAATAAAAACTACCTAAACTTTCTCATTTCCATCATAAATACTTCTCAAATTATCCTACAATTGATTATCCATTCTAAACCCCATAATATTTTCATAAACATTCTTTATGAGAGCTATTAACATGGAATTATTATATTTTTTCTGAAATTCATAAATTATATTATGATATGTGGTCAAAAACAAATTAATAATAGTGTAAAATCACATTGTTTCCTTATATTTGACATGAAGTCCAAGATATAGAATATAGGTTTATATCTTATTCTTCCAACTATGATATTTTATCTCACCAATGACTAGAGAAAACTTACACATTATTGAATTAAAACCATATATAATATGTTTTTAATTTTACAAGTGTATTTTAACCTCTAATATCATTTGAAGTTGCTTTAATTGTGTGGGATCATTAAGAGTGCGTGGGGGTATTACTGGACACTTTAATTTTTATAGTAAACTTTTTCTAACATATTATGAAACTTTTTCAAGACTATAAATCCTTTTATAATTACAACCCACTCAAATATATTCATCAACATCACTTATAATATGTAGTTAAAATATATAGAATAAATTACATGAAATTTATAATGTTCAACAAAAATATCTACATATTTCCTTGTTTGTTGTCCCACACCAACATGGATTATTTTACTAACTTCTTTCAATAATAGAAAGGAATACGTAGAAAATAGTTCTACACCCCAGTAATTGTCCATCCACCTCAGTCTAGTTCTACCACCATCAATTAGTTCTTCTTTCATAATTGGTTATACCCCTCCACTATCATTCTAATATTCACTTTCATTAAATCTAGTTATAGATCGCTATACTAATCCTTTTTGGAAACAGATTATACCCTCCAACTATACTCTTTATCCTTCTTGTTTTTTGATCCACTATATAATTTTCTTCTACATCTTCCCTAAAAAGTAATGTCGCCTTTATCTACACAATTTTATTAAGATATTCAAAAAATATATTACAGATCTGTTGTTGTTGAAATTCCTCTTGATATTTGGTAGACTTTTATATAACAATATAAACTTTTCAAAACCTTTCTGAAAAACATCCTTATGTAAAGTTTATCTAATCGACTACATCCAATACCCTGTATTTTATGGGTTTTATTCAAATACTCTTCATCATGATTTATTCTAGCATGATCTGTTGGATGAACCCCCCTCTATTATTCTTGATTCTATTCCATTATATCTATTGAAGAATATTTGGTTTATTGGGCCTTATTCTTCTTCTAGTGGTGCATCGTCATTAGGATCTTTGACCGAGTATCCTCTATCTAATGCACTATTTTTCTTTAATAAATATGATTATTGATTGGAAACACATAGTACTATGTATTAATTAATTACTCTCTGTCACACATGTATTAAAAGTGTTCATAGAATATATTTTCATATACCATTATACCCAAAAATATATATGGGACTGGGGGAAAAATCATCGGAACACATATTTGTTTTCCCACTCTTCTAAATTTCACTGGTCACTTGTAAAATATTCTGGAAAATTCTCAAACATTATTGATGTTTCATAAATATTCCCCCTTTTTAGAAATTCCATAATCTCAATGTTAATGAACATTGGAAAACTTCCTTAGCCTCATAAAGATAACAAACATTGATTGACTATATCAAAATCATCATATGATATGGTCTTTAAAAAGTGTTTATAAAACTCATTAAAACAACTTCATCTTATTTATGTTTTAATATTTTCCTTCATTAAGGATTCTCATTCTGATGAAACACCTTAAACATTCTCTGGTTGAGGAAATCACAAACATGCATCCTTCAATATATCAACCTTTAGTTTCCCTTTGTTAGTAATCCTCTTTCCATTATACCTAACATATGTGTGTCCAATGTTTTTCATATGTATCCTCTATCTTATATGTTCCTCAAACATGATATTTTGGAAAATTTGGAATGGATCAAACTGATCATCCATTGTAAAAATATTCCTTCTATGAAATGGTTATTCTTTTTCTGATGATTTTTCATTCAATAAAGATCAATTGTATCTCAATAATTATATAACATTCTCTTCATAGGGAACCTTTACATTTCCTCAACTATTGAAACTATATCACCATATAATGGATATTTTAAGTGTCTTTACAATAGATATTCAAATATTACAACTTCAATGATATTTCCATCACATAATTTATATGAACATCCTCTATTTGGTAGCATTGACATGATATCCTCTTTCTATTTCACTTCCATACACTTGTTTGCAAAATGAACTCTCCTTATGAATGAGTGATCCCAACGTAGGTTATTTAATGAAATTTACATAAATTAATATAACATTATGTAGCACAAAATCTATCCATACATAGCACTTCATGATGATACTTTCAATAGAACAATGGAATTTTTTTCGTGAGAACCCTCATATATATTTCTCCAAACTATATGTCTAATGATCTATGTTTGGTGATCTGTATATGATACATAGTTTATAACATTAAATTAATTCATGATTTATAAATTCATCACCTTTATAATTTGATCATATTGTATGTATGTGTACAAACTCAAAAATGGTTTCATGTTTATAGTCTTTATTCGGTAACATCTTAGAACATAATTTTCATAATTTTCCTATATTTTTATTCGATTACATATGTCCAATTTTTTTTATCTAGTGGTCAACATTCAGTACTCCATGTCTCCTAAAAAAGAAAAACTTCTCTCCCTTTACATAAAAATGTGTAATTTCATCTTGGATCATGATATACTTCATGATATTATAAACTTAGTGAAATAATTATTATTGTTTGTCCATGTATGTAAACATTCATAAAATTCAAAAGGGATGTTTTCTTACACCTCATAAGGAATATTCCTTAACCTCCTTAAGGAATGATTCTCACACATGTCCAGTGAAATTTTCACTAAAATATTAATATAAACACATATTAATATATTGAAAATAATGAAACCAAACTCACTTTGTCATAAAAATATCCCCCTTTTTCTATATTCAATAACTATATAAAACTACCACCATATTCAGAGTTAATATGTGTGTTCAATTATTTATTAACATTTGATGTTTTCATTATTTTTTTTCCAAACTTTATCCCCCCACTCACCTTATTAAAAATCATATTCAAATGGTTCATATATAATTTTATTTCCTTCTCTGAGAATCATGACATCTTTATTCAATAAACATTTCGTATCCCAATACATTCTTGACAGAGATCCTTTACCTAAAAAATATAATTCTACGTGGGAGAAGAAGGTGTATAAACAAGGTCTAATAATTAAGGAGTTCAATTTTTTCCATAATATAAATTCCATTTAATACTTCCTTCATTTATTTAAAAAATTATTATATTAAGGGAAATATGATTATGCTTTTGAAGTAAAAATGATGAATATGTCTCAAAAAGCATTAAAAAATACTTCTAGTCAATAAACACAAATTTCCCAAATTCCAATATTTTCTTAACATAATTAATTATTTTTTAATAAAAGTATGATATTTATGCATTAGATAAATCATGAACCCCTTCTAGTGTAGCTATAATTTTCTTATAAAATGATAATATTGTTCCGTTATGGACATACCATTTTTGTAATAACTACTTCATTACTCAATATTTTTTACTTATTCATTAATTCCTAAAAAGATATTATAAATATGCTATTTTATTGGGAATAAAGAAGAACCTCAGTTTTATTTATAAGGAGAATATATATTGAGATAATTTCCCAAATATTTATTTCTTCTTCTTTACGGATTTAATATGGGATTTACTTTTTCCCTTATAATCTATGTAATATTAAGATAAAGATATTGTCTTTTCTTTTATTTTCACAACTTATTTGTTACATTGAGTTCGAAATATCTTTTTCATGATTTCATCTTTGGATGGTAATATAGTCATATAATTTTCACTATAATTACCATATTTCTAACATCACATTTATTTCATATAAATATTTATCATTTTATCTATTATTAATTTGTTATCAACTTTCTTCTCATTTTTGGAAACCCATCTCTTCTATTTTTTCAGAATAATTTTTTGATTCCTTCATATTTCTGTCCATGGTCATTCTATATGGATAAATAACTAATAACTCTATATCTATTTACCTAGTATATTTAACCCACTCAACATTATTAAACATCTTCCTTTCATAAATTTCTCGAGCTACTCATTTTTCACTTTTGATGTTTTAACATTATTCACTTTTTAAACAATTTTTTCTAAACATGATTTCCTAATATGTTATTTATTCTCTTCTCATTTTTTCTCCCCATTGATTCATACCTATTTCTTAGTGAATACATATTTTACAACCATGAATGTAATATATTATGTGAAACCCCACAACACCTATAGTGATCTTTTAATCTTGATCATTCATAGTAATATTAATACTTCTCTAAAGTTTGTTGTTATTAATCCTTCATAAAACATGGATAAATTTATTTAGGTATATAATATAGTTATGAATTACAAAATATATTTATGGACGTTTTTATCTCATAAATATTAAATTTTAAACATACAGTTTTAATAGAAGCATATTTACATTATAAATGTTTAGGTACCCAAAAAACCTCCTTCTCTAAACCCTTTAGTTTACTATATTGAGATATTTCTCTTTTAACACAAAATTGGTTGATGAAATATTGTATGATATCTATTTAATAGGTTTTTTCTATATGAAAAATTATTGTTTTTCTAAAAAAATATTATTTTTTCTTAGTCAAACATTCATTAAGACCATTCACAATCATTTTGAGTTCATCTGACATTAACTTGTTCTTCTTAATTTCCTCAACCAGTTTGGTTTCTACTATGTTGAAATTCTCATTAATAGATAATGTTTCTACCAAAAATATTTTCTCCAAATGTTACAAAATTTCATTTTTGAAACTCTAATCACATTGAAGTTTAAATCCCCCTTTTTGATTCCCTCATAATTCTCAAAATTCATTTCCTTAACATCATTATTCATCTCCTTCTTTTTCTTATTTGGTTTTGTATTTTGATTAAGTGTTACATCCAAATTTTATTTTATAATCATCTAATTTTTTCTCACTTAACCATCATCAACATTTTTATATGATGTACTTCATTTTATAACATGAGATTAGAAGTTAACATCATAATCAGAATCACTATTAGATGAAGGATCATCTTGTTGTCTTCCTCTCAATTTTTTTTTCTTCCTATAAAGATAATTTTTCTTATGTTTATTCTACCTCTATTTATAAATTTTTTTATCTTATTATGATAACCCAAAATTTTCATACATATTCATAGGACACTCTTGTGAAAAGTAGTAATTTACATTACAATTCATACATTTAAGAGAATGTTTACCTTTACCATTCCAATTTTCATTTTTGTAACTTTTTTAAAAAATACAAATGATTGTGTTGATGTATTATTTATTTTCCTCAAAATATAAATCACTTGATTCTTTTATATCTTTTTTATCTATGAGATTTCCTTTTACCAATCATTCTAAGTATTTTTCTCCCATGTCATTTTTCTTGATGAATTCTTTTATATATTTCATATTCCATAATAATTGTCTGAAGTTTATCCAAATATAAATATTATCTACATTATAAAGATATTGGTATAGAATGAAATCTATTAATAATGTATATCACCAAATTATTAATGTTAGTGTGAACATACATTTTCTCACTAAAAACTCTTATGTTGTTGGTTATGTAATTGAATTTTGTAAAGTATTCATCAATATGTTCTTCATCATCTATATTAACATATTAAAATTTTCTCTTCTATATTTATAGATTATCTTACTTAACCATACCATTTAATTCATATCTACTACTCAACTTATCCGACATTTTCATCCATTAAAGACGTTATAATCTTTATATAAACATTTTTTGTGATATCCATAAATATGTAATTCTTAATTTTTCCATAAACGTACAAATTTCTATTATAAGAATCTCTCCTAAAAACGCCATTAATGGTAGAAATACCACTAATTCAGAATCTAATGTTTCAAGGATATGATATAGAAGATAGGGAAACATTATATTCTTACGAATGTGATAGTTTCATCCATTGAATTCCAGAACACCCCTTATATTCCTAGAAATAAAATTATATATCCATATATATGGATATTTTAGAAGGAACCTAATATTTAATAACAATTTATGTTTCCTTGATCATTTAGGATCATTGGGAGGTTAGGGAAGAATCAGTGACCATTTTTTTTCTAATAGGAAAAGTTTATTAGTTTCGTAATGAAACTTTTCAAAACCTATGAAAAAATTTATACATACAATACACTCAAATGTAAATCTAAACCTCACCTTTAATATATCGAAAATATAAACATACATTAACAAAAAAATATTTACAAGGTTCAATAAAAATTCCTACACATTCACTTGTTGATTATCCCCACCAACATGTAATATTTTATTAACTTTTAACTAGATTCCAATGTAATAGAAACAATTGGTTTTACAACATAATAGTTATTCATATATCTTGCCCAAGTTCTGCCCCCCAAAAAATCTCTTCTCCAAATGTGTTTTTTACCTTTCAACGATTTTTATAATATCTACATTATTTATAGTTATTTATACACCCTATAAAGAACCCTTTTCATCAACTGGTTATACCCCCACGTTAAGATGTTTTCTTCTTATTTTCTTGCACACTATATAAAGATCGTTTCTTTCTCAAAAATAAAGTCATAACACCTTTACCGATAAAAAATATTCATGATCTTAAATAACATTCTTAAGAATATATTTTTCTTCAAGCGTCCTACAAAAGTTTATTAAAACTAGAAAATATCAATCTGAACATTTCAAAAAAATTCCAAAGACATCCTTTTTTAAATTTCATCTGATCAAATAAATTCAATACTCTATGTTTGATGGGTGTATTCTTGATGGGTATCCATCAAATAATCCAAACTATTCTTTATTATTACATTCTCTATTTGATGGAACTATATCCATTTTTCTCTATCTGATTAATCCTTATCTTTTGAGGTAATTTTTGTCCAGTTCACCTTCTACTTCTTTGACTGGTGATTCTTCCATTAGATATATAACTAATGTCCCTCCATCTATTTTAATCTACTAATTTAATCAAGTAGAAACCTGATTGGAAGCTCATGGAACTATTTATTCAGTAATTATGATCCTTTTCACATGTATGAATATTTTCTGTAGAAAAATTTTCTAGTTCTTTTTTCACACATTAATATAGATGGGATTCTATGGAAAAGTGCAGAAATTTAAATTTTTTTTCCCACTCATCTAAAATTTTCTAGACACTTCTAAACACCACACTAATATTTTTAACCTTATTTATGTTTTTTTAAGATTCAATTTCTTTTAACTTACTTAATCTATGTGTTATGTAACATTTGAAAGAATCATGAACCATGAAAAGATAAGAGAAAATGATCGATCATCTCATAATGATCATATATTAAGGTCTTTTGAAAGTGTTTTTATATCTCATTAAAACATATATATTTAGTGAATATATTTCCATTTATATTCATTAGGAAACATATTTCTGAAGTCAGACCTTCATAATTCTCCAGTATATGAACTCACATGAATTCATCATCCATTGCATCTTTTTTTTATTTCTCTTTATTAGGAAACCTTCATCCAATGTACTCATCATATGAATGTCTGATTATTTTCCCACAAATCCTCATTCAAATATATTTTCCTAATAAGATCTTTCTGATGAGCTGGAATGGCCTCATTCAATCATAGAAGTTCTCATTTTATGTCATCAAACATATTTGTACGATGCTCATTCATTTGATATAACTCTACTATAATGGAATATTTATACAACCTTCCCTTCTTATAATGACTTTAAATTTCTACACTCATAGGAATATTATATCCATTAATGGGATATTTTGAGTGTTTTTACAATATAAATTCAAACCTTTAAATTATCATCGAGTACATGTACGGATTTACCCTATCCTATTGCATTGACAGGCTATCCTTCTAATGATGAACTTCCTTGTTCTTGTTCATTTAATGTACTTTTTAGGTTCTAATTGAAATCACCTTTTGAAAGTGTGATATTTATAGATTTCAAGGAACACTATTTACATAAATAGATGTACCATTAAGTAGGATAACATATATTCATAAATAGTTAATCAAGATTTCAATACCTCTTGAACATTGGATTTATATTTCTCTCATCTATACTGAGATCGATTTCACAAAACTGTATTACTAGCGATTTGTGTTCGGTGAAAACATCTGGTACTTTTTTTAAAAATATATATTCCTACATGGATTATTTATTCTCCCCATTTAGTCTTTTTTATTGAATATATGTACACAAACTCACCCACATGGTCTTCATACAACTCTTCCCCTAGAAAAATCTATTAAATTCTTCTTCATAATTTTGATACATTTCATTTCACTTATATATATTTTATATTATCCACCATGTGGTATACATCTAGAAATCATCATTAGTGGAAATGTTTTACTTATATATATTTATATCAAAATATACAACTCTAGATTTGATCATGATAAATGTCAGGATATTATGAACTTTTTGAATGAATTAGTATCTTCTTCCCATGTAAAGAAAATTTATTACAGTCTACAAAAAAATACTTCCTATGACTCATAGGGATGAATATTTAAATCCATTAAGAATGTTTCTTATACATCTCTAGAAACATCTTCACTCAAATATTAATAAAAATCCAATTAATATATTGAAAAAACTACAAAAAAGTTCATTTTAGAACAACCGAAATAGTCACCAAAACATTTAACAAAACTAAACCAAAATATGGAGTTACCAAGGGGAAACACTAAAATAGACAAAAGTGGATAAAATTATCTTATAATATCATTTAAACACACCAAAAAACACCCCATGACATATAGGATTAAAGTAAGGATATAAGAGAGGATAATATTCCCAGAAGTGTTCTCTTTAAAACTCCACTCTCTGCCAAATTTGGAAACACCCCATCTTATAAAATATAAGATTACAATTGTCTACAAATACACACCTAAGACCATTCATAGTGTGATAAATATGGTTTATCTAGTTAATGTTATTCATAGGGTGCATTCACATCCTAAATGTCCAATGGTAAAGGGGATACCCCATAGCCAAACCTTATTCACAACATGAACCATGTTGACACTATTAAGTACTTAGAGAAGGTGATACTCTTGCATACATCCTTATTTTAGGGCTTTAATGGATTCCCATGAAATCCATTCATTACATAAACACACTACCAAATCATTAATGTACTACGACTACTTATTTCAATAGTTGAAGTACACAACTACTACTTCAATTTCTATCTGAACACCCAAGGAGTCCAACGAGACTCAGACATTGTCCAAAACACAATTTAAGGATGTTTAAACCCTGATATTCCCAATATGAGTCTTGATTCAAGAAAAAACTCTATAAACTAAAATATCAAATTACATCTCAAGATAACAACCTAGAAATATATGGGTAGTTTCAAGTAACATGAATGGGAAGTTTATGGATGTAGTTTCATTACAAATATCATCAAGTGTCTTCAAAAAAATTAAATTCTAGGAAATATTACTCGTTGAAATATACAATTGATAGATTATTCCATATTTTCAAAGATGTGAATTCTTAAAAAATAATTCAAATCATATGTTCAGGTGAGATGAATGCTTTCACAAAGGGGTAAGTTCGATGGGGATCATTAACATGAAACCTCTAACCTCACCCTAATATCACACCTCAATATTTATCAACCCCTACACTAAAACCTTATAATTTAGTTAGTTAGTTGAGAAATATTTGTTTTTTGAGGATGAAATTATATACATCAAAGAACTATAACCCATGATATTTAGGAATATAGAGATACCCATAAATCCACTACCACTTACACCACAATCAGTAACCCTTACTCAATAACTAAATCTTAATAACAGCTGATAGAACTAGACCGCAACCAATTTAATGATAAAACATAATTTCAAGCATACACAACCTTCATAATAAACTAACCTTATTTATCCATCCACATCCCCTATACCAGAGGTATTCAATTGGAAATCCTTGACTATGTTAAACAATTTTAATGCACCTTGGGAAACCCTTTTATCGACCTACAAAAAGGCCAATATTTTTGATCAGTTGAATGGTAAGGAAAATATTATAGATTACTTAAGAGACATCCCCTTTATTTAGCCTCAAGAAATATGACATGAATCTCTTTTTATTAGGTATAATTATACTATAGATGATACATTGTCCACTAATATTGGTCATGAGTAGCATGTGGGGGTGAAAATTGGGATGGAGCCCACTATAGATACACACACACACACACAATAGACTACCCACCTGAATTTTTACCCTTATAGATAGTGGGTACATCGAAATCATAAATAAATATTAGATGATTTTTGAAAAATGTAATTGATCATCCCTATTAAATTTAATCATATAAATATAAATATTTGAAATTTTCAAGAACATTCTAGTTTTGAGTGATTTTTAAAATAAGTATTAATATGATTCCTTTTTAGGATTTAAATTATATAAATTTTTTAATACATATAATGATTATTATTATTATTGAAATAAAATTAATAATAAATATTACAATACCATAATTCATAGGTACTCTAAACCCTTTGGATATAATTTTACATCCACCACCTCACTTGAGAGATTCAGAAGATGTCATCATCACTAAAACATTATGTTTTATATGTTTTGAAGCATTTTTATTCCCAAATGTAATAAAATAAATGAGTCTATTTCCATTAATTTTTATCCCATATGATATTTAGGTACACCATATATTTTAAATTTCTTCAATTACATATAGTGAATGAACAAAAAGTTAGTTAATCCATATTTAAATTGAATTTATTCTTCCTGTCCAAATTGTTTGGTAATGTCACATTATATCAGTTAAATTCCAAATAGTTATATTGGATGATTCAAGTTGATTTATTGATTGTTGATGTTTTTATTAATATTGGGATTTTTTCATGGTTTTTAGGATATTAGTTACAAAAATTCATTCTTCATTTTATTTATATGGTTACGCAATAATTTGAAATAAAAAACTAAAATAAGGAACAATAAAAGGGAAAAAATCATAAAGAGGAAAATTATCTCTATTTTTAACATCCATGTTTCTAAAACTATTAGAGAAAACATATGAATTATTGTATAGTTAATTTTGAAAAATAAGGTGAAAATTATATCCATTGACTATACATATAAATCATGGATGAGTACATAAAGTATTGAAACCCCAGTTTACATATTTAATTTAAAGTTTTACATTATATACTACAAATTTTTATCCTCATATTAACCATTTTAAAAATACATCTTTATTTATGTGGTTTGATTTGAATTGTTATGATATATATATCTAGTAATCTTATTAGGGGACATAATATACATGATATTGAACATAACTCCATTTAAATTATCATGAATGATTAATTAAATTATTTTATAGTGAGGTAGATCATAATTTTCAGAAATACCAGTTGAATGTTAAAATATTTGAGTGGAATATAAGATGAGTTCGAAATGAGCGTTATATTGGAGGTGAGATTTTATATCTCTTTATTCAGTGATTTTTTCACTTTTAAATTTTTTATAATTTAAATTATTTTTTTGAGCATGAAAAATTTGAAATTTCTTTTCTTAACTTATTTTCTTATTGAATTTAATGATTTTTATTTAGAACCATATAAAGTTCAATTGTGGGGAAATTTGAATACACAAAATTATTCATATCATTTTTCAATAATTTCCCTTAATAAATTTAAAATAATATTAAAAATTCATATGTTTTTATATTATATTTCTTAAAATCTATATTATTGATGAATTGAAATGCGTTTGGATAATTTAGATGTTGTAAGAATAAATCACACCATTACACATTCCATTATAATGTTTTTATTTAGGTGAATTTGTGGAGGGATATTTAGATAAAATCATTACACAACATATAATTATTATTTCACAATTAGTTTTGTTATTAAACTTCTAGAAGATTTGATTGATGAAAAATTGTTATGTAAACCTGAACTATTGGAAAATATAACAAGGGTATGAATACAAAGTGAATTTTTCTTTGACATATGAATCTTGGATTTTGGAAGTATATTATACAATAATGGATAGATAATAATTGAAAATGGGTAAATTAATTAATTATACCATAGTCTCAGCCATATTTATTCATAACCATTTAGATATTGAGATTTGTAATTCAAAATCACTATGATAAATCCCATAGGATTTCACCTTGAATCATGGCATAGAAAAGGATTAGTGATTTAGATCTAATGAATTTGGTGCAATATAAACCATTATATAATAATTATTGAATATTTTAGGTTTGAATGAGAATGGAATCTGGTGGGGTAATGATAAAGGAAGATTAAGTAACACAAGAATTATAATGAAACAAATAATCTTACACTATGCTTTTTCAAAAAGTATATACATTTAATATTATCAAGTTATGATTAATTTTTTTTTCAATTTAGGAATCTTTTATTACATAATATAGATATTAAAATCTATAAACATTTCTATGGAATAACCAAATAAATAATTTGCTAAAATTAAATTCCACCAATTAATTTTTATAGTTTCATGGATATTTTGTTTTATAATTACGCTATCTACATATTTTTTAGATTCCTCACATGTGATTGATTTGAAATCAATTATATGTGATTAGTCACTCATTATAGGTTGAATTAAGAGTAGGATGATTTTTATTGATTTTTAATGATTAAAATTTACTTATGTGTGAATTTTTATTGACTTAATATTGTATTTTCATAAATGGATTTATATGTACCAATGTATTCATTCACATGTTATTGAATAGATGATGAAAAATGTGGTGTGGGAAAATTTTAATTATGAGATTATCCTTTGTACATTATTAAATTGGGATTAGAGAATAATATATATTAATTTAATTATCATATTTAAGTTGAAATTAATATAATGTGTTAGGATATGATTGATTTAAATTGATCTAAGGGAAACTAATTACCTTAGGAATAGCAGAACAAATCAATTTAATAATGTACATAAGTAAATGAGTTGATAATTTATACAGAATACATCCTTTTCAATGTTTTCCATATTTTTTTATAGAAGTGTAATCATTGTTTGATTTTGTTTACTTTTCATATTAATTATAATTAAAAAATTAACAAGTCAATAATAATGAATTTATATGATCTGGAATTTATGAGATACCTTATTCTTAGTTATTCAACAACATGTATTTAAGATATTATTTTTATTAGTACATTATGTATAAAGGATGAACAATTAATAATTATATTCCTGGAAATTATTCCTTCGGAAGTTATAGTGCCAAGGTGAGGGTCAAAGACATATTGATCCTTATAAATTTTAAAGATTGATTTCATTAGATAATGATATAGATAAATTTTGACTGTGATGTGAGAATCCTTTGATGATTGTTTAGATCACAAAATAAGAAGTATTACTTTTGAAAAAATGTAAATTTTAATATTATCATCAAGGTAATTTAGTTAACCATAGTTTAACTGATAATAACATTAACCTATATTAGATTTTGTAATGAAAAAAAAGACACCGGCGTTTTAGAAGAAGCTATGATGACTTATGGATTATCATGTGGGATTTCCCCATAGTTGAGATATTTACCAAATATTAAATGGTGTGATTATTTTTATACAACATAATTTTTATATGTGATATATCCAATACTTTTTTTATATTGACGATGAAGGATCTTTACAGATTTTACTCTCATACTCACCCACTAACTTGGGATTGAATTTAATAATGAAAATGATGTGTTTCTATTCTTATTCTCACATATATCCCTAAGATTAAATAAAATGATAAAATAATTTAATTCTAAATCAAATTCTCAGGCACTGAACTTGTTTTTATGTAAATAATGGTTCACTTGAGTGTTTACTTTGTTTATCTCTCAGTACTTTTGGAAAGCATTAGATGATGATTCTATGAGTTATTATTAATTTTTCTTCTATAGCTCTATATTTAAAGTAGAATGGTCATTGAGGTACTGATTCATTAGGTGGTGTGTTATAGAGGAACTTCTATCATAGGGTATGGTATGACATACTTCATGGTTAATTGGATATAGAATTTGATGAGGGATGTAATATGGTATCATTTTTGGAGATGTCTTATTAATATTGCATAAATATTATTCATATGTAGTGTGGATAAGATAAAATATCAATTAAAATATGGAATATACTGAATTAATATTTGGATATATTCTTATAAATATACCTCCGATGGACATTATGGGTTTAGGATAGATCCAAGTGCCTTAATGCCTTGGTACATGGTGGCCAATAACAATACTAAGTTTCTATGGGTCTAGATTTTTGTGATAAACGAAACTGTTAATCTTATACATATATATACATAAGAATACTTTATTATTTATGGATAATTAGGATTATGAGATAGAAATATTCTTATTATAAATAGTTATAAATTCTATTTTAATTAGTGATTATGTCTTGTGATGTTGGTATAGAATTAAAATTATTTATTAAGGGTGCATATAGTTACTTGTTTTTTATAGAGATGGATCTCTACTTGGGATAAAAATGTTATGTGTTATTTATCACCCTTACATTAACACTCATATAGAAGTTGTATGGTTATATTAATAGGTAACATGTCTCATAATTTTTTTGGTTATATTAACATTGATCAATATCCCTAGACCAATTAAGGGTAGTATTGTTAAGGTCACTAATTGTTGTCCCATAATTTTATAGAATGGTATAAAAGTGTTATTTTGACCTTAAGAGTTTGTAATATGTGATGTTTTCTAGTTATGGTTAAAAATGAACATCACTCAAGTTAATATAGTCATCGTAAGTGGACTCTGAAATGGTTGTTGTAAACGAACGAATTCTTGAGAATGAAATTTATTGATGATTCATAACTAACAGACCCAAACATAAGAAAATTTATTAACAAAATAGGAGAAAATTCAATATGTGTATTGAGGTCAAGATTATGTGTTTTCTTAATTCGGTTGAATTTGTAAATCATCTATACCGATGATATTAAATACTTATCAATATCTATATAATTTATTATGTTCTTTAAGTCAAACTTTTTTTAAGAATATTGAATAATTGGAAGTTAGAGTCACTTCATATAGATGTAAGTGGTGCTCCTTGAGATTGATATATTATATTATATATTTTGTGTTTTGAATCTTCTTAGATAGATATGGTAGATAATATTTTATAATGTATCCACCTTGTTATTTAAGATAATTTAATTCATGGAGTACCTAAATAGAGAGTCATATAGTAGGGTTATTGTGTTTTAGTACTAATTTCTCATGGATATAAATGGAAATCCTTTAATATAATATGGATCTATCTCTCTCAAACATATATTATAATTTTATTATTATTTTATAAATCTATATTGTGTGAAATTATAATATTATAAGGAATTGTTCATCAATGTTAGAGTTGGGTTCCTTGAGGTTGAATATATTGGATTCTAATATATGGTTGATCATTATATATTGATAATTTGGATGTATGGGTTTGGATTGTAATTTAACATGAATTTATGGGTCAATGGTTTCCAAGGAAATTTGATTTTTTTAGGGTGAGTTTTTTCTATATATGTATCATTACACCATGACAGGTGAAGTCCATGTCATGATGAGGGGCTTATATAGAATCATATCATGGCCTAGGTAGGCCGAATATAAAGATTATTGATTATCCACAGAAATAGGATTATATTAATATTTTATATTATAATATTCAAGTGATTCAATGTTCATATACACTTTTACTAGTGAATTTTACAATTTGAACTTCTTTTCTTAACATGATTGTAATTATTCTTTAAAAATGATCTATTATATGGTACATTTTTGAACACCTCCTAAAACACCTAATGGTATTGATTCTATTTTAATATTTCATATCTATTTCTCTTATTCCATTAAGGAAATTCTACCATTATGGGTATAATAAATATTCAATTGGGATGATAACCAAAGTGGGTTATGAACCTTAAACATTTTGGTCGAAGTGAATTGGATAGCTTCCCATGGAAATGACTATAGTGGCAAAAATATAATCCAAATTAGTCTCAATTTTTAACTTGATATAGTGTAAATCATGATGAAAAGATCATCTAATAGTTTATAGAGATGTTTTTGAGTTTTTAATGGAGTTTAATGAGTCCAATGTTGAAGATGATGTTTTGGGCCAAATTTTGTGGCCAAGAATGATAACCAGAATTTTTGAACATATCTCAAAATCCAAATAGTCAATTGGGATGAAATTTTTCATGCAGTTATAAGACATTATAATGTTAAATTAATTTTTCATTATACTACTAAAATTATGCCATATATAATCTCTATTGGAAGGATCTATTGGAGGCATGCAAGTGGTTTCCCATTGGAGGCCAAGGATGAAAAAATACAAATTTCACAAACATTACACCATAATAGGAATACCATAATCAAGGGGGAAGTCATGTAATATTGGTGAATTAACCCAATAATCATGAAACACCTATTTAAGAAATTCTTGGGGAATTAATTTTATGATGATTTGGATTATTTCAATTGTAATTTTTTGTTTTCATTTTGTATTCACACATTTATTTTTTCCCGTGTAATTTTTTCAAATTCATTTTAATTTTTTAATAATTGTTCTTCATATAATCTTATTCTATTCTTATTAATATCACTTTGATACCATTTACTCAAGGTGTGATCTATCTCACAACAAAACCTGAAAAATTATTCACACAATAGTAGAGAGATCATTATTTTTCTGTTTTTCTTCTTCAATTCAAGCCTCATTAGTCTACTCTCATATTCCCTCAAAATATTATTATCGGTGGAAGGATTACCCTATGATGGTTTGATCTGAATGTGTATAAATGTGATGGATTGGATGTTATTTCTCACTCTTTAAATTTTTTTTATGTTTTTCGGAGTGAGTAACTCAAGAAGGGGTAAATTGAGTTCCAAATTAATTTTATTAAAATACAAACTTAAAATAAATTCCCCTTAATTAAAAAAGGTCAATTAATTAAAATTGAAGATCGATATAATATCTTTCCTTTTAAAGGATTTCTCATAGAGTGATTATGTCTCAATTAAAATAATTTTTATAATTACCTTATCTTTTGAAATAAATTTACTTAGTCAAAAACAAATAGAAACACTAGTTAAGAATAATTATCAAAGTAATGGTTTCTTATAAATTAAAAACAATCATGTAGGTGGTAAAAAACAAAAAACAATAACATAGTTACACTACTGAATAAATAAGAGGTTTACTCTCATGATGAGACTTAATCCCCACCACATGGAAATCACCAACTAACAAGAAGATTGTAATAATAATAAAATAAATACACAAACTATATCAAGTAAAAAACAACATATATAAGTTGTCCAAGAAAAGGATCCTATTCCACCATAATTAATGGCATGTAAAGATATAATAGTCCATACAATGTCCTCTTCTAGAAACACCATGTGAAAAAATTTAACGTAAAGAGATAATAACAAGTGTTATATAGTTAAGTGTGGGAGACAATGTTTTTTTGTTGAAAAATTAATAAGACACTACTAAAAAACAGAAAAAGAAATTAAGAATTGTAATTATCGTCTTGGTATGTTTAGAATTTTTAAAGTGGTCATATTGTCATTTGTGAGAATTTTGAGCTTTCTTTTTTAAGGTTACAGGAAAGTAGAAGATCGTATGAATCTTCTGGTGTTTCAATTGATCTATGTTGGTTTCTCAATCAATCCTTATAAAGGATTTTCTTATTTTATGTCATTTATATTCATTAAAGATTAAATATGTGAGATTGTACAGATTCTTAGATTTTATTGCACAATTTTTCAAGGACAAATCAGTCAGTATTCACCAAATATGTTTTATAAATAGAGATATTATTATCATATATATAACACCATCAGTTGGACAAGTTCCTAAATCATTATATTGGATTTGACTAATTAGTTATGACTTGGTAAAATTATACTTGAAGAGGAATATAGGCTGATCCATTCATGTCAATGTTATTAGAAATCAATGGTAGTAAGAAGATGAAAGTGACTATGAAACCAACGGTATCATAGAGTAGAGGTACCTCAAGCTGACAGTGATACATAATCTAGTAGTGATTTACTGTTTGATGGTAACAAGTTCAGTTGTAGATTATCCTCATGGTAGCTCTTATAGTTGTAATAATCTTGGAGGTGATAAGGCTGTAAATGGCTCCACAGAAGGTAGTTCATACTTAAAGGTTAATCTTGTTTAATAGTGACTCACCTCAATTGTAGCTCCTAGATGATTGTAGAAATACCTGGTGGTGACTCCCAGCTAATGGCGACTTACCATAACACTTATAAAATTTATCATAAAAATATTCTTACTATATAAAATATTATGATACATCTTGTAAATCATTTTTACTAAAATATTCATGGTCTGTGATCATTAAAATATGAGTGTCAAACAATCTTTACATAAGGAGGTTCCAACATTCAACCCTTTTAAATGACCATGAAACATGGTATTTTTAAGGCATGTAATAAATAAGTAAAAAATATAATTAGAGATGTATTTAGGTTAAAAAAAATTTTATTATCATTTGATAAAATATATGTCTGATATAAAAAACATAAAGAAAAACTAAAAAATACATAATGAGTATGTCAAAAAATATTTAGAATTTTTAGATTCTTTCCCAGTATTAAAATAAATTCACATTTTATCTCCCCTTTGAGATTATCAAAAAGAAAAGAAGAATAATAAAAGAACAATGAAATAATATATACACTAATAAATTGCATGTACTACTATCAGAAATTTATTTATTATACTAAGGAAAAGAGAAATATCACACCAATAAGATCCCTATCAAATGACTATATCTAATTAGATTTACTTTTTAGATGTTGGGGGCATATCCACATTCTCTTTCCCTTTGTACTTGTATTTTTCCTGAGAGGTGGAGATTGTAGTAGTGAATGTTGGAGCATAGTTTATAATGGAAGGAATTATTATGGTAGGAGGAAGAGGTTCTTGAATAACAAAAGCCCTTATGTGTCTAATTACATCCACTAGTGATAAACTCATACTCTGAAATAGTGGAGTTGGAAGACCATTTTATTGAGAAATTACTACAGGTCTATACCTAATTGGCTTTGTTATTATGGTTGAAATATCAATTGTCATTGGATTTCACTATGTTTAAATAATATCCATACTATCAAAATCTAGTAATGGATTCATGAGATTGATAAAATCAATAATTATATTACCACCCCTTTACATGGCACTGAATAAATAATTTTTAACTTCCATGAATCTTGGAAAAACTGGTGTGAAAAATTTAGTGGACTCACTAGTTCTTTTAAAGATCTATTAACTTGGAGAAATATAATGTTCTCTTCCAAAAATTTGAAGTTATAAGATATGTAATGTTTTGTGTAAATTATGTAATAATAATAGCAGATATATACCTTGATGATGTTCTTATCAGTACTGAGATCAATGGAATGGTCCCTTATCATCTTATATATGTGCCCTCCATGATGATGTATTTTACTTAATTGTTCTTTATTTGTTGACACCTCACCAAAATTATTATTGAGTTCTTCCCAAATAACCTATCTGAGCATATCTCTATCAATTGGGAACTAAATAGGGTGAGGTGTAGTGGATGTATAGGAAACAACAGTCATGTTCTCCAACTTCTGAGAAATAGAATCTCAAATTTCTTAAAAATTATATCATTCTATATACTATAGTTTTAAAAATTTCCACATCTTTTGACAATATTATAATTTCCACTTCCATTTGATGAATGTAAAATCTAACTTTTAGTTTTAAATGAGATATAACCATCTCAAATAAATATCGATTGTTCTCTTCATTGAGTTTGGTTAATGGAGATGGTTAAGATTTCAATACATTTTTAAAATTTTAAAAAGTGAATTCCTTCTCAATGAGTGAAAATCTAAATTCAAATTTTTTTAAATATTCTAAATCATATTTTTTCCCAACATCATGAGGTATAACAAATTTAGTAGTAGGATGCTTTCTTCTCTAATGGGGTACTCCATCATCAGCTAATCTATTAGTCTCCATCATGGTCATGAAATGATGGATAAGTGATAATGACAAATCATCCAAACTTTTTGAGGTATACAATTTTTCATTGTCTCTTACCCATCATTTCTTCCATGGATTCCATATCACTTTAACTCTATTGGAATTATCCTTTGATAATAAAAAAACAACCATAATTATATTCATCTTATTCACCAACTTTGAAAAAGCCATTGTAATCTAAGATGGAATATATCATCATAGGATATATTAGAGAGTTCGATCTTGAACATTTCCTGAACATAAAAAATATATGAATCATTAGAAATCTACACAGATCAATCACTTTCCCTTATTTCATCTTAAATAGGAAGTAAACATCCTGATATCATGTGGTAGTGAAATTTCATTTTCTTAGGCACAAAACATTCTGTATAAAGTTGAGTAACATATTACATTCACCATAAAGCTCATCATCTGTAGGTCTCCTTAGATTACTATCTCCTGACAATTTTATGAGAGACTCTTTATATTTGATCATTTCACTATCACTTGGAATAATTACTTGAAAATCCTCATATAAACATTTTAGTGTTACTTTTATGACCTTTTTCCATTCCATTGAAGAGAAATAAATCTCTTCTATATCAATTTGACTTCTTATCACATCCTCATTATTTCCAAAAAACAAAATTAACATTCTAATAGAAATCATATACTATCATCGGATAATAAACATGGTGGTTAGATGTGAACTAGTTCATACATTTATTATTTTTAAAAAAATGAAAAACTAGCGTACTGCTAAATGGAATCTACGACACAAAGATTTCCTTTTCTTCATTGAAAACCCATTTTTTCAGATGTGGGTTTCATTAAACAATATCCAAACTACTAGTAGATACATTATTTTTCATTGATTTCCTCATTACTTTCATATTCGACACTATTAATCGCTTCACATGGGCAATTTTGATTGGTTGAAGGCTTAGGTGGAACAAGGGATAAATCAATGATGATTGTTCCATTAAATATGAAATGGTTTTTTATTTCGAGGGTTCAATGTGCAGTGAATCGATTTGATTTAGCTAGAGAGATTTATCATTAAGGGGTTCCAAACAATAAATAATAATAAATTTAAAATAATAAAAAATTATTTAGGAAAATAATATCAATGGTAATAAAGAAATTGTAACAAAAAGGAATACTGAATCATTCGATGATGACTTGTTAACGGTGACTCATCAATAGTGACTCATCAACAGTGACCCATCAATTGTGACTCATCAATGGTGACTCGACAACAATGACTCCTCAACAAGGACTCATCAAATGTTACTCATAAATAGTTACTCTTCAACAGTGACTCATCAATGGTGACACATCAATGGTGAATCATGAATGGTGACTCGTCAATGGTGGTCGATCAAAGGTGAATCATCAACAGTGACTCACCGATGGTGACTTATAAACGATTACTTGTCAAAGGTGACTCAACAATAGTGACTCATCAATGGTTACTTATCAATGGTGACTCGATCATCCAAAACTTATCAATCCTAATTCTTGTTTGATATACTATATTTAATCATAATTAAATGTCTTTGTGAAGATATTTGAAAGTTGGTGCTCATTTCCAATAAATTATAAAGTTATACCAACTTTTTTATAATGATATCACAAAATTTGATGTCTTTCTTCAATGTGTGTTTTCATCAAGAGTGAGATACTGGATTTATGGAGATGTTTTTCTCACTTGTGTTATCACAATTTATAGGTACATGACAATATTGGTATACAAAATCTAGTAAATTATGTTCCATCCTCCGAATGTGTGTATTAATACTTTTTCAACTATGTATTCAGCTTCGGTAGTAGGGATTGCAACATAATTTTATTTCTTAATACACCCTAATACTAGATATTTTCTAAAGATATGACATGTTCTTGATTTTCTTTTTCTATGTAACTTACAATCACCCAAATCAATATCTTAGTAACTTAATATATTAAAATCATGTCCTCTTGTATAGAACAATCCTAAATTGGTTTTATATTTGAGGTATATAATTTTTTTTTTGAAAGTTAATAAGTGTGCCTCTTTTGTATTTTCTTGAAAGTTAAGACACATACACACACTATGCATAATATCAGGCTGATAACAATTTAAAGACAATAGACTTAAAATCATGCCACTGTAACTATTTTTCTCTACTGATTTCCAAGCTTCATCAGGATCTTGTTTACAGGTGGTATTCATGGGTGTATCGCTACTTTTAGTTCTATCTAATCCAAAAAAAATTAAATGATGTTTTTTATTTTTTACTTTGATTTATGATATTTCAATTTTTATTTTTAAAAATATATAATCCAATAATTAGAATTCACCCATTAAACTCATTTCAAATTCATTTTTCATTATTTTTTAAAAATCAATCCTTAGGGAATCTTAAGTAGATCCAAAAATAATGCATCTAAATATACATGAAAAACTAAAATGTATCTTGATATTATTATTTTTTTAAAATAGTTATAGCAGGTATACCTTTTGAAAACATTTTGAAATAATAAAAGAGGTATCCTATTCGTACCAAGCTCTAGGAGCCGATTATAGATCATATGATGCATATATTAATTTAAAAACATGATTTGGAAATTTTGGATTTTGAAATCCAAGGGATTGTGAGACAAAAACATCCTCAATTATAAATCCAATTATGAATTCAATTTTAGCAACCATCTGATGTAATTTGAAAACCTAATGTGCTTCATGAGAATGTAGTAAGGCTTCAAGTCTGACTACTGGTGGAAAATATTGTTCATAATAAATACCTTATTCTTGATTGTAACCTCATGCAACTAATATATCATGGTGTATTAATATAGTTCATGGCTCATTATCCTTGTTTCAAAACACCCACATAGTTCCAATAGTTAAAGTTTTTTTAGGTCGATCAAAAATTTCCCAAACGTTGTTTTTTATGATTTTTTAAGTTTCTATTTCATAGGTACTACCCAAAATTCATCATTGATGGAATAATTAGTGTTCATATTCTCATGTTGTCACAAGAAGTATTTGTGTTGAATTTTATTTTTAAGGTAATCTCTAATTTGTGTACATATATCTAGGGCTCCTATTAAAACATATAATGGGTGGTTTCTATGATTCTTAATAGTTAATTGAAAAGACGGGTTGGTTTTCTCAAGATCTTCTTCAGGTTGAGGTTCTGGTAGTTTAAAGGGTGAAAATCATCTTGTTTAAAATCACTTTTTGATGGTTTAGAATTATGAATTAGAGTATAAATATCGTCCTTATGTTTTTCTAAGATATCCTTAGCTTCATTAGGATCAGTTTCATCAAATTTATTATGGAAATAATTGTCCATTGTTTTATTTGTCTCATTAAAAACTCCATTTGCATTGTTGGAAGTTGAATATAGAATAAAAATAAAGTTATCACTATTGGATGAAAAATTATCCAGATTATCCATTGTATTTAGAATAAATACTTTGAAACAAAAATTGTAATAATTAACCTTTTTTTATTATTCCTCAACACATAAGGTATTATTTTGAAGAGAGACCAAATCAATACTCTATTTATATTATAACAGATTCTGTTAATAGCCTCTACCCAAAAGTAGACAAGTAAGTCATACTCATTTAGCATATTCTGGTCTATCACTTAAAGATTTATTTTTCTTCTTTCCACCTCACCATTTTTATATGGTGTTCTAGAAGAATAAAAATTGTGATTATAACAATTTTGATAAAAAAATGATTCGAAGTCTTGATTTTCATATTATTGATCATGATCACATATTAAGGTTATAATCCTAATTCCATTAATATTTTCTGCATATTTGGTATACATAATGAAGTGATAAGAAGATCACATTTCTGAGCTAAAAATTATACACAAGTGTATCTAGAGAATTCATCTACAAGGAAATAGACATAATGTTTTCCTTTTAGAAAAGAAACTCTAGAAGGTTTAAATATGTCCATATGAACTAACTCTATAGGATGATAGGTTGAAAATTAATTCCCTTATTTAAAGGAAATAATATGATGTTTTATTTTTTATCATGGATTGAAAACTCTATAATTTGAGAAGTCAAATTTGGTAGATATCTAACTAAACCTTTTCTATTTAGCTTTCAAAGTGAATGAATATTTCAATGGACTAGTCTCGTATTTCATATCTAAGATTCTTTATGGAAAAAACATTAGAGACGATTTTTTTAAGAATATATAGAATTTAAATAATCTGAATAATTATTACCATTTCATAATGTAGTAATAATGAAAACAATTTTATCATTAAAAAATGGCAGGAATTGTTTTTAAATTTTACATAAAATCCATCATCACATAAACGAGAAATTATAATCATATTATATTTTAAAGTATCAATAAATAAAACTATATTAATCAATACTGAATTTAAATTTATGATTTTTTCAAGGCTGGTGATTTTCCCTTTTTCATTATCCTTAAAAATGTGATGGCCCACATAAAATTTGATCAAATTATTGAAGATTTAATGCTCACCATACATATGTTTGCAACATCCACTATTCAGATACAATAGGATTTTTCTAGACGTTTTCAAATAGATTTCCTACAAAACAATGATTTTGAAAAAAATTATTTTGGTACCCAAATATTATTGCAGCTAGTTATTTTAGTAATAATATATTTTGGAACCCATAATTTTTTAATGGGTTTCTTATAAGAATATTGTATTCTTATAGAAATAAATACTTTATTTGGTGCTACTGAGTAGGTATTAGATGTATGTGAATTTTCAGAAGTGTTACTCGACTTGAATCTAGTTTTTTAATTTCTCTCTACCCTGGTTGAAAACCTATTCCAGTTATATAACTGGAAGAAACATTATTTAAAATTATTTGAGTTAAGGTTTTCTTACCATTGGTAATGATTTCCATGTCATTCTTTAGCTATTCATTTGAAAATTTTAATTCATTACATTCTTTCAATAATTTATCATTTTTCAATTTTACAATAGTAAGGTTGGTTTTTACATTTACTATCAAATAATGTTGTTTATTAAGTGACTTCTTTTTAGTTTTTATATCATGAAATATATCATCCAACATGTTACATTATTCGTATAAATATCATTTGACAATATTTCTTTAATATAGTGATTATTTTTAGAAATGTATGGAATATTAGTAGGAAAAACAATAATAATATTATGTACATCTTATGTGCTTTCTATAAATCACATGATTTCCCCATCGTCGAAATCCATCCCACCTCAGTACATGATGTGCGATTGATCATGCATGTATCTCTTCAACATAGACACATAGAAAATTTCATGCACCCTATGCCTATGTGGTGGAAGAGCTAGGTTGTACACAACCTCTCCAACTCTGCTATGAATCTTGAAAGGTTCGATGAACCTTAGAGATAGCTTTTTTCCCTGGCCAAATCATTGTAGTTCTCATCAAGGTGAGACACATAAGAAGCCATGTCCTCCCTCCTCGAACCACAAGGTCTCTATATCTTGTCGACATAAGACATTTTCCTTCTCTGTGTAGTCTTCATCTTCTCATAGATGATTTTCCCCTTCTCAGTGGTAGCCTGTACCAACTCTGGACCAATAAGTTCTGACTCTCCGGGGTCTGTCCAACATGAAGGTGATATGAAAATTCACTCGTACAAGGCCCCAAATAGTCCCATGTTAATGGTGGAGTGATAACTATTGTTGTTTGAAAACTACACTAGTGGAAAGTGGTCCCCACAACAATGGCCAAAATCAAGGACACAAGTACAAAGCATGTCCTCAACTTTCTTTATGGTCCACTCTATCTGATCATATTTATGTGGGTGAAAGGCTATACTCAAGTGTAGCTCAGTCCCGAATTCCTCCTGTAATCCCTTCCACAAACGGGATTTATGACGAATGTCACATTTTTAAACGATCGTCAATGGTACCCCATGAATCTTTACTATATCCTAGACATAAAGGCGTCCCAATACCTCTACTGAACCCTTCTCTTAGATGGGTAGAAAATGGTCCGACATGGGGAGTTTGTAAATGATCACCTAGATAGAGGCGTGGCCCCTAGACATATATGGTAACCCCGTAATGAAGCCCATCGAGATAGCATCCCATTTCCACTCAACAACCCTTGTGGCTGTGAAAAGTGTACTCGAACCTGATAGTCGACCTTCATTTGCAGGTTTGTGATGCATCGTGAAACAAACTTCGCCACTTCATTCTTCATTGTTGGCCACCAATTTTGACATTGGAGGTACTGATACATCTTCTCCACTCTAGAATGTACCCCCAAAAGGGACGTATGGAACTATCTTTACACCTCTTCATGAAACATCACTAGTACCATAGTGTTTAATATTAAAAGTATGACATGTACCCCAACTTTCTAAAATATATTAAGAGACTTTTTTGAAGACATCTGACCACGTCGGGTCTCGCAGTCAACATCCCCTAGTTGTGCCTCCTGAACATGTTGAAGGAGTGGGGGAGTGATAGTCATAGACTTGAGGGATGATTCTCCATCCCTATCCACGAAGGATATCTCCAACATGGATAGCTCCTTTATCCCCTCACTCACCAGTTGTAGACCCAACCCCCTACTGAGTGCATCTACTACTACATTTCCCTTCTCATGAGTGTGGAATATCTCAAAGTCATAGTGCTGGAGGAACAGCATCCATCGCCTCAGTCACATGTTCTGGTCATTATGAGAGATTATATACCCAAGACTCTTGTGATCAGAGTGTTACCAAGGTACAAAGTTTCTTGGGGTTGGCTGGGTACAACTAGAGATTTGAACCCAAATTTTATAGAGTAGAAGAAACATTATCAGCTTTGAAATAGAAGGAATGGTCCTTCCTATGTATAGAGAGGTGCTAGAAAAGTTTCCAGGAGTTGAGGTAGAGACTAACATGTTCCCCCAACACCCTCTTCTAGTAACCTCAAAATGGGGGAACATGTTAGTCTCTACCTCAACTCCGGGAAACTTTTCTAGCACCTCTCTATACATAGGAAGGACCATTCCTTCTTTTTCAAAGCTGATAATGTTTCTTCTACTCTAGAAAATTTGGGTTCAAATCTCTAGTTGTACCCAGCCAACCCCAAGAAACTTTGTACCTTGGTAACACTCTAGGGTGGCACCAAAGCAAGCACTACCTCTATCTTCTCCGGATCCACCACAACTCCAGCCTCTAAGAAAACATGTCCCAAAAAGTGTTACTCTCGAATCTATAATTGTCACTTTGAGATTTTACCACAAATATGGTCCTATAAAAGTGTATCTAAAACTATATGTATATGAGTGGCGTGATACTCCTCCAATGTTGAGTACACCAAGATGTCTTAAATTAAGACTACCACAATGCGATCGAGGTAATCCTGAAAGATTATGTTGACGAGTCCCATGAATACTCATGGGTTGTTTATCACACCCAAAGGAATCACCATGAACTCAAAGTTTCCATACTTGTAACATCCTGTTACGGTTTCAGGTACTTTTGATGTTTTTGTGTACCTCTATTTTGGAGTAAAGACTTGGGTTGCATTTGGGTGAACTTTTAAAGAAAAAATAGAGGATAGTGTCTTGTGCACGGTTGGCGCACGGTTTCACAAACCGTGCGACCAAACCGTGCCAGCCTTGAAACCTGGACAGAAGCTTCCGCACGGGTGGAACACGGTTTGTCTAACCGTGTGGCCAAGCCGTGCGAGAAGGGTGGTCAAGGCAGTAGCTCACGCATGGTTAGTGCACGGTTTTCCAAACCGTGTGTCCAAACCATGCGGTCCCTTAAATGAGATCCTTAAATTGTGGATCTCGGCCATATTTCCTCTAAATGCTTCGTTTTTCCTCCTAAGTGGCCCTAACTCGGGATTTGTCTTCTCCTAAGGTCATAGAGGGTTCTCCCATCATTCTGGAGGCAATCCAAAGGCTCCTCTTGGTGAATTGAAGCCGGATTCTTGAGGTATGTGATCGTTCTTCATTGTTCTTCGTTGGTTTCTTAGATCAACTTAGATCTACTCCTCCTCTTCACTCGGTTTCTTAGATCTAGGCCCATGATGGATAGATCTAAGTGTGTGGAACCATGTTTGATGGGTTTTGATATTAATCTTTCTAGGAGAAGAGATCTAAGGTGGGTTTTTGAAAAGTATCCTGGTTTTCTTGAGCTTTCTCGACCGTTGTGGTCTGGGTCAAAACCTTCAAGGTAGGTGGTTCAATCCCAACTTGCCAAATTGTTAACATTTTATTTTCTTGATTTATTTCAATTGTTGATTTAAATTCAATTACTCAAATTTTATTTCTATTAAATTGATAAAAACTCGATTTCCTTGAATTGAGATATTGGAAATTGTTTTGGCATAGAAATTTTAAGAAAACCTCAATTCCATTGAATTGGGTGTGTTTACAGAAAATTGGTCTATTTAAATTGTTTAATTTAAATTATGTATTTGATGGAAATGTTTTCAAATAAAATTTTGAATTTAATTGTGGAAATTAAATGTGTAAGGATAGAATTGGTTTTGAATGGATTTCAAACTTATGAAAGTGGATTAAAATGATTTAATAGAAACCCATTGGTTTTATCTTGTTAAAAAAGGCATGTTTTGAATAAAACTTGTTATGGTATTAAATGGTATGAAATTGGAACTTTTGAAATGGAAGAATGGGATTGATCTTATTTTAAGAATTCTTAATATAGTCTGCTCATCATTTAAGAGTTCATGCAAGCCTTAGGTAGTTAGTGAGTTATTTGGATATACTCTATGCTACGACAATGTTCTAAAACTTACATGCAGTTGGTCACATCCCCGATGGGTTGGTGATGAGTCTCCTTTGGCCAGTGTCATAGGGACGTGTGTATACACATTTTTCTGAGTTCTCATAGAGAATGAGGAATCCTATAAATAGTTAATACTATCGTACCTTTTGGGAGATGACCATGTTTCTCTCTTGACTATTTATATTTGAGATATAAATGTATTCCAATGATTGTGAACTATTTTACTTGCTTGATAAATTTATATAAACTATTTTATATAAATGTTTTATTTAAGCCATTGTTTTATAAATATTCCATCATTTGTAAAGCCTTTGGTTAGAGTATTTATTTCCATCATTTGAAAATGTTTAGCATATTTTGTTAGAATATGCTTTTGAATTTCCAAACCTATTTGTTTGAAAATTGAAAGCATTTGATTGGATAATCTATTTTTGGAATTTGATATGGAATATTTGGCGGTATCCTTCTGGGCTTAGGTTCACACCCTACTTTTTCCTTTGGGTGTTTGTAGACCTCCTTCTTCTAGGTTCGTGCAAGGGGAAAGAATCACTAGGGTGTGGATCCAGCTGTTGAGTTTTCAACGTGGTGAGTCGTGTCCTTGGGGACTTTGGGGTGGTTTTTCTATTTTATGTAATTGGGTTGTAGCACTCTGGGATTTCTGTGCCTCTTTTTTTCTGGTACAATGCTCCCAGTGGGGTTTCTTTTGTTATGCATACTGTATGTTTTACTCTTGCTTCCGCATTTTTGTGGAAAATTCGTTCCCACTTGTATGTAGTACAATTACAAGCACTAGTTGCCGACCCGTGGGGATCGAGAATTCACTACGGGCTATGTCAAGGCCGGATCGGTTATCAGGTTACCAGGGTTCCAGGTTGGTTTGTGACAAAGTGGTATCAGAGTGAGGTTTAGACATCTTACCTTGGTGATAGTATGCATTGAGTATTCTTCTCAGTACGTAAGAGGTAGTTGTGATTGAGTGTCTGGCCAGATCTCACTGCAATGAACCATAAGTTGTCAGGGGTGGTTAGGGAAATGTGACTTGTTTATTAGTTCTTGTCTTTTACCTATTTTTATTTGGATAGAGTGGAATCCAAATCTTGTTATCCCTTCTATTAAGAGTATTTTTCCTCGTTACTCAGTTTGAGTGTTAATCTAATGTCATCCTTGTTGTTTTCTGATGTTGTGTAGCATCATTCCCTCGAGAATACGTGGAAATCAAATCCAAAAAGAGGCTACTGCTGAATCTCAGCAAGCAAGTCCTATTGTGGATCCAAGTCTGGTAGAGGTGATTTTTCGCATTGTCCATGCTCTAGGATAGGTACCACCTCCAGTCCCTTTTCAGACTCCATCTTTAGATCCTCAAAGTGATATTCTCTGAAGTCGTTCCAAAGAGTTCATATGCCAGAATCCACCATTCTTCAAAGGCTCCATTGATCCTCAACATGCGGAGGAATGGTGAGCAATATTGAACGTCTTTTTGGGATTTTGGAGACACCGGATGCGATCAAGGTGAAGTGTGCCACCATCGTGCTAGAGGGACCAATTAGGAGATGGTGGGACACAATGGTGACGGCTGGGAAACAAGAGGGTTTGGAGTGGAAAGACTTTAGGGTTCTTTTCACTAACCAGTTCTATCCAGAATCAATGGTGTTGGCTAAGGCTGTGGATTTTTTCAAGCTTGAGTAGGCCAACAAAATCGTGACTGAGTACTCAAAACACTTTTCTGAGTTGGTACAGTTTTCTCCTGAGATTGTTTCTAATGATTGGATGAAGGATCGACGATTCGAGTTGGGACTTCGATCAGATGTTCATTCTCTAGTTTTCTTACTAAATATACCCAATTATGCCGATGTGCAGGATAGAGAAATGATGGTTGATATGGATTTGGCAAGAAAGTCAGGGTTGTTGGAAGTATCTTTTCTTTCTAGTGGCAGTGTTGGTCCCTTTAAAGGGAAACAGAAGCGCGATGTTTCTCATGGTGGTTCTCGACAACAGAGTCATTCGAGAACTCTAGTATCACCAAGAGGGGCTTCCATGACTTTCTATCAGTGTGGGAAGCCAGGACATTCTAAGAGGGTTTGTACTGAGGAACCCAATAATTTTAGCTCCTGCGAACATTTTGGGTACCTACAGAGATTCTTCCATCACTTCTCTACTCCACTTAGTGGAATAATATCATCATCAGCTAAAACTATTGTGGGGAAATCAAATTCTTCACGTACAAAAGGTTTCCAGCCACAGGCATCCGGAACGAAGCTTCTTCGCGCAGTGTAAGAGTCTCCATAGGTTGCTGATACAGGTCCTGCAACTATGAGAGGTGCCATAACTATAGCTTCATCTTTAGTGACATCTATTTTTGATACTGGTGAATCTCACTCTTTTATTTCAACCCATACTGTTGATCTGCTTAATCTACCTGTGGAACTTTTATCTTCTGTGATGGATATTACTACACCTCTTGGTACAATGAGAGAGAAGGGTCTTCATAGTCCTGCTTGTGTGTTCTCTATATCAGATGTCGAGCTTGCTTGGAGTTTTCTGGTTCCCGACATGAAATCTTTTTATATCATATTTGGGATGGATTCTATCATTTCCAATAAATCCTAGATCGATTGTTATCTTCGACGTGTCTACCTTACTACACCCAGTGGTGTGTCTCTTGTTTTTCAAGGAGAATGGGACCTAAGGTCAAGCAGAGCCGGACCTTCTTATCTAGAGTTGGGGAAAGTTATGTCAGTGTTTTCCTTTGATATGGAGAGAGACTCAATGTATGGTGATCTTTCTCCAGTCGTCGCTGAGTATCCCGACGTGTTTCCTTATGACTTCTCTGGTTTTCCACTAGTAAGAGAGGTTTAATTTTCTATCGACTTAATTCCTGATACTCAACCAGTTTCTATTTCCTCTTACTGAATGGATCCAGCTGAACTAAAAGAACTGAAGTCTCAGTTAGACGATCTTCTTGAGAGAAAGGTTTTATACGCTCGAGTTTGTCACCTTGCGCAGCACCTGTTCTCATTTCCAAAAAGGATTATGGTTCTCTTCGCTTAAGTTTTGATTATTGATTTCTCAATCGATTTCCAATAAAGAACAAATATCCATTACCTCGAATTGATGATTTGTCTGATCAATTGAAATGGGAAAAGTGTTTTTCAAAAAATGATCTTCGATCTGGTTACCATTAGTAGAGGATAAAGGAATCTGACATTCCTAAGACCGCTTTTCGGAGTAGGTGTGGCCATTATGAGTAACTTGTTATGCCCTTTGGCCTAACAAATTCTCCTGAAGTTTTCATGGATTTGATGAACATGGTTTTCCGTGAGTATCTAGATACTTGTGTGGTGGTCTTTGTGGATGACATTATTGTCTACTCCATGTCTGAGGAGGATCATGTGCACCATCTGAGAACAGTTCTGGGTCTTCTAAGGAATCACCGACATTATTCCAAGATTTCAAAGTGTGATTTCTGGATTCGACAAGTGAATTTATTTGGACATTTCATGTCAGAACAAGGAATATCAATTGATCCTGAGAAGGTGAAGGATTTTATGAATTCGGTTCAACCACGAAATGTTTTTGAGATTCGGAGCTTCTTGGGATTATCAGGATATTATCGCCAGTTGGTTAAAGACTTCTCAAAGTTAGCTTCTCCAATGACTGCTCTGACTAAAAAGGGAGTAAGGTTTTTCTGGAACGATAAATGTTAGAGTTATTTTGTTGAGCTAAAGCATATTTTGACCAATGTTCCAGTGTTAACTCTTCATGAGGCTGGGATAGGATACATGGTCTTCTATGATGCATCGGGTTCAAGTTTGGGATGTGTCCTTATGCAAGGAGATCTTGTTTTTGCCTATGGATCTTTTATGCTTAAGCCTCATGAGAAGAATTATCCTACCCATGACCTTTAACTTGCACCTGTAATGCGTGCACTTAAGTGTTGGAGACATTAACATTATGGGTAAAGGTTTACTGTGTATTCAGACCACAAGATCTTGAGTTATATCTTCTCTCAAAAATATTTGAATCTTCGCCAAAGGCATTGGGTGGAGTACCTGCAATCTTTCGACTTTGACATTGCCTATACCCTGGGGAGAGGGAATGTAGTTGCAGATGCGTTAAGTAGGAAACTTCCATCTCAGGCTGTGAAAGAATCTTCAGAAGTGTGGAGTTTGATGGCCCTTTTTGCTCAGTTGCATATTGGGGTTCAGTGGAAAGGGAATGTAGTTTCTTTTGCTAGTGTTCAGTTGACTTCTGCTCTCCTCGATTTGATTATTCAGGAACAACAACTGGATGATGAATTCCATAGTATTAGGGACTCTCTTTATGGTGGGGAGACCGACACCCTGTGGTCATTCTCCAAAGAGGGTGTCCTATGTTATCGAAACCATTATGTTGTGACGTTATGGGAAAGGAAGGTTGTGATGGGGGGTTTCCATAACTCTTAGTGGGTTGTACACCCAGGAACCACAAATATGTTCTATGATATTTAGAGACAGTTATGGTGCCCAGGTATGAGACGAGACATTGCTGAGTTTGTATCTTGTTGCTATACATGATAGCAGGTGAAAGCTGAGCACCAGAAACATTCGGGTTTGCTTCAACCACTTCCAGTCCCTACATAGAAGTGGGATGAAATATCTATGGACTTTTTGGTTGGGTTACCTCAATCCCAAAGGAAGAGTAACGCGATATGGGTTTCGATCGACAAGCTGACCAAGTTGGATCACTTTATACATATTCGAGATACAACCAAAGTTGAGGAGTTTGGAAATATCTATGTGAATGAAATTGTTCGTTTGCATGGAGTTCAATCTACTATAGTCTCTGATAGGGATCCTCAGTTTACTTGTCACTTTTGGAGAGCCCTTCAGGAGGCACTGGGATCTCAGGTTCATTTGAGCACGGCCTACCATCCACAGTCAGATGTCCAGATAGAGATAGCTATTCAGATCCTTGAGGATATGCTCTGTGCATGTGTTCTCAACTTTGGTGGGTCTTGGGATGATCACCTGGGGATAGATGAGTTTTCCTATAACAACATTTATCATTCTGCGATCAATATGGCTCCTTTTGAGGCTTTGTATGGCCGTCATTGTAAATCTCCTTTATGTTGGTCAGATATTGGTGAAAGATCCTTTGTAGGAACGAGTTCGTTCCAAGATACGACAGCTAAGTTCTAGTTGATTCATCAAATAATGTTTACAGCTCAGAGTCGATACAAGTCTTATGTTGATCATTTCCGTAAACATTTAGAATTCTTTGTTGGTGACCAGGTGTTCTTGAAAGTTTCACCCCGATTAGGTCATCTACGGCTTGGGAGGCAAGGGAAGCTTGCTCCTTGTTATGTGGGACCTTTTGAGGTTTTTGGTCTTGTGGGGAATGTTTCTTACCATCTAGCTCTACCAACATAGCTGACGACGATACATAACATGTTCCATGTATCGTAGCTACGAAATTATCTCTCTGATCCATCTCATGTAGTGAGCTGGAGTGATCTTGAGATTGAACCAGATTTATCTGTGACTAAGAGACCAGTCAGGGTTGTTGATTCTGAGACCAAGGTACATCGTGAGAGAATGATACATCGGGTTCGTGTACTATGGCAGCATGGTTCTGATTCTCATGAGACGTGGGAAATAGAGGCTCTAATGAGGGATCAGTGGCATCATGTTTTTGACATGGAGGTTTCTTCATAGGCTTTCTGGGGGCAGAAAGATCTTATGGTGGGGAGGTTGTAACACCCCATTACGTTTTCATGTACTTTTGATGTTTTTGAGTACCTCTATTTTGGAGTAAAGACTTGGGTTGCGTTTGGGTGAAATTTTAAAGAAAAACTAGAGGACAGTGTGTTGTGCACGGTTGGCGCACGATTTGAAAAACCGTGTGACCAAACTATGCCAGCCTTGAAACCTAGACATAAGCTTCCGCACAGGTGGCACATAGTTTGTCTAACCATGTGGCCAAGTCATGAGAGAAGGTTGGTTGAGGCAGTAGCTCACTCACGGGTAGCACACAGTTTTCCAAACAGTGTGGCCAAACTGTGCAGTCACTTAAATGAGATCCTTAAATTGTGGATCATGGCCGTTTCGCCTCTAAATGCTTCGTTTTCCCTCCTAATTGGCCCTAACTCATATTTCTCTTCTCCTAATGTCAAATAGGGTTCTCCCATTATTCCGGAGGCGATCCAAAGGATCTTCTTGGTGAATCGAAGCCGGGTTCATGAGGTATGTGATCATTCTTCATCGTTCATGGTTGGTTTTTTAGATCTACTTAGATCTACTCCTCCTCTTCTCTCATTTTGTTAGATCTAAGCCTGTGATGGATAGATCTAAGTGTTTGGTTCCACGTTTGATGAATTTTGGTCTTGATCATTCTAAGAGAAGATATATAAGGTGGGTTCTTGAAGAAGCATCCTGGTTTTCTTGAGCATTCTCAGCCATTGTGGTCTTGGTCAAAACCATCAAGGTAGGTGGTTCCGTCCATACTTTCCAAATTGTTTATCATTGTATTTTCTTGATTTATTTTAATTGTTTATTTAAATTTAATTTCTCAAATTTTATTTCAATTGAATTGATAAAAACAAGATTCCATTGAATTGAGATATTTGAAATGGTTTTGGCATAGAAATTTTACGAAAACCCCAATTCCATTGAATTGGGTGTGTTTATGGAAAATTGGTCGATTTAAATTTATTAATTTAAATTTTGGATTTGATGGAAATGTTTTCAAATTAAATTGTTGAATTTAATTGGGGAAATGAAATGTGTAATGATGGAATTGGTTTTGAATGGATTTCAAACTTATAAATGTAACACATGAGACTTTTATGAGAAATATTTTGTTTTTATGATATATAAATCATCAAAGTAATCTTTCACTACACACAACACTAGCTTGTCTTGCTTTACACGCAACTGCGGCCTTCCTCGATAGCATGTGTCATATGCAATAACCGAGTTTCACTAAAAAACGATATATTATAATATTAGCCATTATGAATAGTATTAACTGAATTTTGAATTTTATAACATTTTAATTCATCTTATACATTTTCTAGAATGACGTACAAAAACAAAATCAGTTTTTTGGATAAAAGAAGTATTTTTCAAAAAATGTAACTTTACCGCCTTTTGATGGAGCACCCAAATTAAATATAGTTTTTGACAAGTTTATAACTTCAATTTGTCAAAATAAAATTCTTCTTTAGAATCAAGATATAAAAATTAACTTTAGATAAATTTTTCATTTTATTCTGATAACTTTCATATTTTAATGAATAGTAAAAACACGCTATATTTTAATTAAAAACAACTTTTTTCATCGCAATAAATTATATGGATAAATTATAATATTGATTTTCTTAAAGTATAAATAGAATATATTTTTACCATTTAATATAATTTATGTCATTAGCATTAATTTTACATTGAATTCATAGTTAAAACATTTTAATCATTGGCAATGTTTTAACTTTTAAAACTCGTTTGCTTAACAACGGGATTAATTTCAAATTAATTACTGCAACTTCTGTGTTTTTAATTTTGAAAAATGGATTCCATATTTAGAATCAGTGGGTCTAAATTATGTTAATAGGTTACTTTTATTTTTTTTGATATTATGAATAGTAACTACGGTAATTTTTATTTACTACGGTGAAAGGTAAATAGGGTAATTCAAGGTTAAAAGAATATTATAATAATTCAAAATTTCCTTTAAACTTGTCCTAACCTTATTGGATGAGTCTCGGCCGACCATGGCTATCCTTGGGTCGATTTTGGGACCCCATTGAGCAACAGTGTAGTGACAATGACAATTTGGATTAATTAATTTAATGTAAAGACAAAATTGACATTAACAAAAATCTTTTAGTAATTAATTTTGATAAGGCTATATTTAATTAATATTTCGACTATAAATATTCATTATAAAGCTAAAAATATTTCCTACATAATGATATTTTTTTATAATTTTTAGACACGAAATAAATTAAATTATTTCTGACACAATAATGATGAAGTATTTACCTCATTAATAAATGATTTGAATAAATAAGTATATAATGATTACATTATTTTCCAAATCATGTCCAATTATGATTGGATTATTTTATTTCTACCATGATTCATCTTATCTTCATCTTTAATGATTCTTTGACCTTTTGAAATAGATGATAAGTTTAAATAAACTAATATTTCCACAGTTTCCAAAGGTGTCCCTCTCCTCCCTTATAAAAAGGAACCTCCTCCCTCTCTTACTCACATCAATTTGAGCCTTCAAGATTGGTCAAACCCTGCCCATTTCACTTCCCCACTTCCTTAGAATCCTACTAGATGTACTGGTCTTCTCAAAAGGCCAACTCTAGTGCCTTAAGAGAAAGTTTAAAGGAGGCACTTCGAGAAAGAGGTAATACCTTATACCGTTTTCATAAAGTTCTATTCTTATTCTAATCCCTCTTCTTTAGTTGTTTAATTATGAGGTAATAACATCAGTATCCCTCATATAATGATATGTTATTATAAATATGAAACAACCCTATTTCACCTCTTATCCATCCTACGGAAAACGAAATCACCATGCGTGCATACGTACGGAATACCGTCTCCACACGGTGGTGTAATCTGTTTTCCACCACCACCTTACTAGGATGCGTATAATGGTGTAAATAATAACTATATTTGATTATTGTAAAGTGATATTGATTCTGAAATAGTATACATACACTTCAATACAATTCCACGATCATGGGAACGATATCATCGCTCGTGCATTCGTACGGCCTACCGTCTCCACGATGTGATGCGACTCGTTCTATATGATCTTCCTTGAATAATGATTATATCAATAAATTTAATGAATGAATATGATATATATTACACTAATACCAATATTTAAATGATGTATCTATATCCTATAAAGAGGAATAATAATTTATTCGACAAAACACGCATAAGAACAAAAAGTAATAAACACCCGAATAACAAGTAGTAATGAAATATTATTAATAAGAAGCTAAGAATATGACCATATATGATATCATAACAATGAATATGATTCTGTAATAAGTAAATGACATTATTTAAATCATTATAAAAGAGGTCCGGACACGTACAATGCATATCGGACCTAAGGTAAGGGAAAATATCACAATCTCATTTTTATTCGAGATTGTTTATACTTTGGTATTTACTGGGGTGTATTTTATCGTCCACATCCATGTTTCCTCAATATTTAATATTATTTCCGTCCACCTACAATTGTATAAATCCAATTTTACCCTTTTGTGAGTTTTTAGTAAAAGATATGAAATGATTCTTTTGTCGTTTTTCGTTCGAAGTACTTTTTGACTTTTCTGTAAAAAGTACGAGAAGAATGTTTTTTTAAACATATACGGCATGAATGGATTTTTAAAACATTATTTCCAAAAACCTTTCTTTACAAGTTTTCAAGTTTATTTTTAATCAACTTCTTTTAGTTTAAAATTATATGACATGTTAAGAAAGGAAAAAAAATTGAAGTAGAAAGGATATTTTCCTCAAGAATGAAGTTCAAGTGTTTTATCAAAATTATTTTTGCATCTAAGATAATATAGGTTTCTATTTCTATCCCTATTATTACATTGATTTTATTATGTTGTTATGTAAATATTTTTATGAATTCCTTTATCTTATATGAATTGTTTTATGATGTTGTGATGTTTAAGATTCCCATTATTATTTAATGGGTGATGCTATGATGTATGGTTTATGATTTTGTGGCAAAAATAAGAATGGTATCATTATAATATGGGTGGGACCTATATCTCCCTCCAATGCATTGGGTAAAGATTTAATATCTCATGAGATAGACATGGCTGGAATGGCAGGTTAAACTGGTTCAGTGAAACAGGACTGAAATGAGGATTGAACTCGGTTCAGAAATTGACTTTGTCCACTAAGATAGTCTTGTCTATGAGTCTTGACTAATAAGAAATGATTATCTATGATTATGTGTGTATGCCACAAAGTTTCATGTTTTAAGTTATGATTATTGGGATTACATTTCAATACCATGATTTATGCCATGTTATGAAATTATGATCTCTTTTGTAGGGTAAGATTTCCAAAATGTTATGTTCTTATAAAATTGATGGGATTGATATTTATTTTGTTTACCCTTACTGAGCATTTGAGCTCACCCTTTTGTGTGTTTTCTTTCCCCAGGTCAGGAAGAAGGTTATTAAGTAAGATATGCCAAAAAGGGACTATAGATATGATGAAATAAATAGGAGACAGTGTAGATGATTTATGAACCAGTTGTTTATGTTTCCCAGTTTCTAAAGACACTATACCTATACGGTCCTTTCATGGTTTTGTTATATGTTGTAATAAGTATGCTTCAATTTTGAAGTATTAACCATGTGTGTAATGTATGTGTCGTTATAGTTGGTATCAGAGGAAAAGTATAGTCAACCTTTGTAAACTAGAATTTGAAAGCCTTAGTAAGAAACCTAAGGATATGTCTAAGCATAGAACACAATCTTAGTGTTTTAGAAATTCCCATGAATAGCCTATGATAAGGCATTAGGTGTAAAATTTTATTCTTGATTATGTGGTTTTCTTTTTATAATTAGTGTTACTCACACTATTCTTCTTGGTTTTAGTCAATGGCCGGAACCCGAAGGAACCGTGTTAATGCGGAATGTGATGGGAAATTCAATGATTGTCCCCCTGAGCAACCAAACGATATGGGAGCTAGAATCCAAAATCTTGTAGCCATGCTCACAAAAATTTCTCAAACTATGAATCATGCAGGAATTCCAGATGAGCAATGGAAGGAGCAATATTTTGATTAATCCTTCATAAGGCAGCGTCCACCTTCATTCAGTGGGTCTTCGGGTCCATTAGTGGTTGAACAATGGATCAGTACCACTGAAAAGATATTTTCAGTTCTTCAATGTTCTGAACATGATAAAGTCATCTTAGCAGTGTATCGTTTGGAAGGTGATGCTGATCAATGGTGGATTATTATCAAGAATACGAGACAAAGAGATGAAATTGAGTCCGTGGAATGGGACGAGTTCAAGAACATATTTTTCAATAAGTACTTCCCTCGTATTATTCGAACAAATATGGGGAAAGAGTTTCTTGAAGTAAAGCAAAAGGATGATGAATCTGTTGGTACCTATGATGAAAATTTTACAAGACTTGCAAGGTATGATTCTGGTATTATTATCCAACCTGAGAGTAAGATCGATCGATTCTTTAGTGGCTTTAAACCAAGTCTTCGAAGGGAGTTATCCATAAGGGACTTCAATAGCTACCAGGAAATCATTCCATGTGTTCTCAAAGTTGATATGGAGATTGGAGTAACCCATCAGTCATATGGGTTTGATATGAAGAGGAAAATGGAATTGAAAGGAAAATCTAAAGACCACACTGAAAAGAAGATGAGTTTTCCCTTATGCTCAATGTGTGGAAAGTGACTTGGAGGAAATTTTCTTAAGGGGAAAATCAAATGTTATAATTGTGGAAAATAAGGTCATCGGGAAAATGAATGTCGAAATAATGGGAAGAAGATGTCTAATGACGCAAACAAAGGAAGGGATACACAGAATGATCATACTACACATCAGTGTTTCAAGTGCAAGGAGACGGGGCATTATGCCAATCAATGCCCAAATCCAAGGCTTGATGATGATGATCAACGTCAATAAACTCTTAAGGCCAAAGACAAAGTAATGTCACATGCAGTCACTATCGGCGATGTGGAGTACGACAACGAAGTAGTGAGAGGTACACTTACCATCCACACTAAAGTAGCGAATGTTTTATTTGATTCTGGATCCACCCACTCTTTTATTTATGAAGAATTATCTAATGGTATCACCGTATTACTCAACAATTAGATGTTGAGTTGGCTGTGACAACTCATAATTGCACAACGGTCGCATCAAAAGTTTATAATTCTTCTCCGATTAAAGTTTGTGGGAAAGTGCTTCCTGCAAATCTTGTGATCCTTCCTATAGTGGAATTTGATGTGATTCTTGGCATGGATTGGCTTTATTTATATAGAGCTCATATCAATTTCTAAATAAGGGAAGTCACATTTCATATTCCAGATCAATCTATGATCGTCTATCGATGCAAGGATGAACATAACCTTCCAGTGGAAATTTCTTCCATCTTATGGGTCTTGATCCCACTAAATGAAGGTTATTTGTCTCAAATGGTTGGTGAGAAACTCATGATTAAGAATATGCCCATTGTACGGGAGTTTGACGATGTCTTTCCGGAGGAATTTCCAGGTCTTCCACCAAATCGTGATGTTGAGTTTTCAATAGAACTCGTAACGGGTGCTTTGCATATTTCAAAGAAAACTTATAGAATGTCCCCAATTGAGTTGCAAGAATTGAAGAAGCAACTCCAAGAGAATCTTGATAAAGGATTCATACGCCCTAATGCATCACCTTGGGGAGCACATGTTCTGTTTGTTAAGAAGAATGATGGATCAATGAGACTCTGCATTGATTATCGAGATCTTAACAAGATCACTATCAAGAACAAATATTCTCTCCCACGCATTGATGACGTATTTGAACAACTACGCGGAGCTCAATACTTTTCGAAGATTGATATTCATTCTGGGTATCATTAATTAAGGGTCAAAAGGGAGGATATACAAAAGACGACTTTCCGTACAAGGTATAGACACTATGAATTTATAGTGATGCCATTTGGTCTTACTAATGCCGCTACTATCTTCATGGATCTGATGAATAGAGTCTTTAGAGACTATCTTGATCAGTTTGTGGTAGTCTTTATAGATGAAATTCTTGTCTATTCAAAGATCAAGGGAGAACATGAAGATCACTTCAAAATTGTATTAAAGACTCTATGAAAGGAGAAACATTATGCCAAATTTATCAAGTGTGAATTTTTGCTTCAAAAATTTTCATTTATGGGTCACATAATCTCAAAAGAGGGCATATCTATGGATCCAACAAAAACAGAGGTTATCGAAATATGGTCGAGACCAATAACAGAAACCGAGATCCGAAGTTTTCTTGGTTTGGCGGGATATTATCGACGTTTTGTGAAATATTTTTCACGATTATCTAATCCACTCACCAAGTTGACTCGGAAAGGAGTTAAGTTTGTTTGGACAGAGGAATGTGAAGTGAATTTCAAAGAGTCAAAAAGAAGGTTATCCAGTTCACCTGTGCTCACACCGCCTGGTAGTGGAGAAAGGTGTGTGATCTATAGTGATGCATCCCAGAAGGGATTGGGGTGTGTTTTTATGAAAAATGATATGGTGATAGCTTATTCCTCACGACAGTTGAATATACATGATCAAAATTACCCAACTCATGATTTGGAGTTTGCTGCAGTAATATTTGCATTAAAGATTTGGAGGCATTATCTTTATGGAGAAAGGTGTGTCATTTATACTGATCATAAATTTTTAAAGTATATTTTCACACAAAAGGAGCTGAATATGAGCCAAAGAATATGGTTGGAGCTGATTAAGGATTAAGACTGCTCAATTCATTACCACCCTAGGAAAGAAAACAAGGTGGCAGATGCATTAAGTCGACAAGACCATGCTAGATTATCCATGATGAGGATCACAAAAGTTCCTATATTTATGGATTTACGAAGGATTGATCTTGGAATTATAATGAAAGGGGGAAAATCATATCTTTCTCAGATGAATGTTCAACAATCTATACATGTGAAGATTAAAGTGGCGCATAAAGAAGATGTCGAGTTACAAAAAAAGGTGAGAAATGTTCCTGAATTCAACCTTGATTGTGATGGGATAATAATGTTCAGGAATTGGGTTTTTGTTCCTCCCATCCCCGAATTAAAGAAGGATCTACTGGATGAGGCTCATAGTTCTTCATTCTCTATTCATCCTGGAAGCACAAAGATGTATAGGGTCCTGAAAGAGTACTTCTGGTGGGATGGCATGAAAAGAGATGTTACTGAATATGTCTCTCGATGCTTGGTTTGTCAGCAAGTTAAAGCTAAGAGACAGAAGTCTAAGGTAATGTTACAACCATTACCCATACCCGAATGGAAATGGGAAAACATCACTATGGACTTTGTCACCGGAATTCCTAAAACATCCAAAGGCAATAATGCTATCTGGGTTATAGTTGATCGTGTTACGAAGTCGGCACACTTCATTGCTATTAGAGAATATTTTTCTCTTGATCAGCTTGCCAGGATATATATAAAGGAAGTGGTAAGATTGCATGGTGTACCACTTTCCATTATATCTGATCAGGATCCGAGGTTTACCTCAAAGTTATGGCGAAGTCTTCAGCATACTCTGGATACAGAGTTGAGTTTCAGCACTGCTTATCATCCTCAGACAGACGGTCAGTCTGAGAGGACAGTTAAAACTCTAAAAAATATGTTGAGATCATGATCTATGGATTTCAAAGGTGGTTGGGATCAACACCTACCTTTGGTGGAATTTTCTTATAATAATAGCGTTCACTCTAGTATTCAGATGGCTCCTTATGAAGCTCTCTATGGAAAGAAATGTAGGACTCAAACTTGTTGGGATGAAGTTGGGGAAATAAAGCTATTAGGACCTGATCTTGTTGATGAGATGGAAGAAAAGGTCAGATCTATTCAACAACACATAAGAGCAGCTCAGAGTCGACAAAAAAGTTATGCCGACAACCGAAGAAAAGACTTAGAGTTTGAAGTGGGTGATAAAGTGTTCTTATGAATATCTCCCTGGAAGAGGGTCATGAGATTTGGAAAGAAGGGAAAGTTGAGCCCTAGATATCTCGGTCCTTTTGAAATTTTGGATCGTGATGGGAAGGTAGCTTACCGATTGACGCTTCCACTAAATCTCTCTCAAGCTCACAATGTGTTCCATGTATCTCTCCTGAGAAAGTACATACCTGATCCTTCACATGTACTCACCTCAAAAGTTGTACCGCTGGAACACGATCTTTCATATGAAGAACAGTCGATAAAGATTCTGGATCGTAGAAAAAAAAGTCTTACAGAACAAGACCACTCGCTTGGTGAATTTTTTATGGAGGAACCACCAATTAGAAGAAGCTACATGGGAACTTGAGGGTATGATGAGGGAGAGGTATCCTCATCTGTTTGTTACGAAGTGACGAATTTTGAGGGCAAAATTCATTTTAAGGGGGGTAGAATGTAACAACTGAGACTTTTATGAGAAATATTTTGTTTTTATGATATATAAATAATCAAAGGAATCTTTCACTACACACAACACTAGCTTGTCTTGCTTTACACGCAACCGCGGCCTTCCTCGATAGCTTGCGTCGTACGCAATAACCGAGTTTCACTAAACAACGGTATATTATAATATTAGCCGTTATGAATAGTATTAACTGAATTTTTAATTTTATAACATTATAATTCATCTTATACATTTTCTAGAATGAGGTATGAAATCAAAATCAGTTTTTTGGATAAAAGAAGTATTTTTCAAAAAATGCAGTTTTACCGCCTTTTGATGGCGCACCCACATTAAATCTAGTTTTTTACAAGTTTATAAGTTCAATTTGACAAAATAAAATTCTTCTTTAGATTCATGATATAAAAATTTACTTGGGATAAATTTTTCTTATTATTCTGATAACTTTCATATTTTAATGAATAGTAAAAACAAGCTATATTTTAATTAAAAACAACATTTTTCATCGCAATACTTTATATGGTTAAATTATAATATTTAATGTTCTTAAAGTATAAATAGAATATATTTTTACCATTTAATATAATGTATGCGATTAGCATTAATTTTACATTGAATTCATAGGTAAAAACATTTCAATCTTTGGCAATGTTTTAACTTTTAAAACCCGTTTGTTTAACAATGGGATTAATTTTAAATTAATTACTGCAACTTCTGTGTTTTGAATTTTCAAAAATGGATTCCATATTTGGAGTAAGTGGGTCTAAATTATGTTAATAGGTTACTTTTATTTTTTCGATATTATGAATAGTAACTACGGTAATTTTTATTTACTATGGTTAAAGGTAAATAGGGTAATTCAAGGTTAAAATAATATTATAATAATTTAAAATTTACTCGACACTTGTCCTAACCTTATTGGATGAGTATTGGCTGACCATGGGCATCCTTGGGATGATTTTGGGACCCCATTGAGCCACTTGGTAGTGACAATGACAATTTCGATTAATTAATTTAATGTAAAGACAAAATTGACATTAACAAAACTATTTTAGTAATTAATTTTTATAAGGGGTTATATAAATTATATTTTCTACTATAAATATTCATTAGAAATATAAAATTATTTCCTACATAATGATATTTTTTTATAATTTTTAGACACCAAATAAATTAAATTATTTATGACACAATAATGAGAAAGTATTTACCTCATTCATAAATGATTTAAATAAATAAGATTATAATGATTAAAATATTTTACAAAACATGTCCAATTCTGATTGGATGGTTTTATTTCGACCATGAGTCATCTTATCTTCATCTTTAAGGATTTTTGGACCTTTTGAAACCGAAGATAAGTTTATAATAAAATAATATTTCCACACTTTTTAAAGGTTCCCCTCTCCTCCCTTATTAAAGGGAACCTCCTCCCTCTCTTCCTCACACCAATTTGAGCCTTAAATCATGGAAACCCCTTCCCATTACACTTCCCTACTTCCTTAGAAACCTACTAGAGGTACTGGTATTATCAAAATACCGACTCTAGTGCCTTAAGAGAATGTTTAAAGGAGGCACTTCGAGAAAGAGGTAATACCTTCTACCGTTTTCTTCACATTCCATTCTTCTTATACTCCCTCTTCTTTAGTTGTTTCATTATGAGGTAATAAAATAAGTATCTCTCATTTACTGATATGTTAATATAAATATGAAACAACCCTATTTCACCTCTTATCCATCCTACGGAAAACGAAATCACCGCGCGTGCGTATGTACGGAATACCATCTCCACGCCGTGGTGTAATCTGTTTTCCACCACCACCTTACTTGGATGGGTATAATGGTGTAAATAATTACTATATATGATTATTGTAAAGTGATATTGATTCTGAAATAGTATACATACACTTCAATACAATTCCACGATCATGGGACCGATATCATCGCTCGTGCGTACGTACGGCCTACCGTCTCCACGATGTGATGCGACTCATTCTATATGATCTTCATTGAATAATGATTATATATATGAATTGAATGAATGAATATGATATATATTACACTAATAACATTCTGTAAATTATGTATCTATATCCTATAAAGAGGAATAAGAATTTATTCTACAAAACACGCATAAGAACAAAAAGTAATAAACACCCAAATAACAAGTAGTAATGAAATATTACTAATAAGAAGCTAAGAATATGACCATATATGATATCATGACAATGAATATGATTCTGTAATAAGTCAATGACATTTTTTAAATCATTATACAGGATTTTCGGACACGTACAAAGCATATCGGACCTATGGTAAGGGAAAATATCACAATCTCATTTTTATCCGAGATTGTTTATACTTTGGTATTTACTGGGGTTTATTTTATCATCCACATCCATGTTTCCTCAATATGTAATATTATTTCCATCCACCTACAATTGTTTAAATCCAATTTTACCCTTCTATGAGTTTTTAGTAAAATATATCAAAGGAATTATTTGTCATTTTTCATACGAGGTCCTTTTTGACTTTTCCAACAAAAATACGAGAAGAATTTTTTTTTAACATATACGGAATGAATGGATTTTTAAAACATTATTTCCAATAATCTTACTTTACAAATTTTCAAGTTTATTTTTAATCAACTTATTTTAGTTTTAAATTTCATGACATGTTAAGAAAGGAAAAATGATTTTGAAGTAGAAAGGATATTTTCCTCAAGAATGGAGTTCAAGTGTTTTATCAAAATTATTTTCCATCTAAGATAATATAGGGTTTTGTTTCTATCCCTATTATTACATTGATTTTATTATGTTTTTATGGAAATATTTTTATGAATTCCTTTATCTTATATGAATTATTTTATGATGTCATGATGTTTAAGATTCCCAATTTTATTACATGGGTTATGCTATGATGTATGGTTTATGATTTTGGGGCACACATAAGATTGGTATCATTATAAGATGGGTGGGACCTATATATCCCTCAAATTCATTGAGTAAAGATTTTATATTTCATGAGATAGACATGGCTGTAACGGCAGGTTAAACCAGTTCATTGAAACATGACTGAAACGAGGAGTGAACTCGGTTCAGAAATGGACTTTGTCCACTAAGATAGTCTTGGCTATGAGTCTTGACTAATATGAAATGATTCTCTATGATTATGTGTGTATGTAAAAAATTTTCATGTTTTATGTTATGATTATTGGGATTACATTTCACTACCATGATTTATCCCATGTTATGAAATTATGATCTCTTTTGCAGGGTAAGATTTCCAAAATGTTATGTTCTTATAAATTTGATGTGACTGATATTTATTTTGTTTACCCTTACTGAGCATTTGAGCTCAACCTTTTGTATGTTTTCTTTCCCCAGGTCATGAATAAGGTTATTAAGTAAGATATGACAAAAAGAGACTATAGATATGATGAAATAAATGGGAGACAGTGTAGATGCTTTATGAACCAGTTGTTTATGTTTCCCAGTTTCTAAAGACACTATACATATACGTTCATTCATGGTTTTGTTTTATGTTGTAATACGTATGCTTCAATTTTGAAGTATTAACCATGTGTGTAATGTATGGGTCATTATAATGAAAATGGCTTAAATTGATTTGATATAAACCCATTGGTTTTATGTTGTGAAAAAGGCATGTTTGGAATAAAACATGTTTTGGTTTTTAATGGAATTAAATTGGAACTTTTGAAATAGAAGAATGGGATTGATCATATTTTAATAATTCTTAAAATAGTTCTCCTATCATTTAAGAGTGCATGAAATCCTTAGGTAGTTAGTGAGTTATTTAGATACACTCTATGATATGACAACGTTCTAAAACATACATGCAGTGGGTCACATCCCCAACAGGTTGGTGATGAGTCTCCTTTGGCCAGTGTCATAGGGACGTGTGTATACACATTTTTCTGGGTCCACATAGAGAGTGCGGAATCCTATAACTGGTTATTACTATCGTACCTTTTGGAAGATAACCATGTTGCTCGCTTGTTTATTTATATTTGAGATATAAATGTATTCCAATGCTTGTTAACTATTTTACATTCCTGCTGAATTTATATAAACTATTTTGTATAAATGTTTTATTTAAGCCGTTATTTTAGAAATATTCCATAATTTGTAAAGCCTTTTCTTAAAGTATTTATTTCCATCATTGGAAACAGTTTAGCATATTTTGTTAGAATATTCTTTTGAATTTCCAAACCAGTTTGTTTAAAAATTGAAATCTTTTCTTTGGATAATCTATTTATGGCATTTGATACAGAATTTTTGGTGGTATTATTCTGGGCTTAGGCTCACACCCTACTTTTTCCTTTGGGTGTTTGTAGACCTCCTTCTTCTAGGTTCGTGCAAGGTGAAAGGATCACTTGGGGGTGGATCCAGCTGTTGAGTTTTCAACGTGGTGAGTTGTGTCCATGGGGACTTTGGGGTGGTTTTCCTGTTTTATGTACTTGGGTTGTAGCACTTTGGGATTTCTGTGCCTCTTTGTTTCTAGTACAATGCTCCCAGTTTAGTTTCTTTTGTTATGCATACTGTTTCTTTTACTCTTACTTCCGCATTCTTGTGGAAAATTCATTCCCACTTTTATGTTGTACGATACCAGGTGCTAGTCGCCGACCTGTGGGGATTGGGAATTCTCTTTGGGCTATGTCAGAGCCAGCTCGGTTATTGGTTTTCCATGGTGCCGAGCTGGTTTGTGAAAATACTGGCATCTAAAGGCTGTCTTCGGTACTTCCTCATCTCGTACCCTGAGCTGATGATATCATAAACTGAGTTATATTTTCGAAGACCATCGAGATCCCTTCATCTAATCGAAGAGATCATCAATCCTTGGTAGAGGATGCTCATTCTTCCCAATCACCTAGTTCAAGCACTGATAGTCCATGTAAAGCATCAAAATCCCATTTTCCTCATGGAGAACAAAATCGGCGCTTCCCATGGAAAAGGACTAGGCCTTACGAACCCCTTCTTCTACAAGTCCCCCAACTATACCCTCAACCCAAGAATCTCATCAAGATCCATCTAATATACTTGTGTATATATCAATGTCATCCTGGGGAAAAGTTTGATTTAGATTTATACCTCTCTATGAGGAGGTAGTCCTGGAATATCCTTAGAAAAATCATCCGTATACGGGTCCACCACTACAGGATAGCTCAGACTCCCCTTGTAAACTTCACCGAGGGTAAGTCTAGCCAACTGATGATTGATCAGTTTCACCTTCCTCTGAGAAATTTCATCATGTTATACAGAGGATACCATCTCACCGGTGAGGGAAAACCTAGTCCCATCCTCAATGACACACTGCACTATTCCCTAAAAAAGGACGATTAGATCATGGACTATAGATTACAAGTCTATACCATAGATGATGTCATAAGGCCTCGATGTTTCTATAAGGATATCCTAGTCGAATATCTCGCCTACTAGAGTAAGCTCACACTATCAACACTAGGGAATAATTGTTGAATCCTCTTCCGTAGGAGTCTCGAATCGTAAGGATTCAGCTCATGGCTCCATTGGAATCATTGAGCTCTGAACGAGAGCTGTGGATATAAAAGAGTGATCAGTACCTGTGTTTAAAAGAACTCCATATAGGGTGAAGTAAATACATATCATACCAAAAACAATCTCTGGAGTTCCATGGTCATATGCTTCTGCCTCCTAAAGCTGAGCTCATCCATGTCTATCTACTTCTTGAGGTCGGGGTGGATCGCCTGAGGGTGGTGGCAGTTGTACCTCAAACCGTCACCCACCATCTTCTTCACGGCCTACTCCTTTGACACATCTATCACCTTTTAGACATCCTTGATTGAACCTCTACCTCTACATATGTAGGTCCTTCGACATTCTATGGATCATTAGTACAGAGGGTCAAAAAATCGCATGCCATGTGCCCCTACCGACCACCTGTGTAACACAGTATGCTCTTCAGTCAACCTCTTCTGCCTTGTGACCTCCCCACCTCCGACGCTACATCATGTGGTCATCCTCTGGAAGGTCTAGACCGGTTAGGCCTTTGAATTATCTATCTATTGCTTACTTCATATTACTCGACTTCAGGTCATCTGATGGTGGCTCTCATCATTGGTGCCTTCTCAACTAGGAACCTCTGCACCAATAGTGCTCACTTTAGCACTCTAGCCTGCATATAAATGTTGAGAGATATCATCAACACTCTGATCTCCCATTGGAAACACTTCTCAATGGTTTGGGACCTAAGGAAAGGGTCATGTACAATGTTGGTGGAGTAGCGATAGAGGTCGGTGAATCTTTCCATGTACTAGGGCACTATCAGGTTGCCCTGTTTTAAGTGTAGTAGCTTTTGAATATGAACTGTGTGTAAAGTTGTTTGAAAAACCTCCGCCCTAAAGAGGATATCAAAGTCAAACATGGAAAGTGTCATCTCCTCATGGGTCTGAAGTGTCTGGATCCTCCATCTCCCTATTGTGCCCTAAAATAGACTAGAAGCTAAGATCTCCATCTGTTCAGTTGGTGTCTCAACCAAGCGAAAAACTCATACCACAGCCTTCATCCATTCCTTAACTGCATTTGGTACTGTATCGCCTTTAATAATTAGAGGTCTCTGTCTCTGGAACTTGTGAAATGTGCTCAGTAGGAATGTATAGTCCCTCGGTAGGACTTGTGGAAACTTATTTCCCATGAGTGGTGGGGATGCTGGTACACCACCCAAAGGTGTTATCGCTATAAGAGGGCCCTACATAGGCCCCTCATTGCTCATTGGGTCATCATCATGATCTCTCACTGGAATCCTGGATGGCTATCTATGTGGAGGCATTCAATAATGAAACATATGTGCCATGGTCAATAATTTATACCTGGTGAGTTGACAGAAAAGAGATTGAAAGAAAAACATTTTTAAAACACATGCAAATAATGTTTTAGTGTATCGAGTTGAAAATCATAAATCAGGGTCATGGTGAATGGATATTTCAACCTCCTCACCAACACTAGATTCCCCAAACTGTAATCCAAACTAAATACACCTAAAACAATTTCTCTATTGAAAACACGGACTCTTAGTTCTTCTGGTAGAACCAACCACCCTTTCATACCAATTTGTCACGACCCGTACCTTGGGGCCCATATCATCACTAACCCAATCCCTCCCTCTATATTCCAAAAGTTTGAGACATTCACGGGAAAGGAATATCCCAAAAAGGGAAGGCATTTCCTTTAAACATTTACACACACATACTAAGTACACAACAAAAACAAACTACAAAGTAGAACTACTGATAGTAAAAGTGTGAACTGAAAGTAAAAAAGGGCCAGTATACAAACCCAAATGAAAAAAGAAAGTAAAATAAAGGAAAAATGTGGTCTAGAGGTTTTCCAAAAAGGTGTTGGATCTTTAATATACATATTATACACATGAGGGGGGTGAATTGTGTCTTTCATATTTTTCGTCAACTCTTTGATTGAACGAGTTCTATCCTCTATGCTTTATCAGATTTGATCATGCAGCGGAATAAGTAAAAGTAGGGACACATAGATGTACAGTGGTTCAGGGAACAGAATGCCCCTAGTCCACTCCACCAACGCTCAACTACACGAGCTTGGTGATTTTCACTATCTGGTCCTCTTTTCCACATACCTTCCAACAACTAAAAAACAGGCAGTTGACACCTTTACAATTTTCAGGCTAACAAATCCTTCTGCTTCAAACACGAACTTACTCAGCTTAGTATGAGATGCTGGTTACTCAAGATAAAAAGAATTTTAGAATGAACTTTTCCAGTTGATCTTCACAATTGCATCAGAATGCAATTGACATCAGATGGATCATCGTCTCTAGAAATATTGATTTTCAAGTCAAAGCAGTTATGAGTCGATCCGGTTGTAGTAGATATAGATATATAATTCACAACTTCAGCAGTAGTAGATCCACAGTAGATATTTGATGTAAAACAAGTGAATCTTCTATCGAGTTCCTTCTTCTTAAATATACAGATCTTTGACGCTCCTTTTGAATCAGCATAACTGAGTGCTTTAAACAGTATCTGTTTTTCACCTTTTTGAATAATAGACTGATCACTATATATTCCTATGCCTGGTGTTTTATATAAAACATAAATAATAATGCTAAGTATATCCCTTTCACATTTATATCCATAAAAGTCACCTTTTTAATTCGCGATATTCAAAAATTTGAATTCACATATTAGTCGTAACTTCCCTGAAGACTCGGCATAAAAATCTCCTTTTAATTCGACCTTTAATCCATTGATAAAATGGCTCTGAATCGGTCAAATTCATATTTTAAAATCGAATTTAAATCCAGCTTGAAATCCACCTAACAATCAGCTTGCTGACCGTTGCATAAAAATATCGTCTTTCAAACATTCTGACGCCAAATGTAAGGTTGATGGCGTAGCCTCCAAACGTAGGGTTGACAACGTATGGTTGAACATAAACGTAGGGTTTATGTTACTTTCTTCAAATGTATGTTTGATAATAAATGTAGGGTTGATCATCTATACATTTTCTTCAACTCTCAGACGAAAGAAAAAAGATCCATTCAAGGAACGTATGGTTTTTGAAAAAAGTATGGTTGATGAAGCATACATTTGAGAAACAAACAAAACTCTTAGTACTTACGTACAGTTCTCCTTCCGTACTTTGTTGATAACCCAGACGTAAGTTTCCATCCTAACGTAAGGTTCTTATTCCATGCTTTGCGGATAACATATGGTTGATTAACCATACTTTTCTCTTATCTCAAAAAAGTATACACGCTTTTCGTCCTTACACTACCTTTATCCACGTATGGTATAAACAGTGTTTCCAGAACACGCTAAAGCAGATCCCGAATAAGTAAGGTATGAATAGTGTTTCCAGAACGCACTAAAATAGTTCCTGAATAAGTAATACATTCTCGTTATTTCAAGAGTAAAATAAATCAATAAATTCCTGCAAAATACTAAATAATATCATTTGAAAATAATTAAGGGTATTTGTGTAACACCCCGTGATTTTATGAAAAATATTCTTTTTAATTTCATTAATGTCTTGTGTTGTACGCTACACTAAAATTAGCTTTCACAACACGCATCCTTGACTTTCCTTGCATTACATGCAATGGTGACCTTCCTCGATAGCGTGTGTAGTACGCAATACCGAGTTTCACTAAACAACGATATGCTATTAAAATATTATTAAAACTAACCGTTATGAATAGTAATAACCACCTTTTAAAATTTTAGAAATTTTATCTATCAAAATGGACTTCATTTCTGGATTCGGAGTATTGAATTTAGCATAAGGTGAAATTTTGGTACTTTTCAGATAATTTTCATATTCTGATGAATAGTGAAAATTAATAAATTTTTATTAAAAAAAACATTTTTAATCGAAATAATTAATAGTGATAATTTATTAATTTGATTGGTTTTAAAGTATATTTAGAATATATTTTTACAATTTAATACAATTTTGGTCATTGGATGTAATTTCACATTTAAACCGGTTATAAACAAGTGTCAATCTTTTGATAGTTATTATCTCTTAAAAACACACTATTTGTTTTGACGACGGGAATTAATTTTAAAATTAGTTAATGTACCTGATATGTTCTGAATTTGGTAAAATAGACATCATTTTTGAGTTCATAATATCAAATATAGCTTAGGCCTAATTTTTGGTATTTTTCTGGAAACATTCATTTTTTGATGAATAGTGAAACCACTAAGTGGTAGTAAAAAAATGAATTTTTCATAAAACGTAATTTTGCCGCTTCTGTGAGTGTAATTTCAAAAATCCGAGAGACACGGTTGATGTTAGTAAGTAAAATGTGGTTCAATGAGATGAAAATAATTTTTGGTGAATAGTAACTTTTTACTTTTTTTACCACGGTTAAAAGTAAATAGGGCAATTAAGGGTAAAAATGATATTATTTTTACCCTAACACATTTCATAATTCTATTGGATAAGTGTAATTCGACCAAAAACAACCTTAGGAATAAAATATGACCATTTAGGCCCACATGGATTAGATTAGGACATTTATTATTATTTAATTCAAAGAAGAGTTAAAAGAGTTAAAATCGAAGTTTATTTACTAAAAAAAATTTAATATAGGGTTATACATAAGATAAATTCGACTGTAAATATTCATTATAAAGATAATAAGATTTCATACATAATGATATTTTATTTATAATTTTTAGACATTAAATAAATTAATTTATTTATGAAACAATGATGATGCAGTAATTACCATAATAGTGAAAAATTATAATAATTGATATTATAAATACCCAAATAAATATAATTTAAAACTTTTTATGAATTCCACTAATTTTCTAGGTTAATATGACATGTTAGTATTGAGTTAATTAACTTTTTTCGATCTAATCATTCTGTTATGAGTTTCACAAAAATCAATTACTAAATAGTGTCAAAATTGACATAAAATAGTTTTAAAAAAAATATTATATTATTAATTGTTATTATTCCTAAAAATATAAGGTTCGGCCAAATGACTTAGATAAGGTTATATATATTAATAATAAACAACTTTGGGTTCGTTTGGCTTCTTATAGTAAGTTTATTAACCATATAGTGTAAGAACACAAAAAGTCACGGTAAAAGTAAACTTATTTAACTTAATGTTAAATCTAAATGATAAGGATAATATAGGAACCTAAACTTGTATAAATTCTATTGGATGAGAGGATTTCGACCCATCCCCACCTTAGCTTCAAATTAAATCAATTTGGAGCTATTTAAAACCGAATTTGACTTTATAATAAAATAATAGTTTTAGTTATTCCAAAGGTACCCCTCTCCTCCCTTATAAAAGGCACCTCCTCCCCATCTTCTTAACACAAATTTTAGCCTTAAAGATCGGAAAAACCCTGCCAAATTCTCTTCTCCACTTCCATAGAAACATCCTAGAGGTTCTGGTCTTCCTCAAAGGCCAATTTTAGTGCCCTAAAATGAGATATCAAAGAGGTGCTTCAAAGAAGAGGAAATGTCTGTTACTGATTCTTTCAACTTTATTTCTTATTCCACTTCTTGTTATTAGGTTGTTTCATTATGAAGTAATAACATCAGTATCACTCATATACTGATATTTTATTATAAGTATGAAACAACCCTATTTCACCATCTATCCATCCTACGGAAAACGAAATCACCGCGCGTGCGTACGTACGGAATACCGTCTCCACGCTGTGGTGTAATCTATTTTCCACCACCACCTTACATGGATGGGTATAATGGTCTAAATAATGACTATATGTGACTATAATAAAGTGATATCGATTCTGAAATAGTATACATACACTCCAATATAATTCCATGATCATAGGAACGATATCATCACTCGTGTGTACGTACGGAATACCGTCTCCACGATGTGATGTGACTTGTTCTACATGATATTCATTGCATAATGATTATATAAATGAATTTAATGAATGAATATGATATATATTAAAATAATACCATTCTAGAAATGAGGTATCTATAACCTAAATAGAAGAATAAGAATTTATTCAACAAAATACGCATAATAACAAAAAGTAATAAACACCCGAATAACAAGTAGTAATGAAATATTACTAATAAGAAGCTAAGAATATGACCATATATGATATCATAACAATAAGTATGATTCTGGAATAAGTCAATAACATTATTTAAATAATTATACAGGAGGGTCGGACACTTACGAAGCAAATCAGACCTAAGGTAAGGGAAATATCACAATCTCATTTTTATCCGAGATTGTTTATACTTTGGAATGTATTAGGGTGTATTTTACCATCCAAATCCATGTTTCCTCAATATGTAATATTTATATTCTTCTAAAATAGTTTATATCCAATTTTACCATTTGGTGAGTTTTTAGTAAAAGATATTAAAGGAATCTTTTGTCGTTTTTCGTATGAGGTACTTTTTGACTTTTCTGAAAAAAATACGAGAAGAATGTTTTTTTAACTTATACGGCATGAATGGATTTTTAAAAAATATTTCCAAGAATCTTCCTTTACATGTTTTTAAGTTTATTTTTAATCAACTTATTTTAGTTTAAAATTGTATGACATGTTAAGAAAGGAAAAATGTTTTTGAAGTAAATAGGATATTTTCCTCAAGAATGGAGTTCAAGAGTTTTATCAAAATAATTTTCCATCTAAGATAATAAAGGGTTCTATCTCTATCCCTATTATTACATTTATTTGATTATGTTGTGATGGAAATATTTTTATGAATTCCTTTTATCTTATATGAATTGTTTTATGATGTCCCTATTTTTAAGATTCCCATTTTTATTACATGGGTTATGCAATGATGTATGATTTATGATTTTGTGGCACACATAAGAAATGTATCATTATGAGATGGGTGGGACCTATATCCCCCCCCAATTTATTTGGTAAAGATTTTATATATCATGAGAGAAATGGCTGGAATGGTAGGTTATACCGGTTCAGTGAAACAGGACTGAAACGAGGAGTGAACTCGGTTCAGAAAGGGACTTTGTCCACTAAGATAGTCTTGGAAATGAGTCTTGACTAATAAGAAATGATTCTCTATGATTATGTGTGTATTACAAAAAGTTTCATGTTTTAATTTATGATTATTGGGATTTCATTTCACTAATATGATTTATCCCTTGTTATGATATTATGATCTCTTTTGCAGGTTATGATTTCAAAAATGTTATGTTCTTATGAATATGATGTGATTGATTTTTCTTTTGTTTACCCTTACTGAGCATTTGAGATCACCCTTTTATGTTTTCTTTTCCCCAGGATATAAATATAGGTTTTAGGTAAGAAAAAAAGGGAAGATCTTTATGGGAGATGTTGATGATCTTTCACCATGATTAGAAGATTACGTTCCGAGTTTCCAAAGACACTAAACTATTACGGTCCTTGTGTGTGTGTTTTTGTTATGTAATAAGTATTCCGCAAACGTAATGTAATGTCCTTGTACGTTAAGCTTCGGGTCTCTACAATTTGTGAGCATCAAAATTATCATAAAGAGATAGATTATTATTTTCAATAATCTCCCCCTTTAAATAACATTATTATGTATTGTTGAAAACAATACATTTCTCTACAATCTCCCCCTTTTTTTATGATCATAAAACCCATAAAATAATAAAACTAATTAAATGAAATTAACTTTCAAAATTAGTTACATAAAGTTTTAGAATTTTGATAGGATAAAACAATATTTAATTTTAACAAAATCATTACAATAAATAAAAATTTATCCCCCATCATGAAAATAAATTAATTTTTCTTTAAAAATAAAAGTAACAGAAAATTTCCCTTTATAATAAATGACTGTTAATAACATAAAATAGTTTCTGTATAAGTATAAATTTGTAATCATTTAAATAAGGTTTTTAAAATAAAATGTTGTGTTTATCCAAATTTCTCCCCCTTTTTGTGATATCAAAAAGAATGATAAATTGTGGATTTGAACACATTTAATGTTGCACCGAACTATAGGTAAATTCTATAATTAACTATTTAATAGTAAGGTAATCTAATATACTGGCATATGGTAACGTAAATCAGTAATAAAAAAATAGAGAAAAATAACAAATGGAGGAAATTTGCATTCAAAAATAGCAGTATGTACATGACAATGATATATACAGGAATCAAGGTTTGGTTAAGGTAGACAATAGGTTATATCTCCTCTGGATAGAAGACTTGATTTCTGTAAATTGTTCAATAAGTCTCTTCATCATCCCATCCCCATGTTTGATAATGAGCTCTCTGTTCCCCTAAGTCATATGAATATCCTTGATTAAATTTACCCTTAAAAACTCATGCATCCTTTCCTCTTTTTCAATAAACACTGACAATTTCTCTTACATATGATTTAATAGTTTTCTGATTAGTGGATCACTAGATGTCAGTTGATCCACTAAATTTTTTTGATTGTCCAGCAACACTGATAATGGAGCACTGTTACATGGAAGATCTTGCAACATCTCATTCATGTTGCTCATCGCGGCTGTGATACCTTGAAATATTCTGATTAAATCAAGTAATGTGCCTGATCCACTAGAAGCACTATTTTCAACTGATGCAAATTGGTTCTCCATAAAAAAATTTAGATCTGATAAATCTGACTTCCTACCCATTTCATATTTAATCTTTAAAACTGCATTCATCATATCCTCTTTAAACATTTCAACTTCTTACCTTGAGACTGTAATCTCCTTCATCTTTTGAAATCTCAATTGTTCTAAGTCTAAGGCATTTCTCAGAGTGACATTCTCAGATTCCAACTAAGACACCTTTTTGTACAGTTCTTCAACTTCTTTCTTCCATGAATCAGAGGCACTATGTGCTTGATTCGCATTTTCAGGCTCTGGATGATGCAGTAGTACTAAAGTTAATGATTTAGCATTAGATTTTTATTTCTCCTTGGCCTGAGTAGGTTGGTCTACAAGTTATTCCTCAGAGTACTTTCTAGACTCTTCCATAGAAAAATCCTCTTGAAGTAACTCTGTTAGAGTATAAGAGATATGTTTATCACAAACATCAGCATCTTTTTCTTCCACTGGAATTTTCAGAACAATATTTTCAGGAGTCTCCTGAGATATAGCGACTTCCTCACCAGGCTCTACCTCTTTATCTTGTTCCTGTTGAAGTGTAACTTCAACATCAGCTACAATCTGTTCCTGAGTCCCCCTTTGAGCTTCTTCTTGAACTCTTGATCCCTCTACTGGCGTTGTCCTTTCACTAACATCTTCCATGGACTTATCAATAGCAGCTTCTCTTACAAAATTATATGAAAATAAAGCTTCTTTTGTTACCAATGCAGGGGAAGTAATTTCCTCATTAAGAAGTCTAGTTATTGGAGATTGAAGTCCCCCCTGACTTCTTTCTTCATCATCATCTTTTACTTTAAATCGGATCCTTCTTGCTACATTACTGACTCTTGATTCAGCTTGTCCCTCCTTGTACTTAGCAGTTTGAGCTTGAGCACTCTCTGATTCATCATCTTCTCCTACTGGAAAAAGTTTTCCTTTGATAGTAATCCAGAAATATCCAATATTCCTTAAAGTTCCAGCATTAAACACATTACTATGATGACAGTGTACTCGGGTATCCACTAATCCCACCATGTCCTTCTTAAGCAACAACTTGGAAATGAATGGACCAAAAGGATAAAAGTTCATTCGGGAATCACACTGAAAAAAATATTTTAGGTATCTAACCATATACCTAGGAAAATTTAGTTTGACATCACTGAGCAAAAGATACATTATATACATAATGGGATATAATATTTTTTCCATCTCAGACATCCTCGGTGCAATTCCTATCTGCACAAATTTAAACAAAATTTTCTGATCAGGCTCTAAATCCTTGATAAAAATTTTCTTTATAGTCTTAGTACCAAAAATAAAAGACATTATGTCCTCAGATTTATGCACAAAATCTCTAATATCATTAAAATCAAAATGAAAAACTCTCTCATGAGCACAATTGAGAATCTGACCGATTTTGTACAGATTTGAAGAAGTATCTAAGTTCTACCTCATACAGAAATTCCGTATTTTCACTTTCCAACGTCTGTTCATGTTTATGAAATGACAACACTTGTTTCAACAGTAGATTTTTTTGAAATAACCAGTCGAGATCGATTACCTTGCCATGTAATATTTTTCGCCCTTCGGAGCATTGTCTCTTGGCATTGCTTGTCTCGGCATTACTGGATCTTTTTGTCCTTACCATCTCTGTGAGATACTGTGAAGGTTTGATGGTTAGGGTTTTAGAGGTTCGTATATTAGGGTTCACAAGTAGAGGTGCGGTTTGCGGGTTTGAAAAGGTTTCGATAGAAATGAAACGGTTTAGGAGTCAAAAGGGTTTCTGACAACCTTGATTCCCATGTTTTTAATAATCATTACATATAATTAAAAATAAAAAAATAGATTATATGGGGAAAAGAAACTTATTCTGTTTGAAAAACAAAAATAGCAAAATTATTTTAAGCAGAATTAAAATAAAAAACTACCATTGTAAAATAAAATTTTATTTAAAATCAAATAAACCTAGCTCCCCCTTAATAAAATCAATCCTTGCAGTAGGAATTGGTTTAGTAAAAATATCTGCTAATTGAATTTCTATATTTATAAATTCTAAAAATATATCCTTTTTAATAACATGATCTCTTAAAAATTGATGCCTTATATCAATGTGCTTAGTTATATAATGACTAATAAGATTTTTTAAATATTAATTGAACATGTATTATCACATAAAATAGGTGTATTATTAAAATTCAATCCAAAGTACATAAGAGTGTTTTTCATCCACAACACTTGTGCACAACAACTGCCAGTAGAAACATATTATGCCTCGGCAGTTGACAGGGCAACTGAATGTTGTTTCTTACTAGACCATGACACTAAATATTTTCCTAAAAAGTGACATGTTCCTGATGTGCTTTTTCTATCTAATCTAATACGTCCAATGTCAGAATCTGAATATGAAATAAAATTAAAATCAAAAGTTTTAGGATAAATTAGAGATTGAAAAATAGTTCTTTATAAATATCTAAAAATTATTTTGACAGCAGTTAAATTAGAGTCTTTGGGATTTGATTTAAATCTAGCACAAAGACATACTGGATACATTATATCTGGCCTGCTAGTAGTAAGATATAAAAAACTACCAATCATACCTCTATATAACTTTTTGTCAACTGATTTCCCAGTTTCATCCAAATCAAGTTTTATATTAGTACACATAGGAGTTGTATATGTCTTACTATTTTGAAGTCCAAATTTCTTCAACAAATCAGTAATGTATTTTTTTTGATTCAAAACATTTACAAAATATTCTTCAAAAATTTGAAGTCCTAAAAATAAATTTAATTATCCCATAATACTCATTTCAAATTCTTCTTGCATTAATTTTAAAAATTGAGGACAAAGTGTTTTATTATTTGATCCAAAAATTACATCATCAACATAAATTTGAACCAATAAAACATTATTTTTCACAGTTTTCATAAAGAGTGTTGGATATTCTAATCCAACAGTAAAGTCATTTTTCAAAAGAAAAGAAATTAATCTTTCATACCAAGCTCTAGGTGCTTGTTTAAGGCCATAAAGAGCATTAGTAAGTTTAAAAAGAGAATTAGCTTTTTGAAAGCTTTCAGAACTAGGAGGTTTCTCAACATAAAATTCCTCCATTAAATAACCATTTAAAAAGGCAGATTTAACATCCATCTGAAATAATTTAAAATTCATATAAGATACATAGGCTAAAAGGATTATAATGGCTTCTAACCTAGATATAGGTGCAAAAGTCTCATCATAATATATTCCTTCTTCTTGATTATATCCTTTAGCTACTAATAATGCTTTATTTCTAGTTATTGTGCCTTAGTCATCTTGTTTATTTATAAAGAACAATTTGGTTCCTATTACTGGATAATTATTAGGTCTTTCCACTAATTCCAAAACTTCATTTATTTTAAACTAGATTAATTCATCTTGCATTTTTGTTACCCAACATTCATCATCTAAATCTTCTTCTATAGTATTGGGTTCTTGTTGGGATAGGAAGGCATAGAATTCCACTTGGTTTCTTAAGTTTCTTGTAGATTGAATACCAGTCTCTAATTCACCTATCATAGTTTCTAAAGGGTGATTCTTTAGGGTTCTATACTGTCTAGGAAATACATCTAAAGGTTTTTCAGTATCATGTTCCTCGGAAATGGACTGAATTTCTTTTATATCATTTTCAAAATCATTCTTTAAGTTCTCAAGTCCCATTTTATCATTAGAGTCAGGTTCATCCATTTGATCTGTCCTTTTCTCAAAAGGGATCAGATTCTTAAAATTTCACATGAACTGATTCTTCAACAATCCATGACTTTTTGTTATAGTCTCTATAATCTCTAGAGGTAGAAGAATATCCTAAGAAAATAACTTCATCAGATTTTGGATCAAACTTACCAAGATTATCTTTGGTGTTCAAAATGTAGACCTTGCATCCAAAAACATTAAAGTAATTTACTTTAGGTTTTCTATTATTCCATAGTTCATAGGGTGTCTTTTTCAAAATAGGTATAATTAAAACTCTATTAATTATATAGCAAGCTGTATTTACAGCTTCTTCCCAAAAATATATAGGTAGGATATATTCATTTATCATAGTTCTATCCATTTCATGAACTCTTCTATTTATTTTTTCTACAATTCCATTCTGTTGAGGTGTTATTAGTGCAGAGAAGGTATGTTTAATACCCATGTTTGAGCAAAAGGAATTAAATTCCTGATTCTGAAATTCTCCAATATGATCACTTCTCAATGAGATTATATTAAAACATTTTTCATTTTGAACAGATTTGCAGAAAAATTCAAATAAAGTAAAAGCTTCATTTTTAAATTTCAAAAAAAATCCAAGTAAATCTATAATAATCATCAACTAATACATAAAAATATATTTTACCAGCTAAGCTTGCTACTCTGGAAGGTCCGAACAAATCCATATGGATAAGTTATAGAGGTTTAGATGTAGTAACTTTATTAACAGATTTGAATGATGATTTGTGTTTCTTGCCAAGTTGGCATGCATCATATAATCTGTCACAATTAAAATTTGAGACTAGGAAAATTAGAAACTAGATGTTTCTTAGATAATTTATGTAAAACATATACATTGAAATGTCCAAGTCTCCTATGCTAGATCCAAGATTAACTTACTTTAGTAGTCAAGTATTTTACTTGTTGTTTACACAAGGAATTTAAATCCAATGTATAGACATTATCAGTTCTTGGTGCCTTAAATTTAAACAGTTTATCTTTAGAAACTGTACAACAACTGTTAGTAAAATCAACAGTATATACATCATCACAAAGTTGAGAGATACTTATCAAGTTTTGTTTTAATCCTTTTACATAAAGTACTTTGTTGATTGAGACTGTTTTTTGATCTCCAACTATTCCAATGCCAATGATTTTTCCTTTGGAATTGTCACCAAATGTGACATGTCCTCCTTTCTTTTGAGTGAGTGAAGAAAAGTTCAATGAGTTTCCACTCATATATATTGGGCAGCCACTATCCATGTACCATATATCTTTTCTACTCTAGTTTCCTGCTACCCGCAAAGACATTCAAACAAATTTCTTTGGTACCCATATTTTGTTGGGTCCATGGATGTTAGCTAGAAATGATCTGGGTATCCAGATTGGCTTTATTCCTTTAAAATCAGCTGAATAATATAAGTTTTTTGAAACATAGGCTTTCTTAATACCACAAATTTGAGTTTTTATTAAGAAACATTTTTTAGCTAAATGTCTCTTTGTCCCAAAAAAGTTACAATTAGCCCTTTTAGAGCTAGGAACAAAATAATTTCAATATAACTTAGGTTTTTTCCTTTACTGCCAATTCCAAATCTCTCCTTTTTAATGACAGTTTTTCCAAGAATTTCATTTAATGAATTCTCTCCTTTTGTAAAAACCAATGCAGCCTGTTTGTAAGATTCTACTTCATCCTGCAGTGTTCTTATTCGTAATTAAAAATTAATATAGTTAGTGTTAATAGAATTGTATTTATCAGTTAATTCCTTATGTTATTTCAGCATTGTATCTCTTTCATCTGAAACAACTTTATTTATGTTCTTTACTGACTTATGTTTCTTAAATAGTGAGTCATGTCTTTCTTCAAGCATATTGCAGTAGGCTGAAAGTTTTTTATTTGTGTAGCATGATTCAGAATTTGATTCATTATTTGAGTCAGAGGAGTAATATGAGTGTACCTTATCATTTTCTCCCATGAAACACATTTTTTCTTTTATATTGAATTCTTCTTTCTCTGAGATTGATTAAGGAGAGAAAATGGAGTCTTCAGATACACTCCAATTGGATTTCATAGCTTTCTTTCCTTTCTTCTCATCGTCATTTCTTTTGAAGAATTTCTTCTTCTTTGCATCATTCAATTGTGAGAAATCTGGTCTGATATTCCCATCTTCTTGAATTCATAGTATCTTACTTCTTTATCATCTCCCTTAAAGGATTTTTTGAAGTCTCTTTTCTTGCTGTAGAATTTTATAAATTTTCTAGCTAGCTGAGCCATTGCTTCATCTGAGTTTGATGAGTTAGAGCTCTCAGATTTAGCTTTGAATTATCTGTTTTTCATCTTTCTATTCTTTTGTTGTGAAGTTACCTTCAAGGAAGTACCATCCTTTTATATGTAGACTTTATGTTCATTTGCCTTATATTTTATTTCAGCTTTGTACATCATCAGTGTAGAAATCAAGTCTCTCATGGTTAGATTTTTTACAGGTGTTGATTGTCTGATTGCAGCAGAGATACCATTCCATCGAGTAGGAAGTACCCTCAGTACTTTTAATGCTTGATCAGCCTGCTTGATAGCTTCTCCTAGAGCTGTTATATTATTGACAATTTCTGTCAATATACCATTCATTTGGGTAATGATTTCACCTTCAAACATTCTGAAAGTATCAAATTTCAATTTGGAAATTGCATATCTCATTTTTCTCACATTTTCTGTTCCTTCATACACCACAACTATTATTTTCCACATCTCATATGTTGTCGAGCAATGAGATACTCTGTTAAATTCATCTGGTCCTAGACCACAGATGATTGCATTCACAGCCTTCGAATTCATGTCATACTCTGCCTCTATAGCAGCACTCCATGTCTGAGGCTTTTCAAGAATTTCATAAGGAGTCCGAATATTTGAATAGATTTTATATCTGAGGTTTTTCAGATATATTATCATGTGTGATTTCCAGAAGCCATAGTTGTCTCCATTAAAATATGGTTCTCTGACTATTGACATCCCTTCTCTTTTTTCAGTCATGATGCTCTGTTGTATAATCTTTAAATTCTTATAGCTTTCTAAGGCTCTATCAGAATCTCTGCCTCTCATACCAATTGTTGGATCTTGAATATATAGATTATACACAAGAGGGGTGTGAATTGTGTCTTTCAAATTTTTCGTTAACTCTTCGATTGAACGAGTTCTATCCGCTATGTTTTATCAGATTTGATTATGTAGAAAAATAATTAAAAGTAGGGACACATAGATGTATAGTGCTTCGGGGAACAGAATTCCCCTAGTCCACTCTACCAATGCTGAACTCCACGAGCTTGGTGATTTTCACTATCTGGTCCTCTTTTCCACAGACCTTCCAACAACTAAAAAACAGGTAGTTGACACCTTTTAAATTTTTAGGCTAACAAAGCCTTCTGGTTCAAACATGAACCTACTCAGCTTAGTACGAGAAGCTGGTTACTCAAGATAAAAATAAATTTAGAAAGAACTTTTCCTATTTATCTTCACAATTGCAACAGAATGCAATTGACAGCAGATGGATCGTCGTCTCTAGAAATATTGATTTTCAAGTTGAAGCAGTTCTGAATCGATCCGGTTACAGTAGATATAGAGTTATAATACACAACTTCATCAATAGTAGATCCACAATAGATATTTGATGTATAAAAAGTGAATCTTCCTTCGATTTCATTCTTCTTAAATAAACAGATCTTTGATGCTCCTTTTGAATCAGCAGAACTGAGTGCTTTAAATAGTCTCTGTTTTTCACCTTTTTGAATAGTATATTGATCACTATATATTCATGTTCCTGGTGTTTCAGCGAAAACATATATAATAAATCCGAGCATATCCCATGCACATTTAGATCCACAAATGTCACCTTTTGAATCGCAATATTCAAAATTTTTAATTTACAGAGTAGTCGTAACTTCCCTGAAGACTCGACATAAAAATATCCTTTTAATTTGATTTTTAATCCATTGATAAAACAGCTTTGAATCGGTCAATTTCATATTTTAAAATCGACTTTATATCCGGATTGAAATCCACCTAACAATCAGCTTGCTGACCGTTGCATAAAAATACCGTCTTTCAAACTTTCTGACGCCAAACGTAAGGTTGATGACATGGCCTCCAAAAGTAGGGTTGACAACGTAAGGTTGAACATAAATATAGGGTTCATGTTACATTCTTCAAATGTATAGTTGATCACAAACCTAGGATAGATCATCCATACTTTTTCTTCAACTCTTAGAAAAATGATAAAAGATCCATTCAAAGAACGTATGGTTGTTTACAAAAGTAAGGTTGATGAACCATACTTTTAAGAAACAAATGTAATGTTTAGTACTTAAGTACGGTTCTCCTTCCATACTTTGTTGATAACCCAATCGTAAGGTTCCTTCCTAACGTAAGGTTCTTTTTCCATACTTTGCTGATATCGTATGGTTGATTAACCATACTTTTCTCTTATCTCAAAAATTATACACACTTTTCATCCTTACGCTACGTTTATCCACATATGGTATGAACAGTGTTTCCAGAACACGGTAAAGCAGATCCTGAATAAGTAAGGTATGAACAGTGATTCTAGAGCGCGCTAAAACAGTTCCCAAATAAGTAATACATTCTCGTTATTTTAAGAGTAAAATAAATTAATAAATTTCTCCAAAATACTAAAAAAAATCATTAGAAAATAAATAAGGTTATTTTTGAGCATCAAAATTATCATAAAGAGACAGAGTGTTATTTTCAATAATCTCCCCCTTTAAATAACATTATTATGTATTTTTGAAAAAAATACTTTGCTCAACACAAGGATCCTACATAATGGGTAGGTCCAGCTCTTCATCTGTTGTCACTACCTCTCACAATGTCTATCAATCACATCCGAGCACTTTCTAGCCCTGGCTCCCTGAGTATCAGTCAAGTAGTCTATCATCTTCATAGGACACAATAAGGTGCAAACAAATCCCACTCATGGGTGAGTATAAAAATACCCAGTAGGGACCCTGAGACTCCCAAAGTTCCCCTAGAATTCCACAAAGGAAAAATAACGATGCATGTTCTCAAACACAAAGCATAAATTAAATGACAGATCACGCCAGGTATACAAAATAGAGAACATGAATAAAGATGATTGGTCATGATCTGGATAATTTTATTATGTTGAGAGGTTCTGCTTCTGATCCATGAAAGGTCACTAAACTGCTAATCCACAAAGGATCACTCTACTGCCGATCTATAGAGGGTTACAATAATGTCGATCCATAGAGGGTTGCACTACTGTCGATCCACGGAGGGTCACTCTCATGTTGATCCATGAAGGCTCTCCCTTCACTATCGATCCATGGAGTGTCTCTCTCATGCTGATCAACGGAGGGTCTCTTCCAACTGTACAGCTAGCCACCTGATTCCCGTACATGGTGCGCTTGAGTTTTGGAGATTCTGCTCCTCATAAAATTGGTTCTACCTCAACCTCCATGAAGTCCCATGAAAAATTAACCCTAAGGACCGTTATGTCTTAAGGGTTCCAACACGACAAACGGCTCATCAATCGGACACCAGGAATGTAAGTTATAAGTAAAAAAGTTAAATTGGCCCTTATTGGATTCAAATCCAATACAACCCAGTCATATTCCAACATCAACCAAAACTAAAGTGGAGTTTTTAAAAATAACTGCCATATTCCAAGGGTCCCAATGTTTCTAATGGCACATCAACCAGACATCTGGTTTGTGAGATAGTCATGTTTTTGTGAAACTGGACCGGTCGAGTCTGAGTCTGGTTGCGGTTCGGTCCATGGGTCCAGCCTAGCCTGCAGGTCTGGCTTGCATGCAGGCTGGTTCTCTTAGCTGATGGCGCCAGTGACATGCCTTCCTTCCTTCCAAAATAGCTGTCTTGAGCTGGCCATTAGCGTCTAGCCGAGCGGCCCAAGTGGGCCGCTCTGTTTCCACCGTGCAGCCAATCAGCGTCACGCTATTCCACTACTGTGGCAGTCCAACCGCAACTCATACCACTGCAGTGCCAACAGGTGCCTCTTCTCCATGTGGCCATTTTGGGCCGGCTGCTTCCACCGGTCGTCGGTGCCATCATACCAGTGGTTCCACCCCGACGGTTGCTTCCGCGGGCCACCAAAGATGATCTGGTGGTCTGTTTCTGTTCTATCTGTCACGACCCGTCCTCGGGGCCCGTGTCGTGACTACCCCAAGCCCGCCTTCCATAGGCCAGGGGCTGGCGACTAGAACCAAAGGCGTAAATCCCGATAACTGGGAAGGCATTGCCTTTATAAAAGTAAACAAACACGACAGAGTATAAGCGGAAGTAAACACTAAGTACAAAGAAAAGTGCTGAAAGGAAAAATGGGCCATAATACAAACCCAAAAGAAAGTACAACTACAACTGAACAAATTACAACAGGTAAAGACAACAACTGGTGGGACGGAAGTGGCTCCGGGGTCGTCCTCCTCAGATCCTACCTGAAGGGTAGGTATAGTTGGCGTAGCTCCTGGATCGTCCACCACGGATCCTACTTGAAGGGTAGGTACAGATAGCCTCCACAACGCTCTCGCCCGCCAACCACCTCTGAGTGTCGTCTTGCCGTGAAGTCCACCTCCGGATACTGACTCGTCGTGTAGTCCACCTCTGGGTACCGTCCAGTCCTTGAACACTCGGCCTCCATCAGCACTGCCCGTCGTCTGCAACCAACACAACGAGGTGCGGGCATAGCACGTGCAGGGGTGAGTATAACGATACTCAGTAGGGACCCCGAGACCCTCACGGTCTCACTAAAACCAACAAGGATAACCACAAGGAGATCTCAACATATAACCTCTACTTAGGTATATGCCCATACATATACCTAAGTTATCAAGTAACCCTTCTCAATCATGAAGAAACACAAGGATCATGAAATCAACGGATAACCACTACCCAGGTATATGCCCATACATATACCTATGTTATCAAGTGACCCATCTCAATCATGAAGTAAACACAAAGGTCAAATGTCTCAGCTCAAACCAGGATTTTCATTATCGAAACCGTAACTGCTGAAGAGCTCCGTCTCTGGAGTGTATAGTGGTCCTGTCACGACTCCGAGGTACTGCTCATTAACCTAAGACTGCTGAAGTACTCCTCCTGTCGAGTACCGCGGGTCAGCCACCCAGACACAGTAGTGCTTCCCGCCGAGGTATGTCACCCAAACACAATAGTGCACACCCTCTAGTAGCCTACTGAGGTACTCTCCGGACGAGTACCGCGGGTATGCACTGTCACACAGGTAGTGCTTCATCCGCCATGGGTCTGCACCTCAGAAAGTAGTGCTCCGTCCACTGGGCTAGTCGACTCACTTCAAGTCGAGTCGGTCAAGCAGTCGTCAGGTCTCAGCCAGTTACACGGTCTCTGTACTCCGCACGCTCGTCACTGGGAGGGTCCGCTCCACGAGCTACAGGTCGATACTCCAAGTATCTCAAAGTCCCACGAAGAAGTATCTCAAAGGACCTCCACGTCATAGGGGTCTCAACGCAAAAGACGACACGTCAATCGGACGCCCGGTCTGTGAGTTATTAGTCTTTTCGTCCCAGGGGCCCAGTTGGTTTCATGAGTGAACCAAACCCGGCCGTATCTCAACTATACCCCAAACTCTCATAGGTTATACTCATAGGAACCGTTTCTCAACGAGATCACCAACGCCGCTGACGGTTCGTCAAACGGACGTTCTGTCAGAAAGATATCATCTTTTCCGTTCCAGGGGCCCGATTGGATTTCGGTGCGATCCAACCCGGCCACTATCCATCTACATCCAATTCTTGGGAGGAGGATGCCAAAAGTTCTGTATCGTCAACAGAAACTCAACGCAACAGACGGCACATCAATCGGACGCCCGGTCTGAGAGTTATTGGCTTTTCCGTCTCACACCCACCCTGGGAAACTGCCCAGGAGGTCACTCATCCTGATCACTACTCTAGGCCAAGCACGCTTAACTATGGAGTTTTAACCACGTGGGATCCAAAAAAGGAAGGTGTACCTTAAGTATAGTATACCGAAACGACCGTTTTGATCAAAGGGTCGTGTTGCCGCTGATGACGAGTCGTTTGGAGGACCGTAGCCCAAGAAACGGGCATTTGAATAAAAGTGGTTTGACCCCCCCCCCCCCCCCCCGGGGTCAGCCGAACCAGGGCGACCCGGCCCGGCTCGGAAAACCCGGCCTGGCTGGCGGCGAGGGCCGGTGCAACGGCGCGGTCCGGCGCGGCGGCGCGACCTGGGCGCCGTTCGGGTGCCTTGTGCGGGGGTAAAGCCCCCCCCCCTTTGAGAACCGCGACCCCTTAATTGGGGCTGCTTTTGAGACCCGGCCGGGGGAAATTATTTCCCCCGGTCTCCACTGCCCGGCCAGCGTGCACTGGCCGGCCGGTTTCGCCAGCAAGGACCGGCGACGGCCGGTCCTTCCTTCGCCGACACTGGCGGCCCGGTGCCGACCGCCTGTCTTCTTGCTCCGCCGCAGCCCGGAACCGGCCGCGGCCTATGCCGTTCGGCGCGATGTGACGACATCGCTTCCCTCCGCCGTGGCCCCGCTCCGGCCGCGGCGCCTTTGACTTTCTTCGACGCGACGCGACGGCGTCGCGTTCTTGGATTTCTTTCCACGGCGCGGCGTGACGGCGCCGCACGTATCTTCTGCAATAAAACACGTGGTGCGACGGCACCACGTTTTCTCGTATCATCCGCAAGAAATCATCACGAAAAACAAAGGAGGAGAGTCGACCGTGTTTGTGCGGTCCGACCCCCTCGCGTTATTCGATAACAAAAAGGGTTTTAATCCACGATCATCACCAAGTTTGTATTCACGAACAATTAAATAAATAAAAACCCTCAATCATCAACCGCTTGATCGGACGATCCGCGGGTCAACCCGGTATTGGTTGGTCCGCGCTCGTCGTTTTTTTTTCTCAAAAGATAAGAGAATTCCAAAATAAAATTCCCGTACCTCGGCTTCAAGAATGGAGTTCTTCAATGACCCGCGGAAGACAAGCGTCGCGGAGGTCGGGCGTCGTTCCGTCTAGGTTGGTGGGGGAAGAGCTCGGTGAAGTCGAGTCGAGACGTCACCCTCTGTATACTTTGTAGGCGGCGGTGCTTCCCTTCCTTACTCCGGTTGAAGATGGTCGGAGGTGTTGCTTCACGTTCTTTGGAAACGTGGAACGTTCTTCCTCGAGAGGTTGGTGATCATCCAAAAGTTCTTCTCCTCTCCTTAGTTCTCCCCACAAGGTTTATGCCAACCCAAAAAGAAGAATATAATCTCTCTTTTTAATGTTGGCAAAATGAATTCAAAAGAATTCAAACACTCAAAATAATTAATTAAGTTGGTTTAATTAATTAATTGCATAGTGTTGACAAGAATTTCAAAAGATTGAAATTCATATAAACCATACTCAACTCTCCTCATTAATTAATCAAGTGGTCGAATATTAAAGAATGTGAGTTAATGACGAGTTGGAATGTGAGGGGTTAAGAGGGTTAGGGAGTTTAAGGAATTTGAAAAGGTGGGGGGGTTCGTGTGGGCCCCACCCTTTCAAATATCCACACATGGGAAGTTGGATGGATGTGGGCCCACCACCAACTTCCCATGGGAGAAGTTAACCACTTAACATTGTTAAAATTTGATTTAACAATTTTATTCACTTTTTTAATTAAACCCCAAAATTTAACTTCTCCTCCCGCACAAACGCAACTACGATAAAGGTTCTCTTAAGCGATTACCCGCGTTGCGAGTTCATCGGTGCAATCAGATTTCAATTCCGAGCACCGGTTCAAAAGATAGAAATTCCCGCTCGCTCGTTCATTGAATGTACCCGAGCCAAATTTCGGAAATTAATTCTGGGCACACCGGGCCTCGGAATCAGGCGCCGTCAGAAACTGCGTTCTTGTAAAATTCCAAATAAAATTAAGAAAACATTTTCCTTGAAATTTCCGGGTCTTTACATTACTCCCACCTCAGGGCTTTACGTCCCCGTAAAGCTTCAAAACATACTAGGGTCACAAAAGCGGTACAGAGCATGCATCTGAGCCTTCCTCTCCCATGTGCTTACCTGGAGGTTCCCGTACTACCAGAGAAAGTGCACCCGCGGAATCGATCTTCCTTGTAGGATCTGCTCCTGTCGATCCTCGATCCCCACAGGAACTTCTGTGAAAGACACCCCATCGCCATCGTCCAGCTCCTCATGGTCGATAGTATGCGAAGGGTCGAGCACGTATCTCCTCAGTTGAGATACGTGGAAGTCGTTGTGCACCTGGTGCAACCGTGGTGAATGGGTCAAGTGGTAAACCGCCCCGCCTACCCAGCTGGGGACCTAAGAAGGTCCGCTGAACCTTGGAGATAACTTTCCGCCTTGTCCACATCTCCGTAATCCTCGTCAAGGCGAGACCCGTATAAGAACGTGGTCGCCATCCTCAAACTCCAAGGATTTCCAATTCTTGTTAGAACTGGAACTCAAACGACTGCTGCCACGAGGGTAAGGTTGGCCGATTCAAGAGTGATCGGTCGCACCCTCCCGTGAAAGAGTTTATCCCGTGCTGCCTGGGGTTTCCTTTTCGCCGACCAAGGAAAACACATCCCAACGTTCGCCTCGAGGGTCTGACCACACCGTCGGCGTAAGTGTGATTATCGAGTCTCCTCCCAAGGTATCTCCAGACGTGAGGGTCAAGTCCACGGCTTACCGAAAACTCTAGGTCTGGAACAAGATTTGTGAAAGAGAGGAATGATTCATATCGACGTCTGTTCCTACAGCAGCTAGTAGTGGACACAGACTATCCCGTGAATCATTTCTAGAGCCATTGGGTCACACTACTTGACCGCATGAAGCCGCATTCTTCCACCGCCCTCCAGCTCCCTGAGCTTGGCGGGGATAACTAAGGCGGGTGGTTGTAGCATGATAAGATGTACATCACCTCATGCTGCTCTCCTATCTCTGCCTCCACGTCTGCCGCTTCGTAGACTCATCTCTATTTAAAGCTTCCTCTTCTTGAAACATTAAACACGCCCGAGTCTCTAAGACTGGCACCGGTTTCCTGTTTCTTACTGCACTGTGCAGTCTTCATCCGCTCCTAGATGAACTGCACCTCCTTTAGTCTCACAAGAGCTGCTATGATTTCTTTTTTTCCGATAAGAGAAACCTGGTCTTATTCCCTGGATGAACCACATTCGTTGCCTAATACAGTCAATCATGACATGAATGATGCATTCATGCCATGGATGACGTTGTAAGGCCTCGACGTAACTACTAAGAGATCCAACTGTCACTCTCACCTCCAAGGGTCGAGTCACACTGTCGGCATCACTGTGAGGTCACTGGGTCCCCTCCAGTAGAAATCTCGAAAGTGAGGGTAAAGTCAACAGTTTAACCGGGACCACTCAGTATCAACCAAACAAAAGGACAGGAAAGAAAACATCTCAAAGATAAGTGTCTTTTTATTATTGCAGCTCATAGTAAAAGACACGAATACAACATCAAAATGGAACTAGAAGTACAAGGGACGTATCCACTAGTTCCTCTCCTGTCCACCTATTCCCGGAGCTCTACTGCCTTGTCCACTGTTCGGCTGTTGCTCAAGCACTCGTCGCTGCTTCTGCCTCGGTGGCACCTCCAACACCCGCTGATCAACCGTACGAGGAGTCGGAAAGTCACGTGCCAGGTGACCCTTTCCGCCGCATGAGTAACACAACCTAATTCTAGCACGCCTAGCTCTGTTCCCACCCCGGGTGCCCCGCACCACCGGTCCTAAAACCCGAGATCGTCCAACTTCTAGTCTGGTTTTCCTGGATCTCTGCATCATCTATATACTACCCACAGATGACTCGGCTACTGATCGAAAAAGACGCAGCAAAGGCTGAAGCTCCTGTACACGCTCGGGGTGTAGAGCTACTGGCAAAAACTCTACCCTAAAGAAGGTCTTGAAGTCTTCCCATACAAATTTCATCCCGTCGAAAAACTGAAACAAGTGGCTCCACCACCTGCCTATTTCTGCCTGAAGGAGGCTGGTAGAAAAGATCACCAGGAAGTCTGCCGGCGTCCCCACTAGCCTGAAGACTCTCACCACAGCCTCCAGCCAAACCTCAGCCGCCTGCGGGTCCGTCTCTCCCCAGAACCTGGGTGGCCTCTAGCGCTGGAACTCGTGCAGTTCACTCAAGCATCGTGCATCGCCTACTGCTGGGGCTGGTGGAATCGGTGGCCCAATGGTTAGCAGTACGGCTGGTGCCTCCGCTGGTGCCTCAACTGCAAGAGGGCCCTATACCGAAGCCTCGTCGCTCGACAGGCTGTCAGCAGGCACATCCCTCTGGGCTCTAGCTGGTCGTCCGTGAAAAGGAATCCTGAAAGAAACATCGTGACATGGTTAAACGTTTATACCTGGTGAGCTGACCTGGTTTGAGCTGTTTTAAGGGAAAACCTTTGAAAACACACACGCAATCAGTTTTTTCGTGCACAAAGTCGGAAATCAGTTGTCAGGGTCCTGGTGTATGGATACGTCGGCCTCCCGCACCAACACTGGACAACCTAAACTGAAAGCCACACTCGGTACTCTTAACACTATTGCTCCACAGAAAGAAAATATCAGAGTTATAAGTTCTGCGGTAGAACCGACTCCTCTGATACCAATTTGTCCCGACCCGTCCTCGGGGACCTTGTCGTGACTACCCCAATCCCGCCTTCCATAGGCCAGGGGCTGGAGATTAGCACCAAAGGCGTAAATCCCGATAACTGGGAAGGCATTGCCTTTATAAAAGTAAACAAACACGACAAAGTATAAGCGGAAGTAAACACTAAGTACAAAGAGAAGTGCTGAAAGGAAAAATGGGCCAGAATACAAACCCAAAAGAAAGTAAAACTACAACTGAACAAAGTACAACAGGAAAAGACAACAGCTGGTGGGATGGAAGTGGTTCCTGGGTCGTCCTCCTCGGATCCTACCTGAAGGGTAGGTACAGTTGGCGCAGCTACGAGATCGTCCACCACAGATCCTACCTGAAGGGAAGGTACAGATAGCCTCCACAACGCTCTTGCCCGCCAACCACCTCTGAGTGTCGTCTCGCCGTGAAGTCCACCTCCGGATACTGACTCGTCGTGTAGTCCACCTCCGGGTACCGTCCAGTCCTCGAACACTCGGCCTCCGTCAGCACTGCCCGTCATCTGCAACCAATACAACGAGGTGCGGGCATAGCCCATGCTGGGGTGAGTATAACGATACTCAGTAGGACCTCGAGACCCTCACGGTATCACTAAAACCAACAAGGATAACCACAAGGAGATCTCAACAGATAACCTCTACTTAGGTATATGCCCATACATATACCTAAGTTATCAAGTAACCCATCTCAATCATGAGGAAACACAAGGATCATGAAATCAACGAATAACCACTACCTAGGTATATGCCCATACATATACCTAAGTTATAAAGTGACCCATCTCAATCATGCAGTAAACACAAAGGTCAAAAGTCTCAGCTCAAACCAGGATTTTCATTTTCAAAACCGTAACTGCTGAAGTGGTCCGTCTCTGGAGTGTACAGTGGTCCTGTCATGACTCTGAGGTACTGCTCACTGACCTAAGACTGCTGAAGTACTCCTCCTGTCGAGTACCGCGGGTCAGCCACCCAGACACAGTAGTGCTTCCTGCCGAGGTATGTCACCCAAACACAGTAGTGCACACCCCCTAGTAGCCTGCTGAGGTACTCTCCGGACGAGTACCACGGGTCTGAACTGTCACACAGGTAGTGCTCCGTCCGCCATGGGTCTGCACCTCAGAAAGTAGTGCTCCGTCCACTGGGCTAGTCGACTCACTCCAAGTCGAGTCGGTCAAGCAGTCGTCAGGTCTCAGCCAGTTACACGGTCTCCGTACTCCGCACGCTCGTCACTGGGAGGGTCCGCTCCACGAGCTACAGGTTGATACTCCAAGTATCTCAAAGTCCCACGAAGAAGTATCTCAAAGGACCTCCACGTTATAGGGGTCTCAACGCAACAGACGGCGCGCCAATCGGACGCCCGGTCTGTGAGTTATAAGCCTTTTCGTCCCAGGGGCCCGGTTGGTTGCATGAGCGAACCAAACCCGGCCGTATCTCAATTGTACCACGAACTCTCATAGGGTATACTCATAGGAACCGTTTCTAAACGAGATCACCAACGCCGCTGACTGTTCGTCAAACGGACGTTCTGTCAGAAAGATATCAGCTTTTCTGTTCTAGGGGCCCAGTTGGATTTCGGTGCAATCCATCCCGGCCACTATCCATCTGCATCCAATTCTCGGGATGAGGATTCCAAAAGTTCCGTATCGTCAACAGGAACTCAACGCAATAGACAGCGCATCAATCGGACGCCCGGTCTGAGAGTTATTGGCTTTTCCGTCTCACACCCACCCTGGGAAACTTCTCAGGAGGTCACCCATCCTGATCACTACTCTAGGCCAAACACGCTTAACTATGGAGTTTTAACCACGTAGGCTCCCAAAAAGGAAGGTGTACCTTGAGTATAGTATACCAAAACGACCGTCTCGATCAAAGGGTCGCGTTGCCGCTGATGGCGAGTCGTTTGGAGGCCCGTAGCCCAAGATACGGGCATTGGACCAAAAGTGGTCCGAAACTGGGGGTCTGGGCCCGGCCCGACCCCCCCTGGGTCGGTCGAACCGGGGCGACCCGCCCCGGGTGGTGACCCGGCCCGACGACCCGACCCGGCTCGGAAAACCCGGCCTGGCCGGCGGCGCGGCGGAGCGGGCCGGTGCGGCGGCGCGGTCCGGCGCGGCGGCGCGGACCGGCACGGCGGCGCGGCCTGGGCGCAGTTCGGGTGCCGCACGCGGGGGCAAAGCCCCCCCCCCTCCCCCTTTGAGAACCGCGACCCCTTAATTGGGGCCGCTTTTGAGACCCGGCCGAGGGAAATTATTTCCCCCGGTCTCCACTGCCCGGTCGGCGCGCACTGGCCGGCCGGTTTCGCCAGCAAGGACCGGTGACGGCCGGCCGCCGGTCTTCTTGCTCCGCCGCGGCCCGGAACCGGCCGCGGCCTATGCCGTTCGGCGCGATGCGACGACATTGCTTCCCTCCGCCGCGGCCCCGCTCCGGCCGCGACGCCTTTGACTTTCTTCGACGTGACGCGACGGCGTCGCTTTCTTGGATTTCTTTCCACGGCGCCGCGTGACGGCGCCGCGCGTATCTTCCGCAATAAAACGCGTGGTGCGACGGCACCACATTTTCTCGTATCATCCTCAAGAAATAATCACGAAAAACAAAGGAGGAGAGTCAGCCGTGTTTGTGCGGTCCGACCCCCTCGCGTTATTCGATAACAAAAAGGGTTTTAATCCACGATCATCACCAAGTTTGTATTCACGAACAATTAAATAAATAAAAACCCTCAATCATCAACCGCTTGATCGGACGATCCGCGAATCAACCCGGTATTGGTTGGTCCGCGCTCGTTGTTTTTTTTCCTCAAAAGATAAGAGAATTCCAATATAAAATTCCCCTACCTCGGCTTCAAGAATGGAGTTCTTCAACGACCCGCGGAAGACAAGCGTCGCGGAGGTCGGGCGTCGTTCCGTCTAGGTTGGTGGGGGAAGAGCTCGGTGAAGTCGAGCCGATACGTCACCCTCTGTATACTTTGTAGGCGGCAGTGCTTCCCTTCCTTACTCCGGTTGAAGATGGTCGGAGGTGTTGCTTCACGTTCTTCGGAAACGTGGAACGTTCTTCCTCGAGAGGTTGGTGATCTTCCAAGAGTTCTTCTCCTCTCCTTAGTTCTCCCCACAAGGTTTATGCCAACCCAAAAAGAAGAATATAATCTATCTTTTTAATGTTGGCAAAATGAATTCAAAAGAATTCAAACACTCAAAATAATTAATTAAGTTGGTTTAATTAATTAATTGCAAAGTGTTGACAAGAATTTCAAAAGATTGAAATTCAAATAAACTATACTTAACTCACCTCATTAATTAATCTAGTTGTCAAATATTAATGAATGTGAGTTAATGGGGAGTTGGAATGTGAGGGGTTAAGAGGGTTAGGGAGTTTAAGGAATTTGAAAAGGTGGGGGGGGGGGGGGTCGTGTGGGCCCCACCCTTTCAAATATCCACACATGGGGAGTTGGATGGATGTGGGCCCACCACCAACTTCCCATGGGAGAAGTTAACCACTTAACATTGTTAAAATTTGATTCAACAATTTTATTCACTTTTTTAATTAAACCCCAAAAATTAACTTCTCCTGCACAAACGCAACTACGGTAAAGGTTCTCTTAAGCGATTACCAGCGTTGCGAGTTCATCGGTGCAATCAGATTTCAATTTCGAGCAACGGTTCAAAAGTTAGAAATTCCCGCTCGCTCGTTCACTGAACGTACCCGAGCCAAACTTCGGAAATTAATTCCGGGCACACCGGGCCTCGGAATCAGGCGTCGTCAGAAACTGCGTTCTTGTAAAATTCCAAAGAAAAATAAGAAAAAAATTTCCTTGAAATTTCCAGGGCTTTACACTATCTTCACATATGGGCCTCCCAGGTTGCCAACTCCACTAGGAAGCTTACAGAATCCCCTTTCTACCACTTTGCTCAGTCGCCCATGAAGAACTCTCAAAACCCAAGGGCGGCGTTGTGACATCCCATGGTTTTTAAAATAAACACATTTTATAATCTATCCATTAAACTCAACTTTGCCACTACTATTTATTTAATTTAAAAAACGGTCATCTAGAGTTTTGATCAGTATGTCATTTAGAGTTTGATTAAACAAACATGATTTTTGATGAATAATATCATACCCTTTTAGCTAGTAATATGAATAGTAATATGACCCTTATGAATAGTAAAAAATGTTATTATTTTATTTTCTTAAGGTAATTAGATAATGAGATATTAATTAATTTTTCAATGTGATATAAAACTAATTAAACCTTCAAAATTTTTATTTTTCGAATTAACTATGATTTTATTTAATAATAAAATTAATAATATTTAGAATTTTTTTTGGAAAAATGGTGTTCTTTTATTTAATTCTACATTCCAAAAAATGGTAGGGTTGAATTTTTGGGATTATTATGAAATTCGTGAATTTTTTAAGAATGGTGAAATAGAGTAAAATATGGTATATACATATTATCAGTTAAATACCCTATTTATGACATAATAAGTGATGTAAGGACACTTTTTTCGAACTAACATGCACTTTTTACTATTAGGGGTCACATAAAACCACAATGTTGGTTGTCATGAAGGAAATAATAAAATAATGAATTAAATATTCAATATTTACTCATCTCCTCCACTATAAAACCCCCCAAACTCCCTCTTCTATTCACTCTTCTATTCCTTGAATCTCCACAATGATATTGCCAAATACCCTTCCCTAGTCACTGCCCATGTCCAAAAATCCTGGTTCGCATAAAAATACCATAACCTCTCCCTTAAGGAGGCTCTCAAGGATGTTTCGTTCGAGAGGTAAATTCCTCTTTTCAATTCCTTTTCTTTCCTTTCAAGTTCATTTGTTTTCTTTTTCTATTATTACCTATCCTTATAAAAATGTTTTGATGACTCCAGTACCTTACATTTAATGGAATGTTTTCATGGTAGGGGAATAAGTTATCATCATCTCTTACTTTTACCTACTTTTTTACTCGTAGCAAGAACCCCAACCGAGATGTGTCAATTCACCACATTCAAGGATGATGGGATTTCAATTTCTATTATAGTTCTCAATTATCGACATGAAACCATTATTTTTATGGTCGAACCAGATTATTATATATTTAATATACCCTATATAAGGTTCCATAATCCCTTTGTAGAAATGGTATAATTTTATAAATAAAATTGAGTTTGTTGTAATAAAAACCCACAAATTAACTGAAACAGTTATCATTGAAGTTTGATATAATAATTCATCTACATGCCATGTAACCAAGTTATAAAAATTACTAATAACACTTATGGATGATCATAAATAATATTTGAATTCAATTCTGGATATTTACATCCATTCCAAAAGAACTCCATTACTTAAGAACAAGTGAACCGATTATGAAAATAAAGAAAATGAACATTGTGGAACGACGAAATTAAATATAATAACCTATCAATAAGGTCATAAATGAACTAAAAAGAATTATGATAAACTAAAAACATGTAAAATAGGATATTAAGAAGTATAATTTCATATTCCAAGAGCTTAATTTCAAGAGCGGAACACGTTCGTATTTAAGGTAAGGGTTTTCTCACTTGAACATCCATTTCCATTCGAGTTACTTTTATTGTCTAATCTCCGCAATGAAATTCTGGTATATTTTTAGGTAATCAACATAAAATCAGTGTGAGTGCTCTTTATATGGTTACCAACCATGAACCATTCCTTATTTTGTGGATAGTTAAATGTTTTAAACGGAACTTTCATAATTTTTTGTGAAATACAAGCCAGATCCAAGGGAATTTCTCTATTTTTACCTATTTTCAAGGGCACTCAATAATCTATTTTTGGAAACCATTATTTTTATAAAATTACCCATTTTATTATGAAAATATTAACTTACTTTAATTTTGGTATTATAAAAATAATTTTCCCAAATAAATATTCTTTTTAAAGTAAAAGAGTATTTATCACAAGATTTACTCGAAGATTTTATAAGAGTGTCTTCAACTATTTCAATACTCTTGTTGATTATTATGTATTATAGGGATTTGTATTCCATGTAATAATCTACCTTGTTTAATTTAATTATATATGTTTATTTGGGATCTAGATTTTCTATCTTAAAACCATTCACCAATGTAATCCTAATGGACAGTGTTTATGCTTAATGTTCAGGGAAAGTTATTTTCATTTCATATATTTATTTAAATATGAATGTGTATGTTGTTTATGTTTATCCCTGTTCAAATGAAGAATTAATTGGACATATTAAGTGTTAGGTGGGGCCCACTATAGCCCCTCAGAGCATTGGTAGGTCTCTTGAGACAAACTGCAGTCTAAATACAAGGCCTTGACAAAAAAATTATTTATGGTCTTGGCATGATGCCTAGACGATAGGATTATATTGTCCCGTATTATGAATTTCATCATTTTGAAAAAATTATTGATGGATCATGTGGTTAGAAGACTAGTAGAATACACATGTTTATGTTTTGTTAGGGAATTATTTACTCATCTCTTATTCTTGCCATAATGTGATCATGTTTATTATTTATTAAAGGTGTATGTTTTTTGATATTCAACTTACCTAATGTTTATTTATATTCCTCTATATTGCATACCCTTACTATGCGTTTGATCACACCACTTTCTTATGTTTCATGTTCTGAAGACATTATGAATTTTATTATGAATGACATGCTGAAATAACCTATGAGTTATGTATGTTGTCAAGGGAGTTTCTACGTTGTTTTTTATTTTCCTGTTGTAATGTTGAACTTATGTATGTATCTGGTTTCCAATAATAAAAATTGACTTGTTCCTTTGGTATGTATATTCCTCTTTTATATTCTAATGTAATCAAATAAGGCATTGGCCCTAGGAAACTAGGTTTGGGTCCATACAGACAGGAGGTCGAGTTCGTGTTTGGATTGGCTCCTGCCCTCCGTGTTAGTGTTCAAACATGGAGGTGATAACAAACAACTTTTAGAAAGAACAAACCACAAAAAGAAATCCCACAATAACCTCCCATAAAAATAAATAATCATGGATCAACCCATTGGTTAGTTGATCCACATTCTTCATATTAACCATGAACGAGGAATGAGGAATCTTTTAAACACATAAAACAATTAAACCCCCTACATAGAATTGGTGTTGCAGACGAAGGAGAAGATCTACATTCGTAGACGTTCAACATTCATTGGTTCTCATCATCACCCATATTTATTCCTCCAAAGATCATTGATCGATCACTATTCTTCATTGGAGGGTGATGTCACCGACATTGCGTCAGAGCTTCCTCTCATCATTTTTTAATTCCCTTCCCAACAGTTTGATTAATAGAAGAATTAATTCCCACACTTTTTTCATTATTATGATTCATTATAGAATATTAATTAATGAACATATTAAACTTATGGTTTTTTGGTTACACAAAAAATGGGATTATTCATTAATTGAACCTCCTTTATTGACCATTGTTACACTACGATTATGCCAACTGCTGCTCAACGGTGGAAGAAAAATAATAAAATAAGTTATTTTTATTATAATATTTTTTTTCCAAAAGTCCAAAAATTATCTTTTTTCTTTTGACCCTTTATGTTCAAAGTTAATATTCGCCCTAAAAAAGTCCCAATGATGTGAATCTAATGGTGCCCTCATATTTTTAATTCAAGCACCAGTTCAATGATAGAATAACACGATTGCATGTTTAGTGAACGTAACATAAAAAAAGATATAAATTATGTTATAGGATCTTCAGGCCTCAGAATCACGTTTCTTTGATTTTCACAGTCTCAAAATAATTACATATAATAAAAAATAATTATACATAATTTTCAGGTCTTTATATCTAATGATATTATCCACCTTATTTTTCTTTATGTAATATTATTATTTCATTAATTCGATTTATTTTCCATGGGTTAATTATGAATTGATGTTATTATGAATATTTTTATATTCATATGGAATAATTGATTATAGTTTTTAATTAGGTAATGTGTGGGCCTATAATTACATATCCCTTTAATGCATTTGGTATATCATTTTCTCTTATGATATAACATGTTTATGATTGGGGAGTAAATCCAATCCACCGTGGGACACATTCCACTATACAATGATGCTATAACTTACGATCATCAACATAGGAAATGCTTTTAAATTCTTATTCATTTGATAAATTAATATTCCTATATTATATTTCATTGATACTGATTGTTGTCTCATTTTTCTGCACCCTAATTAGTCATTTATTATATTATCCCAAATTTTTTTTCCCATGAATCATGATTTAAAATCTATGTTTTATTTGGTATTATTTCTTTATTCTATGTCCATAAAATTTTATTATTTTCTAAAACACACATGTTTATCGTATTATTACTTATGATCTTCAATTTTTTCTTGCATGTTTTCCCTTACAGAGAATCTATACTCAACATTTCTTATGTTTTTATATCTCTATGTTTTTAAGAATATTATTCTATATGATATATCCATAATGGTTTGATGTGTAATGAATATTTGGGGGAGATTTTGAAGAATAGTTGTAAAATAAGTTGATCATGATTATAGTCTCTAATTGAACTAAAACAATACGTTATGGGGAGTGTTTTAAAGATATTTTTAAAGAATATTCATATGAAATGATGTAATATTCATGTATGTTGTTATGATATTTTCTCCACTGATATCAAAGAATGGTTCAGTTATTTTGTGGATTTAGATATTAATAGTATGTGGGTTGAACCTAAAACAACATATTATGAACAAAAAGTCATGCAGAATGAAACTAAAATTTATTAGGTTGAAATGAAGATTCATAATTTAAGAAAACATAGTATTGATTTTCATTGTCATGTGATTTCTTACTCTGATGTTGTTTCATGATACTCACACTAACCTTTTTTGTTTTAGTTCATTGATGAAACCAGGATGAGTCGAGTTAACAATGAGTAATATGGACAAGAAATTTATTTTCCCAATGATATATAAATTGGATGAGATCTAGAGTGAAAAAAATCCTGTCCATTCTCACAAAACACTCTTAAGATATTAATAATGACATGAATCACCTTGAATTTCTAACAAATCAAGGAAGGAATAACTTTTCATTTTTTCCTTCATACGAAAACATCCACCCTTCATTAGTGGATCTTACAGTACAATTATTTCTGAGAAATTATTGAATATAATAAAAAAGATATTTTATATTATCCAAAGACCAAATACTGAAAATTTTATTTTAGTAATATATCATTTTGTAGGTGAATATGAAATATAGTGGACTCTTATTAAAAATATGTTGAAAGAGGAATAAATTCACTCCATGGAATGGGAAGAATATAATAAGGTATTTTTCAATAATTGTTTTCCTAAACCTCTTCACACTAAAATATATATGGGATTTTATAGAGTTGAATGAAAAATCAGATAAATCCATTGATATATATAAATAAAACATCATAATACTCTAAATGTGTGATTTTTTTATCATTGAACATGAAATAAAAAATAAATTTAATCATTAGTGGAATAAAATAAAGGATTTTAAAATTATTTTATATAATTTACTTTGGTAGATATGAAGAAATTCATTTATGTTTTCTGAATTTGGAAATGAAAATTAGATACTCCCATTATTCTCCTAGTTTCAAGGAGAAGAATAGAAAAATGATGTTTTATGGAATCTCAAATTATAAACCCCATGGAGGTTAATTATAACATCCCAAGTAAGTAATGAATAATATATATTTTTATCTATGTCTATTAATGAATTAGATAGTGTTTTAGAAGATTAAAATGAAAATAAATCCAATCTTAAGCATGTAATACACTAATATTTTTTTAAAGGATTGTTTTACTGCCTTTTGATGGAATTTTTTTTTAAATCTATCTTTTGACAATTTTATAAGCTATTTTTTTCAAAATAAACTTATTCTTTATGATTGGGACATCAAAATTTACTTTTTGTGAATTTTTGGTATTTTTCTGATAATGTTCATTTTTTTATGAATAGTGAAAAATACTGTATTTTACATCAAAACTGCTTTTTAATTTACTTTATTTATATTATTAGATTATCTTTTTAATTGGTGTTAAAGTTAAATTAGAATATTTTTTTACCATTTAATCTAATGGTGGTCATTAGGATTAATTTTACTTTGGAATTGGGCATAAACTAATGCCAAAAATTTCATAGATATTGTTTCAAAAAAAACCCGCTATTTGTTTTGACAACGGGAATTATTTTTAAATCAATTAGTGAAATTTCTGTATTTGGAATTTGGTAAAATGAATTAAATATTTCGAATCATAAGGTCCAAATTATGTAATCAAGACTCTTTTGTTTTTGTACATTATGAATAGTAACGACTGTAATTATCTTTAATTATCTTGATTAATGAGTAATCAGGTAGTTAAGGATAATAAAATGATATCATAATAATACAAAAAGACCACAAAATGTGTCCTAAGGATACTGGTTGTCTCATGTCCGACCATGGGATGCCTTGTGCCAAACTTGGGGGGCCCATAGAATCACTTTTGTGAGAAAGTGACTTTTTATCTTTTTATTTTTAAAGAATGTTAAATGTGAGAAAGAATGTATCACCTAAGTAAAATATTTTTAAGTTTGTCTACATAAATGATCTTTTGGGATATAAGTATTCATTATAAATATAAAAATATTTCCTACATCATGATATTTTTTTTTATAATTTTTAGACATTAAATTTATTAAATTATTTATGACATCATGATGATCCAGCGATTACCTCATTAATAAAGGATTCAAATAAAATGAAATGATAATGTGAAATCTATGCCCTACACATTTCCAAAACCTATTAGATGGGTGTATTTCTAACCCTTATCACCTTACTCTCTAATTATATCAATTTGGGATCTTTTTAATCCGGAAGTCATTTTCAAATAAAGTAACATTTCTTTACTTTCCAAAAGTGCCTCTCCTCTCCTCTTATAAAAAGCCCCCACCTCAACCTCCTTACCCACACTCCCAAAGTCTTTGGCTCGGCCAAAACCTTCCTATTTTGGCTCTCCACATCCCTCTCTTACTCCTTGAAGCCTCACATTGGGCAGAAGTCTTCCCAAGGAAGCCTTTTAGCTCAAACCAAATGGAGTTACCCGATTTTAAGGTAATGTCTTCACTTGAGTCCTTTTGTTTTATTTTGCTTCTCCAACCCCATAAACTCTTTCTATTCATTTATTTTGTAACAAATACAGTATCTTAAATATACTAGGATTTTGTTATAAGAAGTATTCGAGCTACTCTTACACACACCTACATCTAATGGTTAAAGGACATACTGTTTCCGTGGATGGTGAATTTATGCCTCCTGAAACGATAATTGTTCAACATTCTTTTAACACTTTCAACGGTGGCCCTTAAGATGTCACTATATTTATATATGATATATACTATGTTTATGTTTTCCTTAAGCTTATGTATTTTTCATTTTGGGAATACCTTTATGGTTTCCATTATGGGTAAACATGATATCTTCATTTAAGGAAGTGCGGACAACCGCCCCCTCAAAGTGATTTGATTCGTTAAATACCATATGTGGGACGTATAAAGGATGGAACTATGATATTATATACGATATTATACTGGAATTATAATATACCATTATATCATTATGATTCAATTCTATAAAATACGAAATAGAAATGAAAGTAGCGTTCATGCGTTCGTAAAGCTTACCGTCTCCATGAATGGTGCATTTCATTTCTTAACTCTAAATGATTATGTAATATTATAAATGCATGTATATACTGGATATATATGATATATAGATCATGATTATAATTCTAGATATAATGGATACATGAACAACTTGTAATTATAAAGGGTTTATTTTTTACTCAAGTACCAATGATCGTTAAAATGACTGTTATTAACTTAAATAATTACATAGTGTTCATGACATTGAAATAAGTGATAGAAAAGGAATAATGAACTTGAAACAGGTTCTTAAAAAAGTGGAAATTAACTCACATTTATTATTCAGGAGATTAAAGAATGACCGAGTCAAGTCGGGCCCGAGGTATGGGACTTCGTCTCAATCTCCTTTCATTGAGGCATATTGTGTTTTATACACAACCTTCTTTTATACGGTGTATAAACCCCTTTGACTTTTACATTTATCCAAAAAGAATCTTTTTTATACGTAGAATTTTACTAAACAACAAAAGGGAATTTTTTTGTCATACGTATGCGGCGAAAACGACATCTCCGCCGCCGTGACCGTTATTTGAGTTTCGGCTTCCTCTACAAGCCATACCTTTTTTTAAAGAAAAATAGATACCATGTTTTAATTTTCTTTTATTTTGGTATTGAAAATGGTTTTCAAAATGTTTTTATATCAATGTTTTGTATTGATATCTTGTGATTGAAAGGTGGAAATGTTATGTTTCCTTTATGCATGTTTTATGTGATATGATTATGTTGAGGTTCTTGGGCATTATTATGAAGATGGGTGGTTCCGTGATAAACTAAGGGCGGGTGAGCCCGATATAGCTCTCCAATGCATTAGGTAACGCGAAGGAGTGAAAAGTTATGGTTTCTCCGAAGAGATTTATTGAATATACTGTGATGGGTGTTCCAAACGTAACCAAGAGGGTTACTCCCTACGTAAGAATGTTATGAATGCCTCAGGTTACCTTTATGTCTTATGATTTCTATGATTTATTCATGATTTGATGAGGTATGTTAAAGTGCTTATGTTTTATGGGTAAAGTATGATTTCATTCTTATGTATATATGTACCCATGTTTCCTTTCCATATTTTTATATCCCTTTCTGAACTTTTTATGCTCATCCGATGTTTTTTGAAATGTTTTTCACATGTCAAGGGAAAGTTACATTTTATGATGATGGTGACAAGGAAGTGTCAAGAAAGAATCCATGTTTTATTTTAAATATGTTTCCATTGATGGGAAAGAAGAATAATATCTTCATGTAACCACTTTGTTTATATGTGAAATGTAATGAAAGTTTTATGATCTAATTCTCTAAAACACTAAACCCGAAAAGATACTGAATGTGTAATCTTGTAATAACTCAAGATTAAGTAAGGTTTAAGGCTGGGGCCTTATAGTTGGTATCAGAGGTCGGTTTAGATAACTTTAGGAGTTAGAATTCTATTAAATGATTATCCAAAAATATTTTTTTTAATGTTCAAATTGAAGTAATATAGTATTTGAAGATTACCATGTTGCTTCATCTAAGACATGTTTGTTCAGAATGGTTTTCCGCAGAGGAAATAGGGAAGCAGTGCTAGGAAGGCATGCAGAAGGAAATAACCTTCCGAATCAGCATCCTGAGATGGTCGCAATTGGAACTGAACAGTTTGTTGCAGTAATGGCACAGTTGACTCAAGCGATAAATGGTGGTGGTATCCATGCACGAGATCAGCCAGATCAACCGCAGAGGAACATGTCAGTGGTGGAACATTTCATGAGGAAACATCCCCCATAATTCATAGGATCATCTGACCCTGTGCTAGTTGAAGGGTGGATTAAAGCACTGGAGAATATTTTCTATGTCATGGGGTGTTCAGAGAATCAAAAGGTTAGTATTGCTATTTACCGTTTGGAGGGTGAAGAAGATCAGTGGTGGTCGATGGTTAAAAATATCAGGGATGCTGATGAGATTGATGCTCTCGACTGGGAAGAATTCAATGGTATGTTTCTTGAAAAGTATTTTCCTAAGGCTGTTCGACTTAGGATGGAAAAACAATTCTTGGAATTGAGGTAAGAGGAAGACTCAGTGGATACCTATGACGAAAGGTTCACTCGATTGGCAAGGTATGCTACAAATTTTATCCAAGACCTTGATAGTAAAATCAATCATTTTTACTCAAGATTAAATCCAAAATAACGAAGGGAATTATCTTCTCATGAGTTTAAAAGTTATGAAATTCTTGTTCGATGTACTGAGAAGGTGGAAATGGAGTTTTCCGATGATCAAGTGTTCTATAACAACCAGCAGAAGAAGAGACCAAGGTGGAAGGAGAAAGGTAAGAATTATTCAAAAAAGTCTGATGGTAAGAAATCTAAGTTTCCAGTTTGTGATAAATGTGGCAAAAGGCATGCTGGGGAATGCCTTCTAAATTCTGTAAAGTGCTACCGATGTGGTAAGATGAGACATAAGGCTCGTGATTGCACTGATAAAATATCAAGGTGAGGGTAAGTTCAAATTTGATTTACAGTTAGTGAAACGTTTTAAGTGGAATGATATGGGTCACTATGCAAACAAGTGTCCGACAAAGAGCTTGAGTGATGGCAAGCAGTTAGACTACAAGCAGAAATGGGTGGTGAAATCCTTTGCAACTACTTCAGCAGATGTCGGGCCATCAAATGAAGTTGTATCAGGTACTTTGTTTGTTTTTTCAGATTATTCCAGTGTGTTGTTTGATTCGGGGTCCACACATTCTTTCATCTCTGAATCCTTTTCTAGTAAAATGGGAATACCATCTCAAGAAATGACTCCTGAACTTTTGGTAAAAACACCTGGGGGAAATGTTGAGGCAAAAAGAATTTATAATAATCTTCCTATCCTTATCTATGGAAAGAATCTACTTGAAAACCTTATTTTTCTACCTCTAGTAGAGTTTGATGTTATCCTGGGTATGGATTGGCTCTCTATTTACCATGCTAAGATTGACTGTAGATCTAAAGAAGTTTCTTTTTAGAAAGACTTTCAGTTTGTGTACAAGAATGAACCCTTACTGTTGAAAACTTATCAAGAGGCCAAGAAACTTGTAAAATATGGAAATGAATGTTACCTTGCACACATCGTTGAAAATAAAGGAACTGTTCAGATTAATGATGTGCCAGTGGTAAATGAGTATCCTGATATTTTTCCTAATGAGTTGCCTGGAATAATACCAGATCGGGAAGTTGATTTTACTATTGCCTTAGTTCCTGATGCTAAGCCAATTTCAAAACCCCCTTATCGAATGGCTCAAATTGAACTTTTAGAGTTGAAGGAGCAATTGCAAGATTTATTAGAGAATGGTTTCATTCGACCTAGCACATCACCATGGGGTGATCCTGTTTTATTTGTTAAAAAGAAAGATGGTTCAATGAGACTTTGCATTGATTATAGAGCCTTGAATAACATCACTGTTAATAACATGAATCCTTTTCCTCATATCGATGATTTGTTTGATCAGCTCCAGGGAGCTCAGTATTTTTCAAAGATTGACTTGAGATCGGGGTACCATCAGCTGAAGGTAAAGGAAGCAGATGTTCCGAAGACCGTGTTCCATACAAGATTGGCCACTATGAATTTGTAGTAATTCCTTTTGGGCTAACCAATGCACCTGCTGTATTCATGGACTTAATGAATAGAATTTTCCATGAGTTCCTGGATAAGTTTGTGGGGGTTTTCATTGATGACATTTTGGTGTTTTCTAAAAGTAAAGAGGAGCATGAAAGACATTTAAGGGTTATCTTGAAAACCTTAAATGAAAAGAAACTGTATGGAAAATTCAGAAAGTGTGAGTTTTGGTTGCAACAAATTTCTTTCCTTGGTCACATTGTTTCTAAAGATGGAATAACTATTGATCCTGCAAAAACAAAAGTTGTGGAAGACTAGCCAAGACCCACAAATGTAACTAAGATTCATAGTTTCCTTGGTTTGGCAGGCTATTACCGATGGTTTGTTAGAAATTTTTCACGGTTATCTAGTCCAATGACTAAGCTAACTCAAAAGGGTGTTAAGTTTATCTGGAGAAAAGAATTTGATGATTGTTTTCAGGAGTTGAAAAGAAGATTGGTTAATGCTCCAGTTTTGGAACTTCCTTCTAGGAATAGTGAGTTTGTTATATACAGTAATGCTTCATTGAAAGTACTTGGTTGTGTCCTAATGCATAATGATCAGGTAATTTCTTATGCTTCACGACAATTGAAAACTCATGAGGTAAATTACCCTACACATGATTTGGAATTATCTGCTGTTGTTTTCTCTTTAAAAATTTGGAGGGATCATTTATATGGTGTAAAGTGTGAAATATATACCGATCACAAAAGTTTAAAGTATATATTCACTCAGAAAGAGTTAAACATGGGACAGAGGAGATGGCTAGAATTAATCAAGGATTATGATTGTACAATTCATTACCATCTGGGAAAAGCAAATAAAGTGGCTCATGCTTTGAGTCGAAAAAGTAATGCTTCATTAGCAATGTTGGGTTTGGAACTTGATCCTTTGATTATGGATTTGATAGACTTTGTCATAGAAGTTTTTGGTGCAGGATGTTCTTATATTTTGTTTCAGGAATCAGTGAAATATTCTCTATCAGACAGAAACAAGAAAGCACAGAAGCAAGACAATGAGTTGTAGAAAAAGGTAGAGCTGGTTCAGAAAGGTAAGTTTCCTGAAATCAACATTGATAATGATTGCGTTTTGAGATTTGGGAAGAGATTGTGTGTGCGTTGTGATTCAAAGTTGAAGAGAGAGTTGTTATGTGAAGCTCATAGTTCTCTATTTTCAGTTCATCCTGGCAGTACTAAGATGTAAAGAGATCTGCGGGAGTATTACTGGTGGGATGGAATGAAAAGAGATATTGTTGATTTTACTGTGAAGTGTTTGACATGTCAACAGGTTAATGTCGAGCGACAGTTACCGAAAGGGATGCTTCAGCCTTTACCAGTGCCAGAGTGGAAATGGGAGAATATATCCATGGAATTTGTTGTGGGATTACCGAAGACATCTCGAGATAATAATGCAATCTGGGTTATTGTTGATCGCTTGACTAAATCTGCTCATTTCCTTGCTATACGAGATACTTTTTCCCTAGATCAACTTTCCCATTTGTATCTTAAAGAGATAGTAATGTTACATGGAGTTCCCCTCTCCATTGTATCTGATCGTGATCCCAGTTTCACTTCTAACTTTTGGAAAGGCCTTCAGAAGTTGTTGGGTACTGAATTAAATTTTAGTACTGCATTTCATCTTCAATCAGATGGGTAGTCAGAACGAACAATTCAGATATTGGAGGATATGCTACGATCTTGTTCGATGGATTATCAGGGAAGTTGGGACCAACATCTTTCTTTGGTTGAATTTTCATATAATAACAGTTTTCATTCCTGTATACAGATGACACCATTTCAGTAATTATATGGGAAGCAGTGTCGAACTCTAGCTTTCTGGGATGATGTGGGTGAAAGGATGTTGATGGGAATAGAATTGGTAGAAGAGATGGCAGAAAAAGTTCAGTTGATTTAGAAACACATGAGAACAGCTCAGAGTAGGCAGAAGAGTTATGCAGACAATAGGAGGAAGGATCTAACTTTTTAGGTAGGTGATCATGTTTTTCTCAAAGTCTTACCATGGAAAAGTGTGATGAGATTTGGTAAGAAAAGAAAGATGAGTGCAAGGTTCATTGGACCATATGAAATCTTGGAGAGAGTTGGATCAGTTGCATACCGGGTGGCTTTACCTCTGAGTTTATCTCAGGTACACAATGTTTTTCATGTTTCGATGTTGAGAAAGTATATGCCAGATCCATCTCATGTTTTGAGTCCAGAGGTAGTTCATCTGGAAGAGAACCTATCTTATGAGGAACAACCGGTCTAGATTCTTGACCATAGGTAGCAAGTGTTACGAAATAAGGTGATTAATCAGGTAAAGGTTTTGTGGAAAAACCACATGATGGAAGAGGCAACATGGGAATCTGAAAATGCAATGAGGGATAAGTACCCCCATTTATTCGATAAGTAAATAAATTGCGGGGATGCAATTTTCTAAAGGGGGAAGTATGTAACATCCCAAGTAAGTAATGAATAATAGATATTTTTATCTATGTCTATTAATGAATTAGATAGTGTTTTAGAGGCTTAAAATGAGAATAAATCCAATCTTAAGCATGGAATACACTAATATTTTTTAAAGGATTGTTTTACTGCCTTTTGATGGAAAGACATTTTTATATATATCTTTTGACATTTTTATAAGCTATTTTTGTCAAAACAAACTTATTATTTATTATTGGGACATCAAAATTTACTTTGTGTGAATTTTTGGTATTTTTCTGACAATGTTCATTTTTTTATGAATAGTGAAAAATACTGTATTTTACATCAAAACTACTTTTTAATCTACTTTATTTATATGATTATATTATCTGTTGAATTGGTTTTAAAGTTAAATTAGAATATATTTTTACCAGTTAATCCAATGGTGGTCATTAGGATTAATTTTACTTTGGAATTGGGCATAAACTAATGCCAAACTTTTCATAGATATTGTTTCAAAAAAACTCGTTATTTGTTTTGACAACGAGAATTATTTTTAAATCAATTATTGCAATTTCTGTGTTTGAAATTTGGTAAAATGGATTATATATATTGAATCAGAAGGTCCAAATTATGTAATAAATACTCTTTTGTTTTTGGACATTATGAATAGTAACGACGGTAATTATCTTTAATTATCTTGATTAATGAGTAATCAGGTAGTTAAGGATAATAAAATGATAGCATAATAATACAAAAAGACCACAACATGTGTCCTAAGGCTACTGGTTGTCTCATGTCTGACCATGGGATGCCTTGTGTCAAACATGGGGGCCCCATGGAATCACTTTTGTGAGAAAGTGACTTTTTATCTTTTTATTTTTAAAGAATGTTAAATGTGACAAAGAATGTATCACCTAAGTAAAATATTTTTAATTTTGTCTACATAAATTATCTTTTGGACTATAAATATTCATTATAAATCTAAAAGGATTTCATACATCATGATATATTTTTTATAATTTTTAGACATTAAATTTATTAAATTATTTATGACATCATGATGATGCAGCGATTACCGCATTAATAAAGGATTTAAATAAAATGAAATGATATTGTGAAATCTATGACCTACACATGTACAAAACCTATTGGATGGGTGAATTTAGATCCCTAATCACTTTTACCTAGAATTATATCAATGTAGGACCTTTTTAATCCCAAAATCATTTTCAAATAAAGTAACATTTCTTTACTTTCCAAGAGTGCCCCTCCTCTCCTCTTATAAAAGGCACCCACCTCTACCTCCATACCCACACTCCCAAAGCCTTTGGCTCGGCCAACCCCTGCCCATTTTGTCTCTCCACATTCCTATATTACTCCTTGAAGCCTCATTTTGGGCAGAAGTCTTCCCAAGGAAGCCTTTGAGCTCCAACCAAAGGGAGTTACCCGATTTTAAGGCAATGTCTTCACTTGAGTCCTTTTGTTTTATTTTGCTTCTCCAAACCCCTAAAATCTTTTTATTCATTTCTTTTGGAACATCTATAGTATATTTAATATATTAGTATATTTTTATAAGAAGGATTCGAGATACACTTACACACACCTACATCTAATGGTTAAAGGACATACTGTTTCCGTGAATGGTGAATTTATGCCTCCTGAAACGATGATTGTTCAACATTCTTTTATCACCTTAAAAGGTGTCCACTAAGAAGTAACTATATTTATATATGATATATAATATGTTTATGTTTTCCTTAAGCTTCTGTATTTTTCATTTCGGGCATACCTTTAGGGTTAAACGTGATATCTTCATTTCAGGAAGTGCGGACTACCGCCCCCTCAAAGTGATTTGATTCGTTAAATACCATATGCGGGACGTATAAAGGATGGAACTATGACATTATATATGATATTATACTGGAATTATAATATACCTTTATATCATTATGATTCCATTCTATAAAATATGAAATAGAAATGAAAGTAGCGTTCATGCGTACGTACGGCTTACCGTCTCCATGAACGGTGCATTTCATTTCATACTAATAAATGATTATGTAATATTATTAATTAATGTATATACTGGATATATATGATATATACATCATGATTATAATTATGGATATAATGGATACATGAACAACTCATAATTATAATGGGTTTATTTTTGACTCAAGTACCAATGATCGTTAAAACGACCGTTATAAATTTAAATAATTACATATTGTTCATGACATGGAAATAAGTGATATAAAAGGAATAATGAACTTGAAAAAGGTCTTAAACAAGTAGAAATTAACTCATGTTTATTATTCAGTAGATTAAAGAACAACTGAGTCAAGTCAGACCTGAGGTATGGGACTTCGTCTCAATCTCCTTTCATTGAGGCATATTTTGTTTTATACACAACCTTCTTTTATACGGTGTATAAACCCCTTTGACTTTTACATTTATCCAAAAGGAATCTTTTTTATATGTAGCGTTTTACTAAAAGACAAAATGGAATGTTTTTGTTGTACATATGCGGAGACAACGACTTCTCCGCCGCCGTGACCATTATTTGAGTTTCGGCTTCTTCTACATGCCATGCCTTTTTTTAAAAGCAAAATAAATACCATGTTTTAATTTTCTTTTATTTTTGTATTGAAAATGGTTTTCAAAATGTTTTTATATCAATGTGTTCTATTGATATCTTGTGGTTGAAAGGTGGAAATGTTATGTTTCCGTTATGCATGTTTTATGTGATGTGATTATGTTGAGGTTCTTGGGAATTATTATGAAGACGGGTGGTTCCGTGATAAACTAAGGGCGGGTGAGCCCGATATAGCTCTCCAATTCATTGGGTAATGCGAAGGAGTGAAACGTTAAGGTTTCTTCGAAGTGATTTATGGAATATATTGTGATGGGTGTTCCAAACGTAACCAATAGGGTTACTCCCTACGTAAGAATGTTATGAATGCCTCAAGTTACCTTTATGTCTTATGATTTCTATGATTTATTCATGATTTTATGAGGTATGTAAAAGTGCTTATGTTTTATGGGTAAAGTATGATTTCATTATTATGTATATATGTACCCATGTTTCCTTTCCATATTTTTATATCCCTTACTGATCTTTTTATACTCATCCCAAGTTTTTTGAAATTTTTTTCACAGGTCAAGGGAAAGGTACATGATATGATGATAGTGTCAAGGAAGTGTCAAGAAAGAATCCATGTTTTATTTTAAATATGTTTCCATTGATGGGAAAGAAGAATAATATCTTTATGTAACCACTTTGTTTATATGTGGAATGTAATGTAAGTTTTATGATCTAATTCTTTAAAACTCTAAACCCGAAAAGATCCTCAATTTGTAATCTTGTAATAACTCAAGATTAAGTAAGGTTTAAGGCTTGGGCCTTATATTAATCATGGGGGAATTACCTCAAATGGATAGGTAAATTCTTCATGTATGTAATATATATAAATCAATCACCTGAATTTTTAGGATTTATGAAGAGGCCAACCAATGAAATAGATAAAATGAATGCTCCACTTAATTAACCTCCCACACTCAAATGAAATAAATATTTATAATATGGAAAAGATTTAATGATGAAAAAATAGATAATAATTTTTAAATCCTACAGATAAATAGAATTGTATACTCATTACCCAACCTAGTGTTAAAAATGCCTTATTTTATTCTGGAGCCACCCATGCTTTCATATATGAGAAAATATCCAAGGCTATAAAATCACCACCCTAACTGTTAGATATTGATTTTTTAGGAATACTATTAGTTCTATAATGATTGAATCCCATGTTTATAACTCTTATTTGAAATAATTTTTTGGAAATTTGATTCTTGAAAATGTTATTATTATCTATTTAGTATAATATCATGTGATCTTGGTCATGGATTGACACTCTTTATTTAGATAGCATTTTAATTGCTGGATAAAGAATTCACATTCATATCCCAAATCAATATTTGGTCATCTATCAATGATAGACTAGCAATAAACTCCTTATGGAAATTATATTGATTATATAGGTCTCAATAACCAATTGAGAGTGGTATTTAACATGATTGGTTTGGTAGACACTAAATATTGAGGATATTATAATTTTAAATGAATACATTTATGTTCATACTGAAGAGTTTAATAGTTCCCCCCTAAGACTCGAGGTTTATTTTTATATAGAACTCATACCTGGTGTTATTCCTATATAAAATAAACATTACAAAATACAACTGTTTAATTAGTGTAATTAAAGAAAAATTATAATGTAATATGGAATATAGATTTATATACCCAATTGATTCACTATTGAGTAATCTAATATTATTTTTAAAGAATAATCAGTTTTCAATTCATCTATAAATTGATTATCAAAATCATACAATAACCAAAATCTAAATAATGTATCCTCTCCCCCATATTGATGATATTTTCAATCAACAGTGAGGGGTTAAAATCTTCTGAAAGATTAATCATTAAACATTATATCATCAAGAAAGGATGAAAATAATATATGTAAATATGAAATCTTTTCGTATTATATATCGGCATTAGGAATTCATACTGAGAAAATTTGGGATAAAAATTTATATACTATATGTACGGATATTATCAATAGGGTATTTGGAGATTACCTTGATCACTTTTTGGTAGTATATATATATGATACCCAATATATTCGAAAAGTAGTGAAGAGAATAAATATCATTTTTGGATTTTTCTATAGACCTTTAGAAAGGATAAATTATATGTCAAATATTGAATGTGTGAATTTTCATTACAAAAAGTATCATTACTAGTTTTTATTAGAAAAAATGATGGTATATATAGATCCTTCAAAGAATGATTTGATTAATTAATATACTAGAAAAAAAATTATAATAGTGAACCATAGTTCATATATATTTGGATGATAGTATCAATTCATGGTAATAAATTTATCATGACTTTAAAATCCACTAATTGTGTTAACATGTAAGAGAGTAATGTTCAAATAGATTGATTAATAAAAATACAATTTTAAGGAAGTCAAGAAAATATTTTTTACGACACCAATACCCACAGTACCTTTTAGTAAAGAATAGTTTGAAATGATATATCTTCTATAATGACATGATGTTAGCTTATTCCTCATATCATTCAGTGATTCAATAGAAAAATTACCCCAATAAATGTTTGGATCTATTAGTGGTTATATGTTAATAGAAAATATAGAAAGGTTTTTACTATAGTTAATAGTGTGAAATATATATTTATCAAAAAAAAAATCTTAAGGTATATATTCACACATGACTTGAACAGTCACTAAAGGGAATGGTTTATGTTGATCAAATTATATTACTTCATGATACATTTCAACCCTATACAGGTAAAATAAAATTAGTTAATTCATTGATCTGAAAGGATCATGCTACATTGTCTATGGTGAAGATTGAAAGATACCCAATACTCATGGATTTTCAAACTATACAACTTAAAATCATGAATTAAGGGGAGAAATCCTATCTCTCCAAAATTAATTATCAACCCTCCATCCATATAAAGATCAAGGAGACGAAAAATTAAGATATGGAGCTGTAAAAGAAGGTATGGAATACTCCAGATTTAAGCTTTGACAATGATGGAATTATGAGAATATAGAAATGAATATGTTTTCCATAAATAAGAAAATTGGAGAAGTGCTTATTGAATGATTAAAAAATATAATCATTATCTATCCATAATAGAATCAAAAAGATGCATAGAGATACCATGAATCATTTCTAGTGGGAAAATACGAAGACATACATTAGAGATTAAGTATCATGATTCTTGGTATACTGATAAGACAATACATGATGGTATAATAATAAAGGGATACTAAAACCATTACCCATCCTATATATAAATGGGTGAACATTTCTATGGATTTTATTAAAGTACTTCCCAATAATTCTAAAGGATATATTTACATTTGGGTTGAAGTTTTTTTTATAAATTAATCATATTTAATTTATATTTGAGAAGATTTTGTTCTTCACCAACTTGTGAAGATATAAAAAATTAATTGGAAAGGCTATATGGAGTTCCACTCATAATTTAATGTGAATGATATTTGAGGTTTACCATGATAGTGTTGGGAAATATTCAATAATAATTGGACACGAATTTAAGATTCAATACTCTTTAGCATCTTCAAACTAATGTTTAATACTGATGGAACATTCATACTAAGGAATATATAATGAAATTCTGTTCAATGGATTTTAATAGAGGTTAGGATCAACACCTTCCATTTAGTATACTTATCATATAAGTACATTTTGTATTTTGTGATTCAAATGGAATCATATGAGGGTATATATGAGAATATTTGTAAAAATAAAACACGTTGTGATGTAGTTGGAGAGAAAAAACTATGAGTATAACATATATCTCAAGAGATGGAACGTGTATTCAATAAATTCATTATCACATTATAACTAAAAATTTTTGATATAATATCTATATTTATAATTATTTATTAGATATAAATATTGAATTTAGAGAAAACTTATTCCTTAAAATGTCACTATAGAAGAGGGTTATGAGGTTCATGAAAAATGTAAAGTCGAGACATTGATACAATGAAGACTTTTTAATCTTTAGTCATATGGGGATAGTATCTAATCATATTTCACTTCCATAAAACCTCTCACAAGTTCATGATGTGTTCATGTATCAAATTTTATGAAATATATACATGATCCTTAATATGTACTAGATTTAGATATTGTAAAACATGAACATAATATATCTTACATGGAATAACCGGTAAAAATCATATATAATATAGATAAATTACAAAAAAATGACCATTCTTCTAGTTGAAGTTATCAGGCAGAATACGATGTTTTGTGAAGCTACATGAAAACCTAAAGATGTAATTTTGTAGATGTAATGACATTTTTTCATTAAATTAGTGAAATTTTTATGGAAATTTTATTTAAAAGGGGTACAATATGACACCCCATGATTTAACTATATATTTTCCTTTAAAAACACTCCATTAAAAAGAATATTTCACACACAAAAAACTACAATTAACCACATTACATTTTTTAGAAATAAAATATTACAATTAGAGATAAACATTAATACATTGTGAAAAATATAATATAAAACATCATTAATAAAATCAAGAGGAATAAAACCACAAATAAATAAAAATACCAGGAAAAAATAATATTTATCATTGTTGTTTTAAATTAAGATCACAAACACAATTTTAATAATTTGAATACGTAAAATAATTAGAAATATTAATGACATTATAAGAGAGAAGTTAATTAATAGGATGATTGATTATAAGAATTTTTTTAAATATATATATAGGATTAAAATGTGACCATTATATATATGGTCTTCATAAATATATTTGTGGTATATATGGTCATTTAATATTTTTGTATCAAATGGGTATATTTAATTTTTGTAATTTTATTAAAAAATTAAATATAATAATTTCATAAGTGATAAAAAATTACAAAATGAAATAAGAAGATGATATTTAATAATAATAAAAATACAATAAAAATATATTTGTATGTGTATTATAAATTTATTATTGTTATTATGTAATAATGGTTTTTATTTATTTATAAATAAAAGAGACTCCAACACCTTTGTATTGATAAAATTTAATTTCATGAAGAAAAATAAATATTTTTTAAGTGTGTTTGACTAACATCATTTATTATCAAATAAGGGAATATTTTTTAGAGAACTGTTATAAAAGTGTTGTTTATTTTTATGTTCATAAAGAAAATTGATAAATTTTGAGGTATTATAATAATAAAATGTTTCAGTGTATTGAAAATATATTAACATTTATTTAATTTTTATTTGTTAAAAAAATAGGATTATGAAAACATAATGTTTAAGAATTCAATTTTATAAAAAAAATACAAAATCTATTATGTTTCTGACTAAAATTTCAATTTAAAATATTTAAAATTTAAATTTTATTAATTATATTTGAAAATTTTATTTATTATTTCTAAACTATGTAATATTTTCAATTTCATTTATATTTATAAAAATTTGTCACTAAGAAATAAATTTAGTAACAATGGTAATGGTCGAATAAGGTAAAAAGCGATAAACTAAGTGGTAAAGGATTAAAATATCATGAAACATTGTTTTAAATTATTTTTTGGTTTGTAATAAATATCAATACTTATTATTTAATGACTTTAATTTTTAAATGATATCCTTATACATTAAATGATTACTATTTATGGAAATACCACTCAACACTCTATAAATAAAGGTCACCTATGGAACTACTCTAAAAATAGTATTTATCATTATTAACCTCTTCAATATATTACAATTCTCACCCACCAAAGTCATTCCAATATTTTTTTAAGATTATAGTTCCCTGATTGAATCCTAAATCCGTCATTCTGAAGGAACCTGTATCAAGAAGGATAAAATTCATCAAATTACTTAGTTCTCACCATTGATTTTAATTACCTTTTATTATCGACTCTTTTAAAATAACATTTTGAACTATAGTGATGTTATTTTAACATAATTATTCTTATTCTAAATTGTATTACTGTTATATAACACTTGAATCTTACTAATTCATTATTAAAACACATTATTACATAGTTCAGTTTGACCAACTCCATGGAATATGTTATACCAACACCATAAATTTAATCATAAATAAGAATAAAGATGATAATAATGGTAATATATGATATTAAATATTATGTTTTCCATTAATTTTTTTCAAAAATTATGATAAAAATAAATGGTCATTATAAATTAACATGGAGTTATTGGTAAATTAACTAAACAAGCTCATCATGGATTCCATTCCTAAAAACCATGCCCATATTTTATATTAATGAATTTGGGAATGATTAAATAATTGTAAAACAATAATTTTTCAATCTTTGATAATATTATAATGATGAAATTATTATCAAATAATCAGGATCTACATCTCTATTATGAAAATTTGTACAAAACAATTAAGATCACTAACATCTGATGATAAAAATAAACAATATATAGAAAATAAATTATTATAAAAAGATAATATAAACGTTAATAGATATGATAATGTTTTTGAAAATAGTTATTGATATTGTTATTTTTAGTATAAAATAGTGTAAATATCTTTTGTGAAAGTCAAGAGTAAGGTTAAAAGTTTATTTAACATTATGAAATCATGATTGTTTATATTTGAGATGCCATATAGGTAAATAATATGATATATATATCTAAACCACATCTATATAATTTTAATATTTGAATTCAGGGCTTTTATATATATTCATACCATTTCACAACCCTTTGGTTAATAATTCAATAGAAAGGATGTTTTTATATGGATATAATCTTATCACTTTTTTTGTGAATTTTTATTCCCTATATTACTGTACAGAAATAATTAGCTCTAATTATATGATTTATTAGGTTATTTTTCAATGGACTTATATCTATTTAAAAATTAATCTTCTTGTAGTATTTTTAGTATAATAATTTTCCTATAACTTTGACCTTCTTTACCAAAGTGTGAATGGAAAATAATTTTTAATCATAATCCATTCAAACCCATTTTCAAAATATTTTCATCAATATTATTTATGAAATATCATATCCATGTTTTAATGGTTTTCTAAATATATTTATTTTTCTTTTGTGTAATAAATTTTTTCTTTTAAAATAAATGGTATCAAAAATATAAAGGGAGCATCTTCTTCTTTCTGAGAGTAAAATTTAATTCTCTTATATAAGTGTTTTACCTATATGTAAACATATTTCAAATTTTTATATGCTTAAATATTGAAATAATATATTAAAATATTTTCCCCATTATTTACCTTTATTTTTTATGTAATTTTTAGTGAAACCCATTTCATTCCCATGGGTTAATTATGCAATGACAGAATTAGGAATATTTTAATGTTCATGTGACACACATTTGTTTGATTTTTCATCATGTGATGGGAGTTCCTAGAATTATATATCCATACTATGAATTGGGAAATTTTTGTTCTCTTGATATTACATATGTGGTACTGGTGATTGAATAGAATCAACTATTGGACATTTCCCACTATTTTTATGGGAATGAGAGGTGAACCCATTCCACTATGAGACTTTATCTACTATATCATTATGGACCTGGAAGTCATCCTCAATATAAAATATTATTTTATAAGATTTTGTATGTGCCATATTATTATACTTCTATTATGTTTTTTGGTTCATTACTATTGAATAATGTTTCTTCACGATTATTAGTCATGTCTTACATTATGCAAAAACCTTATTCCATGACTCAAGATTTGTCATCTATGTTTCTTTGGGAATGATTCCATTATTTTATGGGAATGTGAATTTACTATGATCTCATATCCACATTCTAATCTTATCCTCACTTATGATCTTCAGTTGATTTCTCTCCGGTTTAACATTATTGAGAAGTTAAGGTGACCCTTTTTGATTTTTTCATTTCTACAGATTTTCAATAAGATTACTACTTATGATATGTCAATAAGGATATCATGTGTAATTAATGTTTTTGTAATATGTTAAATAATGGTTTTAGGATGAGTTCATTGTGTATATTATCTCCAATGACACTAAAATTATGGGTTCTAGGGTTTGTTTTGTTGGATATGTAATCATTTTCTTGTAAAATTTTGTAATATGTAAGTATATTTTTCGTGTGTTGTCATAGTTAAAATAAAATAGGTTGGTTTGTTAGGGATAGATGGGTTGGAATTAGATTCATAGTTCTAGTGTTGATAGGGGAGGTAACTGCACATCCCATGTATAATATGGAACACACTGGTAAGGGAGAATTTCCTTGGTGTATGTAATGAGTGTGATAATCCCTTTGAGGTATAATATTATGTGATGGGAACCATTTACTCTTGATAAAGGGCTTGTGATATATCTTAGAGGAGACGTGAGATGGGACCCGAGAGAGGGTTTTGTGAATTTTCTAGTGGAAATGTCATAGGTATTCCAAGTGAATAAGTGTTTTCTTTTTAGGATGATCCCTAATTAGTGGTACTGAGTTTTTATGTGAAAATTGGTATGGTATTAGACTAGACTCCTCAGGTCCTGTCCAGGTAGGGTATATGGAATTTGATATCATTATTAGGTAATAAATCAATATATTTATTGATGATAAAAGACCATATTAGGTTTTTGAAACCCTTGTAGATTCTCTTATAGAAAATATGATAATATCAATAGGTTTTTCATGTTGCACATGTGTAATCTAGACGGTCTCAAGATATTAGCTTATGTGGTAAATGGATGATGAATTTTAGTTTGTATGGTCTAGCCTACTAAGTTCCTAGGATTCCATATTACTTTATCCAACTATAATTTTTATTGAACATGGTACATACCTAGATATTCCATGGTATATCTTCTGAAATATGTTGGATATTGGTATTCCATCCTTGGATCCCTTGTTTCACATGATGTACTTCATTTTATATTGCGATTAGGGGAATCACCTTGGGTGAGAAGGTGATAACCTAATATTACCATCAGAGAGAAGGTGGTGTTCAATGTGATGATATATGTGATTAGCCATGGGAAATTACCCAAAGGGGGTGGGTTGGATAATGGAAGGGGTTGGCTACAATTATTCCCTCTATAGATCGCATGCATTGACTTTGAGATGTGTAATAAGCCATTAAAACCACCTCCTAATTGTGTAGTAATACTTATGTGATAAGTTTTCTATTATAATTATATTATATGATAACTTCTTGTATAGGAAATTATCCATGTTTTATCCATGGAAGGGGATGGATAATCTTGTAAGAAAGGTTGAGTATCAAAAGTTCCTCCTCAAATCTCATGTTTTATGTGATGTGGCACAAGGCAATATATGGAACACATCTTATATGATAGGTTGGTGGGAATTTTTTATCTAGAAAATGTTGTGAAATTATAATTGGTATTATAACCTACTCTAATAGAGAGTATTGGGGTTAAAACATGGTATAAAACTTATACTGAATCTTACAATATGGGTTATGGTTTGGTAGAAACCCTACACAACTTCATCAGGTATGGGTTAATATTTGGTAAAAACCATACCCTAGGTATTTGGGTACATTTTCAGGTTTTGTATGACACAATACCCTCACTCTTAATTTCTATTATGGGATTTTGGAATGAGGTGACTTCTTTCTCTAGAGTTTCTCATTTAGGTATGTGTTATAGTTTCTTGGTTAGTACATGATGATCAGACATGCATGATAGCGTGTCACTCATTATTCTATTTATTTTACTAATGCATAAAAATATATATGATGGTGTATATTAATGTAGGTTTGGGAGATCCTATTGATATATACTTCCCACTCCCTACATAGACACACTAGTGCACATGCAGACCTTATGTCCATTGTGCACATTATATAATAAGGTGTGTAGTAGATTCAGATTGAAAAGCTTGAGGAGGATTGAATAAGGGTTGAGGTTATTGTCTAGTATGCTATTATATTCTCCATATTTTATATTTTTACCTTGTATAAGTGATTGTATCAGTTTTCAGTTGGTTTATATGTATGTTTATGTGACTAAATTACATTTTCTTACAAGATGAATGTATTTTTATATATATGTGTACTCAGATTATTGATGAGGATAGGGTTCAGCTTTTTATTTTTATTTATGGTTATTATATCATATTCATTTTCCCTTAAACAAATTATTTATGCCCCTAAACATTTTTGAAGCCTCTAGTGTAAGTGGATGCATGCCAAAAGTCATGTGTTGTACTGATTTGGTCACTAAAGAATTAGCTAGGTTGGGGTGTTACAAATTAGAATCAGAGTACCTTTTATTTTTTCTTACTATTTTGGTTGTGGTATATATGGAATAGGAATATTAAAGAGCTTGTGATAGACATCATATGGGTGATTCATGAACATTATTTTCGAGGAAATTTTTTATTACTTGGTTTAGTATTCTACTATTTTGGATTTCACTATTATATTTTTGATGTTTTTTCATGTATGATGTGAAAATTTGAGAACATTATTTATGGTTCAAGATATTATCATGTACTGGTAAGAGTAATGTTTATAATCATCATATTTGGAACATAGGATACATATAAGATTCATATTCTTGTGCATGATTAATTTTTCTGAAGATATAGAATCAATTGTTTAAAGTGTCAATAATAAATTATGTGGTTTTTTCCTATATAACATGTTAGTAGAATTCAACTCAAATGGAAAATAGTTTTGAATAATTAACTATTATTTTATATCATTTAATGCTACAATTATACTGTAATGTTATGTTGTGGCGACTATATAGTCTCTCGATGAAAGGGATGTATAGTAACCTATGGGAGGTTTTTTTAGGCATTATATGACTCATTGATGGTTTCGTATATGCGATGTTTTTTGGAGATATGTAATTTGGGATGGTCTTGATATTTCTTTAATATGTGTATACCCATATTATGGTATAGTAAAGTCATATTTAGTTCATTTTTATTATGAGATGTAAATTACATTTTTTTTATTTTGTATCCTGGAAGGGTTTAGATAGAAATATCCATTAGATTTCTAGTGTAAGGACCCAACCTTAAATATTATAATATTTTGTTTTAGGTAAACAACTAATTATATTATATTTGAATATATTTAAATTTGTTTTTATAAAAATATCTCATAACTCATACAAATAAAAACTATATATTACAGGTTGGACACTTACACTTATTATCCATTTTTTTTATAAAACAAACCTTTTCAGATATATTAAGTTTTTCTTTTTTGGATATATCTTAAGAATTTTTATCTTTAACTAATAATTTTCCATAATGATCCTTAAAACCATGTGAGTTTTGTTTTCGAAATATACTATGAGAAAAAAAATATGAGTAAGGGACATAAAAATAAATGAAAGTTATTAGTCTATTAATACTCTTAAAATGTTAATTTTATAAATAAACTTTAAGCTCAAAATATAAATTTTCACACTCAATAATTCTACTTCAAAATCCAAATATTTTCCCAAAACATTTGATAATAAATATGAAAGGAACAAATCAAACACATAATGGTTTCTTTGAAATCATGAATAACTCATTAAAAAAATTTCACAATGTTATACTAATATCCCTTAACCAGAATCATATAATTTCCATTAAACATAATCTCATAATCTTACCTTGAGAAATTAAAATATTTATATAAAACCATAGAAAGATATGTATTTCATTTACGTAACATTGGAAATAATTTTCCAACCCCTCTAAAAAATGGAATAACTTAAACTATCAAATTTCATCATGATCACTACCAAATTCATTGGAGTGATATAATATACCCAGTTTTCATTATTTTATAACAAAACCAACCATACATGGTTTATAATAGAACCAAAAACTATTAGTTAATAACAGAACCACCCATCCATGGTTTATACTATAACCATGTGTCATTATAAACAATTCCCTAGAACCATAACTAATCACAACATGTGATATCTCATAATTTCATCATAATACTCATAAATATATTATTTGCACCTTTAAGAAAATATTTTTTGATATTGAAAAATCATTTCATTTTAAAACACAATATTTTCTTAAAAACATAGAAAAAATGGAAATTGTATTTTCATTGAATAAAATATGAAATGTTTTAAATGAATCAAACCATCATATAATAGGTATAGTGGCATGAAAAACTATTGATGTCATATACATTAAAATAGAACATTCCTTTTCTCTTTTTTTAAATTTTCCATATAAAATATGTAAAAAATATTATTTACTAAAGCAATTGAAATTTTTTTAAAAGTGACATAAAATTTCATCAAAAAAATAATTTTAATAATATGGACATATATGAGAATGATTTATAAAATAAACCTTTAGAACATTTAAAATGAGGTTTGTAATGTAAATTGTCCCTTAAATTGAGTCCAAACTACCAAGACCATTATTTATATTACTATAAAATAGACAAATGATAATTATTTAATTAAATAATAAAATATTTAAGGTTTTTGATTCCTTTTATTTTAGTTATTATCCTATTAAATTAAATTTCAAAATCATTTATGTTTGTGTTCTATGTTTTTATGATATAAGATTTTATATTTATAATGAATTGGGTTGGTTGACAATGGTCATCAAGGTCATTATTACTTCATCTCAAAAAAACATTAATGATATAATTTTATATTTTATATCGAAATAATTATTTTAAAATCAATCCTGAAATTTTCTTATGGAAAATAAATTATGTTACAATAACGGAGACGGTAAATTGTACGTACACATGAGTAACATTTTCATTTTTTTAATGATCATGATGGAAAGAATTTTATTATTATTTTATATTTATATAATGATAATTATATAATTAATATCATATTATTTATTTAAATACACTTATATATTGCACTCATATTATGTGGTTATGAAAAATGAATCATATCACTTCGTAGAGCTGGTAATCCACACGTACACATGCTAGATAATTTTATTTTTTTATAAATGGAATGTTATGAAATTATGTGATATATTATATTTAATTAACTATAAATATGTCATTAATATATATATAGTAAAACATTCATTACAACCATCCAATAGGGGTGGTGATGGAAAATGAATTATATCAATTCATCAGGGAGTTGTTCATTGTACACATGAACGACACTTACATTTCTCATTTGGTATAATTATATATCGATATTGGTCATTCCATTGACATAAAAACATACAAATATATGGAATATAGAGGTTTTATTGTCTAAAAAAAATTATGATGATTTTAAGTAGGTTGAAGAAGAAATAAAATTGAATCATTTGGTTAAAAACATCCACCCCTTCTTCAGACAACATAATTTTCTTTACACCTTAAGACCTATGTGGTTGGTATTTTTACCAAAGAGTATGGGTTGAAATTATATCACCTAATAAATTTTTTTCAAGTTCAGACTATGTTTTATCACTTATTGTTTTTAACCTCCACATTATCCTTTCTTATAATTACAATGATAACAATGTTTTTTGCTATTTAGGGGTTAAGATAGTTACTATAAAAAGAAAAATTTCCTATAAATAGACCATATTTTCTATTTTAACAAAATCAAAAAACATCCATAGATATTGGGTTTTTCAAAATTTTACATTAATTAATATAATATTATCTATTATAAAATATCATTAATTTCAGTTTTTATAACTATTAATTTAGTTTGAATTTGAAAACAAAATGACAGAAAATGTATTTGAATCAAATTATTTAAAATTTCAAACATATGTATTTATCTACAAATTTTTTGGAACATAATAATTCATTCAAATTATATTAATTTTAATATTGTTTTGAATCATTTATATTATTTTTCTATTAATAAAATAAATATCTTGTTGGCGTTCTATAATTATTTAAGATAATTAATTCATAAATAAGGATTATAATTAAATATCCATGATAAAAAAATAATTTATCTTTAATATAACCATTTTTTATCAAACATAATTATTTTTGTCCCTATCACAAAATATTATTGATTTTAAAAGTAAGAAAGGTGCATTTCTTGATATTATATTTTACATAACTTTTACAATGGACAAAGTCATAGTTAAATGGAAATAAGGTAATATATTCAAATATTGGATGATTATAGATGAAATATAATCATAAAATAAAATAATGGAAAGTATTAGGGGTTTTTATTAGTCATTCTCATATTATTTTTAACATTATTTACCTGATTTACCATGACCAGTGTGATAATTGTCTGGTAAAGGTTACAATTCTTTAAGACCTAATATAAAATGGTCACATTAATAAAATATTGAAGCCCTAATTTTAAATATGAAATTAATTTTTCTAGATTCAATTTATAAAATTATAAAAATATAATTTAAAATTATACCCATAAGACATGATATAAATCATTGGTTTTTGGAAAATAAATATTTAATTACAAAATAGTTTTTTTTAAATTAAAGAATAAAATAAATTAAAAAGAATATAATTGGGTTATTCTTAATGTAAATTAAATAAATTAAATAAATAAACTAAAATAGAATTTTATTTTTTAAATAGGTTAAAAGATTATAAAATTTTCAATAAAAAGCAGAATTCTTCACTATTCATTGTAAAACCAACCATTTCATAAAATTATAAAAAATTTACCCTAATCTAATTTTTATATTTTTATTTCAAATCAATGTTCATTTTACCAAATATGATTTCCTAAATTTAAATAAATTAATTATAATATTTTGTTACAAAAAAAAAATAAATAATCATATTTGCAGATTATGTATTTTTGAAGAATAAAATAAATTTACTAAATATTATGTTGTTATTTTCTAATAATTAATCAATAAATTTTCATTGATTAGAAACTATATATACTTTATAATTTTTTTATTCCAATTCATATCATCCAATTCAATGACTAGGTTATAATGATCATATTTAAAAAAATAATATCTCATTATTTTTCTAAATTTGTGGTTGTGTGTCATGTGTACTATCAAATATCATGTTCGTATTTTAAAATATTAGGGTGTTACACCTATCCTTGAAATTTTTGGGGGGTTATTTGTATGTCATACTATAGAACCAAGGATTTTGATCTTATATGGTCATATCTAGGATGAATAAATTGTGGGTAGAGACTTCATGGTAATGGAACGGCTCCCGAGTCATGCTCATGAATGAATTATACTATTCAGGATTATTTGAAATAAATCATCAAGTATTAATTTTGGATATATGGAGATTGAAATTTGGAGAACCATGATACATTTTTTAAGATTGTGATCCTTGGTTTGAGTGTTGAAGAATCATTTGCGCATTAGTCAAGTTGTTTGATTGGGAGGCATTGAACTTACACCTATTGGGTTTGGATAAAAATGACATTGATAGTACATGATAACTATTTATAAATTTTATGGAGGCTAAATCCTTTTGGGAATATTATATTGTGTACTGGAATGGATTAAAAGTAAATTCCATTATGTGTGAGTGTAGGTTTATGTTGGTTTTGTGTGTTTCTTGTATTGTTTTTAGATCAATGAGGGGTCACGTAATGGTTTGGGGATGATATATTTGATGAGATTATTATAGTAATGTAAGCATAGAGTATTGAAGAGAATGAGAGGTATCCCCATTCGGTAAAAGGTTAAAACACAGACTAGATAGAAGTACCACAGTATGGTCAAATCGAGAAAGGGATTTGAAAAGGTCCTTCAATAATAGTATGTGCATCTCTCAAGATGAGAAACATGCATCCAATGATAGAACTTATAATCCATTATAGTTTATGAGAATTTTAATGGAAGACATATGGTAGGGGTAATAGAATTGGATATTGGAGGGTGTGATCTGTATTGTGGGTGAATTTGGTTAAAGTTAAAATTTTATTCCTGGTAATATGGGAAGGGGTAGGGATGCACATTTCTTGTAGTAACCTGGATATATGTGGGCGATAATGTCAAAACATTTCATATTAAAATGGAAAAGATATTGGTGGGAGCAATAAGATGTTTTGGTTTAGTATTGTGATAATGGTGATACTATTTTGGATGGGAGCATTTAATTAATCATAGATCTACAAGTCTCTTATTAGAAGAGTAATGGATGCAGTGAGAATACATGTTTGATGGAAGAGATTGCACTAGGATGCCGATGAGAAGGTAAATTAAATTCTTTTGGTTCCTTGGAGAATATTGGATTTGGGATTTTGATTATTTAAAGATGAAGTCTAAGTGTCAACATTTTTCTTATGATAGAATTTGGTGTGACATGAGAGAGAGTCAGATATGATATGCGTCATTGTTTGTGGAGAGATTATGAAAAAAAATTTGTTTTTTAAAGTATTACACTATGACATTACATTTTTCTAGGTTCATATATCATTTTTATCTTTAAATTATTTTGTGATTCCTCTATAAATAAAATAACCATAATAAGGTGAAGAAATATATTGATTCATCGATGGGTGTGGCCAGGTTTTTCCATAGAAAGTATATATAGGGATGAACAGTTTGTGTTTTTCAGATGATTGGATATATTGGGGTGGAATCCATATGGGGTGAATCATGTAGTGTATAACAGGTGTGGTTCTATGATTTAATAGGTCTTCTCGGGTAAAGTATTCTATATATTGGTTTAGTGAATAGATGGTGAAAAATCATTTTGTTTAGTTTAGAACGAAGAATGAGGTTTGGAATTAGATTCCAATTGATGGATTGAATGTGGGAATAAATTCATTTTTTCCTATAAGGGATGAAAATACTTATGGTGGAGAGTTTAATGAATTTTAAATTTAAAGGTGAATAATTTAAAAGGAAATTGGATTTTTTAGTCTATGGGTAAGATTTTATATATATATGGCTCATCACAATATTATAGGTTGTGGTCACACCATAAATAGGTGATGACCATGGATCACACCATATCCTTGGATGGAAATAAAATATACAGGTATAAATTCACATCATAACCAGTGGGTGTCAAAGAATGTTTAATTTTATGTGAGATATAGGGAACCACTCTTTTCATATATAGATTTCACATTTTATTAGAGTTATATTGATTACATAACATTTTTATCTCCGTCAAAATCATAGAGTTATAGTGTCTTTGGAGAATTTAAAAAAAACAACTAGTTTATAAAATATCAAAATCATCTCCTACATATTTCATTATAACTATAACCATTCATAGAAATGTCATAATTGTTAAATTTTTTCACATATTGAGGAATGTAAACATTAGAAAATGGTGATATCAGATGCTGGGTAATGGAAAACAAGGGAGTTATCAATGATCGCTTAACAATAACATGTTAATAAGAGTATTAACATAATATTAATGTTACAAAACCATACCATTTATATCAATGATCATAATCCTAAGTCATGGAATAAATCTTTGTACTCCATAATACAAGAATCATAATGGATTAAATCAACATGAACCGTGAAATCTTAAATTTGGCATAATACATTGATTTTTGGAATATGTGTAATAATATAAAATAATTTACATAGTAGTCAAGGTTCATTTAGATGGATATCATAGTATAATGGGTTCACTCCCCAAACCATCACAATAGTCTAGGTTCAATCCCAAGTCTATCAAGTGGGAAAAGTCCCTTACTAAATTGGGTTCACTCCACATTCCTGTTTCTTTATCTCATGATATACTAATATTTAGCCACTTCATTGAATAGAGATATACGTCACACCCATTACAAAATTAAAAGCATTCCTATATGTGCTATAAGATCATAAACTATTCATCATATCATAAACCAAGAAAATAAATGAGATTAATAAATGTTTCCTCTTAGCATTAAATGGGGAAAAAGAAATTAGGTTCTAAAATGTCATCCCATCATAAACATAAACCATACATTGAAACAATATGGATGGTATCCTTGGATAATGTCCCCAATAATTAAAATGTGAACATAAAGGTTTTTTCTATGATGAATAAAAATACCATCAAGAGAGTGTTGAAGAATTCTCTAGGAAAATAACATTTTGATTTTAAAATTACATATTAAAATTACCACACAAATATAAAGTATAAAATTTTCTTTTAAAAAAACCATTGGAAATTTAAAAGTGATATTCAATGAAAAAACAAGTCATTATGGAATAAAAGTAATTCATGATGTATATGTTAAAAAACATTCCTCTAATTATTTTATTGGAAAGGTCACAAAGAACCCTGTCTGGAAAATGACAACAAGATTACCTTCAAAACATATCTTAAAATTTATAATATTAATAAAAATGTCTTTAATAAATCATTGAAAATTTTAAAAACTTTATTTATAAAATTTTTAAAACTCATGCAAGTGGAGTAATAATGTCTTTTGTTTGAAGATAAAAATGAAATTGCGATTCCTTAAAAATATATTTTCAATCTCTTGAAAACATAAGTTGGGGAGGTTGAAATAAAAACTTGTGATTTAAATAAATTTCCAAATTGGAATAAATTGGATATGTTTATTTGGATTTAGATCATAATATTACATAATCAAAGGCATAGTGATAATCAATCCTCATAAATAATTAGATTATGACATAAAACTCTTACCTCAAGTTATCCTTTCATTGAAAACACTCTAAAATTTTGTAAAATAAATTTAAGTTATTATTATTTACTATATTCTTATTAATACTTATAATATCACTTATTCTCCCTTCATAACATTTTGAGACCCCATTTTATTAATAATTCTTTATTAAAATCATCAGTTCTGGGTGATAACTATTTCATTTATCACGAGGGTTTCAATTCCTTAGTTCTAATTCTTGTACATTTTTCATTTTTAAATCATATCTAGAATATTAATTGACAATTACATTATCATTATTATATAATATATATATCATATTTATTCATCAAATTCATCCTAATTTCCATCCAATTGAAATATAAGTGAAAAAAATCACATCACTTCGTAGAGGTGGTAGTCCACACGTATGCATGAACGACATTATCATTTTTGAAAGGATTGTACAAAAATTATATAGGTATGATATTATAATTTTATAACAATAAATATTTCATAATTATAATATATAGACCTTAAATCCACCATAATATCCATCCATAAAATATGGCGATGAAAAATGTATTTTATAGCTATGTGGAGATGGTATGATATATGTACACTTGATAAATACATTCAATTATCCTTTCGTGGAAAAGGGGCTTAAAATGGAGTCTTAATAATCATAAAAATATATTTAAATTTTTTAGGGTACAAAAGTTAATATTTTATGATAAATACCATTAATTTTGAGGAGGTAATAAATAGTACAAAATAATGTGATCAATTAAATTGATTACATCTTCTCTGAAATGGATCCATTATATCTCCTATAAAGGTCCCTAAAGTTAGTATTTTTTCATTAAAAGAACCTATATAATATTCATAGGGACGTTTATATGAAAACTTGGTACATTTATTTCAATTTATAAGGATCAATATAGTGTAAATAATTTAGGTAGGAGGTTCCGTTTTATAATTGAGGTTAGAGACAGTTTTGTAATTTCCAATAATATTAAATTATAATAAATTAATTATTAAAACAAATTCCTCCAAATTAAAAGGTATTAGAACATAATGTACGACATGGTTATAATATCATAACAAAATATAATTTAGAAAAAGTAATTATGATATTTAAACCCTTATTATCTTGATTGACACTTATAAATTTAATTTTTAACTATGATAACAACTTTTTTAATAATAGTGGGTTGTGAATTTTACTTATATGGAGAAAATAAGACTATTTATTTTCAATTTATCAAAAAATCATATCATATCCAATTTTTCTTATTTAAATAATTGAATAATTCTATAATAATTTAATAAAGTATTATTTAGAAATAATATCATTATTGTCAATTTTGACATTATTAATTTAATTTTACATCAAATACATATAGACAATGTTTTAATTATAACATAATATTAAGAAAATGTCATATCAACCTAGGATATTCAGGGAAAACTATATCTTACTCATATTGCATCACTTTTAATATTATAAAAATAAATTACTTCATTTTTTCAACAATTGGATTAATATTATTTTGGGGTTGTGAAAGAATTTAAGGTAATTATATAATACATAAAAATTGGAAATAAATTTCCATACTTTACATAATATCCTTATACAAAAAGGATCTATTTTATGTTAACTCAATTAATAACAGTCAATCAAACTATATTGGAATATCATTTTTAGAAGTCCTCAAAGGATCGTATCTATCCAAAGAGACCACAATAAATCTCCCTGTGTACAGAAAATTAGAGGATGGATATTTCTCAGTAGATGCTAAAAATGAATCCCTTCAATAAAGAAACAGTATGTGTAAAAAATCTATTTTTGGGGTGCATTCCTTATTTAAAAGGCCAAAATCCATGGACTATCCTCGGTCAAAAAACCAGAATATCTCATTGTTTGGGTAAATACAATTGGAAACTTCATCTAATTGGATGGGTTTATTTTCACATCATTCTTTTCACCGATAGTGATTTAGTATTTTTATGGAAAACTAGTAGTATTAAAATGAAACATTTATTTCATAGATTATATAAGTGGGATCTATCCCTTAATCCCCATATACATTGTAATTCTATAGCTTAGATGTGGATTATGTTGAATGGTCTAAATTGGGCATTCTGGCACCAGATGTTCCGAAGTTATATCACTTATTGTTTTGGGTTCCCTTTGAATATTGAATAATTTAAAATTAATGGGGAGATAGGAATAAGTGTAAGGGATATGGTAGAAGATAAAATTGAATCAAAACTATTTTATGTCATTAGATTCAATATTAGTGACTATTGAACATAGGTGAATAAAGAATATGAACACAAACCTCTATTCTGTAAACTTTCAAAGATAATTGTCAGTTCAATAAAATACTGTAGAGTTGTTCAAAAAACACGTTCCACCACCTACTAACAATGAATGGAAGAAAAAATTTAAGGAATAAAAAAGAAAAATGCCCAATCATTAAGAACGATGATACATACTAAAATAATTTTAAAGATATATGTGTGAAAAAAATTATAAGTGTATCTACAGATCAATATATAAAATGTTTTTCTCATTTGGTAGAGGTAGATGAAAATGAAGCTGGTGATATTGATATTGCTGAAGAAATTGATGACACTATTTGAGATATTGTTACGCATACTCAACAAGACCTTATAATAAAATACCCAAAAGACTATAATGGAATACCAATTGAGGTTTCTACTTCATTTCAATATCTTGATATGGGTAATATATCTCATCCCATATCAACCCCAAACATTCTTATAAGAAATAATAAGAAGTTGGAGCTAAAAATAAACTATCTAGTAAAGTAAAAACTAAAGAGACTCCTCATGATTTTAGACCTCAAAAATATAATTCTGATAATAGATTCCCTTTTGAAGATTGTTGGTCGAAGTAGATTACTCAACAGGGGGTTGAATTGAGTATCAATTAAAATTTATGATTAAAAATACTTTTTAAAAGTTTTCTTCAAAATATTAAATACATCCCAGTTAATCAAGGTTATATGGTTATAAAGGTTTGACTGTTTAAATAAATTCATAGAAGATTGATTAGTTCTTAGAAATATTATATCCAGTTATTAAGATTTATTTTGGAGCCATTCAATTAATTCAAGACAATTATAACTTCTTTCCAAGATTTATTATCAAAGTGAATTTAGTGATTTCTAAATTATTAATTAATGCAGTAAAAAAGAGAAGACTAAATTAAGCAGCACATCAGATATGAAACAAAAAGATCAGTCTCAATCCAAGACGTAATCCACTCAACTTGGTGATCACCTATCACCAAGAAGTTTATTTAAATAATGTTGATCCACACCACGGATTGAGGTGAACAATAATACACAGGATTGTCTAGGCCACACAGGGACCTCTTCCATGTTTTTTCATGGGTACAAAAAACCAGGCCACATAGGGACCTCTTCCACACTTATCGTGGGTATACATAAGAGTAAAATAATGTTTGAGTAAGGATATCCTATATCCATTAGTTTAATGTAGGAGATTGAGTGTGTTGTAATAAAGATACACACTCTAATCGAAAATTAATAAAATGATACACAATAGAGCAGAAATATTGAGAAAGGTTTAGAAGTGCTCTGAGTTTTAGTCTTTGAAACTCTGGACTTCATAGATGAGACAGATGCAGACTCATGTCCTCGTATGGAAAACAAAGTGTCTCGGGTTAGACAGATCCATCTTCTGTTCTTCGTGGTGCTTTATAGTGCGAATATGTTCTCGAGATTCTAAGATTCTAGTATGCTTTGTTTGTTCATTAGTAGAGATGATTTGCATGAGACAATTACTTAAGTGTATTCTGTTTTCGTGCTCATGCCCACCATCTTGTTTTCTTTTTTAGTATCGTGCAACTGATCTCACATATATCTCATGTTTTTTTCTGGGTTGTGTTTTTCTTTTATCTTAGAGTGCATGTGTTTGAGCCAATAGGTTGCATGTATTCTTCACCACATACGTCATACTTTCAAGGACATGTCTAAAAAACAAATATTAATTTAGTTAGTGCATTAAAATCGTCAAATATGATCGTTAGATATTAAATCATAAGACGGCAAAACTTATTAGTAAATTATGTCACAGTATGTCATGGAAATGGTGTCTCCTTCACACGGTGTCTGGATTGGTCATTGTGTCTCTCAGTCACAGTGTCTCGCGGCCACAGTGCCTTATTCACGGTGTCTTATTCACGGTGTATTGTTCACATTGTCTTGTTCATAGTGTCATGTTCATGGTGTCTTGATCATGGTGTCTTGTTCACTGTGTATTGTTCATGGTGTCTGCTGGTCATGGTGTCTAGATGCCACTGTGTCTGCTAGTCACGGTGTTTGGATGTCACAGTGTCTGCTGGCCATGGTGTCTGGATGCCACAGTGTCTCCTGGTCACGGTGTCTGGATGTCATAGTGTCTGGATGTCATGGTGTCTAGATGTCACAGTGTTTGGATGTCATCGTGTCTGCTTGTTCACTGTGTCTCATGACTTAGGCAAATATATGTATCCAGAATTAGGTAGTAGTATTTATGAAATGAATTAAACTTAATCATTTGTCAGATAAATCCTTATAAAGTGAATCAAAAGATAGTATATAGTATCCAAACTGAGTGTATATCACTTAAGATCTTTGGATAACTTTTACTAAGGTACTGTACATTTTATGTGAGATAGATTACATAGAGTTAACAAGTCTTAGAGACTAAATATGATTTGGGATCATTAAAACATGATTAATACATGAGGAGTCCAACAATCTCCCCTTTTTTGATGATCACAAATCATGTACCTTTAGAGTATATATTTGTTATAACAACATTGTGTGAATGTGAATATAACATATATAGAATTATTTCTATCTATTTCTCAAATAAGTATCATATATACATGTATGTCATATATATTTCTCTGCCTTTTGGAATTATCAAAATGTAACAAGAAAAATAAAGAGAAAAGAGACAAGAAAAGAGCATAATGTATTAGATAAAAAGAGTGTCATTACAGAAAGTAAAACAAATTAAACAAGATTCCCATCAAAATAGACTAAACACTATCCTTCTTCACTAACTGGTATTATCTTTTCCAATAGCAGCAACAGTAGAAGGGGAAGCCATATGAGCAGAATTTGAGATAGAAGAAGGGAGTGAGATGGCTGATAGAGAAGGTAATGGAAGGCATTCAAAGATAGATGTAGTTGTTGATCAAGGGTAATTGGCCTAATCTGACTCAGTACCTGACCGACAGACATAGAAGTGGAGTCTAGGGAATAGGTGAATATAGGCAGACTAGGTCTTAGAGGTGCAACCACTGGAGCAACAATGGTTGTACTATGGACATGAAGATAGGGCCTCAAAATTTTGATAAAATCTGTAATGATCTCTCCACCATACCTCATAGCCTTCTCAAAGTCATACTTTTTTTCCATTAACTTATTCAACAGATGACTGAACTCTGTGAGCTTTTGAAATTGGGTCTTGAAGGATTGAGTAACAGGAGGAATCCTCAGATTTTATACAATATATTTAAAGTGATTGGTCATGTCATTATTTGAGAAGATTCAGTTGAAGTAGAAATCCAATTTCTTGGCAATTTCTTGCTGAGCAGCATTAGAGATTTTTTAATGGATTTGGACCAGATCAGGAACTCTGTCACTATTATTGATAACTTCATTTAGAGAATCTGTATTGAATCCACTAAGAACAGTCTGAAGTTCTTCGTTGACCACTGTTCTAAGTGGGTTACTGTCTAGGGAATGTTGAGATGATTTTCCAGATTCTTTAGAAGCATTGACAGCTTAGGTGAGAGATTTTAGTTGATTCATCACTTTTTGAAGACACCCTGTATACTCAGTAGTGAGTTTATTAAGATTAACAATGAGCTCTCTCATCTCTTTCACAATATTTTTGTTCCTTTCAGTGACCTTTTCATTTAAGTAAGCTAAATAAGGTTGAATATGAGAGACAACATCCTGTGGGATTTGAGGAAAAACATGTTCTATAGGATGAGATGAAAGCTCTGATCTCAAATGCATGACTTTTTTCATTTCATTAATCATACCTCTTAGAGTCTTCACTTCATCACTAAGTAGACTATTTTTAAATCTGACATCCTGAATCTCATGAATCATTTTGGGTTAAATCTGACATGTAATTTTCTCCAACAACAGTGAGGAATCTCTCTCACTTAGATGTGTTACTAAAGAAGGTTGGTTATTTAGATGTTTTTCAACTCCAGCCAAAAGGGTAGCTCCAAAATCTTTCAGATCATCTTTACTCACCAATGATGGTTGTTTTGATGAAGACGTTGAAATAGAGACTTATACAGGCTCAGGTTCCTTCTCAAGGGAAGATTAGAGATAGATTTCTGTTGAAAGATAGTAGAAAGTTCAAGGCCTTTTTATAAAACCTTTTGAGAGTCATCCACATCATAAAAACTAGGTAATTTATACTGATTGTCGACAGGGCTTCAAACTATCAGGTTTGGTACTTCAGTAGATTCTAGATTTGGTGTTTTCTCCCTCTCAATAGTTGCATCCTTCTCAGGACTGAGAATCTTAAGGTCTTGATTTAATTCCACAATGTCATCTCTTAGTTCCTCTCTCATTTATTGCCTAGCCAACGGAAAATCCAGCTCCATCCTTTCCTCAACCGAAGTCGTGTCTTCTGGAACATATTGTTCCACTAGGATTTCTTCAAGGACAACTTCTCGCATAGCAAGTAATTCTTCTTCTATAGGTTCTTCCACAACATTGTTTTTTATTTCATTGACCGCAGACTCTTCTTTAGCCTCAGGTTGATTTTCCAAATTAACAACATCTTTATAAGTAGTGACTTCTTATTCACTTACTAAATGAGGGGTAGAGGTAATGTCTTCTGTATTAGAAACAGTTTCACTAGGAGGCATAACAACATCTTCTTCTTCTTCTTCAGAATACTCAACAACCTCATTTGGCAGCCAACCAGGATCATAAATATCTCTTTGTCTTGATGGATGTTCTACTAGATAGAATTTTTCATAAATTCTATCATTATCTTCCACCCATTCCTTTTTCCAAGGATTCCAATTGTTTTTCATCCTCCTGATAGTGACTTTTGAAAGGCATAACTCACAATCCTTGATAACTTCCTCATTAAGTCCAACCATACCTTTAGCATGAAGAATGATAGAGATAAGCCGAGTGTAATATAGGGAGGTTAACGTGGATGTGGCTTTGATCAGTTCACACATATGGTATATGATATACTTACAAAGCTTGATCTTATGCCCATTTTTCATAAGATGAATCAAAAACACATCCTGATATTTTAGAGCATCAAAATCCCCCTTTCTAGGTCTAATTAGGTTTGGTAAAAACATAAACAACAGTATTGATTGTCCTTCTAGTTCAATAGCAATGACTCTTCTCTTGGTGCCATTTCTGGTTAGGCTTTTCAGAGCATCTTCCAACACAAAGAACTGACTAGAAGGTGGAGGTCCTCTCTGATAGTCCTCACAGATGCCTTCATGAGGAATCCTAAGGCATGCAACCCATAACCTCGAAAAAATGAGAATTTCTTTTCCATTTATCCATATTTTCACAACATACCCATCTTCAGAATCAAAGTGGATCTGAAGATATTGATAAAAACAAGCCACTAACTTAGGATAGATAGATCTATCTTCTTTTGAAACCCACTCTAACCGACCATTCTCTTTTAAAAAATTAAAAACCAGAGACTTAATTGACATAATCCATTTGGGGAAAACCACTTTATTAGGTACTACAACTCAGTTTACCATATTTTGGTTTAGGTGAACTTTGGGTGCTAGATTGGGTGTGATTTTCGTCTTCTTTGAGCTATGTTTCTCAGGAGTCGATGATGAAGGGTGTCTCATCTTGGGAAATCACCAAAGGTTTGAGAGTTAAGGGTTAAAGGGTTGAAGAAGGGTCACAAATTTGAGTGATTAAAAGAGATATCGAGTAAAGGACAATTGATACTTTGTTTATTTTATCTTTTAGGAATACAAAACATTACAAAAGTAAAAACGCAGGAAAATAAAGAGGTGAAATGAGTAATTACGGCGATATAGTTTATAATTCATAAATAAAAATCTTAAAGAATAATTAATGTAAAACTATATCGGGTCTTTAAAATGAGACACTAAATGAATATTATAGTGAGATAGTGAATGAACACCACGGTGAGACAGTAAACATGAATATTATGGTGAGATAGTAAACAAGATTTATGGTGAGACTATGACTCTCAGAAAGTAGTCACGAAACTCTAACAATGAGACCGTAAACATGAAATAGTAAGAGATACAATAGTAAGACATAAAATAGTAAAATAGAAAACAGTAAGATATAAACCAGTAATACATTTACATAATATTTATCATGCCTAATTCTTTTATGATGTAGTCTATTCTTTTAGAATTTAGTGGTTTGGTGAATATATTAGCAAGATGATACTCAGTGCCAATGAATTCCAAATTGATATCACCCTTTTGATAATGATCTCCCAAAAAGTGATACCATACATCAATATTCTTTCTCATAGACTATGAAACAAGATTTTACAAAATGTTAATAGCACTTGTGTAGTCACAATTTATAGGAACAAGCCTAAATTGATATCCATAATCAAGTAATGTGTGTTTTCATCCATAATATTTGTCCACAACAACTATCAGAAGCTATGTATTCATCTTCTTCAGTAGATAATGAAACAAAAAAATATATCTTATTAGACCATGATACTGGTGACTTACCTAAAAAGAGACATATTCCAGAGGTGCTTTTTATATATAACTTATAGCCACCGAAGTCAGCATCATAATAATTAACTAATTCAAATGATTATCCTCTATGATAGAACAGTCCTAGATTGGGTGTACACTTGAGGTGTTTGAAAATTCTATTTATAGAACTTAATTGAGATTCCTTAGGATTGGCATGAAAAAGAGCACACATACACACACTAAACCTAATGTCAGGTCGAATTGTAGTTAAGTAGAGTAGACTACCAATTATCCCTCTATAAGTGGTTTGATCAAAAGATTTTCCATCTTCATCAAGATCCAACATACAGGTGGTACCAATGGGAGTTTCACTACTTTTAGTGCTATCCAATCCAAAATTTTCTAGAAGATCAATAGTATATTTACTTTGAGTTAAAATCATACCATCATTATTTTAAAAGATTTGAAATAGGAGAAAGAATTTTAGTTCACCCATTAAACTCATTTCAAATTCATTTTGCATCATTTTAGAAAAATCAACACATAATGAATTTCATGAAGATCCAAATATAATGTCATATACATTGATTTGAACAAATAATACTTCATTTGAAATTTGTTTTATAAAAATGTTAGGATCGACTATTCCTTTTGTAAACCCTTTGGAAATAAGAAAAGTACTCAACCGATCATACCATGATCTTAGTGATTTTTTCGAACTGTATAAAGCTTTTGATAATATAAAAATATGATTTGGAATATGGGGGATTGTAAAACCAGGCGTTTTTTCAAAAAATACAGCCTCAGTTATGTACCCATTTATGAATACACTCTTAACATCCATTTGATATAGTTTGAAATTCAGATGTGCAGCATAAGCAAGAAGGATTAGTATGGCTTCATGTCTAGCTACTGGTAAAAATTTATCCTCATAGTCAATTTCTTCTTCTTTACTATAGCTGTGTACCACTAATTTAGCATTTTTTCTAACTTTATTACTTGCCTCATCTACCTTGTTTATAAACACCCATTTAGTGCCTATAGTGAATGTGTCCTTAGGTCTTTCATCAAGTTTACATACTTTATTCCATTCAAACTGATTAAGTTCCTCTTATATAGCCATCACCCAAAATTCATCATTGATAGTATCATTAATGTTTTTGGTTTCAATTTGTGACAAGAAGACTTGATGTTCAACTTGATTTCTAAGAGAATCTCTAGTTTGTGTTCTTTTGTCTAGGTCCCCTAAAATAGCATCTAAAGGATGGTTAATAAGAGTTATAACATCTATAAAAAATGAGGGACTAGTGATTTCAGGTTCATCAACAGGTTGAGGTTCATTATGGATTGAGTCAAAATAATTTCCAGAAAAATATGTTTTCATATAATGGTTTGAGGATTTTGAATTAATCTTCAAATTTTATACATCATCCTCTAGGTTCTCTAGAAAGGTTTTAGGCTCATTTGGAGTTGTTTCATCCAATTTGATAGGGATAGAATATTACACGCCTTTAGTTCTTTTATAGAAAACTATATAGGATTAACTGGATATGGAATATCCTAAAAAGATACCTTCATCACTCTTAGATGCATATTTTTCAAGATTGTCCTAAGTATTAAGAATATAGACTTTGCAGCCAAAAACCTTGAACTAGTTAACCATGGGTTTTCTGTTATTCCATAACTCATAAGGGGTCCTCTTAGGAAGAGGTCTAATTAACACTCTATTGATTATGTATCATGCTATATTGATAGATTCATTCAAAAAATAAATAGGTAGGTCGTATTCACTATGAATTGTTCTAGAAATCTATTGTAAGGTTCTATTTCTTATTTCTACAACTCCATTTTGTTGAGGTGTTCTAGGTGTAGAGAAATTATGACTATAACCATTTTGTGAAAAAAATGATTCAAACTCTTGATTTTCAAACTCACAACCATGATCACTTCTTAAGGATTTATTTCTATGTCCAATATGATTTTCCACAGAATTGGGATATTTAGTAAAATAAGAACAGGCTTCACTTTTGTGAGCCTGAAAGAAGGTCCAAGTATATCTAGAAAATTCATCTACAGGAACATAAACATAGTGCTTTCCATTTAAACTAGAAACTCTAGATGGTCCAAATAAATCAATGTGAACCATTTTGATATGTTGAGAAGTTGATACTTCTTTCTTTGGTTTGAAATAAATTTTGTGTTGCTGTCCCTTTTAACAGGTATTATACACTTGGTCATTTAGAAACTCAAGTTTGGGTATGCCTTAAACTAGTATTTTTCTTGTTAGCTTTCTAAGGCAATGAATATTACGGTTTCCTAGTCTCCTATGCCAAATCCAAGACTCTTTAGGAAATACACTTAAACATGATGCATTTTGAGAAGTTAAAGAATCTAATTTAATAGAGTAAAAATTTTCATTTCATAATGCATAAAACACTAATTAATTCTTAGAATTAAAGATATTGCAAGCATCATATTCAAATCTAACGTGAAATACATAATCACATAATTTTGAGATACTAAGCCGATTATATTTTAATCCATCTACAAACAATACTTTAGAAATTATTACTGAGTTAGAGTTACCAATTTGTTCGAGGCCAATGATATTTCCTTTGGAATTGTCACAAAATGTGACATATCCTCTATCAATTTTTATTATATTCTTGATGCATGAGTATTCCCATGTCATGTGTCTGGAACATCCATTGTCCAAGTACCATACACTTTTATAGTAACTCTTTATGTATCTTTCCTACAAAATGATTAAGCAAAAACAGATTTTGGTACCCATACTTGTTTGGGTCTAGTAGTATTAGTAATAAGTGATTTAGGAACCCATATCAGCCTCATTGGTTTCCTATAAGCATTAAGTGAAGTATTTGAAAAATTAACTCTATTTGGTCTAAAAGAAATTGAAATAGTAGAAGATGTATCATAAACAGAATTAGTTGATTTGTGTCCAGAACAGGGAGTAAAGCTATATGTCCTAGATTTAGAAGCTATATTTGTTCTACCAAGATTTCTTTGGTCAGGATGATAACCAATGCCGGTTTTTTATTTAGGGGAAATTTTCATCCTAGCATTTGAGTAAGGGTATTTTTCCCATTGGTGAAATTTTCTAGGTCATTCTTCAATTTCTCATTAGACATTTTTAATTCATTTTTCTCTTTGAGCTGTTATGCATTTTTCTCTTTTTCTATTGTGAGTTCAGATTTAACAGTCACAGTAATAGAATAATGTTTCTTCATTGATTTATATTTTTCTTTTAGTTCATTGCATGTTTCTTCAAGCATGTTACAATATTCAAACATTTCTTCATTAGTTATATTTTCAATGTCTCTCTCATTTTCACAATTGTATGCATTATGTATAGCAGAGTCTAGTGTTACCTATGATGTGTTTTTCATGAAACACATATTGTATTTGTTTGCCAGTTCATCATGTGATGTTTCTGAGTCTCCTGAACTATACTCAGAAGCACTCCAGGTTGCTTTCATGGATTTTTTATACTTCTTGTCCTTGTCCTCATATCTCTTTTTGTTCTTGAGATTTGGACAGTTATCCTTGATATGTCCTTTGTGCTTACATTCATAGCATAAAACCTCATCAGTCTTATCACTTCCTTTCTAATCCTTCTTCCAATATCTTTTTTGGTCATATTTTCCCTTGAAGATAGGATTTTAAAAAAATTCCTTCTTCTTGTTAAAGTTCTCGAATCTTCTGGCTAATTGAGCCATTTACTCATCACTATCAAGTGATGTCTATTTTTTTTAAAGTTGGGGCCAAAGACTCATTAAATATTAAAGCAAAGAAAAGACCTCTTTAACTAGGTAGAGGGAGACCCATTACATAACCCAAAGGCCCAGTGGGTATTTAGCACATTACATGACCCGTAGGGCCATTTTTTGGCCCAAAGCCCATTCTGTGAATAGTACTTCTATAGTACCAGCACTACTACAGTTCTGCATAGTACTCGCCGCTGCTACAGTGCTCTTCCGCCGCTATAGTGCCAGCCGTTGCTACAGTGCCGCCACTGCTATAGTACTGCTAGAGTACTATGCACCTAATGGGTTTTGAACCCCCATTTTTCATGTAGATTTAAGGGGTGATTACCACTAATCCAAACCCCAACTAAAATCAGGTGATGACTATTTACTACTATAACTTTCTATAGAATCTTTCAATTTCCCTTTGTCTTTGTATTTAGAGTTGGTCGACTTGAACACAATAGATTTCTTCTTCGGTTCATCCTCCTCTTCCTTATTGACTTTCAGTTCCTCTTCATACATCATTAGTTTCCCAATGAGTTATTTTATAGGTAGCATGCTGATGTCGCATGATTCTCTAATAGAGATAGAGGTTCCTCTCCATCTGTCAGGAAGACATGTGAGAATTCTCATGATTTATTCCTTGGAAGTGACTTCTCTTCCAATAGAATTCATTATTTTGACAATCTCATTAAACCTAAGATACATGTAAGAGATAGGCTCGTCAGGTTTCACTTTAAAATTATCATATTTAATAGTATAAGTATTTAGTCTCATTTATTTTACACTAGATGTTCCTTAATGTGAGACAAACACAGTATCCCAAATTTTATGGGAAATTTTACAGGAAGAAATTATATTGAGTTATTCATCTCTTAAGGAGAAGTATAGAGCATTCCTTGATTAGCAATTGTTATTGTAGGTAGTTTTGATAGGTTCATCCAATGTGATTCTATCAGTAGTATGAATCTTATATTCATCTATAATGGAAGACTAAATTTCAAAACTCATACTATCTAAGTGCATTTTCCTTTCAATTATCCATTTAGCATAGTTAGTTCCATTAATGAATGGTGGTTTTTTGGTGGCAGCACCTTCCAATCTATTATCCATAATACAGAAAGACATTGAAAGACCTCTAAATTTATAATTAATAGAAATTTATAGATCTTCAAGGTACAACTACAATCACAGTTGAATAAGGTTAAACAATGTCTTAATAAATAACCTCTGACACCAAATGTTGGTCGAAGTATATTACTCAAGAGGGGGGTGAATTGAGTATCTATAAAAAATCTGATTAAAAAGTCTTTCGAAAAGGTTTCCACAAAATATTAAATATAGCTCATTTAATCAAGGTTATATGGTTATAATGTTTTGACTATTTAAATAACTTCTTAGAAGATTGATTAGCTCTCCGTAATATTAATGACAGTTATTAAGATTTCTTTTGAAGTTATTCTATTAAGACAAGAAAATTATAACTTCTTTCCAAGATTTACAATCAAAGTGAATTTAGTGATTTCTAAACTATACAGTAAATAAGTAGAACATAGAAGACTAAATTGGAAATCACAGTGTATATGAAACAAGTTGTTCAGTCTCAAGCCGAGACTTAATCCACTCCACTTGGTGATCACCTTCCACCAATAAGTTTACATAAATAAACCTGATCCACACCCTGGATTGGGGTTAACAATAGTACAACGGACTATCGAGGCCTTACAGGGACCTCTTCCACTATTGTTTGTGGGTGCAAACAATTAGGACACACAGGGACCTCTTCCAAACTTAACATGGGTATACACAAGCGTAAAAAAACGTTTGAGTAAGGATATCATGTTTCCTTTAGTTTAATGGAGGAGAGAGAGTGTGTTGTAATACAGATACACACTTTGCTCAAAAGTTAACAAAATGATACAAAACAGAGTTGAAATATTGATATAAGTTTAGAAGTTCTCTGAGTGTTAGTATTTGCAGCTCTGGACTTCAGTGATGAGATAGATACAGAACTCATGTCCTCGTATGGAAAACAAAGTGCCGCAGGTCAGACAAATACAACTTGTGTTCTTCGTGGTGTTTTACATTGCGAAGATGTTCTGAGGATTCTGAGATTCTAGTATGCTTCGTTTGTTCTTCAACATAGAAGAGTTGCATGAGTCAATTTTCTAAGTGTATTCTGTAGTCGCACTCACACCCACCATCTTGTTTTCATTTTTAGTATCATGAAACTACTCTCTAGTATATCTTCAGTTTGTTTCTGGGCCACGTTTCTCTTTTATCTTGGATTGCATGTGTTTGAGACCACAAGTTGCATGTATTTTCCACCTCCTTCCTCATACTGTCAGGGAAATTTCTACAAAACAAACATTAATTAAGTTAGTGCATTAAAATCTTCAAATATGAACATTAGAGATTAAATCATACGACCAAAAAACTTATTCAGAAACGGTGTCACAGTATGTCATGGAAACAGTGTCCCCTTCACACTGTGTCTGAATTGGTCACGGTGTCTCGCATTTACGGTGTCTCATGGTCATGGTGTCTTATTCACAGTGTCTTGTTCATGGTGTCTTGTTCGCAGTGTCTTGTTAACGGTGTCTTGTTCAAGGTGTCTTGTTCATGGCGTATTGTTCATGGTGTATTGTATACAGTGTCTGCTGGTCACGGTGTCTAAATGTCATAGTGTCTGCTGGTCACGGGTTCTGGATGTTACAGTGTCTGCTGGTCATGGTGTTTGTATGTCATGGTGTATACTGGTCATGGTGTCTGGATGTCATAGTGTCTGGATGTCATGGTGTCTCGATGTCCCAATGTCTACTTGTTCACGGTGTCTCATGAATTAAACAAATATCTATATTTAGACATAAGGAGTAGTATTTATGAATTGAATTAAACTTAATCATTTTTCAGAGAAATAATTAAAAAGTGAATCAAAAGATAGTTTATTGTATCCAAACTTAGTGTATAGCACTTAAGAGCTTTAGATAGCTTTTACTAAGCTACTGTACATTTTATGTGAGATAGATTACAAAGGGTTAACATGTCATAGAGACTAAATAGAATTTGGGATCACTAAAACATGATTAATAAATGAGTATTCCAATAAAGATAAACTTTAGAAAACACATGATTCATCAACTTAGTCTATCATGGTATATGTTCACAGCCCTTCTAAAGTAGAATAATAAATTACTATATATGGTAGTGTTCTGAATTTACACACTGCCAATTATAATGCTGCATATGACACAACAACCTTTGTATTAGAAGAATACCACACCATGAAATAGTTCTCATGGGGGCTAAACATTAAATCAAAACCCTTTATTTTGAATAGAAACATTGATGAATAACAAAATAACCCCACATAGACTAAGGTGGGTAAATCTCAAAAAATTATTTCCCATGACTCCTATATGATCATGAAAGTTAATGTATCCACTATATACAATGAAAAAAATGCCAAGATGCAAGGAAATAAAAATAGAGAAATAACTCTAGAGACAAAACATGGAGTTCCAATTCCAAATACAGGCTTAAATGAATATGTTTTTATAGTTTTTTGTGTATTTCAAACTGTGACAACATAACATCATTGAGAAAAATTTATTCACTCATAAACCAAAAAATTTTAATATTTCAAATCCAAAAAATTATTTTTTCTCCTAGATTTACTTTTTCAGATCAATCTAGATACGATTTTATTGGTTCTATTACAAACTATTATAATTTGGATTCTCTCTAGATATTTTCTCACTTCTCTATAAATACTATTATTATCTATAACATTGATGGCCAATCCTTCACCTATCAATTTAAATTTCAAAATTTTCATTTTTTCTCCACTTTTATTTATTCCAAAAATAGGTATCAAGATAAGAGAAGATTTTTTTATAACATATCCTCCTTAAATAACCAAAATTAGGACCCTTAGATCATCACTGTTGATTTTAATACTATCATTGGATTTAGTAAAAAATGGGTCCTTCTTGCTCCACTATATCTACTTGAGAATTAAAATCATTCAATGAAGAAAATAACTTAATTTTAATCAGCCTAGTTAGACTCAGATATACATGGTATAGAAGGAACTATAACAATGTAGTTTCTATTAAGTATGATATATCCTTTACTAATGATCATGACATTGATCAAAGGGACACTATTTTCAGAATTACTCTTCATAGATTTAAAAAAGATCATCACCTAACTTTATTCAGCCTCTATATTATATGTTTCATGTGTATTCACCCTTTTAGATTAAAAAATCCTAGAATTATGTTATGTAATGTGGTAACATTATTTCAGAAACATGGAACTCTATGAATATTGGAAAATATTCATTTTTTTCCACATGTAATTAAAATTCCTAAAACAAAAACATAATGTATCGTGGAAAGAAAAATATGACCAAATTGAAATTGAAAATACTTCATTAAAATTCCACATCAATCAAATTAAAGTTACCTCCCCAAATTCTGATTTCACTATTGAGCCTCAGTAGGAAATTAATCTTAGTACAAATCTTAACTCCTTTGTCCCTAAAAAATACAATCATAGGTAACAGATCTTCAAAATAAAATGGATCAAGGGTGGTGATAGGAATATCAAATTCTATTAAACTCTTTAAATAACTATGAAATCTAGTATTCCCCTTACCATTATAAAGAATGGAGAGAAGATTATTGATAATTATGGAGGCCTTGTTAATAATATTTTCCCTTAATTTATAAACATTTTTTATGGTCTTTAATTAAATAATGAATGAATTTCTGATATTATTCCTTTAGTATTTAATAATAATGACAACACCTCTTTTATTGTAATCACCCTTGACCATGAGATTAATGATTTTTCTTCATCCTAAATCCTGATAGTGCTACCGAGACTGATGGTTTTTTTTAACAATTTCCTTCAGCATTATTTGGAGATAGTTCTAATTTATGTCTGTAATATGGTCATATAATATTTTAATAATGACTTCCTCCCCTATAAACTAAATTACCAACCGGTCATTTTAATGCCTATGGTGGAAAATTAAAATTCAATGAAACTCACATAACCATTTCTCCCATTAACACCCTCTAAAAAATAATCATTAAACTCCTAGAAAATTAAATTTCTCTAATAGATAATAAATTTATATCTTGGAACCATTTTGCATTCCTTATTGTAAGATCGTACAATATTTCATTTGTCCTTCTTCTAAATGAAAAAATCATTTAACGAAAACTAATAGCGGGGGAATTATTTCCATTAAACATTATATTATAAAAGATTTTGGAACCATGGATTAAAATTTTATCTATAAGTTCCTCATTAGTTTTAGATTCAATAACATAATATTCAATATAATAAATACCCTTTTCTCATCTTCCAACATTTCGGTTCTTATTAATGGTTCTCCAAAAAGTATATTAAGTTACACTAATGGTGTCAGATAGAGAGACATCCTCTCTAAAATTCTATTTACAATCTTGGTGGAAAACATAATAAGACTCCTAACCCACATGGTTTGTCATGGAAAAATAAAGAACATTATTGCATCTAGAAACCTCATTATTCCTGCACACATATTCTATATAGAAGATATAATATTATTCTTAAAAGGTGAAAAAACAGAAAAATTCCTAAATAAGACCTCTCTTATTAAGAATAAGTCTCTAGTAAATCATTAAACAATACTAAATATTTTATGTTATTTGGAAAAACATTTCCATTTTCTAGAAAAAACAACATCATGACTCGTCTAATAGTCAAAGAAGTATCATTTCCCTTTCACTTATCTTGGGGTTCCTATCATCTAGGGAAAACCAAAAAGTAAATATTTTTCTAAAATAATTGACCAACTCTACAATAAACTACCTTCCTAGAATGGAAAATCCCTTTCCAGGGTTAAATGAATTTTCCTTGTTAAATTCTTTGTGGTTTCTAAACATTTGATCCCCATAGTGTTCAATAAATTGGCCAATGTTATGCTTTAAAATATTAATGGTTGTATAAAAAAATTGGAGAGGTTATACTCTATAGATAAATCTTATCAATGCCCCATGGATTAACTAGTGGAATCCTATTACTAATTGGTGTCTTGGTTTCAAGAACCTTATTATATTCAATGAGTCTCTTTCAATCTAATATTAAATCAAACATTTTAAATAACAATTCCATAACTTTTAATTTCTATAGAAGTAGGCTACTTAATATACATAAGAAATGAAATATAATTTATATAGACTATTATATTTGGCCATCCATCAAGAAAACTTTAACTAAAATAATTTTGCATGCTATGTGGATGGTTAATAGGGAATATTTGTATTTTTTGTCATATAATTGGAATAGATCACCTCTTATCTCTATTTTTAACCCCATGTACATACCTTCTGAAGGAAGTTTTTCTATAAATGGCCTCTTTCACTCCCAAAATTTGGATCTTCCCAATTATATTTATATTATTATTTAAAAATATCATTTTTTATCTCAATTGATTTCTTTTTTTGGGAGTATACAAAAAAATAGTATTTTAGACTCCAAAATATTATAAAATTTAAAATTCACTAATGATGATCATGAGTTTTCGTGGATATCACGCCGTTGAAAAAACTCATATTAGACCCTCCAAATTGAATATTTCTTGCATAATAGCACACAAATGAACCCCCTATGAAAACTTCTAACCATTATTTAGAGTAGATATTTTCTTTAAATTTCATGTATGTAACCAACATAGAGAAGACAAGGATCATATGGTATTATCTTGGGCTGCTATTTCTTCTTTTTGGACTTATATTTATGAAATTTATTATAATAAATTGTTAGATTTGGCTCTATTCTATCACAACTCCAAAGGTGAAAAACTGCCGATTCTTATTAATAGAATATTAACCTTCTTATAGATGCTATTTTTGAGATACAACATATTACCAAATATGATTTTAATTCAGTTATTTTTCATAATAATATCAGTAACATTCAACTAGCTTGAGTGAGAATCCTCACAGAAACCAAAGTGTCAGATTTGAGTCAGACTGGTACCTACCAAAATACAATCAAGGACTTTATAGTTCAACATCATTTGGGAGTTTTGGTGAGATAAATCCAAATGTGGATAATTTTTGAGTTATTATGGCATACACCCGACCCTAGTTAGATCCTTATAAACATAGATGGCACATCAAAAGGAAACTCAGTCCCCTTCAGGTTGTGGTGTGGTGTTAAGAGACCACAATGGAAAGATTATTGTATGCTTATATGCTAACATTGGTATTTCCTCCTCACTCAAATATGATATGGATAGTGTCATTATTAAAGCTAATATCATAAAAAATAATGGATGGAACATCATATGGCTTCAAAGAGTCTCCAACACCATTGTGAAAGCCCAATAGAATGATGTGATGCATTCTGCCTAGCCACTCATTACCAGACGGATGGACTATATCTAATTCATTTTAGGGAGAAACCACATTGTCAACCATGTTTATCAGGAGGCAAAATCGGTTACAAATGGTCTATAAAAAAGGATTCAACAATAACATCACATGGGTAGAGAATCTTCCTGTGGATTTTATTATTTTTCATAAAAAATATTGTAATAAATTCCCTAATTTTAGACTCAAGTAACATTTTGTTTTACATAAATTAGTTTTATTCATTTTTTTTGGACAAGGCAGCACTGATTTCAAAAAAATTGTAATAATAATATATAATTAAATTTCATGGGAATGTATCCATTAAAAAATCAATTTTCAGACTGAGGTGTTAAGGGTTGAATTCCCTTCATCCATTAAGAATTATGAATAAAAATTGTGACCTTATCGCTTAGTTTGAACATAGATTTACCCAATTAACCAATTAAAAAGGTGATAATTTTTGTCATGGTTACTATTCAAATTGGTAAAAAATAAAAGGGGTCCACTTACCAAATTTGATCCTCCTAATTCCAATGATGGAATCCATTCTATTAAATTAAATAAATATAAGTGGTAGAAATTCATTTTAAAATAATTTCACAAATAGAGAAAAAAACCTCATTTAGTGAAATATATTTTTTATCATAAATGTTGTTTATTTCTTATCCCATTCACAGAAAACAATTAAATAAATGTGAAAACATTTTATTGAATATATATTCTATTAATTTCATCAAAATATTTCACTAAGAGTTCTTAATTTAATTTATTAGAAAAATATATTGATTCTAATAAAATTAATCATATTATTTAAATTATAATAGATATATTTTTTACTTTAAAACTATTTTAAAAAAATGGAACTTTTTACAGGATTGAAAAATATATTTTTTTCCCAAAAAAAATCAATGTTTTCGCTATTCAATGGACAATCGATATTTTAAGAAAAAGACCATAAATTCACCCTAGGATAATCTCTATATAAATAATTAAAAAATATAGTCACTTTTGCGATACACACTTTTTAAAAGTGTCAAAAATTAAATATCATTTTTTCTCACAAAAAATAAAAAATATAATTTTAATTAAAATCTATTTTTTAAGCATGATAAACCTTTTAAAAAAAATTAATGTTTATTTCCTATTAATTAATCAATAGATTTATATTGAGTGGGATGTTTTTATGTACTTCATAAACCATTTAATCATATCCATAAGCTATAATTTAAGATCTAGGTTATATAATAATATTTTAATATTATATTGCGGTTCATTTAAACTCAGTGTTTCATGTTACACAATCATTCAATAAATTAAATTTATTAAAGGGAAATATTTTATAATTTCCAAGGATGTTACATGAGATGTTTTTAAGTAAGGTTAAGGGGAACTCATTCCTTTTTTTATTGGTGTCACACCATGAAAATACCCATTACATATGGGGGTTTTTGAAAAATGTAACTCTTACATATGAAGTTTATACTATGGTATAAGGTGTCACACAATCACTATAACTAAAAGTAAATAATTAAATATTTCATATTTACAATTACACAAGAAATTATTGTAATTCTATAAAAACTAGGGTCACACTATATTGAAAGTCACATGTTTTAGGGCCACATTATGAAGTCTTTCCATGGGGAGGGTTAAGTCTCTTTACACTCACACTCTCAGGTATATTAATAAAAAAACATACATTACCCATACTCTTGATACCAATTGAGATAATCTATGAAATAAATATATTTATTTTATATCTTTTACATATGTTATGAAATTACATATCGCAAAAAATAAAAAAAAACTTGAGAAATAATAGATTATTTTATTTTATGATCAGCTAAATAAGAAACTTATTTTATGATATTTGTGTACATTTCTATATAAGAGTGTCACACTAGACTCCATTCATGACATATCATATGTTATAAAAATATTCATAACCCAAGGAATGAGAATATAAGAATGGTGTGACTTAAAATTATTAGGAAAGGAGAAAAATATTATCATGTCATCATTGATAGTTAGATTTTAAATATATGAAAAAAAATATAAACATGAGAGAAATATATCCTTAAAATAAAAATTAATAAGAATATATTTAAATAATTCATGATATAAATACATGTAATATAAAATTAATAAATATTTACCATGACTTAGGAGGATTAAATAATTAACCTAATCCATGAAATAAAAATATGGAATTTCAATGAAATGTAATAGAATATGGAACTATAGAAACAATAAATGCATATGTTAATTATAATATTATGTAAATATTGAATTGTCTAGAAACATTAAGTTGTGAACAAAAAAAATGTCCAGGTATCATGTTGTAAATAAAAAAATGTCAATGATTCCTATTATGAACTAACAGAATGTCCACACTTCCTTTGGTCAAAAAATAAAATTTCCATGATCCATGATATGAACATACAAAATGATCATGTATTTCAGAATTATATCACATAGTATAAATATTTAACAAATTCATTAGATGGATTTAATGGACCCGATATATCTTTGGGATTTATTAAACCCAAACCATATTATAGATTTATAAGACCCAACTAATCTAATAATATTCATCAACACCCATCTACACCACATGAAATGAATAATTCATCAAAACATAGAAACCCCATGTAAATGTGTTTAAAAAATTATCACATGGTATCACATAAAATTAATTCAAGAGTTAGATCAGTTGATAAAAAAATCGATCCCCCAAAATGATAATTTCATAAAGCCATTTAAAAATTGATTCATAAAATATAGATCTATAGAAGGTGAATAATTATTTTTAAATAGAAAAATGGAAGGAAAACTCAAAAAACTCATTTTAAAATAAGTCTTAACATTTTTATAAAAAAAGAATTTATAAATCACATTTTAAAAGATCACATTTCAGAAATTTAAAAGATGAAATTTTAAAAATATTCATTTTGAGATAAATTTCAATAACAAATAATTGAAAAGATATAAATTTTTTAAAACGTTTTAGTGAAAACATTTTGAAAAATTTTACATTAAAAAAATACTCAATAACATGTACTTAAAAAATATAATTTTTAAAATTGGTAATTCATTTTTTAATTGAAACTATATCTTTTAAAAAATATAACGACATTTAAATTTATTTTCAAAATTAATAAGAATAAATATTATTTGAAAAATTTATTTAAAACATGAAAATTTAAAATTTTAAAGAACAATAATCATATTGACGAAAAAACATGTTCACATTGGAAATGTTAATACATGACTCATTTATTAAAACACAATGTGTTGATAATTTTAAAACATTTTAGAAAAAAATATTTTAAATAATTTGAGATAATTTTGAAAACCATAATCAATTATTGAATCATGGAAAAGGATATAATATATAAGAATGATATTCATAATCAGAAATAAAATGTGGGGTTAAATTTTCTAAGATGCACTTCGATGGGTAAAAAATATCACAATGGGGGAATAAAAACGTGAGAGGAAATGCAATAAATCAATAATAAATATATGGTAAGAAATTTATCGTAATATTTGGGATAGATAAAGATCATACACATTCCCCATATTTATAATCGCTTATAATAAATATCAATCATTAAATTATTCTAGATGTCGAACTTTTTTATCTTTTGTAAACATTGAATCAAAACCAAAAAAGACAGAACATGATATGGATCATTAAATCCATTTTATTTCTAAAATATTTAATCAAATTCATACATGGTAAGTATATATACCACAAAAATTTTAAAATGTGGTGGATAAAGTATAATTCTCTATTAATGTAAATTTAATGAGGATACCTTACATTAATTCCATTTTTTAAGAAAGAACTTTAACCACACATATAATAAAAATTACAATATTAAAAATTAATTTCATAAACATATTAATATATTATTACTGATATACTATTAAATTATAATTATTAGCTATATATTTAATAGTTAGTTATAGTTTATTTTCATAATGAGATATTTTTAATTTTAATACTTTTTCACATGATTTGTAATGTTGATGTCGATCCACGTTCATTGATAAGAAGTTTATAATTATGATAATATTTAAGTTATTCAAATGGATTTTATTATTATTAAATATAAAATCATAATTTTATTTAATGAGAGTTTTATTTTTGGTTCTTTTAGATGAAATTAGGGGTGTGCCTATTTTAGTAATATATAATGTACAAAGGGTGGTATATTTATAAAAATTTAAATATGAATATAAATATTATATAAACATAATAATAATTATTTTATAATTTAGTTACAACAATTCCAATATTTAAATTCTTATATTAATCCATGATTTAAATTTATTATAGTTTTTATATCGGTGGTTATACCGACCCAAACAAAAAATCTGAAATCGGTGGGTGAGTATGATTTATAATGTTATTGTTTTTTCATAATATAATTATTAAAAAAACAATGAAATTATTTATAATTTCATAATGGTTTTTATAAAATTTTAGAATATATATATGGAGAATAAGATAATATATAGATATACAATTAAATACATAACATCATGGAGGTGGTGGTCCACATATACATATAAATAATGTATCCATTTTCCAATGAATGGGAGGAGGGAAGGAAATGGTTTATCCTTAATAGAGTTTCAATCATAATATAAATATATTAAAAATAAATTCAACAAACTTTTAAAACCATCCATATATGGATGATTGAGAAATAAAACACATCGTTCTTGGAGGCGATAGTCTGCATGTAAGCATGATGAAATTTTTATTTTTCTATATAAATTAGTGGATGATAGGTATTGTTTATTTTATAAACATAAAAACATAACATTATATAAATAATAATTTTAAAAAATATGGGTATGATATGTTTTAAGGATTAAGTTACATAATGAAAAATATTGGAAATTGATTAGAATTTATATTGAGAATTTGAACATTTCATTGATGTACTTCATTGGAATGAAGGACATATGACAAATTACTATGAGAAAATTATTAGGGAAATTAAATATTGTTATAAGGAAAATAAAATTTTCATGTTTTAAATATAAATTTAAAATTTTATTGTGGCTTTTAAGGAGCGTTCAAGGGCCTTCATTATAAGTGGATAGAATGCATTTTTTTAAATAAAACCATTCAATATAAAATAAAAACATATTTTACATAGAAAGTGAATTCAAAAGGTGAAAATGATTAGGTGAAGATAATGTTTTTTGATACACACCTCAATAATTCATTATAAGACATGTTTTTAACAAGTTTTTTCCTTTTAACATTATATTTTACACTTTTACCATTCTTTTTCTTTAACAATGGTTACTAATTTTTAACTAAATAATTTATTTCATTATTAGATAAAATAAAATGGACAACATTAAATAATTTATAACTTATAATTCCAAAGATGAAATCCATTTTATTAAATAAAAATTAAATTGGTGGGATAAACTATATTAAAAATACACCACATAACCTGAAAAAACCATTTTTTAGAAACAATTTTTATTTTAAGCATAAAAATTATGATTAGGATACGCTTATAATTTTTTTATTTAAATAAAATTAAAATGTTTATTAATGATTAAATAAGAGTTAGGTGGATTCCAAATAAATCCAAAACTAAAATCTACCCTGTGAATACTTAAATAAAAACTGGGGTAAAATAGATTTTATTGGAATAAAATTTCACTTGAATTCCAAATTGATAAACATAGGTTTTATAATTTAAAATTGATTTTTAAAATTTATAATATTAAATATTAAATACATTTTTATAATGAAAATATTTTCATAAATTTTGAGGTTGTTTTTATTTCCTAAGGATTTCATAAAATTCAAAGTATTTATAAAAGATATATTTTGAACTATTCACCTAAGAATATAACATTCGAAAAAAACGAATTAAAAATAAATATAATAAAATTTTTATTATTATAAATAATAAAATGATATAAATTTTTTCAAATTATAATTCTAACATTTCTAAATTTAAATTTTAAATAGATTATAAAATATATAGAAGCTATTTTAATGTCTTTTTTCAAATATTAGCTATTTTAATTCTTATTTATTATAAATTACTGATTGGTTTTAAGAAATTATTTTTATGAAAATATATATTAGGATAATTTAACCATAATATATTTATTTTCCTATAAAATTTTTAATTAATAATAATTGAATTTTTTAAAAGTAGTAAATTTTTAAGAATGAAGTCATCTTATTAGTTATTTATCTACACTAGTTGTATTAAGTCAATTAATTTATAATAAATATGAACAATTATTTTTATTTTTATATACATTTAAAAATCTAATCACTTCAATTTATACTTTCTAATTATGTTTTAATATTGAAAGTTATAACCTAAAATTTTATTCTAATGATATGTATCAAAAAATATTAATTTGTCCTTGTGTGTTATGGAAGATAAAAAATTAGATTTATTGAACAGAAATATATATAGTAAAATATTAGACTCTCACATGTGCCATGGTGTGAATGTAGAATACTATACCATGAAGAGAGAAAGATATTACGTGATTTGGGGAGGCCACTCCATGAAGGCATGGGCCCCGAGATGCTAGTTCTACCCAAGGGAGGTGTGTCATTCCATGACTTGATGGGGAAAATTGTTACTTGAGAGTTCAAAATGTGTCTAGTTTCTTGAGGAGTGTATTTCATGATGAAACCCATGGTCCAAAACTTTCTGGGAAACTTTTCTAGTTTCGAAAAACAAGTGTTTGGACTATCTTTTTTGGGTCATCACCATTGTGAATTTGAGTTAAATGGGGTATATGAAGTTCTACTTTGGTCTGTTTCCTCCCTTTAAACAGATATTTATCCCCTTTGATGAGGGGTGATTCTTGGAAATTTTTCATGGTGATTTATGGCATGATAATATTATAATTCCTCAATTCTTGATCCCCTTCACGAGCCCTCTCATTTTAAGTGATTTTAGATAGGGTTTTCGTTATGATTATGTCATACCATGGAGGAATAAACCAAAATAGTGTCTATTTTTTTCAACTTGTCTATAGGGGATCCCAAGATGATAAAAATATTAAATCTTCTATGATTTCTATGATGTTTGTTTATTAGTGAGTTTTTAGGTTCTTATTCTACACCAACACAATAAATAATTAATTAAAAATGGTTATAATTAATATTTTTTGTGGTGTTTCATGATAAAAGGTCTTAGACACTGTTATGAGCTTGTATAAGGCCTAAATAGGCCTAAATGATGATTAGTAGAGTTTGGTGAAGGGGTAACACTGTGTTTATGGTTGTTAGACCCAATAAAACTAAAAATATGCATGTTCATTCATAATTTTTCATTCATGTGTGAATGTATGTGTTTGAAAAAAAAATTCTAGTGGTTGGGTGTTCCCTTGGTAAAGAGATTGGTTGGGATAGATCCCCATAGCAATGAAATTAATTACTAATTGATTGATGGGAATTTTGGGATCACTTGGTGAAAATTTCTCAAAAGGGGGAGTGAGGATTCCTATTGAGCTTATTAGAGTCCAGGGGAATTTATCGGATGGAGATGAGTTTTGATAACCTTGGGTTGTTTCCTAAATCTAGTTAGGAATGCATGAAAATATTAGGCCTAGTGGTGATGGGTGAGATTATCTTATTTCTCATGTATTGTAGGGAACCCACTTTTAAGGGTGGTAGAGAGTGTTGGTGTGTTGTATGAGAAAGATAAGTCGTCTGAGTCCTAATGTAGTGTTACATGGTGGGTTTCCTCATGATGATGGAATTGAGAGATAAATAAGTGGGAATATAATATAGAACCAATGTTAGGGTTATGATACTTTTCTAGAACACTTGGAACAGTGTTTTAAAGGGTTTTAGTACATGATTCTTGGGATGATCCTTGGTTATAAGGAGAATTAATGATGTATAAATCTTTATAGGATTGGATAGGCCTCATTATTGTAGAGTTAGGTTTTTTCTTTTGTGTTATGGGATAAATGAGCAGTGGAGAGTGTGTATTGGTATCAATGAGAATAGACAAATTTGTGTTTGGGAAGAACTTGTATATTTTATTAAATGAAAGATGATAATTTCTATATTTTTTGTATATTGAACATATTTTACTAATATTACTCAAGGGTGTTAGCCAATAGGGCCATAGGGATGATGAATTTTAGTTTCCATGGTCATATAGTTTATATATATTCATTCCATATGAATTTATCCTAATTTAGTTATGATCATATGTAGGACCCACCTAGATACATCATGGTTCATATTTTATGAGAGTTTTGATATTGAGATTCATTCCTTAGATCGCTTATTATCTGTGATGTAATGGGTGACCTCAACTTCAGTGAGAATGAGATGAATGGACACTTCCTTTTAGAGAGAATATACTATTTAGTGTTTTGTTATGTTATTATACATGATATGTAACATTTATGGGGGTTTTTCTTCTTATTTTGTAGGTTGCATATTATGATTCCCTCATCAGATCGCATGTTGTGATATTGAGATATGTGATCATGCATGAGACCTAACTAGTTAGATTGTAATTAAAAAAATTTAGCAGGTTGGATATTATGATACCCTCTTTAGATCTATTTTTTATGTGATGTGATGCATGATAATTCCATTAGAACTTATATTGAGGTGATGGTTTGACTTGGGTTAGATTCTTTTTATTGATATTCCCTCGTTAGATCATTAATTACACATGTGGAACATGATAAGATATAAAAATATCCCTATCTAGGAGTGTGGTGGTGTAGTTATGGAATGAGATGGGATATGAAATTTCAATGAGTATAGGTTTCTAATATAAGAAATAGGGTAGTGGTTGGGACATAGGAAACACCACACACTTTTTATTCAAGTATGGGATATGGTTTTGAGGAAACATTACCCTATATTTTTGGCTATAGGTGGAGATTTGGTAGATTTCCTACCCAGAATAATTATGTATGGGTTACGGTTGGTTATAACACCCAATATTGAGTATTCAATAATGAATTGGGATAGTGGCATGAGATGATTTCTTCTCTGGAATTAGTTGAGCTTGTATGGTCACATGTCACGGTGGCCTTAGTATCACACGAAATCCTGACACACATTCTTGTTTTTCATCATTTATATCATTTATTTTCATCATTCATTCAAATATCTATTATAGAGTGTATTAGAGTCACCTAGTGAGACCCTACTGTGATGTATTTCTCAATCATTTCTTAGTCACTTTTGTGTGTGTGCATGAATTATTTTTATTTTATAGTTTACAACAAAGACATGTAGTGAATCTTTTCATAGTTGATCAATGGGGATTCTATATGTGGTTGATGTGATTCTTATTGATAGTAATCTATCCATCATAAATTATTTATTTTTTACATTGTGTGTGTAATCGGCCCGATGGATTATTAGTTGAAATATATATATATATGTATGTCTAAATTATATAATTTTATATCATGGATGTATTATTTATTTATTCATAATATTATTATAGATGTCTACTATTTTTTAATGTTCATTATTATTTATAGTTGTGATATTATGTACATAGTAACACCAACATATAATTTTTTTCCACCACCACTTATTAGAATCCCCTAGCATACATGGAGGCACATCTGATGTCACATGGAACACCAATCCTATTACTATAGAGTGAACCATGTTATAGTCTTACATGATTTAACAACAAATTAGAAAATTCAATAGGATTAAATATTCATGGAGGATGAAATATATCACCATAATAATATTTTATAAACTTTTATCGTGATGATATATAGTGAAATTTTGATGGATAAAATTATTTGATTGTTATTTTCTTATAATGAAATTTTCATTTTTAAGACATTATTCTAGGATTTTCAGATAGTTAGTATATATGTTAAATTTAATAAATGATAAGTAATTGGTATATTTATTCACGGTTTTGATATGAGAGGATTCCATATTATGTGTTTTTTATGGTTCTTGTTCGAGACATGACAAGCTATAAATATGGGGGTTTAGTTATTTAGAATGTACCATGAAAGAATGTGTTATGGTTATAAAAATATTAGCAGTAATAATTTTGATACATCATTTCATAAATATATCATTTTTATAGAGGATTATTGAATAATAATTTCATAACCTATTATTATTTTGTGTCGATAAAAGGATATATCTAAATAGGATAATCTTGATGGACTATTTATTTAGTCAAGTGGTGATTTTGTTGACACAATTGAATTATTGAATTTAAGATATCATTGATAAAAATGACTCCCATACTGGATATACGAACCAAAATTCTTGTATATACTTCATAAGAAGTTTGTCCAGTATTTACCATTATGTAGTGATGGAAGATTAAAAGTATTTTGATATTTTGATTATTTTACTATCATTAATGCCTCTTTGGTATTTTTATATTTTATTATAGGGTCTTGGTTGGGCCAAAAATATCTAGCAGTATATATATAGGTACTTTCACTTCATATAGTGGTCCCCAAAAAAATTAATATGTTTTTATATCCGTTGGATAGAGTAATACCCAAATTTTGTATGTTTCCTCTTTGATAGTAGTGTTTAAAGTATAAAAAAATGATTTAACTGATACATCATGTAGATGTATTAAAAATATTATTAAACTATATTTAGTAGTATATAGTCGTAAATTATTTTAGAATATATGAAATATATATTCAATTATTTTTTTTAATGTACTTTGATGGCAATTGTAGTTTGATGTGGTTAATGTTTTGTTTTACAAAAATTTCAGCAATTTTGTAACTATTGTTTTGACAATTGCATGAAAGGAATTATTGATATGTAGGGTAATGTATTTCTCATTGTGGAATGTGATTTTATTAATAAAAATTTTCATTATTAGAAAATGGTGATGATTTTTATATTTATTAAGACCCAAATGTTGTGTAGAAATACCAATATTTTTGCAAATTATTTCAAGTTTTTTATTAGAAGTTGAATAATTTTTTAAACAATTTTGGTGGTAAGTAAAACAATGATAAGATTACCATGTGATGTAAAGATGAAATGATGATATATTTAAGGTAACTATTAATGATTACTTTGTTAACTATCTTAAAATAGAATTTAGAAATTTTACAATATTTACCGATAAAAAATTATTAAGATGAATTTATTTACCAAGTTTTCTATTTAAATCTATTCATTTGTTCCATTAAAATGGTATGAGATATACAGTTTATCTTAAGAGTTAAATTTTTAAGAGGGAACTATAACTGAGTTTGAGGTTTTATGTGATTATTTTATTGTTGATTGAATATAATGGTGTCTAAATAGTATAATATTAAGTAATTATAATTATTATTTAGTTTACTTGAATAAAATATTTTATATTAATATGGGGTTTTATGTTTAAACTTGAATTTTTTCTATTGATGAAGATAGTAAAATAATGCTATGAAAGCCTATAATGAGTTATATCAACTATTAACCTAATATAAAATTATGTAGATTTGTTTGATGTTGTGGTTTATCCTGAATATATATTGAGTTCAAACACATTGATATTTATTTTAATTTTCGGGAGTTTCATGTTTTTTTCTAGAGTAAATTCATAAAAGTATTTGAGATATGGGAGAAAGTATTGAGAAAGTATTACACTTTCATATTGTTACATTATGAATATTTTGAATATATACATATTTAATGTCATTTATTGAATATTTTCGAATATGTTATGTGATTATATATTAATTATTTATTTATAAATTTTTAATGAAGATTTATTTGAAGAGATTCTCAAGGATTGGTAAGTAAATCGTTGTATTCTCAAATATGGGAATTTGATTTTCTAGTAGTGCTTATATCCCAAATCATTAATTTTTTTTAATGAATCCTCTGTAATTGAGGATAAATGATAGTGATGAATATTACCATTAATATCAGAAGTTATTGGTGATGAGGAATGAATTTATTAATTAAAATAAGGGGTAGATAACTGATTAAGATTTCATAAAAAATTAATCCATAATATATGTATCATTGATATTTTATTTATTAATTTTATAATAATGTTTATTGTTTATAAAAATAAATATATGATATAGTTTTTGAAAATTGTAATAGAGTAACAGCATGGCTACACCTTCTGATGGGCATGTATTAAATCTTGACATTTCACTTTTAGTGCATTTTAGGAATTCAAGTTTTACATGAATGGATTTTTTGTGATAATTGTAAATGTATTTTGTTGAATATTTCTAGAGATTGTAGAATTTTTTAACATATATTTCTGTAATATGTTTTCCTATGTTTCAAATATTCATTTATTATTTGAAAAAAATAGATAACAATTGTCTTATTCTAAAAATGGAAGGGTTGGGGGAATATATTGTCTTTTCTAAAAATTGAAGTAGGATTCGAGTTTCACTATAAAAACCTAAAAATAATAAATGATAAAGACATGCTAAAATTTCAACATGGTCCTTTGGGTCAACGGAATTATAACAAAAAAATATTGATGTCTTTTGTAGTACCTGTTTTGTAAATCACCTTGAAAATAAAAAATATAGCTATTACATGAATATGAATACATGATTTATCAAAGTAAAATTTTTCAAAAAAATTCACTATAAGATAAAAACGTAACCAATCATATTTTAAGTAATAAGGTGAAACCAAATGTGATCTAAAGACTAATAAGGAGTGATTATAAAGGGAATACACCCATAAAATATGTCACAAAAATCCTCTATTCATCTACTCTATATGACCATCATGGCCCCAAAAGGACTCCATCTGAATATCTGACTCTATGTACCTAACAATCACCCTGATGAATTATGATAAAAACATTTATAATTGGAAACTTTATCTTATAAATATGAAATATATTATATCAAACTATATTTCCACCAAACATTCCATATAGTGTGTTAGTATATACATATTTAGTAAGGAACTACCATTGCATGCATAAATATATCTAGACATTTACATAAATATAAAAAATATATATTTGGAGTAAAAAACATAATAACATATAAATAATAATAAATAGGATTTGTGTAAGAATAATTGAATTCTATAAAAATAAATTCCTATATCAATAGGTTCTATACTGTCTCTTCTTTCTTTGAGTCAACACTTTAAATCTAATATGACGACCTAATGCCATGCTTAAATGGTAGTAGTAGGAATATCCATATATTATATGACAGGTACCACAAATCCATATCATGGAAAGGGTAAGGTGTATAAAAGATTCAATATAGGCTATTTTCTTGTCCTATAAAAAATTGTAAGGTGTATATTTCATTGGGTATAATAACCCATCCCAGGAGAAACACGTGATTTGATAATTTATAGAAAATCGAAATGAGATATAAAAAAAGTATCATTGATTATCAACATGATGAATATAGGATAGTATAATCATGTTAATAATTTTTTGGTAACAACCATGAATGGTACTGTAAAAGATATAAATTCTTGAATTTTATACACCACTATTATAACCCATGGATTGTTTAGGTATTTTTTGTAGGAAATTTGATTTTTTAGTCCAAGAGAAAGGTATGTATTGAATTTTGTGACTAATATCATAATTTTTACGGTGAATATCACATAAATATTTATTTGTACATGGATTGAAGGTAGGGAGATATTTTTTGTTCTTGAGTTAATATTGGTGGGTGGACTAGGTCACCCCCTCCATTTGATTATATTTGTTATAAGAGGATAGCGACACTATGGCCCTTTTTTACCATTGTGATGGATCTCAGTGAGGGGTGTTTCAGTGCATAACTTGGGGAACTAATCAAGTAGTGGGTAGGTGACACCCTTTGTGTGGTTAATATTTTATCTTAGCCTATAAGGGTCACACTGTGATAGTGATAAGTAAAGGGATAAACCCCTTTGTGTGGGGTAGTTTCACCGCAACCCATAGGGTTGTGTAGAAACCTAGTCGGGGAATGAAGTGTCATAATGTGATCCTCTTGGTCACTCCATAACAAATATATTTTCTTACTTTTTAATATTGGGATAGTGATAATTTACTATCTATATCCCCTTTAAATTTAAGGTCAAGGTGGTCTCTGAGTGGAATATTTTGGAAACCTCCTCCCCTTTTTCATCCCATCAATGTCCCCATTATATGATGGGTGGTTTTGTAGAAATTTTATTGGGTATTGATTTATATTGTTTCTATTTTATCTTCATTATTTTCATCCTTTATTTATGATAATTTTAAAATGTATTCAAGTAGGGATTTGGAAATTCTAACAGTATATCATGGTTAAATCATTTTAAATAGATGGGGGTTTTCTTGGCATAGCTAGAGTAGGTCCTAGGATGATAAAAACACTTGGTTCTATTAGATTATGCTGATGTGGTTATTCTTAATGCATTTTTAACATATATTCCTCTTAGGTTTAACATGAGTAATTAATTTTTATTTTATAAAATTAATTAATTATATTTTTTGGCATAAGATAACTCAGGTGTTGGTATGATATTGGGAAATGCATTGGTGGGATTATAAAGTATGTGTGGGTGATTATGAGGATTGTAACTATATGTTTGATGTAGGTGACCCATTTAATGAAAAACCATATTTTTTTTTCTTGTATGAATGCACATTATTTCTTATCTTCATGGGATTGGGTAGCTTCTAATGGACCGATACCACCCTAGGTAGATATAGAGGGTTGTGTGGAGACTCCTTGACCTTAAATAAGTTCACTTTGGCACTCTAGGGAAAATTGGCATCACCTAGAAACTATATTAGAGAGGGAGAGGGGGAATATATTAGTAGAGTTAATGAGATATATTGTGTGGGACTCAGGGTTTCAAAATGATTTTTGAGAATACTACATTGTTTTTAAATATAATTTTGGGTTTCTCGGTGAGGTTTAATCCAAGAAAAGACCTGTAAGATTGAATAAAATCTCACATGTGATGATGGGAATTCCCTTGAGAGCTGAGTGGACTCTTAAAAAAATCCATGAGTTTGATAATTCATTTAGAACTATATAGGGAGTGATAGATGAATTTATCATATCTAGAATGTTTTTGATATATATCCTAAGTAAAAAGTGAGATAAAACACTAGAGTGGGTGGGGATCATCATTGATTGATTTGCATGAGGTTGTTGAGGTAACTAAGGGTGAGTTTATCTATATAGTCCCCAGTTATCAGGGTTATGATATTAAGTATGATTAAAATATAGATGTGAACTCTTCCTTAAGGTCAAGGTCTTTAAGAGCCTATAGAATGATAGAACATAATATGTTTTTGTATAGAGTAATGTTTTGATGAGAAGAATCAAGGATATGTTTGAGAAACATTGTGAATATGCTAATAGGAAAGATGAAAATTCCATGAGGACTGAAATATTGTTCTTATGTGACCATGATAATAGATAGGATATTATTATTTAGGATGTATAACTGAAGGTATATACATGGAGATGCATGGATATATATCCATTTAATATCACCTTATGTTGATCTTGTTATCTTTTAGGATATCTGGTATACCATGTTTGTGGTTTCATGAGTATGTTGATTATGTGCATTTCATCAGAGAGGGTTATCAATATGGATGATGATATATCCAAATTCATAGCTTCTCATTGAGTGATATGGTGTCGGAAAACCTCACCTTGAGAGATAATGTAGCAGTTGGTATGTGAGATTGGATTATACATTGAGTGATAAGGTATTGTTTAAGATAATAGACCCACATTGAGTTAGAAGGTGTTGTTGAAATCCGTCCATGAGTGAGAAGGTAGTGGTTATGTTATGATATGACATCAGAGCCAACCTTTAGTGGTAAATAAGTTTGTATGGTAATGACCTCATATCGAGTTATAATATATTTTCATGGTCCTACTTGAGTATGAATGTTTTTCTTGTGGTTGATGATGGAACCTACCTTGTGTGTAAGGTAGTAGTGTATACAAAGTAAAAGTCCCTACCATGAGTTATAATGTAGATTCCATGACTTTATAGGCAAAAAAATGAGTAATAATACATGTCCCAAGATATAGATGCCTGAACATACCCTATAACTTTGTGTAGTGGTATGGACTTGATGAAACACTACCCTGAGTCTTCATGTATGGGTTAGTTTATTTGGGAAGAGGCAATATGATTCTAGAAATTGTTAATGTAAGTATAGTTGGTTCTATAGTATCCATGATAGAATATGATGACCCAAAGTGTGTATGTATAGTATGTTAGAATGTCACTAGATTCCATCATCACTCAAAGTAGGTACTCTCATGTATAATGGGGACCTATTAAGCCCATGATGAACTAAAAATCATGTTTTTTTCTCTCATTTCTTTTCCTCTATTGTAGAAAAATATGATGAAATATATTAGGTGAAATTTTTGAATGCCTACAAAGATATATTTCTCACACTCTTCCCAATACCCAGGAGAATGTGTATACCTTATGTCTACTTTGATGATGAAAGCATGATGTGAAGTGGATAAGGGTTGAGAAACTTTATAGGATTAATGACTTGGTTTTAATGAGGATTAAGGGTAAATGTAGTGCCTCTAGTATATCTTTTTCATATATATGTGATTAAACCAGTAGGAAATTATTGGGATTTTTGGACAAATGTTTTCATATTTCACCATATTATAACATTATGTGTTATTTTTTATGAATATTTTGGATAATTTTCTTCATTTCTATCGGTATTTACTACAATTCAAGTGAATATCCAACCCATTGTAGGATTTTGTCCCTTTAAACTTGTCAAAATAATTTTACAATGATTTAAAGCGTACTTTAGACCATTTGGAATCGCCAGTTGGGACATTGATGAGTGGTGCTAAGTTTGGGAATAAAAAAATGGTATCATATCATCTTGTTCATTATATTACAATTTACGTCACAGTTAATAGAGAATATGCATGTTTTATAGAATGTGACGGACCTCATAATGATGATTCATGAAGACTATTCCTTTGGAAGGTCCTAGTTTCTAGGGGTAAATGTTTTTTGTTTTTTGATTTATTGATAGATTTTATATGTCTAATCAAATATGACGTCTTCAATATAAGTTTGCATTTAATATTTTTAACATATCCACTTGAAAATAGGCATGTATACATGAATCATATTTTTTATGTAGGTTTCACATGACATGGGTGTTTCTGTATGAGATTTTTTTTCTAAGGATATAGGTTCAGTTGTGTGAAGTTCCAACAAAAACTTTTTATTGTGCTTTCCATTGTATCTTGTTGTGGGAATTATTCTCAGGTGGACAAAGATTTTCACTCATGAGTTGTTTTTTAGTTGTAGGTTATTTGGATTTATGGTCAGACATTCTTCAGCTACATATTTAGAGTAGCTTCATGAAATGGATATATAGAGACCATGGGTGGATTTTTGGAGGCATTTTTTGCATAGTATATGACTTGAGGATGGACACTGGTTTCCATAAGTATGGTTATATCCTTATAAGGGATGATAGAAGGCATGTGGAAAATGAATTAGTCTCTCAATATGTGATTCTCTTAGTGTGATTCTAGTATCAAGGTCTCATGAGAGGGAAGGGCTAGTTGGATACCTTGACCAATTTATTCCTATGATGATTTTGAGTGGTATAAAAAAATATGGAAAGACACTTCACAATATTGGTAAAATTCTCAAGTGGAAATTGATTGTTTGGTTGGCCATTTAATGGGTAATATTCCTTTCTCCCATTTGAAGGAAATTGTTATGGGTTGATTTTAGTTAGATGATATTAACTGTCAAAGTATACTGGTCAGTAATTTTGTAATGTGAGTCTAGGTTTTATGAGACATGACTCGGGGGATCATGCGTTGGGTTTTTTGATCCAGTGGTATGGGATTGTACACACATTAGGATTAGATATGAATGATTATGATAATGGGTAGAAAACTATGAGATGGCCCCTTGGATTTTCACTCTACATTTTAAGAGAGTAATATATTTTTCTATTATTCAGGGGATATTATTGGTTTTAGAGGGAAATAGCACACTGGTCACTTTTGTTCTATTGTTTATAGATGGATGAGTGATCAAATATGATCATATGACCAATTAATTTAATGAAACACTTATGGGAATATAATCACAAATATTCATTGAGAATGGGTGTTTTTTCACTATCATTGATGGTGATATCATGGGTTTATATAGTAACCATGGTATGTTAGATTCAATCTTGGTCCTTGACATGGGTTTCTGGGAGGGGTGAGCGTGTCTTAAGAGGTGCGAAACACATGCAATATTGGAAACATTAATGCATTATGATCGAAGAGTAGTGTAAGGGAATCCATTTTATGGTTAACACACCATTGGATATTAGAGTGTGTAAACCTAATTATAGATATAATTTCATTAGATGTTGAGGATAGAGTTCTAGGTGACCCTAAATGAGTATCCATGGGAGTTCCATCCTAGATCTCATGTAAGAGAAGGATTTCCACAAGTATTCATTACATTTTCTAAGAGATTGAGTGTGGGATATGGATATTTGGAATTTTGATTCAGTTTTGAAATAATAAGAATTAAAATATATTTATGATTATCTTATTGGTTTGGAAAAAATGGACCTCATGTTATAAGGGTCCTGGATGAGATGAGACTAGTCATTCATGATCTCGATGAAACTAGAAACTTGTTGTGTAGAGAGATCTAGGTGTTTTTTTCATTGTAAATACCAAATTCTAGATTCATATATAGTGATGGATGAGTTCAACTATTGGAATATAGAATAGGATGGAGTTAGAGTGATCTTGTTTTGAGTTAGATCAGAGTTTCATGAGTTCATGTGGAAAGAGTATGATAGTAGGTTTGGGTGGTTGAAGACAGATTTGTTGAGGTGCATTGATTTTTAGGTTCAATTTTTTTCAGTTTCTATAAAATATTATGATTCCTATAGGATATTAATTTATTTTGATTAGGTGGTTTCATAAAGCATCATATGGTGCAATTGATAGTTTTTTAAATAAATCATAGTAGGAATGAATTTTTTTGTGTGGAATTTGTTATGGTGATGTAGAAACAACATCGAGTGTGTTGATAGAATAATTGTTGTAAACTTTTGGTAGGATATTCCTTTGTTAAAAAGAACAATGATCTATATTCCTCCTTCACGAGATGATTCCTTTAGTGGGGATAAACATAAACATAAATATAAATCAATTAATTATGCTTTAGTTTCATAGGATATATTGGTATAGTTGAGATCTATCTCAGAGATTTGTGATAGTGATGAGTGGATTACTTGTTTTTTATGAATATTTATTCTAAGTAACTATAATTTCATAACTTAAGATCATTTAATACTCAAATGTTGAACATGAAGGGTTAGGGGTGAATTCACTATTGAGGAAGGTCAATGGTGATAGATGGAGGAATGCTTCAACATGTCAAGGATGAGTTCTATTATGGTAGAGATTTTATAATGACCTATATATTATTATGTCATTTTTAGAGGGAATTTTAATTTTTGTTCCTTAAGTAGGGGTATAAGGGGATTGAGATTTTTTTTGGAATTTAAAGGGTTGGAACATATCAAGGTGATGTTTTTGGACATGGATTAAGGAATGAGTGGTATTTCAGGTTCTCGGGAGAATGTTGGAATAGGTTCAGGGTGACCCATCCCTTTAATGATTTTTTATGGGTGAACAATCATTGTGAGAACATGTAGTTGAACCTTGATAGATTTTAATTATGGGTGTCTCAACATATTACATGGGGTACCACTCTATGTTTTGGGAGTAATTTCCCTTTGGGTTTTCACTATTCATTATGAAGTGAGTCATTATATAACCTATAGGGGTTACACCATAACAATTATAGGTAGGGAAATTTTTCATCTAATAGTGTCGGTTTCATAATGACTCATATGGGTTTACCACAACCTATCCGGAGATGTATTTGGGAGGTATAACCCTTATGGCCATGTCATGCCCAATCTATTTCCCTATATTTAATAGGGGTATACCACTCATTTAATTTTCATTCCCTTATTTATTTTAGGTTGATGGGAGATATTGGGAGGTCTATTTTAATTGGAACATCCCCTTATAATAAACTTCTTGGACCCTCTTCAATGAATACTTGTTTTGGTTGAGATTTCTACAACCATCTAGGTATGTTATACCTATTTTCACTTGGTTTTTATTCTACATCCTTATCACTAATTCTGGAAGTCACTATATATTTATTGTTTCATTATTCTAACATATTGTGATGGAACAATCCCAATAAAATGGCAATTTTTCTTGGAATGGATAGTGGGTATCCTTAAATGATGAACACACTAGGTTCTAAATGGTTTTGATGGTGTGGTTAAACCTGTGGTTTTATTATAGAATATCACTATTTGGATTAATTTTAAAATTTAATTATAATATTTCATATTTAATTACATTGATTTTATGTTTTTAGATGGATTATTTGGTTTTTATTTGTGATTTGACAAGGCGTAGAGGATAATAGATGTGTATGTGAAAAGAATCATTAGGATGGTAAAACTATGTTTGAGGTAAGGTTTCTTGTAATATGAAATGATATCCCTTTTTATAAAAGAGGGTACATGCCTACATGTTTTCATGGGACCAGGAATATGAATAATTACTATTTTCACCCTGTAATGGAAGATAGGGTAGTGTTAGACCTCATTGATATGGAATACGTTCTCCAGAGCCAATTAGGGTAAGGTGGGTTTTTCCAAAAACTAAATCACCAATTTTAAAATATGTATATGGAATTGATAAGAGATTTCAGGTAGGTCATTAGGTAAAAAGATGAGATTTGGATATACTTGGATGGTATCATAGGTCTTTTTTGTTAGGCATGAGATTATTAGGCCTATTAGAGATTGATGAGATGGTCGTATATCTCATGTGTAATGATGGACACCCTCTTGAGGGTGGAGTGAACTCATAGTGTGTTCCACGAGTAGGATAAGTCATATGGGACTAAAAATGGTGTCTTATATATGATTTTCATTTGGGTTATGAGTTTGAGAGAACTGCTAAGGGATATATGAAATAGGTCTATAAAGTAGTTCAAAGTCATCTTTGATTTCTTGGAATGAGGTTGTTGAGGTAGAGTTTCTTCAGATTGTCTATAATTAATGGAGTTAGGCTCTGAAATGACATTTGGAGGAGGATATGGTTTAGCCTTTTAGGACAGGGTTATGAAGATTCTATAATATACAAGAACAGAATGGGGTGTTACATATGGATTAGTGACTATGAGAAAATAATGGGATGTCTGTGAGGAAACTAGTGGATTCTCTGGTGAGAAGATGAGAACATATTGAGGAAAAACATGTTATACTCTGTGAACAAGTTATTCTCAGTGAGAATATTTTTAAGGGATATATGGGTTTTGGGATGTGCATTGAGGTGTGTTAATAGGACTCAAGTGACTAACTCCCTACAACAATCAAGTGAACTTGTGGCATGATTTATATTCCGTATTTTTTTGTTTGATGACTATGTTAACCATGTTCACATGATATGTGATGGATCTCGGTGTGTTAGATGGTGGATCACAAGGATTAGACTCACTTTTAGTGACAATTCAATATAAAAACCCTACTTTTACTAAGAAGGTTTCAGTTGGGATGTGATATTTAATCCTATATTGAGTGATAGATAAGTGTTCTTAATAACGGCCTCACTTTTAGTTAGAAGGTTCTAGATAATCCCTACATTCAGTGAGAAGGTAGTTGTTATTTGGTGGCACGACATCAGACCCTACCATGAGAAATAAGTTATTAGTTATGGTAAAAGACACATATTCCTTGAGAAGTTACTAGCATGGGCCTCCTTGAGTGATAAGGTTGCTATAGTGGTTATTTTTGAGCCATAACTTATGTGATAAGGTACTTGTTAGGATTTTTATAGGGACCTACCTTGAGTGATAAGGTAAAGGCAGAGACCTGATGGGTGACCTCCCATGAGTGACACATGATTTCCTAGGGCCTAGATATAAGACCCTAGACACTATCTTCAAGTGGTGTTCACGATGTAGTGAACCCAATATTGTGGCAAACCAAGTATAACATAGAGAAATTTTACAAAATTTAGATTAATATTCAATACATATTATAACTATAAACACCCTATAACCATAAAGGTTTAGTTTATTTGAGGACTGGATACATAATGACCAAATTTCATAAAAGATCTTCAGTATGTCCCCTATATTCCTCTCACATGGTATAATTATTATACATAACCTTCATAGAAACATATATTATAACATGGTTAAATGAAACATAAGAAAGTGTAATCTAAAATTCTTAGTAAGGATAAACCTGTAATATATCATTCATAAGTGAGCATAATCTGATCATGATTGTATAATGACATAATAAATTGCATGTTCTCAATGAAAAATATTCATACCCATAAAAACATGGATCATCAAATCCAAAACCATTCCATTTTTGGAATAATGATTAATAAGGGTTTCAAATAATAAATACTCATTGAAGGGATATAACAGGGGCATGTGGAATAATAACCTAATTAAATCACAGTCTTGGGAACCTATTTATTTATAATCATGTTTACACATAGTCTTTTGAGAATATTTATAAGAAATCAAACTCACGTATAAAATTGTGAACATAGTGACTTAAAATCATATCTTTTCTTGTCACCACCATATAATGAGATATCTATATCACATTAATGAGTGAATTTAAGGGATTTAATTGACCCACCTATGACATAATGAAAACCATACATATTTGTGACACAATATCATAAATCTTTCATCATTTCTTCAAAGCATAACTCATGGAAATGAAATAGGGTTCATAAACATTTCATTATCACATAACTATAACCAATTGATAGAAAGAACATGAATAGTGTAATTATCTATTAACATTTCTGAATCATAATAAAAATTGAATGAAATTGAAATAGATGATACATATCATTAAAAGTGTATATAAACATTTCTTAAAAAACTATAGAAAATAACCATTTCCTTTTCTATCTTTGAAAATAAAAATTTCTTAAATTCTATGAAAACAATTTCATCTAAAAAATCAAGGAAACATATAAAGTATGATTCAAATAAATTAATGGTTATAATTGTGGTAAAAACCTTTTATTTTGAAAATTTTAAAACAAATATCCCTTTAACGCATTTGGAAAAAAGTCCAAAAGTACCTCATTTAGAAAACAACAAGAATATTCCTTTTAAAACTTTGAAAATAAAGTCAAATATGTTTTAAAATTTCATTAAATAATAATTTGACCATAGAAAGGAGAATTCTTGAAATAATTAATTGAATATTCCAATTGAATAAAATGTTCATTGGACAAAGAGGATATAAGTTTAGTTTATTCTTAAAAATATTTTATCTGTCATTTTAAGAATAAAATAGAATAAAATGGTTCTATTACCTGTGATTTTGTGGATTAACCAAAATATAAAAAAAATAACTGAGGCTTAAAAGATAATATCCTTGTAATTTCCAACAATGAAAATTCAACATTGATAATCCATAAATGAAATATGATTATAACATAAACTCTTACTTCATGTCTCATCTTGCATTATATATATTAAAAAACATTGCATACTAAATTTATATTTATTATAAATATATACCAAAACTATATTCACATATATATATATATAATACCATATATCAGCACCTAATAATTTATAATTTTGCTTTTATTAACAATTATTTATCAAAGTTAATATTTGGATGATAATACGTCATTTTTCATGCATGTTTTATTTTTATGGTTCTAGTTATTACACCTTGTTCATGGTATCATAATCTCTAAAGTCTCTAAAATACCAAAAATATCAAATTTATATATTTTATACATTTTTATAACTATATATAAAAAGTGGTTATGATAAATGAATTACATCACTTCATAAAGATGGTAGTTTTTACATATGAAAGAGTGTGTTTACACTTTTTAATGGATAAAATGAAAGAAAGGTAAATTGTGATGTCTCGACCCTGCTCACTCAAAAAAAGTAGCTAAACTAGTGGCCACATGGACTTAATAATTCATCCTCATAATATAAGGGATTCCTAACTACATCGAGGATCGATGATGGTATAGTGAAGAGACTATAACCTTCTAATCTGAGTGTGGCACCATAGAATCATAATAGTAATAAATTTTCAAAGAATAATGAATAAACATCCCACCGTAGAATAAGTAATACCTCCTGATACATTGAATAAAATTTATAAACCATATCTAATATCGTTTATAAATTTTTTTTGATCATAGCATGATGTAAAAAATGAAAAATATATGTGAATAAAGAATCATAAATATAAAACATGTTATATAAAAAAAACAAAATACCAAAGCTATCTCCAATAGAATCGTGGGAATAATCTTGGTCATATACTCTTGTACTCTATCATAGCATAAGAAATAAGGCGTCTAGTGTTGAATCCTTCCCTTTTTCCAAACTAGTAATCATAAATTCTATCTAGGTAAATATTCTCAACCAAAATAGATTGAGATATATACTTATTAGGCCTCTAAAATGATATTTATAAAAAATACATTCCATGAATATCATCTATAATAGTGTGTCGACATAATAAGAATAAGGATATAAAATATGTGATATTAACTAGTCTATAAGTAAATTATATAACTATAAAATTTTAAATTATGAATAACATTATAATAGAGAAAGTCATCTACTACCATTTATGCTATCATGTCAAGAGTCAAGAAAGTAAAAACTATGATGAAACATAATGTTTTAGATCTACAAGGTCCAGGACCCAAGGCAATTAACTAATGAATCCTATTTGATTCTATAGAGCTCATCCATAAAATTCCTTATGTAATGTAGAACTATATGGTATTTGAAGGTAGGTCCTATGACTGTGGCATCATCCTGGAGTCCAAGAATCCCTTCTATAAGAAACTCATTAAGGTATTAGGTGGGTCCCAATGATCTTTTTAGAGGTGTTCTAAGAAATTTATATCCAAGGTAATATTCCAAGCCATCCAATATAATATGTATTTAGTCTGTTGATTCCATACTATATCACCTATTATAAATTATTTCTATACAATGATTCAAGTGGGGGAATGTTTGCATCCATTCACTTTATCCGTTGAATTTATCATCATAATTTCATTAACTATTTCAAATACAAGTTAAAATGAAGAATTCCATGTTAGTTTCCTTTATTTTATTCAATTTAATATATCATATTCAATTATTTAATCAACTCACGTGAAAGTGAAAATAAAGAGGGAAAATATAGTGTAAATTTTGATTCACTAAACAATAATATAATATATCATATGTCAAGGAATTGTCTATTTCAATCTAAAAATACCATTTATTAAATCTCATTAATAATTTCATTTATAAATGATAATGTTTTAAACAATGTGTTCAACCTTAAACTATTAATTTAATTTATATATATATATATATATATCATTAGTAAATGGTTATCATAACTCAACCCATGGGTTATGTAATCATGATTAACAAAACAAACCCACCTCAAAGGTGGTTCACTTTGAGATAAACAGCCTCTAAAATTGTAAATGGGTGTAATAACATTTCTAAATCATGGTTAAAACATCTAATTTAAGGGTATACTAATTTAAGGAGAAACACTTGAAAATTATGGCATGCAGCACCATAATGAATGATTTAAAACACTAACACATTGATTAAAAATATATCAACCACATACCATTAAGTGGTAGTACTCTTCTCATATTTTTTTCAGCCTCTAACTCAAGCTAGATTGGGAGAAACCATAGAAATACAAAAATACACTAGAAATAGGGAATATAATCTAACATAGTTTTATCATTCCCTGTAGAATGATATATAAATAAAAATGTATAGAAAATTTTTAGGATTACTATTAGAATACAAACATGATTTATAAAGTTGAATGAGACATTGGATGGGTGATATATCACAATACCTAGGTAAAAAGAGAATAGGGGGACCTCTTCTATGATATTGTGCATGAGGAAAATAGGAAGGTATAAGGATATAAGGAATTGGGGGTGAAAATGTAATATTACACTGTTTTGAATCTTCATTAAAAAATTATGGTATAGAATTAAATATTTAAGCCATAAATTCCCACTCTGAATGAGGTCATCCTGTGAAACTTAACATATGAGAAGGTTTTACACTATAAATTAATAATTTACAACATAAACCACTGAATTACATCTTATTATTATCTAAAACTAGATTTATTTTGTAGTTTCTATGTAGATAATACTTCTTCAGAAACCCTCAAAAGTTTAATATATCAATATATCGGGGTCCAAATAATGTCTGGAAATTTAAGTGACCATAACCTATAGAAAAAAGTATCTTACAATATCCCCCCCTTCAAAAATCATCATCAAGTCTACCTTCTATAGGTGGTAAAGCATAATATGAGAAAATTTCTAGCCCCTAAGAACTTACATCATCATATTTATCCCAATTATCAACCTATCAATATTCATTAAATTACAGAACCCATAGTAGATGAATAATCCACCTCATATATTCTTTAGGATCCGATCAATGATAAGTATTAGATGCTCCTCAAAGGAATCATCTACGTCAAACTCTACCTCATTATGCTGAAATTATAATACATGACTGAATAATATTTATTTAGATGAAATAAATGGAATACTTCATATGTTTATTGGTACTTATAATGTAACTATAATAGATATGATACCATCTTAACTTCTCATGACATCTCAAAAGGCCAGACCTAATTTGGTGAATGTTTACCTTGCCTTCAAATCTATTCATTCCCTAATTGAGGTGAAACATTAATGAATACCCAATCCTTGACCTTAAACACTAGAGTTATTCTGCAGTGATTAAATTAAAAATTCATCCAATGATATGATATAGACATAAACATCTTGATATGTTGTACCAACTCTAATGTATTTTGAATGAGATGAAGTCCCTGAAGCAATACCTCTTCTACCTCTAACTATTGTAGGGGTGAAGGAAATAACCTTCTGTATAAGGCATCACAATTATTCACTTATATAGTAACATGGAAGTTTCTGTTGTGGGATAAATCAGTGATAACATGGTTTCTCCCCTAAGAACCTCCAGAAAACAAGGATGCATTCCTGAATCATTTTATCTAGCACATGTACCATAATCTTGGACTAACCATCACTATGTGGGTGATATGTTGTACTCAAAGGTACCTTTGAACCCAGAACCATCTATAACTCTTGAAAAAACCATGATGTAAAATGATAATATCTCTCCAATATAATAGTTTATGGAATTCTATAAAGGTGTATGATATCTATGTTATATAGCCATCTAATATCATCCACTAAAAAGGTCTCTATGATAAGTAAGAGAGACATACCTTTGTCAATCTATCTATGATTACCCATACTATGTCACATCCCTATGTTGGATTGGGTAAACCAATCAAAAACTTTATAGTAAAATCATCCCATTTCCACAAATGTGTGGGAAATGACATTAAAATCCCAACTCGAAACAAATGTTCTTCCTTCACCTGCTAACAAGTGTAACACAAAGTAACAAAACCTTCTCTCTGGATTTTTATACAATGAAACCAATCCTAGCGGCATAAATCACAGTATGTATTCATAATTCTAGGAGGTACTTACTAATAATAAGCATGAAACAATCTCATAAATTCATATTATATGTCTGTAAGAACCCAGAATAATCCATCAATGTGAAAGACCTCACATCATCATCTATTCAACCATGTTGTGGTTCCCTCTTGAAATAATCCCCCATAAGAATAAACCCATGGGATCAAAACATTTCCTCATATTTACTCTATCAATGATATAATATTCCATGACTAAAGAATTAATAATATATTTCCCATGATTTTCATGAACCTTTATATGTATCGTAGAAAATAGGTTCCTCAGCTGCCACTCAATACTAGCCTCCTAGACTGTCTGTGTCTTGGTATTCTGTCATAGATCATCGACAAGAACCTTTACCTTCCTACTCATATAAAAAAGCTCACTATCAAATGACTATAGGTATTCAACACATCTGATTTTACTGCTATTCAGTTAGTGACATGTAAATATATACTTGTCTCATTTTTGGTCTTTTTACACCACAAAATACTCTCCTAGTAATTATTTACTACATTAATAAAATTTAGGAACCATAGCTGCTAGATTAAGATCATGCATTGGGTAATTCCACTCATCAGGCCTCAATTAATAGGACTCGTATGCGACGGCATTATCTCCATACATTAGAGTAACTCCCACCCCAAATCCTAATTAATTACAATAAATAGTGTATCATATTATAGTCATTGGTAAAATCATAATTGGTGCTCAATCCAATCTCCCTTTCCTCTCCAAAAAAAAATTCTCACATGCTTCAGACTGTATAAACTTGACACCTTTCTTGTTCAAGCCTGTGAGTGGTGCTTTATGATGTCTAAAATCTTTTATAAATTACCTATAATAAAAATTTATTCCCCCTAAAAATACATATATCAAATATGTTATTGGGATGCTCTTAGGAAACTATATCTCTCATTTTATCTAGGTCAATGGATACTCCTATCTATGTGATAATATGACCCAATAAGTGGGCCTTATCTATCCAAAAGTGTCATTTAGTGAGATTAGAATACATATAGTTCTTTATTAGTGTTCTATTAATGATATTAAGATATTGGGAATTTTCATGTCAAGTATTCCATTACACCAAGATATCATCCATTAATACTACCAAAAATGAACCCAAGTATGAGTTGAAAACAAGATTCCACATAGCCATGAATATGGATAACACATTTTTAAGATTGAACAAAATGTATAAATACACATAACATTCATATCTACCATAGAATGTTGTATATGGTATTTCCCTTGATATAACATACACCTGATGGCATCTTGACCTCAGATCGATATTGGAAAAAATAAACTGAGCTTCTAAGAGCTGGTTGAAGAGGTCATTTATGAAATGAAGTGGATACCGATTCATAATCATCATTCAGTTCATTTGATATTAATCTACACAAATCCTAATGGAAACATATACTTTCTTGGAAAAAAATACTAGTGAACTACTTGGGGATGTTTGGGCCATATAAAACCCAAATATTCCAATCTCTCCTGCTATATATTCATCTCTTGTAACTCATTACTATCCATCTAGTAAGCAGTAATGGATATTGGTTTATATCCTAGAACAAGGTTGGTTGTAAAAACTACCTATCCATCAAGAGTTAGTCTATAAAATTAATTAGGGAATAATTATTTGAAATGATATCATATAAAAGAGAAATCAGCCTAACGTGTCTCCTGATCATCCAAATAATGTCTAGCAATATAGTATTTCACTCTGCCTATCCCATGATGCTCAAGCCCATATCTACATTCATATATATTACTTTCAACCTTTTTAATATAACTATCACACTATGGTGATGTTAATGACACCATCTAATGATATCCGTAATGGTATATGCCATCCTAACCTGTTAATTTATTGTTTGGGTGGTTTGACGCAATGAGAGGAGGTTTGTAGGGATCAGTGGAGATAGAGAGATTGGAGTACTGTAGGTGGAGGTTGACTACATGGACCAAATTCACATCATAAAATGGTGATTCATTGATTTTGTAGTCAGAAAAATTATGGCATGTGCTTGGTGGAGGTGTACAGCATGAAATAGATTCACATTATGTATGTAGAATTCATGATTTGTAATAAATAATTGTTGAGGCAGCATGAATTTCAAAAAAACCAAGATATGAGGATTTCACAACTTGTATAGGGGTGATAGATTGTGATCCATGGGACCCTTTGCAGTTCACATCATGAATGGATTACATAATGTGAATTGTTTGGGTTTTAAGTTTTAAATACTCCTTTTTAGATGCCCCTTTAGTCTTTTGGACTCCATATCTCCTCTCATTATGATTGAATTTTAGGTACCCAAATGAGACAATCGAACCCTTTTCTCAATTTATTTGGTCCTTAGGATATAGTGTAATCCTAATGTTGATGTATGGTAACTTCTCCTCTCATTATTATGATTTCCATCCCATTCTTATGTAAAGATACTCTTCGATGGTGCAATTTTAGTTTGGGGTGTGTATGTGATGTGTTATTTGAAAACCCGTTGGTGAAGTGTAGGAAGATCTAGGGTTTTTATGTGGGGTTTTCTTTTACAGGATGTTTTTTCATCTATATATGGTGTTTATAGAGATTTAATAAATTCCCTTAGGTAAGGCATCATCATTATTAACTATTTTTGTGCTACCTATGAGATCTGAATTCTTTTTCTTACCTTTAGGGGAATAGTATGGGCCAGAATACTGAGATAATTAATTATCATTTTAAAAAATTTATGTTTATGGGGATTTATTTCATCCATTAACGATTTTATATATGTCGTTTATGATATTATTCATCCTTGTTGAAAATTCATAAAATAATATTTTTGGGAGCCTGGCTTGTATTGTGGTTATTATGATTTAATGACCATTATTGTTTTATGGGATTTCACTCTCAATAAAATGTTAAATAATATATATTTGGATAATAATTGTTTTACCCAATATTTTGGTATTCATGATAATACCCATGATAAATAATGAATATATTTTATAATGCCTATGAAAAATTGTGGAAGTCGATTTACATGTTGTTGTGTATGCTTCTTCTTATTTTGTTTCCCAACGTGGTTTCAGCTACTGTGTGGTAATGTTTGTCACCATATGGGTTATGTAGCTTATTGGGTAGTGATGTGTTGGTTTTTTAGAATGGATATGATGTAGATAGTTATGTGATGTGGAGTGAAGAGGTTGTGGTGTAGTGGTTGTGTTATAGTGTTCAAAATGGATGCATCGCAGTGGTTGCGGAATAGTTGTTGTCATGTAGTGGTTGTGATATAGTGTATTTATTGTGGTAAGCCAAGATAGGGTTTCATGAAGGATGTGATGAAGGGTTGATATGGTGGGATGAATTGGGTGATTTGGTTCATCAATGATGGTGGATCTGTGGTGTTGTGATAGTTGTTGTGTGAGTTATGCCAGTTGTAGTGTGGTGTGGTTGTGTTTGTTTCCTAACTATCCATTGGAAAACCTATAAAGATAAATTAAAACAGTGGTATATTAAATAATTAGTATGGTTTGGAAACAAATATGTGATAAATGGTTTAATTTAATTTTTTTAATGATGAGTAGTTTAATGTTAAATGAAATGGATAATAAATATAAGTGGTTGAAATTTTAAGTGGAAAGAGGAATGTTGTGTGGATTTTGTAGTGGTTGTGTGGTGTTTTGTATAAAGTGGTGGTAGTGGGTGTAATGTTTGATGTGTGGTATAGTGGTGGTGATGTAGTGTGATCTAGTTTGGTTAAGTTATCCCATATAAAGGGTATTTTGTGTTATTTATCTACCATGTATGTTTATGTTATTTTATACATTCCCCACATAAGTTCTATAACCTTACCAATTCTCATTGGTTATATATTCATTATTTTCTCTACAACATCTAGGAAGGTGGAGATATATATTTATGGAAAACCCCTCTCCCCCACTCCTCCCTCATTATTCAGGTTATGGGTTGGTGTTAGATATTACCCACTAGTGGTGATTTGTGTTGGTGTTAGAGATTACCTAGAGGTGATGTGATGACACGAGTTTCTTCTGGAAGGGTGTGAAGTGTTTTCCTAGGTTTCTATGAGTGATATGTGATTTAGTGTGATGTGATATGTGGTGAGGGTCATACATGATAGGAGTAGGGAACATGGTTTTTCTCCTTCAGATTCATAATACTTTACTGATCTAGTTTTGGTTGGGACATGATGTGATAACCCAGGTTTCTATGGTTGGCATGTGATGTTCTGTGATATACCGGGTGTCTATGGGAAGGATTTTAAGTTATTCATTGGCCCAAGTTTTTGTGTGTGGGATTTCATGTGATTTGACAACATATGTATGGAATGTATGAAAGAATAGGACGTTCGGCGTTGGTGTGTGAGAGTATAAAAATCAATGGGGAAGCAGTCGTGAAGACATTTTTTGTTATGATCTTGATGATATTTTATTATAGTGGATGCTAGATTTGGGGTGTGATCTATGGTGATGATGGATTTGGTTAGATCACATGTGTTGGTGCTTGTTGGTTCTATTTTTTTTTCATTAACTAGAATACTCTTCTCACATGTATACTTGAGGACATGGCTACTTCCTTACAGAGTATACCTATTATTCTTATAGTATATAAATATTGGTATTATGGTTTTTAGGATCACTTTGAGGACCATTCTAAATATTACTAGACTATGTTGGATTTACTATTGAGCCATTTTTGAAAACATGTTTTTTTTTGTATTTTTGTATATATTTTCATATATTATTTTTACTTTATTATTGAAATATGGAATGGTTTTTGGTTTAGAATTATTTTATATATTGGATTTTTTTCTCTGATTATTTATCATTTCTCTTGGTCCTGTTTCTTTATATAGTTGGTAATTACTCCAATACTGTGACATTTTTTATACCCACAGTGCTGGTCTCCAACCTGGGGCCTAAAGGAAGTGGTAATCAGGGGTCATTATCTATCTCTCTTCATTTTTGTGTCTTCGGTGGGATTAGGTCAAGATATATTGGAATAAATGGTATTGATTGATAGATATGATTGATTTTGGACTTAGTCACTATGAGGTTTTCTTGGGTTGGTTGAAAGTAATAATGGTTGGCCTTAGTGTATGATATAGATCAGAGAGAATAGCTATGACATAATATTTTAGGGTCCCATGTGATCCAATAGATAAAATCTATAACTATTTAATGACCAAGAAAGGTAGACCTATTTCTAGGGTTGATACCGAGTATAGGTACAAGCCTGATGATGGTTTATGTTCATGACTAAACTTGGTTGTTGAGGGAAAATAAAATGGAAAAATAATAATTCTTTGATAAAATTTCATGCTACGAAGCATAGGGTGTTGTCTTCTATATTTTTTATTGGATCATGTTCATCATCTATGACTTTCTCAGGTAGTTGAGTTTCAAATGGTTGATCTCGATAAAGAACATAGGGTTTAACTAATAGAGGGGGATAAGTCATAGTAGTTGGATTTTTATTCCATTTAGTTATGATTTTTGGTATGTATGAGGGGATAATCTCTAATTTGGAGACAAATAATTGTTTAGAGGATCATGAGATATATTTTCGTTTCATTCAATAATTATATGATTTTTTGGTTCTATTGGTTTTTAGTCAAATAGAGGGAGATAAACATTAGTGGTGGAAAGTATTTCTTGTTTACCGTAAGAAGGAAGATGAATTTTTTTCCTAACATTGAGAGGGAGTTTAATTTAGAGTTCCTTTCATTAGTGATTAGTTAATCCAAGAGGTTGGAGACTGTCTCTCATTATTTTGGTAGATTTAGTGTGAGGGATATTTGGATGAGGTTCAAGGACCTCTATCATATTTTCTCTGATGTTTTTCTATATGAGGATTCCAAAATGTGGCATCTATATGAGTCTTTGTGCATGGTAATAAGTTATGTGTTTTTTCTCTCAATTTATTTGCAGGTGTTGAAAAAGGATTAGGATATCAATTGGATGATTTATTTTGATTTTAGAACCAACAGCGTGGATAAAATTATGTTTTGAGGAGTATATCTTTACGGAGTGGGTTGCAGGGGTTCATGCATTCAACATTTCATTTAATAGGGAATCAGGTATCACAGTTTCTTCCTCAACTATCAGGGATAGGGGGTTTTGAGATCATGATGGGGGGTTTCAATTTTAGTGTTGTATCTATGGGAGATATGGTTATTTTTAGAATGAGTGTCTGACCACTCAAGGAGGTAGTTTTAGAAGGGTGGTTAGGCCCTTTTAACAACATAATTTCCCACCAAGGTTTTTTTAGTGGAAGGGATTTTAGGTTATTAATCAGTAGCTGTGGAATGGTAGAGTTACAACAGGGAAGCCTTGATATTATTCACCTTTTCATGGAACTAGGGAATTGTGTGTTCATGAAAGTCAAAAATAGATTTTTAGAGGAGTTGGACATATATAGATGCATCCATTAGAGGCGGAAGCCCCATCTGATCCTGGAGTCATTCAAGGTATGTGCATTTAATCATCTGCCCATGTATTTGCTTTATTTTGATTTAGTATCTTCACAATCATTTATATATCCAATGTTTTTTAATTATTTTGGATTATATTTGGAGATACTTCGAACTCCCCTATTGTTATAAACAGCGGTTAAATGTCGAGGTTCATTATTTGAGATGTTCTAGGATGTAGATTGGTGATGGGGAAATACCGATCATTTAAGGAATTATAATTTTTGTAGATACAATAATTTTATTTTATCCTTAGAATGTATTTTCTATATTCTATGGAATAATTAAGTGATTGTTTACAAAAAAGAGTTGTGTATTCTGATGTAGAGGTCCTGCGAGTGGCATTCATTGGTTAGTGAGGTTATCAGTTGGGTGGAGGGAACGTAGAGCCTCTTTTGTCTTAGTTATAAGATCTATTAGTTGATTCTTAATTTCATTTTGTTCCAAGGATTTTGGAGGAGTCCCTGGATAATTATCCAAAAGATATTATGACACTACATCCTCAACGCGATGCTAATTTTCGGATAGAGCTACAGTTGGCAGTGTCTCTAACTTTGATGGATCCCTATCGAATGGATCCTACAATATTGTGTTATATGAGGCTATAGGTGGATGATCTGATGTATAGGTACTTCATCTGACCCAGTGTTTCATCATTGGGTGTTCGATTATCCTTCAGAAATAAGGAATATAGTAATATAACATTTTTATAGAATATCAAATGTTTAATGAAGTGATGATCAAAGAACTATTGCCCTATTATAAGGATCTATAATCTATTAAACATGTTTATATGAGCTAATTGGATCTCAAATATTGATCATTAGATAGGATATCAATAGTTGAGGGTGGAATATGATGATATCCTTAAGACTTTCTTTAGATGAAAGTAAAAAAACTTCATGTTCTTATTCATGTCATTCGACATTAAAAATGTGTGATACATGTTTATGGGGCTTATGAAATCCATTTTATATGAGTTATTATACTAGTTCGTTGTCATATTCATTAATTATATCTTGATCTAACTGAGTTAAGATGAGTATCATGTCAAGATTATCAAATATGATTTATAGGATATTCGACAATAACACCTTTATAGAATGTTTTCCAATTATGAGGTTTGAATACAAGATGTGAATTTACTTTAGAATATGGGGTCCGGGTTGGGTGTGGTGGTAAACATGTTAAAGGTTAAGGTAGTTGTGTATTGGGAATAACCTGAGAACATGTTTGAGGATTTTTATTTTTCATGGTCTCGTAGGCTATTATTATAGATTTGTAACCAATTTATATCTAGTTTCAGCCTAACTAATAGTATTTACAAGGAAGGACCATGATATTTTGTGGAATAATTAGTGTTAGGCAATGTTAGTTTACCTAAGGGAGAAGTTATTTTGTACTCCAATGTTTCAGTTTCCTAAGGATGATGTGTTGTATATAGATTTCTGTGATTGTTACCTTCTGGGCTTGGGATGCGTGTTGATGCAGTAGTGATTAGAGATTTTATATGGATCTAGGTAGTTACATACTCACAACTGTAAATATGACACTAATATTCTACATTTATATGTAGTTTTCATTTTGAAATTTATTTTGTTCCACTACCTCATTGGGGAGTTCTTCATGGACCTCATATATCATAATATCTTTGGGAATATTTTTTAACAGTGTGATCTCAATTTTTCCAGTGGAGGTTTTTTTTATTTCTTGGATTATTATTTTGAGATCACTTTCACCATAGGGAAGTGTAATTTAGTTGTTGATGTGCATAGTCATATTTCCCAATGAGATGTGTCTTGGGAGTCGTTGGATATTTGTAAGGGGATAGAGGAGAATTTAGTGATGAATAATAACGTTGGAGAGTGTTGTGGACTAGGTATAATTTATTAGATGATCATGGTATCCTATTAGATGAAGCAGTTTGAGGAGTATCTATAGGGATACTCAGAGCCATAGTTGATATATTGTCATGTTGTCCATGGAGACACTCCTGGGGGATTTTCAAAGGATTTTCGAAACAATTTTTTGTTCTAGGAATGGTTGTTTGTCCCATATACTATACAAAATTATGTTATACATGATTTAAATACTCATCATTAGAGGTACATTATAGTGTAACAAAGATGTATCATGGATTTAGGAGAACATGTTGATGTCCAAGGATGAAAAGGGAAGTGGTGCGGTTTTTGGAATGGTGTTTAGTTTTTCATGAGGTGTAAGTGGAGCACAGTACTCTGGGTGATTTTTTATAATCTTTATATGTTTATGAGAAGAAATTAGAGGACATATTGATGGAATTTTTCATAGGTATTTCCTTGGATTAGGGAGGAAGTGATGTAGTTTGGGTGGTATTATACTTACTAATGATATCGACTCACTTTATAGAGATCCATGAGTCGTGTACCATTGATTTTTTGTTAGGGAAGTGCAAGGATGATTTGGTTAGGATTCAAAAAAAATTCTTGGATGATCATCTTTGGTCAAGAACCCAATTTTACCTTAATGGTTTGGAGGGTATTGAAGTATTATTTTGGTTTCAAATTGTGCCTCAACATGGCTTTCCTTCTGTAGATTGATGAGAAGATGGAGTAGACCATCCAAACTCTAGAGGATGTGATTTACTATTCTACCTAGGACTTCAGTGGATCTTGGGTATGACACCTAACTTTGGGTGATTTTTCATAAAATAAAAACTCTCAGTCATCTATTGGAATGGAACTATTTTAGGTCGTTAATAAGGGATCAGGTTGTTCATTTTTCTGTTGGATTTAAGTTGGGAGTTAGTAGTTCTTGATTTTGATGTGGTGTAGAGCACAGTGGGTAAGATCCAGTGGGTTTGAGAGAGTTTGAGGGTGTAACTGGACCATTATAGGACCATTCTAATTATAGGTGGAGACCCCTACAGTATGATGTTGGATAATAAGTTTTCTTAAGAGTCTCCCCTTGAAGAGGTTTGTGAGTTTTTGGTATGGGGAGTAATATTTATCCCAGGATTATGGAGTTTCATGAGGATTTGGGTTATGTTAATGAGGTGGTGTATCAGTTGGAATTGCCACCACAGATAGAGAGGATCCAAGAAATCTTACACATGTATCATATTTTTTGGCATCTTCATGATATCTACCACATTATCTTATAGGTACAGTTAGATATCAAGGTTGAATTTCTGTTCTTGGAGCTTCCATTAGAGATCAAGGATCTTTAAGAGAAGAAGCTATGTGGGTGGACCATTCCCTTTGTTTTCATGTTATGAAGTATGGTGTCCTGGAGGAGACTACTTGGAAGTGAGAGATGCATATTCACCCCCAATACCTAGAGCTATTTTGATTTTTTCTTTTCATTATTTTTCTAGTGATGTGATGTTTGGATCTGGATATGTTATGACATATGTTGTTTCCCTTGATGTTTGATGTGTGATAAAACCCCCCAATATATGAAAAGTGAAGTATATGAATCTAAATCAAGATAAATTGTACTACGTTGTTGTTAAACCCATGTGGAAGATTTGGTGCCTCCCAAAGAGGATAATATATTGACATGGAAAATGGAATTACAATGTTTATATGCATGGTGTGGTATTGTGTGTTTTTTTGTGGTAGTGATTAATTTTGGATGTGTGGAAACTGGTGTGGTTATGTGGATATGTTGTGGTTTGTGGTTGGTTTCTAAGGATGTGGTGTTGTATCCAATGAGAGGTGGTGATGAGGTTGTGTGGTTATGTGGTTTCATAAAATGTTTTCTAAGCATTTAAGTTGGGTTCTTTTGTATGGTGTTAGGTTTTATGTTTTAACAAGATCCTTGAAAGTTATCTCGAGGGATGGTTGTTCAAACCCCTTTCTTTCCCTAGGTTGGTTTTGATTCTTGAGGATTAGAGTTGTTTGAGAGGTATCTAATTTAATGGTTTGTGCATTCCTGACCAATTACTTCACTGCTTGAGTAATTGGAGGTATTCATAAGAGGTCTAGAGTACACAATGATGTTGTAGTTATAGGATTACTATTGGTGATAGTTCGTGACTTGAACCATATTTACATCTTGATATGGTGATCCACATTTTGTATAGTTGTTTATTCACATATTGTTTTCAGCTAAGGTGTGCAGCATGAAACTAATTCATGTTAGGATATTCGACTTCATAACATGTAAAAGATAATGGATAAGGAAATGTGACTTTTATTGGAAACCTAAGATATATGGATTTTATTATTTTTATGTGGATAATGGATTGTAATCCATGGGACCCCATGTAATTCACATCATGAATAAGTTACATGAAATGAAAGGTTTGGGTTATGGGGTTTAAATAGGTTTTTATTTGGTTGATCCTTCAATAATTGATCTTCCTTTACTCTCATTCTAAGTAAGACCAAGGTACCCTAATGGGATAATATACCCTCTTATCTATTTATTTTACCCTTTGGTTCCAATGGATTCTAATTGGTGACATGGGGTGATTTATCCTCTTTTTCATGTGGTTTTCCTTCAACTCTTTTTTGGAGATCCACTGTGGTGGTTTAGTTTTGGTTGTGGGTGTGTATGGCTTACTTTTTGGAAAACACATTGGTGATATGTAGGTTTGTATAGGGGTTCTACCTGATTTTGTGGTTTTTGGTCTCTTTATTATTCACCTTTAGGTTGGTAAAAATATTAAAAAGATTCATTGTGGAAGAAGATCCTTTCTCTAACAAGTTTTTGTGTTTTATTTGAGATAATTATGATTTTTATTACCATTGGGGGAATAGAAAGTGTTGTTATAATGAGAAAAACAATCATAATGTTTCGAATTTATGGTTATTAAGAGTTATCACATGTTATAATGCTTTAATATAATATGTTTACATTATTATGTGAGACTATTGTAAAATCTAATAACAATGGTTGTTAGGATCCTTACTTTAATTGTAGTTGTTGTGTTTTGAAGCCCCTTGATGTGTTGTTGTGTGACTGCACCCTGGGTAAAATGTTAAAGAACATATAACTGGATAATGACTTATTTCCTTTGGAATATAGTTTGTGTTATAATACCCATTATATATAAAGAATACATTTTATAAGGGCCCTGAAAAATTGTGGATGTCAGTTTGTGTGTTGTTTGGTATTCTTGTGCTTATTTTGTTTACCTACATAGTTGGGATATATTTAGTGATTTTAGGGAGTGTATGGGTTGTGAAGTATATAGGATATTCATTTGGTGTCTGGTTATCATTGATGAGATGTGGGAAGTTTTGTGATGTGGTACGTTGAGGTTATGGAACAGTTGTTATGGTGCTGTGGTTGCGGCGTAGTGGTTGTGGTGCAGTGGTTGTGGAGAAATGTATTTTTTTTAGTGTGTGGTGATAGAATTCCATGGAGGTTGTGATGAGTTGTTGATGTGGTGAGACAACATGGGCAATTTGGAGAGGAAAAAACGGTGGATATGTGGTGTTGTGGGAGGAGTTGTGTGAGTTGGGCTAGTTTTAGCATGGAGTCATTTTATTAGTTTCCCGGTTATCCATTGATGAATTGTAAAGATAAATGAAAAAAAATCGAACGGTAAATAAATAAGAAGGACTGGAAATAGATTTTTGGTAAATTAATTAAACAAATTGAATGAAGAATGAGTAGAGTAATGTGAAAAGAAATAGATAATGAATAAAATCTCTGAAACTAGTAAGTGAAAAGTGGAATGCTCTGTGGTATTTTTGTGGTTTGTTGTATATAGTGGCAATGGTGGTTGGGGTGGTTAATGTGTGGTATGGTGTTGGTGATGTGGTTCTTTCTAGTACAGTTGATGTGGACCCATATGTTGGGTATTGCTTTAAATCTATATACCATGTATGATTATGTTATTCTATAAACACCCCACCTCAGTTGGATAACCTTACCAGTACAGAGAGGTGCCAGATAATGGGTTTTTCAATGATATCCATGATGGTGGTGATATGGATGGCTGGACACCCACTCTCCCCTTGTCTTCCATTAGCATTAGTTATATGGGTTGGTGTTTGAGATTACCTAGTGATAGTTATATGGGTCAGTGATAAAGATTAACAAGATGTGATGTGATGACCTAGGTGTCTTCATGTAAGATGTGATATGTAAGAATAGGTGTCTATATGTGATACACAATGTGGTGTGATGTGATATTTGGTGGGGAACAATCATTGTAGATAGAGGTAAATAGGTTTATTTCCTTCACATTCATGATATTATACTACTCTGGTTCTGTTCGGGATGTGATGTGATAGACGAGGTGTCTATTGGTGGGATGTGATGTGATGTGATGGTCCAGGTGTATGTGTGCTTGATGTGATGTGATTTTATGGTACTAGTGTCTACGTTTCGAATTTTATGTGATGTTATGCAGTATGGAAGGAAGGTATTGAAGCATACGGTGTTCGACATTAGGGAGTGAGAGAAGAAAATTAGTGGGGAAGCAATAGTGGTCGCCTTCCATTGTTATGTTCTTGATTATATATAATTATATTGGATGTGTGATTTGGTGAGAGATCCATGGTGAGGATGGATTTGGTTAGATGAATTTTATATGTGCTGTTTGGTTATTTTTTTGGTCAATAGCTTATTACCATGTTCTTTTCACATGTTCACTTGAGGCCTTGGTTACTCCCCTACTGAGTGTACCTATTATGCTCACCCTACATATATAAACTAGTTTTTTTGATTCAAGGATGACTTTGGGGACTGGTCAGGACATTACTAACATGGGTTGGATTTTTTGTTGATTCAATACTGTAGACATGTGTTTTGTTATATTTAATGACTTTTATATGTATCAATTTATCATTATTCATTAATTGTGGGATGGTTTTTGGGTTACCATTATCTTATTTTCTGGGTTTCTTTTGTGATTTTTTATCATATCTCTCAATCCACTTTCTTTTTATATAGTTTAATTCCTCCCATACAATGATATTTTTTATACCCTCAATGATAGTTTCCAACCCAAGGCCTATTGGAGTTGGGACTAAGGGGGTTAATATCTCTCTCCCTTCATTGCATCATCTTTGCTGGATGGGGGTCATGACAATATAAATTTATACAGGAAATATAATTATCCAAATATTCCATCCCTAGAATCATGTAAAGACCTATCATCTCAAGGATAAAGGGGTATCATAATGAACGATACCCACATATCTCAATGGGGATCTCATTTCACTAGTGTAAAAATTATGATCAAATTACCAATGGGGTGTCTAGTGTCCTTACACCATAGGAATACTAAGTCTCTAGACCAATTATCTACCCAATAAAAATATATATAAAGGATTGAGAAGTGCATGTATCAAATAAAGTATAAACTAGAGAATAGGCTACCAAAATTGTACTTGTAACTGTATATGGCCCAAAACATTTCTCCTCAAGGATTAGTTGTACAGGATGCATATTTCCATTTTTGAAACCCTAATATACAACATGAATTCTATGGACACAATTTATATAATGATGTCGTATATCCTAGGACTGGTTCCCATGACATGTCCACCTCTTCATACTCTATGGCCAAAAGCCCTTCAGTTCCCTTGATAATGTGGAGCAGTTGATCCCTCTCTTGGAAGGGGAGATGGTGTAGATCTTCTTAGACTAGAGATAGGTATGAAGGTCTTAAATAATCTCCGAATAACCTCCAGTATTCCACAATCCTTACACACCTCTAGGAACCTATCATAATGGGGCTTCACATGGCCCTTCATAATACACTGATGAAATATCATACGGCTACCAAGGCACATGCTCTGACTACTTCAAAATCCTAATGAAAGGTCCAAGAAGTGATTTCTTTTTCTGGTTGAAGTAGTTATGATTCTAGGATCCATATTTCTCTAGAACACATCCACTGCCTCTTTTAGGTTATATATAGTAATTTGGGCTTGATTTACTATCTCCATGATGGTGGTAAAATGAAACATGTTAACTTGTGATCAGATTTCATTCAGGAGAGCAACCTAGAATCACTTTTTTATGGATAAATCTTCACCTAGAAGGACTAGTGTGAAATTATAGATCTTCATGAAATTAGAGGAGTAGTCCATAACAGATAATTTTCTATAATACAGGTGCATGAACTCTCTATCTCTATCAGTCCTTTGGGTCTTGGGATATAAAATATTGTATAAATCCATATAAAATTCCTCTAAATCATTTTTGGATGTAAATCTTCATGGATAACAATTTCCCACCAAAACTCTGTAGAATCATAATCAATATATGTAGTGAGATTCATTCTCCTCTTATTATTGGTCTCAATATGCTCAAAGATATATTTCATGGACTATAATCATTACCTTATATCCTATAGACCTTCATCTCTCAAAAACATGGGTGGATGATGCTACTAAATTACCATTTAGTATCATTCATTTTAGGGTTATGTCATGGGTATTATTCCATTATTCTCATGGGAAATAATAATATCTTTTGGATATATGTATTAGTACCATAATCTGGGATAACAGGAAGTGCCACAAGTGGAACTACTAGAGGTATTACTTGTGGCTATGTCCCACCACTTCTAGAGCATGGTCCCTGCAACCCTCGTTATACATGAGTCAAGGATTATGTGGTGGAATAGCTCTACAAATTTTAATCACACATCCCATTATATATTTTATAATGATTTAAAGAACATACCAAAAATAGAATATGTAAAATCCTTTCTATATAAGAGTCACACCCATCTGCCTTCTCCTTTGGCCAGGTTTGTGTGCTATAGTATCACCCTGACTTGTTTAGCTTCCCAAACAGTGTTCTGGGTTGAGTTCCAATGGCCTTATGCAATCTTCTCTATATGGGAAAGGTTTTCAACTATCTATAAGGGTGTAAAGAGGTGATTCTTGGTAGATAATACCCTCTATTGATGATATAATAATGGTATAATACATATAATGTAGAGTATAGAATGACTATAATGAACTGGACAAGTAACCTACCCATGGCGGAAGCACAACAATAGCTTCCAAAGAAATAATAGTAACAAAAAACACAAAATCAACCACTTTCAGAATTAAATGTCACAACATAACAATGTAGATACTAAAACAAAACATTCATAATTATTATTTATTACAGACGACAAGTAGAAGGGTCCCCAATGGGTGACCTCAGTACGTTCATATGACAACCTGATGATATAGAAGGAAAAAAAGATACCCCATCTAAGGAAAGAACCCATGGTCTCTTTCCTTTTATATGACTCCAACTCAATAAATATGATCTAGATCCAAAACCCTAACAATTACCTAAACAAACATACATAAAATATACATGCATCTGGAGGGCCTGTGTAGGGTGTAAGAATGAATATTAGATGGCCACCACTGATGTGTTCCTATCCAACATATGTGATTACTAATGTGTTTATAAAAAGGTATATAAAATATTACATGTCAATCAAATAAATTAACATTCTTCCCTTATTCTTAATATCCACACAAAATCAATTCACCTAAATCGTCCAATACTGTAAAACTCTAATGACCTGGAAAGTTATAAGTGAAATTTCCTTTTTGATTTAATTAAATGTCATATTTTATAAAATGGATATAGAAAACACATACACTCTGTTTTATTATATCCAATTGTATTTAAATGACTGTAAATAATTATTACAATTGATAATATAGTCGTTGAACATTGATCACATGAAAAATATATGGTTTTATAAAATCTTTTCAACATAGAAAAAGGAGTTGATGTCCTCAACTAGTAGGATCATTCCCTAAGAATCCCATTTATCATAGATTCATAGGGAGATAGAATTTTCTAATTTTCCCTAGACCAAGACCAATCTAATATTCAATAACATAATAAATATTTAAATCATTTACGAGAGAAGTTCAAGCCCATCGAGATAACGTCCCAAACCATGTTTACCGAATGGCCCCATGAAAGCACTTACATCACACACCTTACTAATATGGCGTTTGTTGGTGTAATAAATATATATGTATCAAGACCCTAGAATTATGATTATGTATATTATTTTATTTATAAAATAATGAATATACTATTATTTTAAAATTGTTTTTTTAAAAAATAGTTTTTTTGGTTAATATTCAAATTGAATTAAAAAATCTATTTGGATGAATTAATAAATAATATTTTAATAAAATATTTTTATTAAATTAATGTTATTAAATATAAATGATCATATAATATTTATGAGGCCAAATTTTATTTTTTATTAGGGTTTAAAACCTTTTTTTGTCAAAAACCATCAATTTTCAATAAATATCGTTTTTATTAAAGTAAAAAATTTATATATTTAGAAAATTATTTGGATAAAATGAATATTATTTTTGGAATCAAGATGTCAAAATTATGCAATGGTAATTTCTTCATAAATTTCTGAGACAGTCGATTTTTTGGGTGAAAATTAAATACCATATAAATATAGTGTGTTTTATAACATCATAATGGATTAATAGTGATGTAATAAACACTATAAAATATATCTTTTTTCAAATATAAGTTTAGAATTTAAAATAATGTGATTATATATTGTTTGACTTATTTTATAAAGCCATAGTGAATCTTCCAAAATGTATAATATATTTTAGGATTTTAAGTTCATTTCTTTAAAAATGTGATTCACCTCAATAGAACCAAGGTTAATATTTTAATATCATCGCCCAATGGAAGAATAAAATAATTTTTCCTGCTCTTATTTGGTTAAAACCATGGGAAAAACCAGGTAATGGTTTGTGTCTTTTAATATTTAATTATATAGATTCCAAAACCTTTGTTTGTGAAATAATAAAGAATTCCCCTCTCATTTCCTAAATAGACCCACCCTTTCTCCCACTTCTCTTCACTTAAAATACATAGAGCACATCCTTAACCTATAATCCCTTATCTAGAGTCCTTACAAGTCACCTAAAACTCTCATGAATCCCCTCTTTAAGCATTTGAATTCACACACTCGGGTAAGGGGTCCTAATATTTCTATTTTTATCCAAGGTTCTTTATATTGTTACCCCTTTTATTATAATTTAATAATGATGGGGTATGTTTTTTATCCTCCCCGTACTACACTTATTATGTATGAATTATGATAGTTCCATTTATCTCTCATTAATCCCTCCCACGAACACCTGTTTCCATGCGAGGATTTCATAAGAGTTATTCCATTTCTCCTCTTTCTTTAAGTTTCTTTATTTTTTTATGCCATATATTTACAAATTAATTATGTTAGGAAAAGTATTTATATGACCCTATTACTATAAATTTCATTTATATATTATTAGAGACATATTTCTCTCTCATCAAATCATTTTATGAATTTTTATGTCACACCATTATGCTGCCGAAATTGCACCGTGAATCTCCATTACGAAATAATTGTGTAAGTGAATATTGTACCCATTCCCTGTCAATAGTGTTCACTCAAATACACATATACCATTTTATTTAGGAAATAAATATTTGTATTTCGAACCTCTATATCATGGAATAAATTATTACGATGAACAAATCCAAGCATTATGATCTATGCGGCTCACTTAAGCATGAGAATGAAATGAAAGTGACGGGTGTTCACAAAATTATATAACACTCTAATGCATTGGGTAATTTTTTGAATCATGATAAGTCATGTTGGTAAATGGATTTATCTGATTATTTTATCCTTCCTGGTCCACTATGATGTCATGAAATTTTATCCTTGACCTAGGAAGAAATTTTTTAAGTTGTTTCCACGTTTAAATGTTATGATTATCATGTTATATCATGCCTTTTTGTTCATATTTCATTTCTGCTCCATTAATATTCCTATTTTCTAACATTTGTTTTCTTCCTCATTTTATTCCATGTTTATTCCCTTATTAGGCTTTATTTCTCACCTCTTTCTTATGTATGTCCTCAGGTTATCTCATGAAATGTTAAGTATGAAGGAATGTTGTTGTCATGTAAAGGAATTTTTCAATACTGATATTGTATTAAATGTTTTAAGTTGTTATGTAATGTTAATAATTTCCCAATAAACTAGAATTCCTGATATTTTAGGTTGTATTAAGTGTAATTTGAAGTCATTAAATCATGTATGAATGTAATAAAAATAACACGGTTGTTATAGTTGGTATCAAACGAAAGTTTAAATAATTTTTGGATTTAGATTAGAAAACTCTTGTGAAAGCCTTAGGGATAAAACAAAGTATAAGAAAAATATTCCTAAATCATGGTGGTCATTTGTTATGTGTTTGTTCTAGAAAATACATCCATGTTTGGATATGACCAATTGGATGTGGCTCTAGAACATATATATTTAGGGATAAAAAATGAAAACACCACATTAAACTAGACTCAAACGGGAATTGGGGCACGACAACGGTCCATACTTCACTCTTAGTTTTAAACTCCAGGGGGTATGCCTTGATAAATTCATAATCATTGTATAATCCATTATTAAGTGAAAAAAAGATCCCATAAGAATATATGTTTGGAAATAGATCATGGATAACATATATTGAAGCCTAGAAATGTATAATTTAAGGAAATAAATGAAATTTATAAGTTATCCCTTTAATTTCATTATATTCCCCCTTATGTTTTTAATAGTTAAAAATAAATACCTCTACATTTCCTTTTATTCTATCCAAATATTGATAATATAAATAATTGGGGATAACAACAGATGTGAATATCAATGTAATGAAAAACTAAATGAGATGCCCAGTTGGATGGTAATGGGAATCAAAAACATTGTCACGATACTCTCTTGGGTAAATAATGTTTTGAATATAAACCTAGATTAATAATAATATCCAAACCCCCGCCCCATAAGAAATAATAAGTCACAATAGAAAGATTAATGAGACAAAGGACCCCTACTTTTACTGGATAATCCCATCCCTCAATTTCTGAACAATTGATCAACTCTATTGAAAAGATCTTCTCCATCCTTCAATGCTCTGAACAAAATAAGGTTCTTATGGTTGCTTATCATATAGAGGCTAAATATAATCAATGGTGCAAATTTATAAAAAAATATAAATCTTGAGGAAGAGATCAAGACGATGATATGGAAGGATTTATAGAAAATGTTTTTTGATAAATATTTTCTTCGCACCCTCAGACATAAGATGGAAAGGGACTTCCTTTCCCTGAAGAAAAAAATATGACCAATCCACTGGATTATATGAGGATAAATTCACAAGTCTGGTATAATACACCTTCAAAATCGTGAGTACCCCTTAATGCATGGTTTATTGCTTCTTTTGTGTGCAAATCCCAGCCTATTGAAAGACCTAGTGATTCGTGACTTTGATAGCTATGAGGAAATTGTATGATGTTCCCTCAATGTCAAAATATAGTTTATTGAATCTCAAGGTTATAATAGGGATAAGAACCCGAAGGTGGATTCAAATTCTGGTAGTTCGATAGAGATATCTAACGGTGTAAAGAAATTTAAACACCACACTTTTTGATGATGCGAAAAAATGCACCCTAGAAATTTCTTAAAGGGGGTGAGGAAATGCTTTAAGTGTGGGAAGGAAGGGAACCTAGCCAAAATAATTACAGTATGAAAACCCTGATACTGCAATGGAGGAAAAGAATGCCCCAGTAAACCCTTAGATTTCTATTCATTTCTAAAATTGTATGGGACAATGTAATTTCTAAAACCAATGCACTAATCCATGGGTTTTCAAAGTCATCCAACTACTTCCGAGGTAGCAGTGGAGAGCTTTCTCCATCATAACTACCGAAGTGAATCCCAACAATGATGTGGTTACATGAACACTAGTTATTAATTCAAGAATAGAGAGTGTACATTTTTATTTTTTTTCTACATATTCTTTTATATCTCGATAGTTTAGTATAACAATCCAAACACCACCAAAAATCAAAGAAGTGGATATGTTGGTGAAAATGGAAAATGGGGAAATTATAGAATCCCATAAATATAACTCCTCCCATGTCACAATTTGGGGATTGAACTTCCTGAAAACCCCTATCATATTTCCATTGGTGGAATTGGATTTAATTATTTCCATGGATGGTCTTTACCAATATAGAACCAATATAAATTTCAACAAGATGGAAATCCCCCTTTATATGGAAAATCAACACTCGATTCAATACAACTGCAAAGAGAATGATGAATCTTACATAGCACCATCATCCAAATCATATATATTACTCCTATATGAGCATGATCATCTTTCTCAAATGATCGAGTCTAAGGATGGAACTGTCCTGAAAGACATGTTTATTTTGAGAGAATTCACTGATGTGTTTACTGAGGAATTTTCTAGTCCTCCTCCTAGTAGATATGTCCAATTATCAATTGATCTCATACCTAAGGAGTTCCCAAAATATAAGAAACAATATAGAATGGATTTTGTGAAACATAAGGATATAAAGAAACAACTATAGAGACATCAAGATTAATGGTTTATATACCCATGTGCATCACCATGGGGTGCGCCAATCCTCTTTGTCAAGAAGAAGGATGGGTCAATGCACCTTTGCATTGACTATTGTGAGCTCAAAAAATCATGATTAGGAAAAAGTATTCTATTACATGGATTGATGAATTTTTTGATCATATACATGAAGAAAAATACTTCTCCAAGGTGGTAATGTGGTTGGGATGTTACAATGTAAGGGTGAAGAAAGAGAATATCCCTAAGACTGCTTTTCGTACAAGTTATACGAGTTATAAGTTCATAATGATGGCATTCATACTCACTAATCCTCTATAAATCTTCATGGAAATTATGAATTAGAATCATTAGAGATTACCTCAACAATGTTTTGGTAGTATTTATTAATGATATTACAATATATTCCAAATGTTATATGGAGTATGGGGAGCATTTATGTATTATTCTAAAGACCTTGAGAAAGGAAAATATTTATTCTAGGTATAGAAAATGTGAGTTATGGTTGAAGGAAGTCACTTTAATGGAGAATATCAACACAATAAGTGGGATACATATAGACCCTTCAAATACTGAGATAGTGTAACGATGGATGAGGCCAACATATGTGCAATATATATATAGTTTCCATGGATTAGCTGGGTATTATCATCGATTTTTGAGAAATTTATCAGAATTTTCAAACCCTATAACCAATATAACTTGTATGGGAGTCTAGTTATATTTTAATGATGAATGAGAATAGAGATTTATGGATTTAAAAATGGGGCTTATCACTACACTCGGTCTCACACTACCCACAAGTGGATATATTTTCATGGTATTCAGTGATTCTTTGAAGAAGGGCTCAAGATGTGTGTTGATAAAAAATGACAAAGTCATTGCCTATGCATCAAGGATGTTGAATGTTCATGAGAATAACTATTCGAACACATGATCTATAGTTTGATACAATGATCTTATCTTTAAAAATTTATCATCACTACCTATTTGGGGAGAATTTTGAAATATATACAGATCCCACAATCAACATGTAACTTTTCAAACATAAATAGTTGAATATGCGCCAACAAAGATGGTTAGAGATGATCAAAGACTATTACTCCTCAATTCACTAACATCCTGGGAAATTAAGTAAATTTGAAGACTATCGTTGTAGAAAGTATCCAGTAACACTTTCATTGATGATAATTGAGAATACTTTTATCTTCCCAGACTTGAAGAGTATGGAAATGGGAATCATTAAGTAAGGAACATCATCAATACTTTCACAAATTATTACTCAACCATCTCCTCTGGAGATGTTAAAGGATTATTAGAGATATTATGTGGGAATTTAGAAGAAATTGGAAACTATTATAAAATTGAAATCCTCATATTTCAATGTTAATGAAAAAGGTTTTTTAATATTTGGGTCTAGACTATGTGTACCATTAAATCCTGAATTAAAGGATCTATTTGATGATGCAGATAGCTCAACCATATCTATCAATCTTGGAAGAAAAAAGATGTATCGACATCTCCGAGAACACTATTGGTGGGAAAATATGAATGATAAGATCAAAAAATATACATCAAGATGTATTGTCTATTGGAAACTGGAGGAAAGGAATAAATATAAGGGGATGATGCAACCATTACCCATACCTACATTGAAATTAGAAAAAATCACCATGGACTTTTCCACTAGGCTTCCTAATAAATATATGGGTAACAATGCTATTTGGGTTGTGGTGGATTGTCTTACAAATACTACATACTTCTTTTCGATTTGAGAATATTTCTCATTAGATTAGCTCAAAGGGATATACATCAAAGAAATGGAAATGTTGTATTGTGCGCCACTATTTAGTGTATCTGAATGAGATCCAAGATTCACCTCTAATTTCTGGAAGAGTCTCTAACATTCTATGAATACTGAGTTAAACTTCATCAGGGCCTATCTCCTTAAAACTGATGGCCATTATCAACAGACTATCCAAAAATGTGAGGATATGTTGAGAGCATGCTCAATGGACTTCAAAGGAGGATTGGATAAACATCTTCCTCTAGATGAGTTCTCTTACAAAAATAGCTTCCACTCAAGAATCCGAATGCCTCCCTATGAATACCTTTATGGGAATAGGTGAAGAAAACCTGCATTCTTGGATGAGGTTGGGGAACAAAAACTTATATGTCCTGAAATAGTTAAGGAAATGGTGGAGAAGGATAAGACCATTCAGCAGTACATCAAGGCTGCTCAGAGTTGATAGAAAATCTTTGCCGACAATCATCAACAAGACATAGAATTTGATGTTGGAGACATAGTATTCCTCCTCATTTATCCATGGATAAGTGTAATATTATTTGGGAAGAATAGAAAGCTTAATCCAAGGTACATTGGCCATTTTGAGTTCCTTAATCACATCAGGTAGGTGGCCTACTGACTAGCACTCCCACCTTACCTCTCTCAAGTGCACAATGAATTCCATGTATCCCTATTGAGAATTTAAATACCATACCCCTATCATGTACTCAATCCAGTGGTGGTTCCATTGGATAATAACCTCTCTTATGAGGATATAATGGTGATGAACTTATATCGTAGAGACAAAGTTCTACGAAATAAGTCAATTCACCTGGTCAAAGTGTTGTGGAGAAACCACACATTTGAAGAAGCAATTTGGGAACAAGTGGAGGTGATTAAACAGTGTTACCCTCATCTATTTTATGTTGGGAAATTAAAATTTTGGGAGTGAAAATTATTAATGTGGGAATATTGAAACAGACTGATCTTTTATAAGTAAAATTTCCATTTTGATTTTATTAAATATATTATTTTGTAGAATTGATATAGAAAACACATACACTCTATTTGTTTTATTATATCCAATTGGATTTAAATAAACATTAAATATCATTTCTATTGATAATATATCCATTTAATAGTGATCACATGACTAGTTTAAATATGGGGTTTTAATACATCCTTTCGACATAGAAAAAGGAGTTGATAGCCTCAACCAGTCAAATCACTCATGATGAAATCGATTTATCAAAGAATCTAAGGGAGATAGCATTTTTGGTAATTTCCCTAGACCAATCCCAAAATGATATCCAATAACTTGTTCATTAGTGAAACTGTTTACAAGAGAAGTTTTTCTCATCAAGATCATGGCCCAAACCATGTTCACCAAACAGACCTATGAAACCCCACCATCACACACCTTATAGTTAGGGTGTATGTTGGTGTAATAAATCGATATATATCAATAACCTATCATTATGATTATGTATATTATTTTTGTGTAGAGTAATGAATATACTTTAAATTTTATTGTTGTTTTTAAATCATAAATAGTATTTTTGGTTAATATTCAAATTGCGTTGGGAGAACTATTTTTATGAATTAATCAAGAATGTTATAATAAAATATTATTATTAAATTAATTTTATTTAATATAAATGATCATATAATTTTTATGGGGCCAAATGTAATTTTTATTACGGTTTAAAACCTATTTTTTGTCAAAACCTGTCAATTTTAAATAATTATCAGTTTTTATTTTAAAATTGAAAACTGTAAAATTTAGAAAATTATTTGGATAAAATAAATATTATTTTTGGAATCAGGATGTCAAAATTATTCAACAATAATTTTTTTATAATTTTGTAAGATAATCAAATTTTTGGGTAAAAATTAAATACCATATAAATATATATATTGTGATATATGACATCATAATTTCCAAAATAGTGATGAAATATACACTATAAAAGGAATATTAAGACAAATATATTTTTTATCTTTAAAATAATGTGACTTTATATTTTTTTTACTTATTTTACAAAGCCTTAGTAAATCCTCCAAAATGTTTAGAATATTTTATGATTTTAAGTTCGTTTATTAAATAATGTGACTCACCTTCACATAAGAAAGGATAATATTTTAATATCATTGTGCCATGTCCCTGTAAAATAATTTTTTCCAATACTCTAGAAAAACCCATTGGCAAAAATCATGGGAAGGTTAGTGTTTTTTAATATTTAATTATACAGATTCTGAAACCTATGTTTTTGAAATATTAAGGAATCCCCTTATCCTTTACTATATAAACCAACACAATCTCCCACTTCAATTCATGGAAAATACTTGGATCACATAATTACTCTGTCCTCCCCTCTCTAGAATACTTCAAATGTGCCCCAAGCTCTCAGGAAGCCCCTCTACAAGCTTTTGAAGTCACACACTCAAATAAGGGTTCCTTCTATTCTCATTCTTATCCACATTTTCTTATATTGTTACACCATTTTATTTTCATTTAAAAATTATTTTTTATGTTTTATATCCTCCCTCATACTACCTTTATTATTTTAAAATGATTAGATTCCCTTTTATCTTTCCTTAATCCCTCCCACATACACCAGTTACCGTACTAAAATTTCCTAAGAGTTATTTCATTTCTCCTCTTTCTTCAAGTTTCTTTATTATATAATGCCATAAATTTCCAAATTATTTCTTTTAGGAAATATATTTATATGAACCTATTACTTTAATATTCATCTATATATGATTAGATATCTCTATCTCTATCATCAACCCTTTTTATGAATTTTTATTTCCCACTGTTAGGCTGCTGAAATTGCACTGTGAATCTCCATTCTAAAACAATTATGTAAGTGAATACCATACCCATCATCTATCAAAGGTGTTAACTATTATACACATATAAATTTTTATTGAGTACATATATGTATTTATTGCACACCCCTTACTCCTGGAGTAAATTATGATGAAGATCTAATTTATGATTTATAATATTTGTGGCACACTAAAGCATGGGAATGAAATTTACGTGACGGGTGAGCCCAGAATATTATAGTTCTCCAATGCATTGGGTAATGTTTAGTATCATTATACATCTTGTTGGGACATGGGTTTACCTAATTCCTTTATGGGACTTTTCCACTACGATTTATTTACAATTTAGCCTTGACATATGACTCAATGCTCTAAGTTGTTCCCATATTTCCATGTTACGATTATCATGATATATAATGCCATTATGTTAATGTTTCTCTTTTTATTTGTTGATATTCCTATTTTCTACCATGGATCATATTCCTCATGTTATTCCATGTTTATTCCCATATTGTGCATTATAACTCACCCCTTTTTGGTGTGTGTCCTCAGGTTTTCCCATGCAATGTTAAGCATAATGGATTGTCTTGGACATGTGAATGAATTTTTCAATAATGATATTGAATTTCATGTTTTATGTTGTTATGTAATGTTCATAATTTCCCAAGACACTAGACATCTAGATCATTAAAGTTATATTAATTATAATTTTATGTCATTAAATCACGTATTAATGTAATAAAAATATCAGGGGTGTTATAAAAACTATAGAGGATAGGATCCTTAGACTAATACCAAGGTTGAAACCAATGTAAATAATTATAGGTGAACCCTTAGGTTCCACATCTAATAAAATAACCAATAACCTCATGCCCACAAAAACCTCAGGTCTAAAAAATTCCCATTTCCCCAAAGGTACCCACAAATCATATACCTGGTCCCACCCTCAACTCGTCAGAAATCTATTCGATTCAATGCAGGACGTCTAAGGCACACAAATGTTTTCCCAAAATATGATATCATCATAGTCTTATAAATTTACATCCCTAGGAATGGTTATTTACATCCTCCAAAACATGTCATGGACCAACTGACTCAAGTACGGCTAGCATCACACTAAACTGATACTCTCAACACTTTCAACTGACATCTCATCGCCATCCCTGTGGATTTATATGAAAAGAACCTCTAACCATTTTCTTAATCTATAACAAAAGGGGGAATCTTTGCACATGAGTGGTTAACACCACCTAATAACCAATGTCCTAATATTTACACATGTCTATAATGGTGAATTTTCCAACAATTGTGGGTAGGACTCACCAAGTAATAATCTAAACCACAACATCTGACACCTAGCACCCATGTGACTGTTTTTCTTTACCTGATATAAATCATCATCTCATATAACTCGAGCCACGCTCCCAACCTAACTTCATCACCACATCAACCCAATGAACAAGTAACACAACCTATGACCTATATCACTAATAAAATCTGGACCTTTCCCGACCTGCTGATTACATCGCCTCAGACCATATAGTGAATTCCATCTCAATCATTGGGTCGATCCAATCTCATTCCCATGGAACAATAATAAGCATCAAATTTAATTAGTTTAGATCAAACAATTAAATTTAATAAATAACTTACACGCTAGATTAATTTTTCCAAGGACCTAATACACTCACTAGGCTTAAAAAATTGGTTTATTTTAAGAGCATGTCCATAATAATCTCTAATGGGATCAATTAATTAATTAAAAGAGAAAAAAATTGTTATCTTCTCACTCAAACTAACCAATGATGTGCTCAAATATACACCCCCAAAACAACTAAAAAACATCGATAAATATGATCACCACCTACCTAATGTAGGTAGATTCACACACATACAATAGTATCGTATAACTCAAAGTGATTTGGATTAAATTAGTTTTTTAGATGAAAACACAAAAAATTGGTTCATTCAGCTCGCATGGTTTTAACACTGAATGAAGTGAGAGAAAAGAAGAATATAGTAAATATGATATGAGGTATTACCAATATAGATCCAACACCATAAAAGGATTGATAAATGGAGCTCATATGTGGAATACAGCTCGCACCCTAGGGAAGGTGGAAGGTTTCTTCACTATGTTTGGAGGAAGCCCTCACCAGGGGGATGAAAAGGGGGGAATGAGAAAATAAGACGGGAGTGGAAGAATGTTAATTTATCTTCATTAAATGAGGTTCATGGTTGCATCACATGGTTTGGAAAAGCATGTTACAACCATAAGACGCCCACTATCTACAAGGGTACCTCACACAGTTTTCCAAACCTTGTGGAATTTATGTGATTGACCTCTACTAAAAACTACAGAGGTTTTTCATGGATGTATACCCCCTCTATCATGGTTTCCAGAACCAGTTTTTTTAGACATAGAGGGATGCATGGTTACTCCTTGGAGGCCATAAGTTTTTTAAAAACATGCACCCTAGTCTACATACTTGAAAGCATGGGTTTTCGGCCTTTGAGGGGCTCGATACCCAAAAAAATAACCAAGAAACATTCCGGGAATCAATAATCACATAAAAATAAGGTTTTGGGTCAATGGAAAACTATAAATTAAATTTATTTGATCAATAAACAAGTTTTCCTACCCACAAAACTCTAAAAATTAAGAACATGAGAGGAATTCAACCCTCTCTAAAAACCTAGGATGTTACAATCTCCCCACATTAACATAGATCATCCCCGATCGGTCAAAAATTTGAAGATAGTACCGAACATACCCATACCAGTAAAATTAACTAGTACTAAAATAGTCATAAAGAGAATATGTCAACTCCATCAAGGTGATACCCACATTAGGATTTGATACCTCAGATGCATCCAAACCTAAAAAATCAAATTAAACTAATGGCCAGTCAACCATCCTTGGGCTCAAGAAGCCCTCCCATGATGCAAAATCACTCATGAACCTTATCACGTGATCTTATGCCATACCAAAAACCCGTCATATACCATATATTATCAATATCTGTCGAGTTTACAGGTATTACATGACACCAATGATGTCTTTCATCTCATTAGATGCTCAAATCTGTCCTGGTGTCCCACACCTCAATCAAGTACCACATCACAACGATGCCTAGATGCTAGCTCACTACACAGGACATGCATCCCATGATTCTCATACAATTCTCAGGTACCATCCACCACATATATATATATATATATAATCCATATTAACTGATACCAACTTACTAACCCACAACTAGTTAGTCTGTAGATCATTCTTGTGAACCTATCACACCCAAAAAATGCATGCCATTAAAGAGTCCATTCCAAATAAAAAATGAGACATGGCTATGACCATGGAGTACCTATAATCATAACTAGATCCCCAACCTTTTCTAGCCCTATCAGCTTTATGGCATGTAACTGGCCTCAATTCCAACTACTTGAATTCTGACCTCCCTGTGGGGATAAACTAGCCTCCATCCATTTAACCCACTACCAAATATTTCTCTCTCTTCCACAACCTTCTTGTTAAGTTGAATATGAAATTCCAATTCTTGGATTCACACTTAGTCCTATCATATAACCCAAAGTCCTCTTAAGCCCCAGATTGTCTGTTATCCAAGAAGGCTTTCTACATATCCTCTTAAGATGCTCCACCTGTCCACATGCTCAGCACTCTTTTGGTGCCCAACCACACAGAGTACACACATGGCCGAGATTATTGCACTATAATCACACTATCAAAGACTCACACCGATGTGGTCTACTCGAGTCTCAGTCCTGAACTCCTTAATGAGACTCCTCTTGGCCTCTCTTCTGGATATCTGAAGTGTTTCCACTGTAGTCATCTGACACCATCACATAAAATGAGTAATATTGATCCATCATATTTCCCTTGTCTATGAGATTCTGATTTATCACCACTAATATTGAGGCCAACTAGAAGATTTTTACATGAACCCAAATGGTGTTACATAAACCATCCTCAAACCATCTCACCCTCAAGGTGTCGTCTACCACCATGTTGGGTGTGAAATGAGAAAACTTAGTGAAATTCGTTGCATAGTCCATGATGGGAATGTTTCCCTTTTATAGGTTCAATAACTCCCGATCACTATCAACCCTCAAAATATTTTGAAATAAGTGCTTGATGAAATTTTCCTCAAAGTTCTTCCAAGGTAGTATGTCTTGTATTCATTCATCTATCTTGGTGTGCCACCAGTGCTAAGCTATTCCTATGAGTATATATGTTTCTAGCGTCACCATCCTCACTAGGGGTCTCTTAATCTATTTCAATATCATATGTAACCACTTAATCATGTTCGTACTAACTTGTTCACCTCCATCACCCTAAAATAGTGTGGGTGATGTGATTGGATCTCTCAGATCATGTACTCAATGGAAGGATATTCTCCCCAAGCTCCCATGTAAATACACTAGATAAAATGGACTAGGCTCTATCTAAGCTTCGAGTCAATCCATGACCCAAAATCTATCAAATCTTGTGGATACCCTATATACATGTGAGACTAAAACCAATTCCTTTCCTTCATTTCATGATCTTCCTGGCCCTATGAGGCCTCATCCTGACCCCCCAGGGTTTTAACATGTGCTCTCACAAGAGGTACTAAATCCTTGCTCTCTTGATGCTCCATTGGAGCCTATCACAGTGAAATCATGTTGAATACCAATACATTGGTAAGATATCCATAATAAACCACATATATATAATATATACAACTAAATCAGTAATGAACAATTCAAACTCACTAATATTACCCTTTCCAATCATAACCATGTCTTGTGACATCCGTCCTCAGGGCCCCTTACCCGCCCATACCATAGGCTAGTATCACATATACCTTAGACCACGACCGTCTTGACGAGCCATGTTGCCTCAATATGATAACCTCATCACTCAACTAGAGGACCAACATCACCCCATATAATTATCCCATAATTCTTCTATAAGATCCCAACCCATAAAGATATTTATCACATATCTCAATAATTATTTCATGGAACATGCCTATAAAAATAAATTTCTCAACACCTATCTAAATATAAGAAAGTGTCCATTTACATATCAGGATAAGGGGAAATCATATTCCTTACCATACTTGGTCAATGGAAACAAATCACAATAGATTAAATTTCACTTTCAACTGCACCACTCTAACAGGAAATAATATCAACTATAAAATGAGAACAGAAGAACAGAAAATCCCACCCCTGGAAACATGGTCCACCCCCTGTGCATGGGGCTATAGAAACCCAAAAATGAGCTATAAAACTAGTTCTAAAAGCATCCTAATATAAAATTTAACATTTTTGAAATAGATAAACCAATGTAAATGGAAAATATGTTTCATAATTATTATTCATACAAAGACTACTATTAAATCCCAATCAATAATTGTTTTTATACCATTTGTAGTGACTCAACCTATTTAGCAACCTCAATAATGTTGTGGTTCAAGTGCCACTAGGCCTTAAGTGCACCTCCCCATATTCCAAAGGATGGATACTAGAGGTGAGTTTTTAAAGAGGTGATAGTAGGTTGATGATACCATCTATTGATGATATAATAATGGTCTAATATATATAATTTAGTGGAACGAAGGACCATAATGACATGGTCCCGTAACCCTCCCATGGAGAAAGCATGATAATAATAGAAGAAGCAAAATTAATAACAAAAAAAAATCAAAATTAACCATTTTAAGAATTAAAAATCACAATATACCAATATATATACTAAAAACATGAATACATGTCATGTATTATATACAATAAGCATAAGGGTCTCCAATAGGAAACCTCATTATATGCATATAATAGCATGCTGATAAAAAAGGAAAATAATAAAGAAACTCCAACTGAGTCAAGAACCCATGGTCCCTTTCCTTCCATCCCATAAAAACTCAATCACTAAAATGTATATCATAAGCCTAAAAATTTTCCTAAATTAAATTCCATAAAATCTCCACACATCCTGAAGGTCTCGTGTTGGGTGTGAGAAATAATCTCATTAGGACACCCCCAATGTGTTTCTTTCCAACATCTATTATTAAGTAGGTGTATCTAAAAAGGTAAATAAAATAGTAAATGTGAGTCACATAAATAAATAGTTTTCCATTTCTCTCAACAACCATAAAGAAACAATTCATCTGCTTCCTCCAATGCTAGAAAACTATAGAAGAGAAAATTATTAGCCTAAGCTGAAGGAATCCCTTGATTTAAATAATTCTAGGTAAACCCTTATGTTCCACATCTTTTAAAATCACTTGACATGTTGTTCTAAATAAAACCTCTTGTCCAAAAAATACTCGACATCCCAAAGGCACACCCAAAAAATGTACTTAGTCCCATGGACCTCATATCATAATAATCCCCATAGAATCTAAGACTGATGTCCAAGGAACAATGATTTATTCCCTCCAAGTAATATCACTATCTTCTTAGTAGTCGAAGTTACAAGGAATGGTGATTTCCATCATCCCAAAAAATTCATGGTCTAATAGCCTCATGTATGGTGAGTATTATCCCCCAAATGATAGTCTCAACACTGTCAACTGATGGTTCCTCACCATCCTTAGGTATTTTGATGAAAATCACCACCAACTATTTACCTAAGATTCCCTTAAAGGTGGCCTATACCAGCATCAATGGTAAATACCACCACATCATTTGATTACTACAATGTACACATGAATCCAATGGTGCATTGGGCAACATGGGTGAGAGGAAATCACCAGGTATGAAGTTAATCCCAAAAATCTAGAACCTTGATCCCCTATGGCCATATCGCTCCACTTGATTGTCATCACTATCTCAAATAACCCAAGCCATGAATGCAACCGGAAGGCCATTCCACCTCAACCTGATGATCGAGTCACCCAAGATCTGATCAGCATCACTCATAGAATCCGGTTCTCACCCACCCTGATGACTACACCACCTCATACCAAATTTAAAATGCCTTATCAATACTTGTCCTAAGCCCATGTCATTCCCATGGAACCATAATAATCATCACATTTAATTAGTTTAAATCAAAAAATCCTATTTAATAAATAAAAAACACCTCACCCTAATCTTCCCTTGGTACCAATCCTCTCACTAGGCTTAAACCATTTTTATAATTGAAATGAAAGTCCTTAGGCATCTCCAATGGGTTTAATTAATGAATTAAAAGACAAACATTAAATTATTTGGGTCTCTCTAAAATTACCCAATGGATTTCACAATGACACACCCAATGAAACTATAAAATCACTAAGAAATAATATAACCTCTTAATTTTTGTTGGTAGATTCCCACACAAACTATCATATTCTTTAACTCAAGATGATTTGGAAGAAATTTAAGTTTTAGATGAACACCCTAAAAAATGGTCAATCAGCTCAGATGACTTTAACACATTATGAGGTGAGAGAAAAGAAAAATATAAGAGATTGTAATCAATCTATTGCTAATATGAATCCAAATACAAATACATATTGAGAAATAGAACTTGGATTAAAAATCTATCTAATACCCAAGGGAAGGAGGAAGGACCTCCCATGAGTTTTGGAGTAATCCCAGGTGAGGGATAATAAAAATAGATAAAGAAGAACTAAGAGAGGAGGGAAAATTTTAATTACACCTCTTTAAATTAGGCACATGGTTAGATCTCGTGGTTTGGATAATTGTAAGACAAATGTGCGACAACCACTGTCCAAAAGGGTACCTCACACAATTGTCATGTATGGTTTTCCAAACCATGTGGTAACCATGTGATTCCCTTATTCAAAAAACTATAGTGGTTCTACACTACTGTGAACCCCAGATAACATCATTTTCAAAACCGTATCTATGAGACATGGAGGGGCGTATAGTTACTCTTTTAAGTCTGCACCACTTTTACAAACCAAGAACCCAAGTTTGTGCACCTTGAAAACTTATTTTTTCATCCTCTAAAAGACCTAAAACAAAACTGAACCCCTGAGACACTTTTTGAATATCAATAATGATCTAAAATTTGTTTTTCTATCAATGGAAAACTCATAATTAAATTCTTTTGATATAGAAAGGATTTGGTCTACCCAGTAATCTCTGAAAATTACAAACAGATGAGGAATTCTACCCACTCCAAAAACCCGGGATGTTACATATATATATGACCATAGAGGGTCGTAATAGTTACTACTTACATCTCATTACTAAGGTTGAGTATGGTTCATGATCTTTAAACCATATTTGTGATTTAGAAAATAACTTTTCAATTGCCTGTTATAGTGGAAAATACTCATTCTGTTGCAACTAGAACCACCATTTCATGGTAATCATTTCACTAATCCATTAAAATTAACAGTTAATATTCCTTTAAGTATTTAATAATCTCTAGTTATATGAATTATCTTTCCAAATTTATAAATTACCATGAATTTTATGTTTCAATTGGCATGTTATATTACTAACATGGGATTTACATTTATTCTCAGAATATAAAAAGTTTATATACAAATTACTTTATGATTAAATGGGTTAACCTTCCCAATTTATATTGCCCCATGAACTTTATAAAATTTTATTAGAACCTATTTAATCACAACCATAAATGTCTCATACCATTAAACTAATGTTCCATGGCTCAAACATTTCAAAAATTTTAATAAAGTTTCCACCATCAAGCTATGTGGGAAAACACCATTTAAGTTGATTCAAACACTTTAATAACCAAATTTTTATAATAAAAAAAATCATGATATCACATATAAATAAACCCAATAAAAAATTAAAATAATCATAAAGTATGGTCTGTAAGTAAGCATGATGAATCTATCCCTAAATATGGTATACAGAAAATCATTTCCCAATAATAGTTAGTCAACAAATATAATCTATAGGGAATTACATATTTATGACATGTGAATATCAATGTGCCAAAAATAACTCATAAGTGCAATACCACCATGTCATACTTGGACAAGGGTAAAATGGAATCCATATCAAAAATAATAATTTCATCATATCTTGTCTGTCACCCGAACGTGAAATCAATACATCTATAATAGGAATAATATAGAATTGAAATTACCTTACCAAGAAATTTGGCTATCAATTGTATGTGGTTTAACTACTCAAAATCATAACTAAATTACGTTATTCTAACGCATTCCCATTCTCATGTCTAGTTAACCCAATACTAAGACAAAAAAAATGTTCTCTGATGCCACTTTGTGACATCCCAATCCAGCTCATTCCAAAATAATAAATGAACCGGTGGCCACATGCCCCCAAATTTTCGTCCCTTATACAGTAGTTGCTACCAACCAACAATAAGGGTATATGATGCTATAGTGGGGATACTATACGAAAATTATTATTGTGTAATACAGAAGAATAATATTCACAATAAATAGTGAAATCATGAAGAATAAATAACAAGCATCAGAATAAGTAAGATATCTAGATACCATGAACACTATAAAAAATCATATCTGATGTCATTTAAAAAATGATTATGATTAATTAATGATTTAAAAATGTAAAATACATGATAATATGGAAGAATTAATATACCACAGTCTATTTAAAAATGAATGAAATACCTAAGATATCGCTAATTGAATGGTGATTATAAGATTATTCATCTGATCTCATAATCCATCCTCGAATAAGAAATATGGAATCCAAATCTAGATCCTTCCCTTTATCAATAAATTCAATCGTGAGGTCTATCGTGGTACTAATAGGTTTTCTGAATGGGGTGTATGATATACACATTATGCCAATACCAAAAATTTATATATCAATTCCAGCCTATGCATATAAGCTGTAATTGTGTGAAAAAATAACAGGAATGAAGTTGTTAAACAAGTGATGTGATCCAATCTAAAATAACATCATATAATTAGTAATATATAAATTATGAATAAAGATATAACATATCTTGTAATTATTTATGGATTATGTCGACATGTTATGTTTCATAAAGTATAAAATACACTGAAAAGTTCATGTTTCTAACATACAAGGGCCAAGAACCAGGTCTAATGACAAATTCATATTATTCAATTCCAAGGAGCTCATCCATAGAAAACAACGTGTAATTATGACCTGCATGTTCCATGATCACATGCCCCATGTCCATGGAATCCTCTTCAAGTATACAAAGCTCATCCATAGCACGTTTAGTAATGTCTTAGGTAGAACTGAATGAGCATGTCCGAGGTGGTACAAGAAATTCAGATCCAAGGTAACAGTCTAAGTCATCCTATAAAATATGTAATTGTGTCAATAGTTCCATACTGTATCACCCATTATCAATATAATATATAAAATGATTCAATGGGTCTATGTTATTGGCCATTCCCTTTTTTCATTGAATTTTTCATAATAATTTCATAAACAATTTTATGTACCCATGAAAAAGAAGAATGACATGTTAGAATCCATGACCTGATTCAATTGAATTTACCATATTCAGTTCTTTAATAAATACATATACGAGTGATAAGGAGGTATTTGTTCTTGGCCATGGAAATTCACTAATCAATTACACAATTAAGCATCAGTAAATGGATTTCCCATTTCAGTCCATAAATCCCATTTATTTAAACTCTTAAATCCTTTAATTAATAAATGAAAAGGTTCTAAACAAGGTTCTAAGACAGGTTCTAATCTTTAAACATATCATTTAATTTATATATGGATCACATTTATAAATGGAAAGTATAACTCACCCCATTGGCGGCGTAAACATTCATAATAAAAAGAACCAACATCAAGGGTGGTTCAGGTTGAGGTTGAAAACCTCCAACCCAGAATATGGATTTAATAAAAAGTGTAAGTCTTGGATTAAATTTATAATTTAAGTGTCTATTAATTTAAATAAATTTTTTTAGATTGTCCAGCATTCGACACCATGATGCAAGATATAAAATATTGAAACATCAAGGAAGAGTTATAAACTACCTACCTTAGATGGGTAGTATTGTCTGCATCTCCTATCTGCCTTTAACTATGGATAGAATGAGAGAAAATATAAAAATGGACCAATACCATGAAAATAGTGAATATTTACTCGAATGGATATAGTATTCTATAATCTGAGAGAAACAAATAAAACATTTTAGCAGAGTCTATGACTTACCATTTAGAATCCAACATGACTGACAATGTTTGACTCAAATTATAGATGGTGGAGATCTCATAATACCTAGTTAGAGGGAGAAGATGGAGAGATCCACTAAATTTCTTTTTGTGAGGAAAATATGTAGGAAAATATTATAAGGGTTTAATGGTGAAAAGGTAATTTCCCCCTCTTTTAAATTTTCTCAAAATATATATAGTTTTAGTTGTGGATTTACATCGTAAATTTCCCTTGTAAATAGGGTTTTCCGAAGACACTTATGTAATTAAAATGGTTTACACCTTAAATTAATAATTTACATTGTAAACTATTGATTTTTGTCATATTTTTTTCTATATCCAAAATTTTACTAGTCATTCTCTATATCTGCTACTTCATCCCCAAAACCTCAAAAGATCAAAAAAATATCTCTATGATGGTCCAAATCATGATCGAAAAAATAAGGGATCATACCTCTTAAAATATGGGATCTTAGATAAATAATAACTAAAAATTACATAATTATTATTATGTCAAAAATATCATAAATACTGATTTAATATATCCCTACAAGGATCCATGAAAAGAGGAATTGAAAAAAAACATATCACTTTTTAACGGTGGTAGTCCACATATACATAGAAGCGATGTTATCATTTTTCAATAGAATTAAAAGAAAGAAGGTAGAAAAGATATTATAATTTAGGAATCATAATTATTTTAAATGTATCATATATAAATATTAAAGACTAAAAAATACAAAACCATGAAATGTGATGATGGAAAATTAAATACATCTCTTCGAAAAAAGATTTTAGTTTGTATGTATTCACACGCAATTATTTCATTTACCGCTAGACGAGAATGAATTTCAATTTTTTTCTAATAATCATAATAAAAACTAAATACATTTAGAGTAAATATTTTAGTATGGATACAATAGGTTTATATTGTGTAGAATAAAAAATAAACTTTCAATGATTTGGGTAAGATAGTTACCACTTCTTTGAGAAACATCATTTGGATTACACCTTAATCTTTCATAAGATGGTATTAGGGTAACAAAAGAATCTAATGAATAAAGAAAACAAATCTAGTATGGTGATTGTGTAGGTATTATATGATCTATAGTGCTCAATTTTTTTCAATAAGGGATTGGAAGAGGTTCCCTTTTAAAAATGAGGGGACTTACACACAAGAAATTACATAGAATATTTAAGTAATATAAACCCACATTCTTTTGAAAGTGAAAAAAAATCAAAAAGAATTATAATTTATGATAATAAAAGGTATTAATATCTTTAAACAGTATAATCTTGACATATTTAATTGGATTTTTTTCTTTTATCTACTAGTTTAAACCCCATGTAAATCAATTTTTACCATAACCACAGCAAAAAATTATTTAATATATTTACTATTCCTTATTAACAAATCTTAAAATCAAATGTTTAAAAAAATTATAAATTATTATTCTTAATATTGAATAAATTTCATAAATTTTAATTTATATATATTTTACAACTTAATTGTTAAAATAATAATAATAATTCCAATAAAAAAGATAATTTAAAAAATGCATTTTAAGCAAAAAACCAAATTTATCCCAATTCAATTTCTAGTAATAACCACCATAAAATAGTTAATTTTTTATTTAATATATATTCAATACATTTCATTAAAATTATCCATAAATAGTGATTAATTTAATTTATTAATATAGAAACACATTTCCCACATAAAATCAATTTTTCATAAAAAAACCCTTTACCATTGAATAATTTTTCTTTTCATTTCAAAACAATTCATGAGAAAAAAATATCTTATACATGTTTAAAAAAATTATAATTTTAATATTCTCATATTAATTTTTAAATAAAAAAAATATCCTTTAAATAAAATATACATGAAAAAACAATGATCATAAAAAAATATTTCAAAACAATTCTTTAGGATCAATATTATTTTCTAAGTGAATCGAAATTTTTTTAGAACTATATTTCATTTAAATATAAGAAAATTTTCATTAATTAATAAAAATTATTCAAATAAGTCTTTCATGGAAAGAAATATATTGAACACTTAAAATTTAATTAAATAAATATATATCCTAAAATCTTAGGTTGTTTCCTTATATCAATTATAAAAAATTATCCTCCAATATTCTTTCACCCTAATATAAAATACAAAGGACACATATGCTTCATCACATCTTTAGGTTCCCTTATAGATTCCTAAAAAATTATGGTTTCCACACAAAACCTTGTCTATGTGAGTTTTCTTGTTTCACAACACTTTATCTTTATGATCCAGAATCTCCACTCATTGATCCACATAAGAAAGATCACGCTTGATTTGTATAACCTCTGAGTATAGTACATTTAAAAGATGAAGTATTTACTTCTTAAAAAATACATGGAACACAAAATGAACATGAATGAGATTAAATGTAATCTATAATTGATAAGTAATTGTCCTAATACAATTATGAATCTCAAAAGAGATGATATATAAAGGGATTGGATTCCACTTTTTACCAAATATTATAACATAATTCCATATACATAGGAACATATTATCACAAAATTTAAACTCCAAAAATCACTAAGGATTGATTGAAAAAAATTTCTATCAACTATGATCTTCCCCATTGTGTTATTGAATGATCAGGCCTTATTTGATATTTTCTACTCTAGATCTAATCTCAATAGATTTGTTTCTCAAAATTAATACAATAACATTGTATTTTTTCACTTCATTCCATATAGGTATTTTTAATGAGCCACTTAAATTATATAGTTAAATATATTGTTGTAATAAAATTCCACCAAAGGAAGTTATTGATTCCAATCACCTTTAAAGTCCATACAACAATGATCATAGCATATCCTCTAGGGCTTGAAATGTCCTATCATACTAAACATATATATGTGGATTATATTTTTTTTACTAAAGTTGAAATCTATATCCAATTCATGTTCAATACTTATATAGAAATTTTAGGTAAACCATATATCTCGATCAGATATAAAGGAATGTGGTGCTGCATGAAATCCTATGACATGCTTGATGTATATATTGGAAATATAATCAACATATAATATACTCTAATAGTAATAAAATGTAAAAATTTGATAAAAATTCAACTAGAATCCAAATTTTATTGTCCAGATTAGCTTTTTTGGGGAGTCTTATGGTGAAGTCCAATGTAATGTTTTGATATTACCATTCCAGTATGGCTAATGGTTCTAATATCCCATTAAACTTTTGTCTCTCATACTTAATTTGAAAACATACCTCCCATCAAGATACATGAATTAAAATATCCATTTACATTTTATCCACTATAAATAATCTTTTATATTTCTATACATATTCATTGATCTAGGATGAATATATAATAATGAACTATAAGCATTATGAAAAAGACCTTCTTCAAGTATGGTTATGATGAGACACATACTTAGTTTTGGAACCTTATAATTTCATCACAATAATGTTTGAAATAAAAAATATTTTTTACCTTCTTGTAAAGTTTCGAATACTCCTTTTATTCCTCTTTAATTGTTACATAGATGGATGGATAAACATTGATTTGATAAATATTTGTTAATTACCTTTTCAAATGATATCAAGATTCATCTTTTGGAGATATATAAGTATTTGATCCCTCTAATTCCTCATAATGAAAAAAATATCATGGTATTTATGACTCATAGTATCATCCACCTTGTTCACCATCTCATGGTGTTATCTTAAGTAGAATAATACTTATATATTTCATATCTTTCACTATACAGATTGTGCCTCCATTTTTTCAATAAAGAAATTATCTCTTATAACTCATAATCATGGGTGAGATATTTTTATCATGAATTTTTAATTGGTATAAGGCATAAGATAACACCATATCACTGTACATAAGAACATTTCCTAATACATTCTTAGATTCATCACTATATACCACAAACCATTCTACACTATATTCTAGAGTGAGTAAAAGTTCACTACCCAACCAAATTTTAAAATCTAGGAAATTTTACTCACATCCATCTATAGGACATAGATTCCTTCCTTTTCAACATTGTAAGTGGGTTAAATATCTATGAAAAATCCACCACTATTTCTTGATAGTGTCCATTCAACCAAAGAAAACTATGGATCCTGGTTTTGTGGTTGGTATCTGCCATTTCTCAAAAACATCAATCCTTCAAGGGTGGATCGAAATAACCTCACATGAGATTACTTGAACGAAAAATGAAAATTTGTATTGGTATAATTTACACATACTGAATTTGAAAAACAACTTATCCTTCTCCATTGTCCTTAATAAAATCCTAAAATGATCTTTACGATATTTCTTATTTTGGGAATATATAAGAATGTCATTTATAAATACTACAGTAAACTGATTGGTGTAATCTCTAAAGACTTTATTCATTGAATTAATGAACATAATAGGGAAATTGGAATGTCCAAATTGCATCTCTAAAAATTCATAATCAACATGCCTCTTATGAATGGATTTCTATCGCATGTACATTATATATACCCAAAATTGATTATAAACAAAATGAATTTCAATCTTGGAAAAGTATTGAGATCGAGATAGTTGACCAAACAAGCCTTAAATACAAGGTAGAGGAAACTTTTTCTTAATAGTCATCTTGTTATTTGTCAACAAATAATGAAAATAAGAATTTAACCACCTTTCTTCTTAATAAAATGAATATGTTAACCACATGGTGATGCACTGGGGAGTATAAACCCCTTATCAAGACTCTATTATATTTTCTTCTTAAATTATTTCTACTCAATTATGGATATTCTATATGGTTTATTTTAAAAAAGTATAACAATAGGTATGATTTCTATTAAAAAAATAAACTTCATGATTCAAGTAAATACTGGGATATTATTTAGTAAATACTTCATCATATTAATGAGAAATACGAAAATATCAAATTTTGAATTTATCCCCAACCATTCGACATAACTATCCTTCATGAATAGGAAGTAAGACCCATACAACATATATAATCTCAATGAGATGGTTATATTCATCTTTACCAAAAAGGATTATTAAATCATGATTAGAAATATAAAATTTGTCCTCCCTTACTTATAAATTGAAATGGGATTTATATAAAGTGTGAAAATTAATAATAAAAATCAAATTAAACTCTACTAAATAATGAATAAAATATTTACATAAGGAACATTCCTTCAAAATCTAACATGACATCTCCAACTCTGGAGTGGTGGATAAGTGTTCCTTAACTAGAAAGATGCACTTCACTGATTAAAATTGAATAAGCTATTTCATTGTATTGGAGTTAACCCTGGGATTAGGGAATTGACTCAGATAATTCCTATATCCCCCAAAAATAATACATTAAACTATTACTGGTACATTAATATAATGAACTTCATTTCCCTCCATTGAACTATTCCTTTTTTACTCAGAAATTATTTTCTTGTTTCTTATATTTTAGAAAAATAATACCGCTTCCCATTCATTTGAGCCATTTATCTTGGTTCTTCTTACCATATAATTGACATTTATTAAGTTTAATATTCATACTTATATGGTCTTTATCACATAAAATTTAATGAAACCCAAATTTTCACTTTTTTATTGAGTTATAAAACTTCTATAGGTTTAGGTAATAAATAATATTTCAAAATAAAATAGTAGGAAAAATCATAGGATTTTAAATCCTTGAACCCATTTCATTTGGTTTCTCATGAGAATTATTATTTCACTGGTAATTACATTCATTATTTTCATTATTCCACCTAGATTGTTCCATTAACTAAAACCAAAAACATAGTGTGAGTATCAAACATCAATAATTAGAGTAACAAATCATATGATCATGAAAATAAATCCTATGATGTCCTAAACTATGAAATATTCTTTCATAATATGACACATTAAGTTCATGTCATAGGATTATGGATTATTATTAGTTATCAAAGGTTATGTACACTTATTCGTCATAATATTTTATAAAAATAATTTGAATTAACCCGATTATATCACTAGATAGTTTCTAGCTAGGTTTGTATTCTTAGACCCACTCTTCATGCACTGAGTGAATATTGAGTTAATACGCAACCAATATTCTTTTTGGGTTATTACCCCAATGGGAATGTGTGATGAAACCTCATACACTTGATAGTATCCAGATAGGGATGTATTTTATAGGATAAACACGCACCTTTCATTACCAAAACTTTGGAGGTTCTCCTATACTTACGCGTATACTAAGGTTTCTCACTAAAAAAATTTAATCATAATATATAAAAAACTTATCCAATATCAACTAAGAAAACCCAAGAATAATATATATAAATATTATAACATTTTAATGAATATTCAATACATCTCATAACTTTATCATGTGATCCTGAACCAATTGGTCTTACATCAGCAGAACATCATGCATGACTCTATAATTAGATTATTATGGTATTTCACTACTCATAAAAAATTCAAGTATTTCAGAAAAATCCCAAAAATTCACCCAACCATTTTTCAACATGTTGAATTAAAAAATTAATTTCATTTTTAAAAAATAATTTTATAAATATTATTATTTTTATATTTAATTAAAATTATAATTTATTATCAAATCCAGTTTTAAAATATTCATTTATTTATTGTAAAATATAGGCATATAATACTTTCAATTGAATATTATTTATATATTATCATAGATAATGTTACTATTAATTAGGGTATATCACTATTCATAAGGGTATGTTACTATTCATAAGGTTATGTAACTATTCACCAAAATTTATGTTTTTCTTATTGGACTCCAAACAACTTACTGATCACAACAGTGTATGTCAGCTATTGGAAATTCTAAACATAGAAGTGGAAGACATATGTTTAAATACCACTTAGCACTTAGAAGTTCATTATGTTGTGTTTTTATGTGATTATATAAAAAATTTATAAGAAGGGAATTTCCATTTTAAATCATTGGGTCGTTACATTGGGACACCTTATTAGGAATATAAAGAGGGGAAGATAGATAAGTAAATTCTCCATGTATATTGAGAGAAGAGAAGTGGGAACTTGGGAGGTTTTATATAGTAAATGAGAGGTTATTTATTTAATAATTCACAAACTTGGGTTTTGGAATCTATATAATTAAATATTCAAAACAGAAAACCTTACCATGGTTTTTTCCCCTGGTATTTTACAAAGAGGACTAAAAAACATTATTTTATAAGTCCATGGGCCAAAGATATTAAATTATTAGCCTAGATTATGTGGAGGTGTGTCACAATATTCAAGAAATGTACTTAAATCATAAAATATAATATACATTTTAGATCGTTCACTAAGGATTTATAAAATAAGTAAAAAAATTTAAATCACATTTTTTTAAAGATAAAACATATATTTGGTCGAAATTCCTTTTTATAGTTTTTATTACATTGATATTGGTGAATTATGATGTTATAAAACACAATATATTTATATGGTATTTAAATTTTACCCAAAAATTTGAATGTATCATAAAATTATGAAAAATTTACAGTTGGATAAGTTTGAAATCCTGATACCAAAAATAATATTCATTTTATACAAATAATTTTCTATATATTTCAATTTTCACATTTAAAAATAAAACTGAAATTTAGTTAAAATTGATGGGTTTTAATAAAAAACATTTTTAAAACCATAATTAAAATAACATTTTTCCTCATAAAATTTATATAATAATTTAAATTTAAAAAAAGTTATATAATAATAATATTTTTTTAAAATATTATATATTAATTAATCAAAATATATTAATTAATTCAATTTTAATTTTAACCAAAAGTACCATTTGAGCATTAAAAACATTAATAAAATTAAAGTATATACATTATTCTATACAAAAATAATATACATAACAATAATGATGGAATCTTGATACATAACCCGTTATTACACCAATACACACCCTAAGAGTATGGTGTGTGATGGTGATTCTTTTATGGGGGCATTTGGTGAACATGGTTTGGTTCATGATCTCGATGAGCTTGAACTTCTCTCATAAGAGTTCTAAATCATGCTTGATTTGTGGAATCTCAACTTTGGCTTGGTCTAAGTAAAACCCCAAAAATTCAATCTCCCTCTAAAGCTCTGATAAATGTGATTATTAGGGGACAATACTAATAGTTGAGTCCATCACCGTATTTTTCTGTGTTGAAAGAATTTTTTAAACCCCTATATTTATACTAGTCATGTGATTAAAATTAAATGGATGTATTATCAATGGTAATGATAATTAACAGTCATTTAAATACAATTGTATATTATAAAACAAATATAGTTCATGTTTTTTCAATATCCATTTTATAAAATATGTCATTTATTTAAATCAAAAGGGAAATTTCACTTATAATAGTTCAGTTCGTTACAATCTTCCCCATTAAAAATTTTCTCCCTCAGAATTTTCATTGCCCACATTAATATAGATTAGGGTAACTCTATTTAATTACCTCCTCTAGTTCCCACACTACTTCTTCAAACTTGCGGTTTCTCTACAACACTTTGATTAGGTGAATTGTCTTATTCTGTATAACATTGTCTCTATGATCTAGACCTTCAAGGGATTATCCTCATAAGGGAGGTCATTCTCTAGTGGTTCCAACTCTGTATTTAGTACATGATAGGGGTATGGTATGTAATTTTTCAGGAGGGATACATGGAATACATCATGTACTTGAGATAGGTTAGGTGGGAGTGCAAGTTGGTAGGCCACCGCTCCAATGAGATCCGAGATCTAAAAAGCGCTGATGTACCTTGGACTAAAATTTCCCTTCTTCCTAAATCTCATTACTCTCTTCCATGGAGAAATTTTGTGGAATTCCATGTCTCTAAAAACAAACTCTAGTTTTCTTCAAAGATTTTCATTATAGTTTTTCTGTTGACTATAAATTGACTTGATGTTCCCTTAAATAGTCTTAATCTTCTTCACCATTTTCTTGACAATTTAGGACCTAGCAGTTTTCATTCCCCAACATCATCCTAGAATGCTGGTTTTCTGCACCTCTTCCCATAAAGGGATTCATAGGGAGACATTTGGATGTTTGAGTGGAAGTTATTTTTTTAAGAGAACTCAACTAGATGAAGATGCTAATCACATCATCCTTTGAAGTCCATGGAGCAAGATCTCAATATTTCTTAATGTGTCTAGATATTCTGCTAATATTGGAAATCAGTTTAAGGGTGATAGGTTGTGCTAATGTTTAACTCAGTATCCAACGCATATTGGAGACTCTTCCCGAAATTAGAGGTGAATATCGAGTCTCAATGTGATTTAATCGATAGTGTTACAACATGAATCCCCACCACTTCTCTAATGTATATTGGTCTGTGTTGATCCAATGAGAAATCCTCTTGAATCACAAAGAAGTGTGTAGTCTTTGCAAGATGATCCAGCACAACCTAGATATAATTGAATCCCCTAGATGCCTTAGGAATCCCAATGAAAATGTTAATGGTGATGTTTTCCCATTTCCATGTAGGTATAGGTAATGGTTTCATCATCCCCTTATATTTTTTCCTTTCTGCCTTCACTTGCTGACACACAAGACATCTGGATGTATATTCTGTGATCTCCTTATTCATATTTTCTCACCAATAGTGTACTCGAAGATCTTGATAGATCATTATATATATATAAGGTTGATCTATGTGCATCACCCAAAATCTCCTCCTTTAATTTAGGATTTGATGGTACACATAGTCTTGAACCAAATCTTACGGCCCCTTATTCATTAACATCGAGTGTTTCCCTTTTCTAATAGTTTCCACATTCTTTTGAATTCTTACATAATCTCATTGAGCATGATTTAACCTCTACAAAATATACATTTTATAAATCATTTGTGAAATTATTGATGATGTTCCTTCCTTTATGATTCACATGTCCATAGTCTTCAATTTTAAGAAGATCGTATCCTTCTCAATTTACATCAAGGAAAGAGTTGTTGGATCCTTTCTACTTAAATCATCTGCAACTTAATTCACTTTCCACGAATAATATTGAATTGAGCATTCATATTCTTTGATCATATCTAACCATATTTTTGGGCACATATTCAACTCTTTATGTGTGAATATATACTCAAGTATTTTTTGATTCATATATATTTCAACCTTCTTCCAAAAAAGGTAATTTCACCAAATCTAAAAATCAAAAAACACTGAATCCAACTCCAGATCATGTTCTGGATAGTTTTACTAAGGAAATTTTAATTTATTTGAGGCATAGTCAATAAATGTTTCATTTTTAATCAACAGATAGCCCAGACCCTTCTTTGATGCATTACTGAATACCAAAAAAATCTCCACTTGTGGGTATTGTGAGATTGGGAAAAGTGATAAGTCTCCTTTTCACCTCCTTGAATCTCTCTTCACATTCATCATTCCAAGAAAACATTACTCCCTTATTATTTATCTTGGTTAGAGGGTTTTATAATCGTGAGAAATATCTCAAAAATAAAGAATAATACCCAGCTAGTCCAAGGAAACTACAGATATCTGTCACTGATGTTGTCCTCGTCCATAGTTAAATTGCCTTAATCTTTGAAGGGTCCATAGATATTCCATTTCCTATGATGATATTCTCCAAGAAAGAGACTTCCTTCAACCAGAACTCACAATTTTGTACTTGGAATAAAATATTTCCTTTCATGAGGTCTTTAGCACGGTACTTAAATTCTTCACGTGCTCCTTATAAATTTTTGAGTATATTATAATAACAATAGTAAGTTCTACCAATAATATGTTGAGTTAATCTATAAAGACTCTATTAATCAGGTCCATGAATATTTTTGGAGCATTAGTGTGTCCTAATGGCATCACTATAAACTCATAGGCCTCATAAATTTTACAAAAAGAAGTATTGGAAATATCCTCCTTCTTCACCATTACTTGGTAATATCCCAACCACAGATCGAACATGTAGAAGTGTTGTTCTCCACATACATGATCAATAAAGTCATCAATACATGGAAAAGGATACATGTTCTTTATCATGATTTTTTTAGCTCGTGATAATCAATGAAAAGGTACATCGACCCATCCTTCCTCATGATGATGAAAACTGGTGCACCCCATGGTGAAGCACTTGGGCGTATAAACCCTTTATCCAAATTCTCATGTAGTTGTTTCTTTATCTCTTTATGTTTACAAAAAATCCATTCTATATAGAGTCTCGTATATTGGAAGTTCCCAATGTATGAGATCAATTGATAATTCAATAACTCTACTAGGAGAAAATCCAGAAAATTCTTCAAGAAACACATTAGTGAATTCCCTCGTAATAGACATGTCTTCGGGGTTGGTTCATTCCTTAGACTCGACCATATGAGGAAGATATGCATGCTCATATGGAATTAATATCCATTCTTGTTATTATGGTGCTAAATAGTATTCATCATCCCCCTTGCACATGTATAGAATCGGGGGTTGAATTTGCATTTGGAGAGTGATTTCTCTCTCATGAAAATTTATGTTGTCTCTAAATATAGAAATCCAATCCATGCTAAGAATTATATCAAATTCCACCATGATAAGTATGATAATTTTTTCCAAGATGTTCAATCCAAAAATTGTAACTAGGGAGGATTTATATACATGGGATTCTATAATTTCCTCATTTTCTATTTTCATTGGCATCTCTACTTCTATTCATTGTGGTGGTTCTTAGATTGTTCCACTAAAAATTCACGATATAAAATAATGCATAGAACAAGAATCCAAAATTATACTTGATATTATTGAATGAATAACTAGTGTACCTATTACCACTTCAATTTCGGGATTCACTTCAGAAGTTATGATGGTGAAAACATTCCCTTGCTACCTTGGAAGTTTTTGGTTTCCTCAGAAAACCCATGTTTTAGTGAACTGGTTTTAGAAATTCTCTGGTTCTTTATAGCTCTAGAAATGAACAATGTGCTGATATTTTACTGAGGTATTCCTCTCCTCTATCAAAATATAGGGGGTTTCTTAATGGTAATAAATGTTTAGGTGAACTTCCTTGCCACACCTAAAGTATTTCCTTATCTTCTTGACAAAATTGTTTGGGTGTTTTTTCCACACCTTTATCAAGTGGGTGTTGAATTTTTTTGGCACTGTTATATATATCAATAGAACCACTAGAATTTCACTCAACTGCCTACTTCTAATCCCCATGATACACCTGAGAATCATCGATCTCCATATCAGCTATGAGTGAACATCGGAAAATTCCCTCACATCTATTAAATTCACGGATCTCTATGTATTTTTGTATGCTAGGTTTTATCCCACCAATGAAATGGTCAACCTTGCATTCAGGGGTAATGAAAAATTAGGATCCATATCATGAAATCCTTGTAATGTTTTCCTCGTACTCTCTGATCGATTAATCATCCTTTTTCATGATGGAAAGGATGTACCATTCCATATATAGTTTGAGTGTGTGAGGAAAATATTTGTAGAAAAAACATTTCGTGAAATCCTTCAATCTCATCACCTCGATCTCTTCCTCAGGCATTGTAATTTTGATCAATTTCCACCATTGATAATGTTCAACCTTAATATTATAAGAATCCAGATGAACATTCTCTTTTTAAAAGCATTAAAGGATGGATAAGATCTTCTCAATGGAGTTGATCCATTATTCAAAGATTTAGAGATCAGATGATCCATTGAAAGTAGGAGTCCTTTGTATCATGAATCTCTCGATTGAGACTTGTTTATTATAGGGGGTGGAAGTTCCCCTTGATTCAGGAGTCAATTAAAAACATGAATTAACTAAGAGAGTATCATGACAATGTATATGATTTATGCTCCCATCAAATTGCGCATCTCATTTAGGTACTCATTACATTGATCTTCGCATTCGTTGTTAGCCTGATTCCTCCTATTACCTACCATTGGATAGAATCAATGGGAAATTAGTGTTAATTATTTTAAACTATTTAATAGATAAAGTAGAATCCAATTTAATTAAATGGATAAATTATAAATTACATTTATTTATTTAACTTATGAATTTCTAGGCTTCAATATATGTCATCCATGATCTATTTCCTAAAGTATATTTTTTATGGGATTTTTTTGTTCCCCTAAAAATGTTTTATACTAATCTTATGAATTTATCAAATAATATCACCCATGAGTGTCAAAACATGAGTAAATTAAGGCTCGTTGTCATTCACCAGTTCCTTTTCTATTCTAATCAATTTTTTGCTTGGTTTTACGCCTAGATAAATATATGCTAGAGCCACATCCACTTGTTAGTATCCATAAAGGGATGAATTTTCTGAATAAGATAACTACGCTATACTCCCAAATATTTTGGTATGTTTTTCTTATACTTATTCTGATCCCTAATTCTTTCACTAGAATTTTTTAATCCTAATCCCAAAAACAAAAAAACATTCTTTTGAAACCAACTTTAATAACCTTGTTCTTTTTATTACATTCATACATGATTTAATGATATAAAATTGTACATATTACAACCAAAAAGTTCAATAAGTCTAGTGTCTTGGAAAATTAGGAGCCTTACATAAAAACAGAAAACATGAAATACAAAATCATTATTGAAAACATCCTTCACACGACCACAACATTCATTCGTACATAACATTGCATGGGATAACCTGAGGACAGATATAAGAAAGAGGTGATCTATAAAGCCCAGTAAGGGAAAAACATGGAATAACATGAGGAATAAAATACATATTAGACAATATTCAAATCAACGAATCATAAAATAAACAATACCATAAAGGCCTCATTTAGCATGATAATCATAACATGTAAATGTGGCAACAACTTAAAACATTACATCATAGGTCAAGGGTAAAATTCCAAGAAATCATAGTGTAAAAATTACCATAAAGGAATTGGGTAAAACCCTATCCCAATATGATGTATCATGATACTAAGAATTTCCCAATGCCTTGGATATCTATATAATTATGTACGTACTCATCACTTTTGTTTCATTCTCATGCTTAAGTATGCCACATAAATCATATATCATGGATTTTGTCACCATTGTAATTTATTCAACGATATAGTGGTGTTTAATAAACACATGTAAGTCCTCCATAAAAAAGTATATATGTATAAAAGTGAACACCATTTATAGGGAATGGGTATGGTATTCACTTACACAACAGTTTTGGAATGGAGATTCACTGTGCAATTTCGGCTGCCTAATGGCATGACAAAAAATTCATAAAAAGGTTTTATGATACATAAATAGGTATATAATCATATATAAATTAAATTTAAAGTAATATAGTTATATAAATACATTTTCCACATAATGAATTTGGAAATACAAGGCATAACATAATAAAGAAACATGAACAAAGAGGAGAAATGTAATAACTCTTCTGAAATTTCAGCATGGTAATGGGTGTACATGTGAGGGATTAATGAGAGATAAATGGTCATATCATCATTAAAACATAATAAGGTAATAATGGGGGAGTTTTTAAAACATTACCCATAATTTTTAGAAGATAATAAAATTGATTAACAATATATGAAAACATGGATAAAAATGAGAATATAAGGAATCCTTACTTGAGTGTGTAACTTCAAAAGCGTGAAGAGGGGCTTCTTGAGATCTTAGGGTGCCTTGGTAGGATTCTATATAGGATAGGACAGAGTAAGTAAAAACTCCAAGTATTTTCAGTAATGATATTTTTATGATTGGGTGGGTTTATATTGGAAATGAGAGGATAATTATTTAATATTTCCCAATCTTATGTTTTGGAATCTATATAATTAAATATTCAAAACCACCAACCTTACCCTGGTTTTTTCACCTAGTTTTCTCCAAATAAGATTGTAAAAAATTATTTTAAAAGTCAATAGGATGATTATATTAAAATATTATCCCTACTTATGTGAATGTGAGTCACATTATTAAAGAAATTAACTCAAAATCATAAAATATATTATACATTTTGGATAATTCAATATGGATTTATAAAATAATTAAATATATATATATAATCAATTTATTTTAAATTTAAAACATATATTTTTCCTTATATACCTTTTATAGTGTTCATTACATCACTATTGGGACATTATGATGTCATAAAACACACTATATATGTATATGATATTTAATTTTTACCCAAAAATTCAACTATCATAGAAAATTATGAGAAATACACCATTGGGTAATTTTAATTTCATGATTCAAAATATAATATTTGTTTTATAAAAATAATTTTTTAAATATTTTAATTTTCACTTTTAATACAAAAATAGATATTTTTGAAAAATTAATGGGTTTTGAAAAAATCAGTTTTAAATCCTTAATAAAAATTACATTTGGACTCATAAAAATTATATGAAAATATTTATTTAATAAAATTAATTTAATAATAATTTTTTATCAATATATTACTTATTAATTCCTCAAAGTAGATTTCTTATTTTAATTTTAATATTAACCAAAAATATTTTTTGTTCTTTAAAAATAATAATAAAATAAAAGTATACTCGATATTATATACAAAAATAATATACCTAATCATGATTCTAGGGTCTTGATACATATACCATTATAACACTAGAATATTCCCAAAGAGTATTGTGTGTGATGGTATGGATTTCATGGGGTCATTCAGTGAACATGGTTTAAGTCATGATCTCGATGATCTTGAACATCTCCCATAAACAGTTTCTCTCATGCCCATGTTGTTGGATCTCAGCTTGGGCTTGGTCTAGGTAAAATCACAAAAATGCTATCTCCCTCAGAAGTTCTGATAAATGGACTTCATAGGGAATGATCCTACTAGGTGAGGCCATCACCTCCTTTATTGTGTCAAAAGGATTTGTCAAAAACTAATATATATACTAGTCATGTGATCACTGTTTGACAGAAATATTATCAACGGTAGTGATACTTAATGATAATTTAAATCCAATTATATATAATAAAACAAAGTTAGTGATTGTTTTTTCTATATATATTTTACAAAATAAGACATTTAAATAAATCAAAAGCAAAATTTCACTTATAATAGTTCAGGTCGTTATAATGAAATGGTCACACACACTATGAGCACCACCACACACACCATATACCATGAGAAAGATGGATCAAAATATATTAAATTTAGATACCAAATATTTTTTTATGAACTATATTTTGTGTATCTAGTAGAGAATTTATGTACTATAAGAACATATTGTGTTCCATGTTACAAACCCTAAAATCCACTGAAAACACAATTCAGAGTTTCCAGAATGACACATATTCCATGTACCTCATTAGACACATCATTTATTTAGGATCTACATGAGTTAGAATATAAAAATACTTGACTACCATTTCTGAGTGATCCTAGATGACATGTTCCTTATTATGGAAAGTTGATTACTTGGAAAATTACTACACCCTCTTTAAATATCCACTCAAGAGATAGTTTTTTGCATTTGAGTAGTCTATTATGAATGATTTTCCATATAGAACACTATGGAATATATAATTAATTCATATGGGGATTAAATTTTATTCATATGATTAGTATAAGTTTTATAGATTCTTGTAAATAGTGACATGTGTGGGAGATTGATTAGAGAAGACATGGGGTTCTCAATCCCCATAGTGGAATAACTTTACCCGAGTGTGAGTCCAACATATACATAGTGGTGTAGTTAAACCACTATATAATTAAATGACAGGGTTCCTGCACTTATGGAATTTATAACACCATCATTTGATTCATGTTAAATATTATTAGGCATGGTTCCTCTATAGGGTTGGCACTCTATTGACTTAGGTGTATTCTAGTAAGGTGTGGGTACTGTATTATTTCTTCTGCTCAGGGATGTTGTAGAGGTAATAGTTATAAGATATTTTAGGTTCTCAAGGTCTTTAATAGTTTTGGATAGTCTAAAATCCTTCTCGGTGTTAGGAATATATAAACTTTAGTTGGGGGTATCAATTTACATTCCTCAAAGGATGTGTTTTACCACTCTTTAGAACAATATTGGTATTGAAAAGATTGGTTTTCATTGGTTTGGTTGATATGAATTATATTATATCATTGGTTTCCTTCAATTCTTGAGTAATGATAAGTTTAAATCTAGTGTTTTGAGTATTCTACAAATTACCCATGATCATTACCACTATGTACAAGGGACACTCTAGGTATTACACTAACTTGGACTTTTATCAGTGATAAAAACTGGAATTAACAGTGTTATAAAAGTGATGTTAATACCGGTCTAGATAAAGGGGGGTCCCCTTTATCAGCGCACTTTTTAGTGTTGATAAATGTCTCCTTTATCAGCACTTTTCGAAGCACTGATAATAGGGCCCTTTATCATCACTCTTTTAGCACTGTTAAATTTATCCTTTATCAGTGCTAAAAAACATTGATAAAGGAACCTTCCCCTACACCTATACATCCAGTACTTGCACACCTGCACACCTGCACAAACCAGCATACCTGCACAAACCAGTAGCTGCACACCTGCACAAAATAGCACCTGCACACGTCACAAATGACTCATGGATCATTGTCCTAAAGTATCAAATCAATCCAAATATATTTTATCAGATTTCCGTATGTTACTTGTGGTGTTTTCTAAAGATTATGTCAATTTGAAACTGATAACAGACACTTTTAGCCATACCGATCACACCATGCATTGGATAGAGGTTCGGTCAATTAGTACACATCACAAATGACTCATGAATCATTTTCCTAAATTATCAAAACAATATGAACGCATTTTCACATTATTCCTTATGTTAGTAGTGTTGTTTTCTAGAGTTAATGTCAATTTGAAACTGATATCAGACACTTTTAGCAATACCGGTCAGACTGTAAGTCAGATTGAGGTATGGTCAATTTTTACACATCACAAATGACTCATGGATCATTGTCCTAAAGTATCAAAACAATCCAAATATATTTTCTCAGTTTTCCGTATGTTACTTGTGTTGTTTTCTAAATAATATGTAAATTTTGAAACTGATAACAGACACTTTTAGACATACCGATCACACCATGCATTGGATAGAGGTTCGGTCAATTAATACACATCACAAATGACTCATGGATCATTTTCCTAAATTATCAAAACAATCCGAACGCATTTTCTCATTATTCCTTATGTTAGTAGTGTTGTTTTCTAGAGTTAATGTCAATTTGAAACAGATATCAGACACTTTTAGCCATACCGGTCACACCGTGCATTGGATTGAGGAGAGGTCTATTCATACATGTCACAAATGACTCATGGATCATATTCATAAAGTATCAATACAATCCTAATTAGTTTTCCTAGTTTTCCGTATGTCAGTAGTGTTGTTTTCAAAAATTTATGCCTATTTCAAACTGATATCATACACTTTTAGCCATACCGGTCACACCATGCACCGTATTGAGGTACGGTAGATTCTTACACGTCAAAAATGTCTCATGGATAAGTTTCCTAAAGTATCAAAACAATCTGAATGAATTTTCTTGGTATTCCTTATGTTAGTAGTGTTTTTTTCTAAAGTTAATGTCAGGTTCAAACTAATATCTGACAACTTTAGCCATTCCAGTCACACTGTGCATCGGATTGAGGTGAGGTCAATTCATACACGTCACAAAAGACTCATGGATATTTTTCCTAAAGTATCAAAACAATATAGATTTGTTTTCTTGGTTTTCTGTATGTTAGTAGTGTTTTTTTCTAAAGTTTTTGTTAATTTCAAACTGATATTAGACACTTTCAGTCATACCATTTTTACTGTGCTTCGGATTGAGGTGTATTCGATTAGTACACGTCAAAAATGACTCATGGATCAATTTCCTAAAGTATAAAAACAATCCGAATGCAATTTCTCAGCATTTCGTATGTCATTAGTGTTGTTTTCTAAAGTTAATGTCAAATTGAAACTAAAATCAGACACTTTTAGCAATACCAGTATGAAATCAGACACTCTTATCCATACTGGTCACAACGTGTGTTGGATTGAGGTGCAGTCGATTCTTAAACGTCACAAATGACTCATGTATCGTTGTCCTAAAATATCAAAACAATATTAAAGCGTTTTCTCGATTTTCTATATGTCAGTAGTGTTGTTTTCTAAAGTTAATGTCAATTTAAAACTGATATCAGACACTTTTATCCATACCGGTCACACCATGCGTCTGATTGAGGTTTAGTTGATTCTTACATGTCAAAAATGACTCATGGGTCATTTTCCTAAAGTATAAAAAATAAGAATGCATTTTCTCGGTTTTCCATATGTCAATAGAGTTGTTTTCTAAAGTTTATGTCATTTTCAAACTGATATCAGACACTTTTAGCCATATCGGTCTCACTGTGGACTGGATTGAGGTGTGGTAAATTTTTACATCTCACAAATGACTCATGTATCATTGTCCTAAAGTATCAAAAAAATCCGAACTCGTTTTCTCAGAATTCTGTATGTCAGTAGTGTTGTTTTCTAAAGTTAATGTCGATTTGAAACTGATATCAGACACTTTTAGCCATACTGGGTACATCGTGTGTCATATTGACGTTCTGTCGATTCATAAATGTCAAAAATGACTCATGGATCATTTTCCGAAATTATCAAAACAATCTGAATGCGTTTTCTCAGTTTTCTGTATGTCAGTAGTGTTTTTTTCTAAAGTTTCTGTCAATTTCAAACTGATATCAGACACTTTTAGCCATACTGGTCACACCGTGCATCATATTGAAGTGTAGTTGATTCGTACACATCATAAATAACTCATGAATCATTTTCCTAAAGTATCGAAACAATATGAATGCGTTTTCTCAGTATTCCATATGTCAGTAGTGTTGTTTTCTAATGTTAATGTCAATTTGATACTAGTATCACAAAATTTTAGCTATATCGGTCACATCGTGTGTCGTATTGAGGTGAAGTCGATTCTTACACTTCACAAATTACTCATGGATTGTTTACCTAAAATATCAAAACAATCTGAATGCATTTTCTCGGTATTGCATATGTCAGTATTGTTGTATTCTAATGTTAATGTCAATTTAAATATGATATCAGGAACTTTTAGCCATATCGGTCACACCGTGCGTCAGATTGAAGTGAGGTCATTTTTTACACATAAAAAATGACTCATGTATCGTTTTCATAAAGTATCAAAACAATCTGAATGCATTTGCTCGGTTTTCTATATGTTAGTAGTGTTGTTTTCTAATGTTAATGTCAATTTCAAATTGATATCAGACACTTTATGCCATATCGGTCACACTGTGCGTCGGATTGAGGTGCGGTTAATTTGTACAAGTCAAAAATGACTCATGGATCGTTTTCCTAAAGTATCTATACAATTTGAATGTGTTTTCTGAGTATTCCGTATGTCAGTTGTTTTGTTTTCTAAATTTAATGTCAATTTGAAATATATATCAGAAACTTTTAGCCATACCGGTCACACCGTGAATCGAATTATTGTGAGACTGATTCTTACACATCAGAAATGACTCATGGATCATTTTCCTAAAGTATCAAAACAATCTGAACGTGTCTTCTCAGTATTCCTTCTGTCAGTGGTTCATAAGAGTCACTCATTATGTTATTCATTACAAGAAACTCAAATCATTTCTAAAACCATTCTTCATAATCTAAGGATATTAAACATAATAAAGGGTGATCATAGATGCTCAATAACTGTAAACAAGGGAGATATCAGTGATCATTTAAAGATAACATAAGTAGTAGGAATTTACCTTCATTGTCCTATTTGTTTACATTCTTCTATCTGGTACGCTGCCCATTCGTTTCTAAACACATCTATATCATCTTATGAATAGGATTTTTTGCGACAGTCATAGTAGTACTGAAAAAATATAAATACATAAAGGATTAATAATTATTTTAAATTAATTAGTAATTATTTTTAAAAATACCTCTTTAGGGATGCTATTTTGTTCATCATATATGATCTCTTTCATAAATTTACGAACACAATAACCGCAGACCTTGTCGTTGGTTTGTTTTGGACACTATAGAAACATCAAGAAAAATAATTAATCTATTTTGATATGTATTTGGATAGTGAAATATAATTATATATATCCTGATACTTCTCCATTTGTAGATCTTGTGCGTCTTTTCGTCCTTAGGCCCTGGATTCATTCCAGCCTTTAGACGATATTCATACACTACCCAATCAAAACAGAATCCTCATTAAAAGATAATATAAATTATATAACTAGATATTTAGTTCTAAAATGTTGGATCTAGTGTATTACGAATTGAAAATCACCATCATGTGTGGTTGGTTTATTGGCTATCGGTGCAGTGAATCCAAAAAATAAATCATTGGAGTATCCAAATTGACTACAATGAGCATCCAATGTTTCCTAAAAATAGAAAAAGGAATAAGTACTGATTGAAATGAAAATATAATTGATATGATTAAAATGTAGAGTTTTACCCCTGCAACATTGGTATTAAAAAGAGTCTGTTAGTCGTAATTATGCATTGAAACGTTCTGAGCAGGATTGACATTAATTCAGCCTGAAAACCCGAATCTATTTCTTCTTGTTCTGTAGAAATGGTGTGAGGACTAACGAGTCGAAATTTGTATTCATGGTAAAATGCCTTCAATTTTTTTCATATATACTCCTATGAAAAATATTAAATTTATTTATCCATAATTATCAAATTATATCAGCTTCTGTAAAATCAAATCATGAAATCATACCTCATGTATACATTTATAATGGAGGCGCCTAGCCAGTCGTATGCGATTATTTCATCTACAGCTTCATCACTAACGAAATATAATGTTTCCTCCCCGTACATATCTTTTTTACAAACTATTTTGTGAATCTCTCCTCCTTTAATTTTTGTATCGACATGAGATTGCAGTGATATTAACTGTGGATATAGAATGGGCGGGGTGAAGGTGCTCTCAGTAGATCGTTTTGATCGGTTGGTTGATCCTTTGGAGCCGCTCTTTCATTTTAGCTCCTCCATTTTGTTTCTCTGTAATAACATTCATCGATTCAGCCCTTTTGAAATTTAATATTAAAGGATCTTCTTGAAAAATGATTTGGAAATAAATACCTCATGGTCGACATGGTTTTTTACAAGATTCGATGGCCATGCAATAAATGTTCCAACAGCTTTTTCCACCGTATTAATATCTTCATCGTCATTTGGAGGAAGTATCTCGGCGCTTATCTCATGATCTACATTAATCAAAACTTTGACATGACCGGTTGGAAGTGGTCTGGAGTGTAGCGTATCATTCTGTATATTGAACACTGTAGCCCTCGCTACAAGGCGATGAGTGGGAGTTAACAGATATAAATCACAGTCATTTTCACCCAGGAGAATATCATTACAAGAAAGGTATCAGTGTCTATGTGATTCACAGTTAACATAAACAAATATTAGAACATGTATTACCTCAGTTAAGTCAGGTCTTTGAGGGGAATGGCTAACCTCAAAGCTGGTGGGGGTGGAGTGGGATCTTCTCGCATGGGTTGTTCTTGAGTTGTTTTTTTTCTTTTCGACTCTCCCCAATAAAAGTTGCTATCAACTATCCCTGACTTTAGATTCTGTCTTCAAGGGTAGTTACTCTATCTCTCATCATTTTAATTTCTTTAGTTTGTTCATCCTCTTGTTTTTTTCGGAAAATACTTCTAGGGTGTCACCCCAAAACCCACACCTCTGATACAACAATACTATTCTGGCTGTTTCAAGGCTGCTGAAAGTATGTCCACATCCGGTGCGAGTTTTGTTGATTCTTGTGACTATTTAAAAATTAAAATACGTAAAAATAAATAATCATCATTATGTAATAGTGATTTAAAGAAAAAATAATTTATATTATTTCATACTTATACATGTTTCCCACACCTTTTGTGTGTTTTCATCTACCAATTTCCCTTCTTTATTAACACGAGCCTCCTTCCATAGCACATGGCGTGGGATGGAAGTGGCTTGATATTTTGATTCATCAATCTACATATAAACAGAGAAACATGGTTATGGTATTGTTTTATGTCACATAAAAGTATTATAGTACTTTTAAAATACATACCAATTGTTTTTCAATTGAAGCGTACCCCAGCCTTGATTTACGTAGGGGTACGCTAGTTTTGTTGCCCGTTCATTATTTTCAGCACTCAATTGTTGTTTCATAAATAATAAATTGTCAATCAAAGTGATGAATACAAGAAATGTTAAACAACGTGTAAATAAACACAATGTACCTGAAAAATCTTCTCCGCACGATGGTTGCAAAATGCATCCCACGCTCGTTGGGATATCAAGTGTGCATAAAGTGGAGGTGGGTGCGGCTTGATTTTCCCTTCAGCATCTTTCATATGATGTTTCGTTAAAATGGTGTGAAATATTATATGAACCCTTCCTACCGGTGTTAATACATATTGTTTATCTGATACATCTACTATAAATGAACTCTTAAAGTGATGCTGAAGAGTTAGTCAATATTTTAGTATTTTATTTTATTTTATTTTAATAAAATAAATAAATTATATGGTAATGTTACCATAATCTCTTCCCACATTAATGTTTTCAACCCGGTGACAACATGGTGCCACGACTCTACATCAATCGGCATGCGTTGCCGAGTGATGATTCCAATGTACCTACTAAACATGGATTTGTTGGGGTTTACATGCTGGCCTCAGTTATTCCATCCCACCTCATATTTTATTCCTTTTTCTTTTGCCTTAAGGATTTTGGATAAAACTGTCAAACTATGGAGCACTTGTTTTTTTTTGTCGTAGGGGTTTTATTGCCTACCATTTCTTTAGTTTCTTCATCATCATTATGTTCCCCCAAAGCGCTAGCATCGGCACTGGGACCAGTAGAAATAGGTTGAGAAACCTGTTGTACCTCTGCAGTGGGAACAACTACAACAGGTTGAGAGATCTGTTGTACCTATGTAGTGGGACCAGCTGCAACAGGTTGAGAGACCTGTTGTGTCTCAGGATTGGGTGCATCAGCAGGTGCAGAAGTCATTATCTTCAGAAGTGGTTTAACAGTTAATTTTGATCACATAAAAGCAGCCGCAAACAGATAATAACATAATGCAACACAATCTATATTGCAATAAAAAAACCTGATTATTGATCTCTATTTTTTTTAATGGCTGAAGGGATTTGACCCCTCTATCGACTATCCATATCCCTTCATTGTGGTCTCCTCCGACATACAAAATGCCATCTACATTGGGACCACTGGGAAATTATTGTGAATTCCCAATGAAAGGGTCATCCTCCATTGAATTTTCATCTGACCCTTCAACTGTTTTGGTCGATAACAGAACAATTGACCAGTTTCGGTTTGCGGGGTCTGGAACATAAAATAATTGCACTGCCTGTGATGCCATTATAAATGGTTCATCGTTCTCTCCTTCTTTACTAAAATCAACTTTCATGAATCCCAATTCACATATTTTAATAACACTCCTGTTATCAACCCACATGCATTGAATACTTGATACTTGTAATTTTCTTATAATCCAACTCCCATATTTGTTTGATGATGCCAAAGTATGACATATTCACATAAATTGGTTTTCTGTCCTTACCACCGGAAACATGCATTGCTTCAGCCACAAGTGTAACCCCACTATTTTGCATGGTACTGTCTCCATCATTTTCATTAGTATAAAATGTATAACCATAAACTACATAAGCATTGTAAGATAATACATACAAACTTGGTCCTCCGGCAAGCCATCGAATTCATTCTGAAATGGACTCTAGATTTTCATCTGACTTCTTAAAAATATGGTCCTGAAACCATCCTATAAACTATCTATTATGTGTATATGATATCCATTTTTCATCCCTATATGGATTCAAATGCTTAATAATTTTTTCTTGGATTTCATCATATTGGTCAACGTCGAAACATGTATGCAAAACATAAAGGTGGGCTTGCTCACGATCTGTAATATTTATTGTGAAAAACTATATTCCAAAAAAATTTTCACCCTCAAGCCACCCAGTGTGATGAAATTTTGGTAGGCCAATGCTTTCCACAGTATACAGGTATTCGGTACGGAATTCAACGGCTTCCTCAACAATATATCACTCCGCAATACAACCCTCTGGCCGACTTCGATTTTTGACATACCCTATCAAAATCTTTGGATACTGTTCAATGGGGTACATCCATCTGTAATGTACAGGACCACATAGTTGAATATCTCTCACCAAGTGGACCATCAAATGACCCATCATATCAAAAAATTATGGTGGGAAGAACATTTCAAATTCACATAATATGACGAAAACTTCTCTTTCCATAGTTGCCAATTTTGCTGGGTCTATAACTTTACTGCATATTTCTTTGAAGAAGAAACCCAGTTTCATTAATGTATGGTAGACATTCTTGGAAAAAATGCAACGTAAAGTAATAAGAATGATATCTTGCATCAAAATATAGCAGTCATGTGATTTCAGACCTTTTAACTTCAAGTCCCTCATTGACACGAGGTTCTTGATATTTGAAGAATACCCCTCTGGAACCTTTACGTCATTCAAGAAGTTGCAAAATAGATATCTCTCTTTCCTGGAAAGAGTGTAACCAGCAGGAGGAAGAAATTGTCATTTTTCACCCTTCACTGGTGCCAACTCTCCTCGTATTCCCATATCAACCATGTCCAACCTAGCCTTAATTCCATATTTTTTTTCCAGATGTATTTAGAAATGTGCTGATGACACTATCAAATACATTTTTTTCTACATGCATAACATCAAGAAAATGTCTGACATACAGACAATTCCAGTATTGTAATTCAAAAAAACTAATATCTTTTGCCAACCGATTTTCATAAGGTTTTTCGAAGCCGGTTTACCAAAAGTAGTGTCCACATTTTAAATCTCTCAAACAATTGATCTCCTGTTAGTGGAGATGTTGATGTACATTCTTTTGAACTTCCATCGAATGATGGCGTCGATGAACAATACATATTTCATCGGGGTAGAAATCTGCGATGTCCTAAAAACATGGTTTTCGATGAATGTTTCAACCTAATTGATTGTGTGCCTTGTTCGCAAAGAAGACACCCTTGAGTTCCTTTAATTCTATATCCTGAAAAATTTCCATAAGCAGGGATGTCCTTTATCATCCCGTACAACATGGCTCTCAAAGTGAAATCTTCCTTTCAGTAAACATCATACAATGTAACACATAAAACCCAAAATAACTTTAAATCTTTGATCAATGGATCTAAATAAACATCAATATCATTACCCAGTTGTTTTGGTCCTAATATAAGCAAAGATAACATTATGTATTTTCGTTTCATGTATAACGACGATGGTAAGTTATAATTTACCAACATAACCGACCATGTACTATGACCGTTTCTTTGAAAACCAGAAGGATTCACTCCATTTTTAGATAACACAAGACGAAGGATTCTCGAATCGTTTCCAAATTCAGGATAATCATGATCAATTCTATACCACTGAGGAGAGTCTAACGGGTGATGTAGTATCCCGTCTTTAATTCTTGTATCTGCATGCCATGTTAATTTTCATGCAGTCTCCTCACATCCATATAGGAGCCTAAACCTTTGAATGATTGGAAAGTACCATACAACTTTATTAGGACTGGATTTATCTTTCTTGTATCGAGAAGCACCACACTTTGGGCAATCTTTATGTTATTGGTGGTCCTTGCGAAACAGTATATAGTCATTCGGGCAGGCGTGTATTCTTTCAGAGATCATACCCATCGAGTGTAGCATTCGTTTGGTGTCGTATGTTCAGCTTGGGAGCTCATTATCTTTTGGGATCATGCCATTCAAGAGAGCAAGTATTTTCTTAAAATTGGTGTCACTCCACCCATTGTCTACTTTCAAATTATACAGCTTCAGTACGGCTGAAAATGCTGTATATTTAGTGCAACCAGTATACAATGGCGTCTTTTCACAACTTTTTAACTTCTCAAAAAATTTTGGGCATTCACGAAGTTCATCATCGACGATCCTTGTCATTTCCTCAATACGATCTTCATCATCATTCACATATGTAATCACATCCTCCATACGGTCACCTTCATTGTTCATGTTTGTAATCATATTAGATGATCTATAAAACACAGTGTTATTCCCATCACTACCTACATTAGTTCTTTCCCCGTGTTTATTCCAACATGTATAACTCCGATCTATTCCGTGACAGATCAAGTGTTCTTCCAACTCCTCTGGACTAATTTTTTTTTGAATAAAAATAGTGTAAACATGGACAATGGATTTCAGAAGGGTCACATGCATGATCTTTTTCAAACATGATAAACTCTTTCATGCCTTCTTCATACTCTTTTGTCAACTGATTGGCATTCATACATTCTTTATTTATATTCATCCTATTTGAAATCCATAGGATGGTAATATAGGTTAGGGGGGAATGAATATGAGTATAATTTAAGTAATAAAACTAGATACTTCAAAAATGATGGGGTTGTGCTAATTAATAGAAAATCTTTGGTGGTTCTTGGGATTCATCCATTCTATTCCTCTCTTTGATCCCCCCTGATTAGGGGTGGTTCTTTGGAGTTTTTTATAGTGCGTTAGTGAGTTCTCCCCTCATACTTCTTATATTACTATTATCCTTTATTTCCCTATGATTTGGGATGATTTTAACTAGGATTTGTGTGATTATTTCACTATATCATCTTTAAATCAATTCATATGGTGTATATTTTGTTTGTATTGGCTAGAGGTTTTCCTCGTATGATGAATGCACCATGTTTTGTGTGGTTTAGGTGGTGGTGTGTTTCCCAGTGAGTTTTTGAAAGATAATTCCTAATTATATTATGGTGAATAATTAATTATATGTTTCTACAATTAATTATTTGGGAATTGTGCCTTTGTATTTGGTCTCAATCATTGGTACACGATTAGAAAAATCATGTATACTCTTGGATGATGATGAATTGATCTTGGTGAGAGGGTTACTCCATTTTTTGAGGTATGTGGACCCTATAATACAAAACCATGTTCCAATTTATGCATGATTGTGCAATCTTGCATGAGTATCTGTGTTACAGTAAAAGGGATAGAAATCAAGAACAACCAAGGTAAATAAATAGGGTGCTTTTGATCCACTAAGAGATAGAGTGAGGGTTCTATTGAATGTTTGTTATTTTGTGATCATCCAGAGATTATGTCTCCATGGAGTAGTTGTGTTTATGAGCGGATCGGTTTTGGTATGAGATTTTTATAGCCTAGTTAGGTTTTCTAAGGCTATTTGAGTTGGTATTAGAGTCTTAGGCCTAATTAAGAAGGATCATATAGTTTTATATCTCATGTATGATGAGGAACACCCGCTTAAGAATATATAAGAGTCATGGTCTATGTGATGAGTAGGATATTCCATATAGGGAAGGGTGAAGTGTGACATACATAATTTCCTCCTTATAATTGGATTAAGAGATCTCCATGGGGAGATATGATATGGTACCTAAGTGAGGGTCATGATAATAGTCTGGATGACTTAGCATAGGGTATCCAAGGATCTTAGTGTGAGTTTCTTGGGATGGTTATTATTTATTTTTAATGAGTTTTAATTTGGGAATTAGAAGATGATATAGACTAGACTATCGAGGTCTAGATCAAGTATAGCATGTGGGTTGTGACATTACCATGTAGAGATGATTGTGTGTTGGTATCAATGAGTAGAGATGGGTTAGGTTTGTAGAACCTAGTAGATTACCTTATAGGCAGAATTAGAATGTTGAAAGGTTGGGAATAATTTTCATTTATAACCAAGATAGTTTTAAGGAGATTATTATGCAAGGCTAAATGGATGGTGACTGTTATCATTTATGGTAAGACTGACTAAGAGATTGGGAATTCATATGACTTTCACCTAGTTGACGTATGATCATCCATGGGGGCCACCTATTGATGATGTGGTTTAGCTAGTATGAGAGGAGGTCTATTTAGATACCCTCCTTAGATTACTATTTATATGTGTTCTGCTATGAGACAAGATGGATGGCATTTATTTAAGTGATACGGTGTTGGTAGGACCCTCTTTGAGTGAGAAGGCAATGGTCAAAGGGGACTGGTTTGTGACATCCATGGCATCCACCTATTGATTGTGAATTTTGACTTCTGATAGAGGTTGGATATTGTGATTCCCTCCTTAGATATTTTTTTGTATGATAATATGATGTGAGATATAGAAATGGGGATCACTTAGTATTGGTTTGGAGTAGTTTTGTGAGAGGTTGTCTATAGAGATTTCCTCCTAAAATTGTTTTTTATGCGATGTGATGGCGAGACCCACCATAAGTGGGGAGAGCTAATCAAGAACAAACAAGTTACCAACCACATATACATGTGTCACACACACAAACACCACACACAATAATAACGTCAAATCATAATTAATCTCAATATTGACAATAAATGCAAACATAATTAATTCATGAAAATTCAATTTTACTCACCTTAAGGAGGAGGACCTGGTGGTGGAGGAGGAGGAGGCATCGACAGCGGAGGCAACAGAGGTAGCTCAGAGGCAGCACAGAGTCAGCGCGGAGGCAGCGCGGAGGCAGCACAGAGGTAGCGTGGAGGCAGTGCGGAGGCAGAGAAGGAAGCTCAGAGGTAGTGGAAGGCACCGGAGGCAGTAGAGTAGGCGGAGGAGGAGGAGGAGGAGGAGGAGGCACCGGTGGAGGAGGAGGGGGAGGAGGTCGTGGTGGAGTGGAGCAGGAGGAACCGCAATGGAGAGGTGGTAGTGGAGTAGGCGGAGGCGGAGGAGGAGGAGGTGGAGGAGAAGGTGGAGGAGGAGGAGGAGGAGGCGTCGATGGAGGAGGAGGAGGAGGAGGAAGAGGCTGTGGTGGAGGAGGAGGAGGACGAGGAGCAGCGGCAGAGAGGAGGTCGTGGCGCAGGAGGAGGAGGAGGAGGAGACGCGGTGGAAGAGGAGGAGGAGAAGTAGGCACCGGAGGAGGAGGAGGAGGAGGAGGTGGCCGCGGAGGAGGAGGAGGAGAAGGAGGCGGCAGCCGCGGCAAAGAGGAGGCAGCGGCGTAGGGTAGGGCTTCCGCGAATGCTTGACAGGGTTGGGGGAGGAGGAGGAGGACCCGGTGGATTTTGTAAATACTACATGGACCTTTATTAAAAGCGCTCATGAAGGGGGTCTTTATCCGCGCTAAAATGAAAAGCACTGATAAAGACCCCCTTTATCAATGCTTTTTTAGCGCTGATAAAGGTTGGACTTTATCAGCGCTTTTGTAGCGTTGATAAAGGTTGACTTTATCAGCGCTTTTCATTTTAGAGCTGATAAAGACACTCTTTATCATCGCTTTTGTAGTGCTGATAAATACATAGTTTATCATCACTAATAAAAGCGCTGATAAATGTATAAATTTAATAATTTCTTTATATTATTATATATTTATTTAAAATGATATTTATGATATATATATATATATATATATTAATAATTATAACTCTAAAGAAATATATCTCTATTTATACTTATAAAATTATTTGAAAAGAATATTTATATATATATCATTGAAAATATAATGAAATATATATTTATATTTTAAATATAATTTAATTTTAATTATAAGTGTACATTTTTATAACATATATATTATATGGGTAACATAATGAATTATAAATCAATGACACATCAACGTGATATGTAATTATAATCTATAAATGAACATTATTCATGCACATATATATATACGCATGTATATATTCATTGACCCCCAATTTATTGGAAAACACATATATATTCAATAATTTTAATTATACATATATATTAAAACGTATTATATATTTATAAATAAAAAAAATAAATTAAATATAAACACATATAATAAATATATATATTAAATATAACGAATTAATAAATCCAATAAATATAATGAATTAATAAATCTAATAAATATATTTAATTAAAAAATCTAAAAAATCTTATAAATCTAATAAATATATTTATTATTAATCTTATAATTATATGATTATATATATATATATTCAGTTATAACATGTGTTTTTTGTTTAATGTGTACAATAAATATTATCAGTGCTAATATAAGCGCTGATAAATGTTACATTTATCAGTGCTATGAAAAGCGCTGATAAAGGGATATTTAAAGCGCTGATAAAGGCCAACCCCTTTATCAGCGCTTTTCCATTAGCACGGATAAAGGCAGGCGCCTGCCATTCCTAGTTTTGTGGTAGTGTGAGTTGATCTATTTTGACTAGAGACTCCCTTATTTTCCCATTATTCCTTTTTAAAAAGTATATTTGTGTTTTTACTTATCTCTTTCCTTACCTATTACACTCTTGTGAAAATATTTTCAAGTTAATTAAATTTTTATATTTTGTATGATATTTTGGGGTATCCAACTAATTATATTTTACATCACCTATGTATAAAATTATTCCCACACATGTTTTGTTAATGAAAATGGTGCATAGTTCAGAGATGGAATTTGTTATCTTGGATCTTGATTAGTTTATGCATAATAAATTAAGGGTGAGGCATGGTTATACATGATGGTGGAAGTTTCTATTGGTGGGACCTTCCTTGGAGTTTATGAAATTAGGGGGGGAAAGATGGATCATCTTTGGTGTCCCTACTATGATGAGATAATGTTTCCTTTTTTCTTATATGTTTCATTATGTAGTGTTACCATGTGTTTGGGATACATATTGTGGTGTCCCATGTGGTGTGGTGTATTATAGTTGTTGTTACCACATTTAATGGTATATAACTTAGTTGTTACTTTATTTTTATATCAAAAAAAATTATATCCATTTAATTATGTTGTATATCCTTATAAGGTGTTATATTATAAGGCCTTACATGTATGATTATAACTTTTTCGTTTTGGTCACCAGCCCTTAACTTATTAGACATGTTCTTGAGGTGACACCCCTTGGCTCGTTGATAAACCTCTAGATATTTTAGTGGGTAATGTTATATAGTATTCCAGTCATATAATTTTATGTTCTAGGTATAGATCGTGGAGTTAACAGTCCTATATGGTTTGGTTTTGGAAATTATGAAACAGTGTTAAGGGTTTTTTAAATTGATTAATAAACCAGTGAAACTACTGCTCATATAAGGATTAATGATTACATTCTATTAGAATCAAACAATAAGTTTACTGGATCAAAAAACCCAAGGAATAAACAATAAGAAATATTTAAGAAAATTCATTCATCATAGAGTATAATTTCAAGGTCTTCATTCCCTCCCTATGTCATCTCACTCTGATGTGATTTAACCATTATAGGTTCATCCGACCAAATGAAGGTAACCTCTTATAGAAATCCCATTACTATATAATGGTAGGGTTGTCAAATAATGTTATGGTTATTGAGTTTTTTACCATTGATTAGATTAGTGGTGAGTAATTGATTCATTTAATCAACTGAGTTATATACTTTCCTGTGAATTGAGGAAGATTCCCTTCCCCTTTATGCTTGTCCAGACCATCATGGAGAGTTGTATTCTCTATTATGATTGGAGAGACTACCCATAGGTAGCATATTATTTGGGATTCCAATTTGAATTTGTTCTATATAATATGAAAAAATCATAATCCACCTATGATATATTATTTATTTAGAGTCTTTGATTCAAGTATTCTATCTAGTTGCGATAACCGTTCACCTGATAATGATTCTATATTGAGTCCTTTACATGACATAATAAGTCCTTATTTGATGACTTTTTTGACCTCATAATAGAGATTGGTCAGGATTAGTTGGTTTTTGATCCATTTCTCAAAATTTATTACCATCTAGTGATGTGATTATGAATCAAATTTATGAGATGTTGGACTACTCATGTGGTAGCATGTCCATGTCTGAGTACTTATTCCGAACCATAGAGCATGCATAATTATATACACAATTAATATCATATTTAATTGATCCCAGTATATTGAGTTAGTATTTTAGATAAATGATTCAATATGACTTTATGATATTATGCATCCCAACCTATACCAAAATTTGGGATCAATCATTTACAGTTTAATGTTTTCTAGAAGATAAAAAATCTAGTTTTGGGAATGAGGGAACAATCTCCCTTATGGAATCCAAAGTGTAGTCATGGATTAACATCCACATTGAAGGTATTTTTGAGACAATATACCTTAAAATTTTAGTTCTAATAAAATACTAGGAAGTTTTTTTGTTTATAACATAGTGGTATAGATGAAGTTAGTGGTGCATGACTCCTCAATCTATAAAGACCCTAAAATTTCAAAGAAAATTTTTTCTTAAATACTTTGGAATTTTACGAGTCTGTGGCTTTTGACAGAACTTGATTCTGAGGCCCAGTGTTCCCGGAATCAATTTCCAATGTTTAGCACAGGTACATCAAGTAAACAAACAAGAGGGTTTCTCTATCTTTTGAACTGGTGCTCGGAATTGAAATCTGAGGGCACCGATGAACTCGGAACGTCGGTAATTGATTAAGGGGACCTTTACCGCAGATGTATTTGCACAGGAGAAGAAGTTAAAATTTGTGGATTAAATAAGAAGTGAATAAAATTATGGAACAATTTTATTTTATATCTAATGTGGTTATATCCTACATGGGGGAGTTTGGGTGGGACCCATAAGCTCCTAACTACCCATGTGAGGATATTTTTGATGTGGGGCCCACACGAGCCCCAACAATTCACAATCCCTAAACTCTTTAAACCCCCATACATTAATTGTTAACTCCTCTTTAAGTGAGTAACTCTTCCTCTCCCTCTATCACTTCATTAAATTTTTCCAACCTACCTCTTAATTAATTAAAGAACTCTACATTTAATCAATTAAGGGGATTTCATTTTTGTATTTTGAAATGCATGGAAAGTTTAATTAAAATAATGGGTGGCCTCATTTTAATTGGGTTGGCTTGTTGTGTGGGGATTTTGGGAGAACTATTGTGAAGAAAAAGAGGATTCCTCCTTTGTTGAAGAAGATCGTCCTCAACGAAGAATGGATCTTCTCCGATGAAGAACATCGACTCTTCAACGTAGAACGAATCGACGACCATGATTCTCTGTCCTCTTCTACCTCCGTGAAAAGGGAGGAGACACTATCGTGCCGAACTCACCAACGACAACACGTCTTATATTCTTTTCTCCACATCAAGAGAGGAGATGTCACTTCCTCGGACGCATGCCGTAGACGTCTAAAAATAATCACCTTGCGACGCCGTCTTCCACGATGCCGACGTACGACATCAATTGTTGAGGTAGGGTGAATTGTTCCAATTTTATTTGAATAAAATTGTTCTATGTTCTTCGTGAAACCTTGTTCATCCTCGGCCGATTGTTACTGCCTAACGCGGACAGAGCGGGCCGAACAAACACAGCCCGATGACCCTCTGTTGTTTCTTGATCTTTTTGGAATCGGCGACCGAAGGTGGAGTAGAATGGCGCTGTCTCTCCGTGTCGGGAACACGGCGGAGGAAGCCGGTGCTGACACGCTGGCAGTGCGGAAGGAACCGTGGCCCACTAAGCGGGCCCTGTCGGCGGAAGAACAGGCCAGCTGGGTGGAGGCGAGCCACGACTCTAGGAGGGAGTCGTGCTATAGAAACAGGTTGGCCCGTCAATCGGCCGGGCGGAGCTGAACCGTGGCACCAGGAGGGCACTGCACTGGAAGACCCGCGGCCTGCCCGTGCGGGCTGCTTGCGCCAGAAGGTAGGCCGGCCTAGCCGACAGGTTTGGGAAGGGCGGCGCCACTAGGTGCCGCCGGTTCAGGCAGCAGGGGGCCGCGCCCCCGCCTTGGACTGCTCGGCCTACGGGTCGAGCCAGCTGGGTCGGGCCGCGCTAGGCTGGGTCGGGCCACGCCACTTTAGGCCGGGCCATGCCCCTTTAGGTAGGTCAGTGTCCTTCAGACCGAATTTCTTTTTTCTTTCAGACTAGTCCGACACCCCTGCTGGGTCGGACCCATCAAACTGGGTTAACCCGACCCGCAGGCCCACCGGGCTAAATGGTTCGGGCCCATTATTCACTCCAACGTGAATAACATAAAGGTCGCACGTCCGATCGATACTCCGTCTACGGCACTAGGACTCTTTTTATGAGGGGGTCCTTTTTCGATACTCTAAATGAGTTTTAACAGCTTTGGTAAATGGTCGGGTTTGGAACGAGCATATTTCCTACCGGGCCCCTGGAACGAAAAAGCCAATATCTCTCAGACCGGGCGTCTGATTGATGCATCGTCTATCGCATTGAGTTCCTTTTTAAGAGACGTAACTTCTAGATACATCAACTCTGGACTTTGTGATATTTGATGTATCGACCCACTTTACATGAAGAGCGGACCCTCCCGGAATTGAGTACGTTGTGTGCGGGAACCCTAGAGCTGGCTGCGACTCAACGACTACTGTAATGGAATCCTCCGTGGGTTCGACATCGATGACTACCATACTGGGATCCTCCGTGGGTTCTACGGTGATGACTACTTTTCTTGTATCATGTGTGGGTCTGGCATTATTGACCTCTGTACTTGTATCCAGTGTGGGTCCGGCAGAGTAGCTGGTCTAGTATCCAGTGTGGGTCCGACAGCTTAGCTACACATGTATCCTGTGTGGGTCTGACAGCTTAGATGAATCAGTGACTACATTTGATCATCTCTATCGCTATATGAAAGATATATACATGTGTGAGCTGAGTCTTGATTTTCAATTATTATCATCGATGTGATTGACTTACCTTCCTGTGTGGACTGGATTATGCTTTCCTGTGTGGAAAGGGTTATACTTGGGCTCAAGAGTTAGAGCCAAACTGTAATTGATGACTTAGGTATATGTATTGGAATATACCTATATAGAGTCAGTTGATACTTCGTGATTGTATTTTTCCTTTGTGGTTTATCCTTCGTGGATTCTGAGATATCTTCAGGGGTCTCGGGGTCCCTACTGAGTATCGTATACTCACCTCTGCACGGTCTATGCCTGCACTACGTTGTGTTGGATGCAGATGATGGACAGCACTGATTGGGGTGGAGGCTTGTGGAGCTGGACAGAACCCGGAGATGGACCACTTGGCGGGGCGTACGAGGAGAGGACGACCGGACCCAGGGAGCTGAGGAGACTATATGTACCCACCCTTCATGTGGGATTTTCGAAGGACAACTCAGTTTTGCTGTTTTACTTTACTATAGTTGTACTTTCTTTTTAGTTGTACTGTACTTTCAGTTGGGTTTGTATTCTGGCCCATTTACATTTCAGCACTTACTTTTGTACTCAGTTTACTTTGTGTTTACTCCATCTTTCATACTCTTTTATGTGTTTACTTCTCTAAAGGCAATGCCTTCCCTTTTTATCATGTTTTATTCCTTTGGTGATAGTCTTCTGCCACTGACCTATGGAAGGCGGGCTTGGGGTAGTCATGTCACGGGCCCTGAGGATGGGTCGTGACAAATTGGTATCAGAGGAGTCTGTTCTACCACAGAACTCAGGACTATGATAATTTCCTCTCTCGGAAGAAATAGTGTTATGAGTATTAAGTGTGGTTATTAGTCCAGGGAGTCTAGTGTTGGTGCGGCGGATGATGTATCCGTGCACCAGGACCCTGATATCTGATTTCTGACTCAGTGCACGAAAACATTGATTGCATGTGTGTTTGAAAAGATTTCTTTGTGATTAATTTGGGTCAGCTCCCCAGGTATACTGTACGAACTGTGGCGTACCTGTTTCTCTTCAGGATGGCCCCACGAAGGCAGTCATCCAGGGTTCCTAGTTACATGCAGGGTGGCAGCCCACCGAGCGACAAGGACTCGGTGCAGGGCCCCATTACAGTGGAGGCACTGGCGGTACCACTACCTGCTGGGCCACCGATACCACCAGCCCCGGCATCAGAGAGTGCACGCCGCCTGAGTGTGTTGCATGAGTTTCAGTGACAGAGGCTTCCTAGGTTCCGTGGAGAGACATATCCTCAGGCAGTAGAGGATTGGCAGGAGGCTATCGTCAGATTCTTTAGATTGGAAGGAACACCAGCGGACCTTATGGTGATTCTTTCCGTGAGTCTCATGCATGCAATAGAAGGTAGATTGTTGAGCCTGATTCTCCAGGTACACGACGAGGCATCTCTACATTGGACATACTTCGAGAGCCTCTTCTTCTCGGAGTTTGTATCAGCCACCCTCCGTGTGGTGTGCATCCAGGAGTTACTACATCTGCGGCAAGGCATCATGACAGTAACCTAGTACTCTATGAGATTTACCGACCTCTCGTGCTACTCCATGGACATGCTACGAGACCCATTCTTCTGGGCTTGAACCTTCAAGAAGGGACTGAGTCACAAGATCAGGGCTTCGATGATCTCCCTTAGCATTCCAACGCATGCAGGAGTACTGGAGTGGACCCTTATTGTGGAGAGCTTCCTTGCTGAGCCGACGCCAGCAGCGAGACCCACTGCAGGGTGACACGGAGCAGATTCCTCTATAGCCAGCAGTCGACAAATGTCGTAGGGGTCAAAGCGGGCCAGGCCATCAGTTGGGCAACCTCAGGATACATGATCGGTTGTGCGGGACACCCGAAATAGATCCAGCCTTACGAGGAGCAGACAGTGCTATGCATGTGGCAGGAAGGGCCACATGGCTCATGACTGCCCGACCTGCCATGAAAATGAGCAGCAGACAGTGGAGGGGCCTCCCAGATAGAGGCAGAGGTTCGACCGTGGTGGTCTGCAGGGAGCAAGCGGACGAGGCAGAGGAGCTGGCCAAGAAGCGGGTGGTAGACAACACTTTGAGGCTCTACCACCACCACCCACAGGAGGTCCATCCCGACCACAGGGAGCTGGCAGGCAGAGGCAGGCTCATCTCCAAGCAGTGGAGGATTACGACCACGACACACTTGAGATGATTCTAGGTACTACCTGTGTCTACTCCACCCTTGCTGCAGTTCTTATAGACACACGTGTGAGTTATTCCTTTATTGCATCTTCCCTTGTTCGTATCTCGAACATTCTGACGAAGTCGTTGCCTCGATCCTTACAGCTAGAGACTCCTATGGGAGCAGACTCGACGATTACGCACTGGTGCCGGCAGTGTGATCTTACTATAGGAGGTGAGAGCTTCGGCTGGGATCTTCTTGTATCGGCATCAAGGACTTACGACTTCATCTTGGGTATGGACTTTTTATCTACAGTCCATGCCCAAATCGACTATATTAGGCGCAAAGTGCGGTGTGTCCACACGGATGGGACTAGGTTCACCTTCACCGGCGAGAATGGAGCTTTTGCAGCGCTAGATGGAATTACACAGAGGAGAGGGCATCCAATCACACATCAGTTGGTTAGTCTCATCCATGGAGTAGTTGAGGTGCGGAGTTTGAGTTTTCCTGTTGTGGTGGATTATTATGTGAACGTTTTCCCTGACAACATTCTAGGACTACCACCTCACAGAGAGGTAGATTTCTACATAAACATGTACCCCAAGACATCACTGATATCTACTCTAGTATATCGGATGGCTCTCATCGAGCATCGAGAGCTGCGGGTACAACTGGAGGACTTATAGGGAGAAGGTTTCAGCCAACCCAGTGTTTCACCCTGGGCTTCTCCGATTTTGTTTGCTAAGAAGGTGGATGGGAGCTTACGATTATGTGTTGACTACCGTCTCCTAAACTAGGTGACCGTGAAGAACACGTATCCACTCCCTAGGATTGACTACCTCTTTTATCAGCTCAAGGGAGCACGATGGTTCTCGAAGATAGACCTCATGTTAGGTTATCATCAGCTCAGAGTTCAAGATGAGGATGTTCAGAAGATGGTCTTCATGTTTCTATATGCCCACTACGAGTTCTTGGTAATTCCCTTCGGTGTAACAAACACACCAGCCGTGTTCATGAGTCTCATGAACAGGATCTTCCATCCTTACCTCGATTTTTTTGTTGTAGTCTTCGTCGACGACATACTGATTTATTCGACTACTGAGGATGAGCATGCCTTCCACTTTCGGGTAGTACTGGACACACTTCGAGAGCATCAGCTTTATGGTAAGCTCTCAAAGTGTCAGTTCTAGATTCAAGAAGTAAATTTCTTGGGGCACTTCATCTCCGAGGCGGTAGTTGCGGTGGATCCTGCGAAGATCGAGGCAGTACTTTCTTGGGATCCACCCAGGAGTGTGATGGAGGTGTGGAGTTTCCTAGGTCTAGCTGGGTACTACCGGAGGTTTTTTTTAGACTTCTCCAGAGATTCAGTGCAACTTTTATCTTTGAAAAATAAGGGGAAAACATTCTTGTAGTCAGATAGATGCTAGTAGATCTTCTAGGAGCTGAGGCAGGGATTGACCAGTGCGCCCATCTTGAGGCTACCAGAGGAGGGCGTTGGGTATTTGGCTTCCAGCGACGCATCAGGGACATGAGTCGGGTGTGTCCTGATGAAGGAGCAGGAGGTGATCGCATACGGTTCGTGATTGTTGAGGCATCATTAGCATAACTACGCTACCCATGACCTGGAGTTAGCAGCAGTAGTCTTTTCCTTGAAGATGTGGTGTCACTATCTGATGGGTGAGGACTTTACAGTCTATTCTGACCACCAGAGTCATAGGTAAATCTTCTCACAGAAAGACTTGAACCTGAGACAATGGTGATGGTTTGAGTTTCTCTAGGACTATTACTTTGAGATAGTCTATAATTCTAGAAAGGGTAACGTAGTAGCTGATGCTCTCAGCAGGAGAACGGGAATTCAGCTACTTGGAGAGGTGACAGAGCAGCTAGGCATGTTGCAGATATCCTTCATGGATAGAGATGGAGAAGCCTTTCTATAGTCACTCCTCTACTACTTTAGCGGGTCAGAGAGGCACAACATGGGGATGTTGATTGTGAGATGTGACGTGCTCATATTTCCACATGGCAGATGCCTGATGGATTTTCTGAATGAGGATAGCTCGTCATCTTCTTCAAGGGATGTACCATTGTACCAGTTGCATTACAGGAGGAAGTGCTGAGGGATTTTCACACTTCCCCTCTGGCGGTACATCCTGGAGTGGAGAAGATGTACTAGGACCTCAGACAATAGCACTGGTGGCTGGGTATGAAGAAGGCTTTAGCCGAGTTCGTTTCGCGATGCCTCACTTGCCAGCAAGTGAAGGCAGAGCACCAGGTACCAGCAGTCTTGGTACAGCCCTTAGAGCTCCAGGAGTGGAAGTGGGATGGTATAACCCTGGATTTTGTGACGGGGATTCCACGTACATCTAGAGGACATGACCCCATCTGGGTGATCGTAGACTGACTCACCAAGTCGGACCACTTCCTACCGATCAGAGAGTAGGGCTCAGTAGAGATATTGGGACGCCTATACGTTCATGAGATTTTACGGCTTCATGGTGTGCCATCGTCTATCATCTTCGATCAACAAGCTCACTTTACTTCCCAGATTTGGAAGGGGTTGCAGGAGGCATTTGGGATGCAGCTACACCTAAGCACTACCTTTCATCCTCAGATGGATGGCAAGATGGAGAGGACCATTCAAACTCTCGAGGACATGCTCCGTGCATGTGTCATCGACATTAGTCACAGCTGGGAGGATCACCTACCCTTGGTGGAGTTTGCGTACAACAACATCAACCACTCCACCATCGGGATGGCACCATACAAGGCACTATACGGCTGGCCATGAAGATCACCTCTGTGCTGGACTGGCCCTGGGGAGTCATCACTTGTAGGACCAGAGATGGTTCAGGCTATGATGGAGAAGGTGGAAATCATCTAACAGCAGACGAGGACTGCACATAGCAGACAAAAGTCCTTTGCTGATAGAAGACGGAGACCACTGGAGTTCGAGGATGGCGACCATGTTTTCTTATGGGTCTCACCACGACGGGGATTATGGAGATTTGGCCAGGGATGAAAGTTATCTCCACGCTTCATTGGACCATTCCAAGTCCTCTGTAGGGTAGGCGAGGTGGTTTATCACCTTGTACTTCCACCTCAGTTTCACCGGGTGCATGACGTATTCCACGTATCTCAGCTAAGGAGATACGTGCACGACCCTATGCATATCATCAACCACGGGGAGCTGGGTATCGATGGCAGGGATACATTCACGGAGGCCCCGGTGGAGATAAATGATCGATAGGAGTGGGTCCTATGTGGACGATAGATTTCTCTAATGCACATTTTTTGGAAGCACAGGAATCTCTAGGAGAGCACATGGGAGAGGGAGGCTCAGATGTGTGCTCAATACCGTCATTTGTTTCCCTAGTTTATGTTGTAGCTTTATAGGGACGTGAATCCTTGAGGTGGGAGTAATTTAAAGACCTGTAAATTTCACGGAAATTTTTTTCCTAAATACTTTGGAGTTTTATGAGTCGATGGCTTCTGACGGATCTTGATTCTGAGGCCCGGTGTGCCCGGAATCAATTTTTGAAGTTTAGCTCGGGTACGTTTAGTAAACGAATGAGTGGTTTTTTCTATATTTTGAACCAGTGCATGGAATTAAAATCCAAGGGCACCGATTAACTCACAATGCTGGTAATTTCTTAAGGATACCTTTACCATAGATACGTTTTCACAGGGGGAGAAATTAAAATTTGTGGATTAAATAAGAAGTGAATAAAATTGTGAACAATTTTATTTTATATCTAATGTGGTTATATCCTCCATGGGGGAGTTGGTGTGGGACCCATATGCTCCTTACTACCCATGTGAAGATATTTGGGAGGTGGGGCCCACATGAGCCCCAGCCTTTCACATTCCCTAAACTCATTAAACCCCCTTCTTTAAATGTTAACTCCTCATTAAGTGAGTAACTCTTCCTCTCTCTCTCTCTCTCTCCATTAAATTTTTCCAACCTACCTCTTAATTAATTAAACAACTCTACATTTAATTAATTAAGGGGATTTCATTTTTGAATTTTTAAATGCATGGAATGTTTAATTAAAATAAGGGGTGGCCTTATTTTAATTGGGTTGGCTTGTTGTGTGGGGATTTTGGGAGAACTCTTGTGAAGAAAAAGAGGATTCCTCCTTTGTTAAAGAAGATCATCCTCAACGAAGAACTGGTCTTCTCCAACGCAAAAAATGTAATCTTCATCTTAAAACGACTCGGCAACCACGATTCCTTATCCTCTTATTCCTCTATGACAAGGGAGGAGACACCGACGTGGGGAAATCGCCAATGACGACACATCTTATATTATTTTCTTCGCATCAAGAGATGAGACATCACTTCCTCAGATGCACTTTGACGATGTCTACGAATCCTCACCTCGTGACGCCGTCTTTGGCAATGCCGACGTACGACATCAATTTTTGAGGTAGGGTGAATTGTTCAAATTTTATTTGAATAAAATTATTCATTGTTCTTCGTGAAACCTTGTTCATCTTCGGTCGATTGTTACCGCCTAAGTCGGAGGGCGCGGGCCGAAAAAACATGGCCCGACGACCCTCTGTCGTTTCTTGATCTTTTTGGAATCGGCAACTGAAGGTGGAGGAAGCACGGCACCGTCGCGCTGTGTCGGGAACACGGCGGAGGAAGCTGTCACCAACACGCTGGCAGTGTTGAAGGAACCGTGGCCCGCTAATCGGGCTGCATCGGTGGAAGAACCGGCTGGCCCATCGGCTAGCCGGGAGGAGGCGAGCCATGACACTAGGAGGGCACCGCGTTGGAGAAACCGGCCAGCTCGTCGGCTGGCCCGGCGGAGCTGAACCGCGGCGCCAGGAGGGCACCGCGCTAGAAGACCCGCGGCCCACCCATGCGGGCCGCTTGCACCAGAGGGTCGGCCGGTTTGGGAAGGGCGGAGCTGCTAGGCGCCCCGGTTTGGGCGGTCAGGGACCACGCCCCCGCCTCAGACCACTCGGCCTCCAGGCCGAGCTAGCCGGGCCCCACCGGGCCGAGCCGCCCAAGGCTGGGCCGGGCCGCACCCCGCCGGGTCGAGCCGTGCCAGGCCGGGACGGGCCGTGCCACTTTGGGTCGGGCCACTCCCCTTCAGGCCGTTCCGCGTCCTTCGAACCGAATTGCATTTTTCCTTTGGACCGGTCTGACACCCCTTCCAGGTCAGACCTGTCAAACTGGGTTAACCCGACCCGCAGGCCCACCGATCTGAACGTGTCGGGCCCGTTATTCACTTAAACGTGAATAACATAAAGACCGTGTGTCCGATCGATGCGCCGTCTATGGCACTGGGACTGTTTTGATGAGACGGTCATTTTGAGATACTCTAAGTGAGTTTTGGATAGCTTTGGTAAATAGATGGGTTTGGAATGAGCATATTTCTAACTGGGCCCCTAGAACGAAAAATCAAATATCTCACAGACCGGGCGTCTGATTGATGTGCCGTCTGTCGCATTAAGTTCCTTTTGACGAGACGGAACATTGGGATACATCAACTCTGGACTTCGTGGTAGTTGATGTATCTAATCCCCTTTACTTGATGAGAAGACCCTCCCAGAATCGAGAAATCTGTGTGCCTGAACCCTAGAGTTGGTTGCGACTCAACGACTATTGTACTGGAATCTTATGTGGGTTCGACAGCGACGACTACCGTACTGGGATCCTTCGTGGGATCGACGGCGATGACTACTGTTCTTGTATCCGGGGTGGGTCCGGTAGTATTGTCCTATGTACTTGTATCATGTGTGGGTCTAGCAGAGTAGCTGTTATTGTATCCTATGTGGGTCTGATAGCTTAATTGTACTTGTATCTTATGTGGTTCTGACATCTTAGATGAATCAGTGACTACATTTGATCATCTCTATCGCTATGCGAAGGATATATACCTGTGTGAGCTGAGACTTGATTTTCAATCATTATCATCAATGTGATTGGCTTACCTTCCTGTGTGGACAGGGTTGTGCTTTCCTGTGTGGATAAGGTTATACTTGGGCTCGAGAGTTGGAGCCGAACTGGAATTGATGACTTAGGTATATGTATGGCCATATACCTATGTAGAGTCGGTTGATACTTTGTGGTTGTATTTTTCATTTGTGGTTTATACTTCTTGGATTATGAGAGACCTTCGGGGGTCTCAGGGTCCCTACTGAGTATCATATACTCACCCATGCACGGGCCATGCCCGCACTACGTTGTGTTGGATGCAGACAACAGACAGCACTGATCGAGGTGGAGGCTTGTAGAGCTGGATGGAACTCGGAGGTGGATCACTTGGTGGGACGTACACGGAGCGGACGGCCGAACCCGGGAAGCTGAGGAGACTATCTGTACCCACCCTTCATGTGGGATCTCCAGAGGACGACTCAGTGTTTCTGTTTTACTTTACTTCTATTGTACTTTCTTTTCAGTTGTACTGTACTTTCAGTTGTGTTTGTATTCTGGCCCATTTACTTTTCAGCACTTACTTTTGTACTCAGTTTACTTTGTTTTTACTCTAGCTTGCGTACCCTATTGTGGGTTTACTTATCTAATGGAAATTCCTTCCTTTTTATCGGGTTTTACGCCTTTGGTGCTAGTCTCCAGCCCTTGGCCTATGGAAGGAGGGCTTGTGGTAGTAGCGGCATGGGCCCCAAGGACAGGTCGTGACACAATCCACCCATAGTAATACCACCCCCAGGTAGTTCTTGTAGAATGAAAAGTAATGGTAGATAATGATATAGGTTGAAGCTCACAATGGATGGAAATGAATAATGATGTATTATATTCCATGTTTTATGATTCATGAATTCTTCTTATAAAATATTTCTTCATGTATATTTATACATGGTCTACTTACCTGACACCTTTTTTTTATCATAATTATAACGCCCTGACCCTAGAAGCTTGGAACTGGTGAATTATCCTAATATTTTTTCATGATTAAAAGTAATAAAATCCTAGAAGGGACAATTAGTTTAGAATCCTTGGAAGACTATATTATAGTCATGATTCTCATAATACATTGGAAAAAGAAATTAAAACAAGATACAATATGAAATAAATTGTATCCTTGAAATCTTATTCAATGTTTTCTTCTTCATAAGTTGGGGAAAGGAAACATAAGAAAGGGGTGAGATCATATTCTCAGAAAGGGTAAGTTATATAGCATAATATATCATAAAAAATAAGGAAACTTTAATAACTCATGCCACCAAAACATAATCTTGAGCATAATATGGTAGGAATAAAAACTGAATGAATAATTCCATATAAATAATCATATGAAAAATCACCATGGATATTATAATAGTTGAATAATAACATGATTTATCTATTACTAATATCATAATGATGGAATGAATATGTTTTATATCATAAATCTTTCATTGAGGCCTTGTCCAAGACTTCTGAAAATTTTGGGGTAAGGCCTCAGCCGAAACCCAATTCTATTTTGTCTCATGAGACCTATCAATGCATCGAGGGGCTATAGCAAGACCCAGTCATCACTTTATTAGTCTAATGTATTGATCATATGTCTAAAAAATATATATTTAGATCAAAGTGTCTCATAAAACATTGACATATTCAAATCATAAACATAGATTAAAATACTCTAATTAAATCATTGATAAACTCTTGAGGAAAATGATCATTAAAAATTCCAAAGTGTCCTATACCACATTGAAAAAATTAATTATTAATTCCATATAATATCATAAGAATAATAAGTCTCAAGATTTTATTTATCCAATAGTATTACATACACCATATTAAATGAATAAGTGTTGAACAGGTCATAAATTTCATAGAATTAAAAGTGAGAAGAGAAAAGCCCTTTTATTTTGGAAAGAAGAGTTCTTTTAGAAAATCATTTTTATTTGTCATAAAATCAAATTTTTAAATTTTTAATCCCAGAAAAGAAAATATAAATACTTTAAAATTATATTTTAGGTACAAATGGTTTCCCACTTAATTAAAATCATGTAAAAATAGTTTTTAATTAAGCTTTAGAAATAAAACATTTTAGTGCGGTTTAAGGAAAATATTAAAGATATTTTAAAGAGGAATGGAATTTTTTATCATAAAACCAGAAATTAACCATGATAGATTTTAATGATAAATGGTTTTATTTTAAAAATAATAATAATTCCTATAAAATTTTATACATTACACTTGAAAATAAATAATAATTAGAGAAGTTCCCTTGAAACGAGCTAGTATTTCGGGAGGATTTTTGGAAACATCCCTTTAAAGAATTTAACTCCCCATAAAATAAAGAAGGATTATGGTTTGTAAACATATATAGAACATTAACAAATAATTTATGATGTTTCTATAATAATTAATAATAATTTCATTTAGTTTCATAGAAGATAAGAGTAACCTGAATGAAAATGGAGGTTTGGGTAGAAAATCCTTACCACTTTTTAATGAATTGAAACATATGCCACAAAATTAATAATCATTAAATGATAAATATAATACAATTAAAATAAATATATTCATGATATAATACATCAATGGTTATTATACATAAACAATACACAATAAATAGTGGTGAATAAGGAGTATGTAACAAAAATGGGAGTGAGATGAGGAAACCCTTACCCTAGGTCTGAATGTATTCACCACATGAACTTTAGGTCCTAGAATATGAAATTAGACTCATTAATAATTTAATTAAGAAACTATTAGACACTTATATATTTATTATAATTTTATTAAGTTCATTTATAGACTTCTGATAAGTTATAATATTGAATTTCGTTGTTCCAAAGTGTTCGTTTCTTGATATTCATGATCATTTCGCTTAATTGTAAGTATGGAAGTTCATGTAGAATAGATATAATTCTCCAGGATTATATTTCTATATTATTAATGAAAATAAATAAATTTAAATGTTTATATATATATATATATTATTTGGTTATATTTTTGAGGATGAATAATTAGATAATTCATTAAGTGATAATCATTTAGATTTTTACAGCGGGTTTTCAATCACAACAGACTAGTTTTGTTATATTTTTTAGTGTCATGTAAAAATTATGGTTCCAGAATCATTGCATAAGTTATAATACATATTTTAAAATAATTTTTAATTATTTAAGTGGTTTCATGACCTATCATGAAGGAGAATATTAGTAATGATGTTTTGTCATCCATGAAGGTTGTAAATTGGCACCTCTCGGACGATGATTTCATTTTTAAAATAAAAGAGAGAGAGGGTAAAGATATTGATGATGTATCCTCAATTAACATTATATATTTATAGTATATAGATGATACTAGAGTTATCATTATCATTTAGATCTAGGAGTTGAGGAAAATACTGGAATATAAAATAAATTGAAAATGTAATTAAAGGAAAAAGGGAGCAGGTTTAACTCTTGAAATACCCCCCTTGAGAACCTCTTTAAGAGAAGGGGTTTTGGTATTTTGGAAAGAAGAAGGTATCCGGGAAGTGGGTAAAAACTATGGAAGAAATTTTTGGGAGATCATTAGGGACATTCAATGCCTAGAGTTGTGAAGAGAAGAGGGAGTGAGGGGCGGTTTTATAGTGGAGGAGAGGAGGGTTTTCCATTATATTAATCATTATTTTATTATTTTCGCTCAAGACTATGAATAGTCTTGATTATTATTGCTAAAAATTGTATTAAGTTAATGTTAGTCTAAAACAATGACCATTTACACCATCTAGGACTCAATCATTATGCATAAATTCATTTATTTAGCATATTTTGTAAATTATCGAATTTCATTATTCACCAAGAATTCAAGTATTTCAGAAAAATCCCAAAAATTCATTCTAACCATTTATCAATGTCTATAATTTGAAAATGGACATAATTTCACCAAAATAATTTTATATATATAGGAAATTTAATTTTTTTTTTAAAATCATTATTTACATTGAAAATACATATTTTAACTTTAAGACTGATTTTATAATACGTTCAAAAATTAACTGAGGTCTCAAAAAATTATCCTAAAATCATAGGACAAAAAACTATTTATCTAGGAATATATTTTATGAAAATGAATCTTAATTTAAATAAATTTATTAATTTTAAAATTTAAATAAATATTTGTTACTCATAAAAATACCAATACTTAATTATTTATTTGTAAAACATTCAATCTCGTTTATAAGCTTCCTAAGTATTATTTACACTTTCATGGGTGAGGTTACTATTCATAAGTGTATTGTTACTATTCATAAGATTAACATTAATATTCATAAGGTTACATTAATATTCACAAGGTTGAAGTTACTATTCACTAATAAATTAAGTTGACCATATTAGTCTCTAGAAAACATACTGATCGCAATGATGTATTTCATTTTTTTGTAATGAAAATAACAGAAGTGGAAAAATCATGTTCCATGGCTAGGTTATAACTATAAAAAAAATTTCACAGGGACTCAGTGTTGTGTGTATATAAGTTATCTAATGAGTTTAAATTATTTATTAATAAATATGCCATAAAATATTATGGTGTCTTATTAATAGTGAACATATTCATAACATAATTTATAATTTATAAAAATAATTATAATATTAAACATATATATTATATTAATTAAATAATATATGTATAATAGTTATTATTTGTGAAAATAATCAAATATATATATTCATATTAATATATTGTTTTACAAAAAAATATTCTATAAAATAGTATTTAATTTTTAGAACATTAATTAATTAGAAAGATATAAATTATATAAATTTTAAGTATTATTATTAGTAATTAAAACACATAATTTTAAATTATTTAAAATTATTAAACAAATTACTAGGGTGTTACATTATTCATCCCTCAAAAGAATTGCATCCTCACATTTTGAAACTATTGTTCAAAAGTTAATGGTTGATGCTTGAATTTTACCTTGTGGGAAACCCACATTGGAAATAGGGTTCGTAAAATATCCTCTTAAAAAGTGGTTAAGGGAAATGAGGTGGTCACCACAAACAAAATATTCTTTCAAATGGGGTGACATTAGTTAGAAGTTAAAAAACCTGGACAATGAAGAAAAATCAAACTATGATGTTTTGATGGAAAATGATAGAGAACATGTTAAGATGAAAGTTTATTACTACAAAAATATACCCTATTGTAATAAAATTCATGGATATTATCAATGATTATGATAATAGAAAAAAAATTATTTAAGACAATTTTCCTTGATTTGAGGAATTATTCCACTCTATAAGAATGTAAATATATGTTTATATTTAATAAACACATTCTTATCCTTTTATTGAACCTTGAACTATCTATACATCATCTCTTAGCACATGTTTCATCATGTGGTGAAGTAAAACATTAACCTATAAAACCTCATAAAATAATAAACTTAAACCATTCAAAAATAGATAAAATGTCTAAAATATAATGATTCAACACTTTAGAATGAAATTAATTAAATTTCCATGATGAACTTAGCCATAAAGAAGATATAAATTTTCACATTTCAAACATGTGAAAACCATCATCATGTATCTTTCTGTAATATGGTAATAACTAGAATTACCAAAAATCTTATTAAAAAAATGTATTCTTCTGTATTCCTTAAGTAAGATATTTGTTATTGAATATATTCCTTAAATCCAAAAGTGTTGTAAGCTCCATTGATGATATCATAGACAACATGTCAAAAAATTCAATAATCATTTCCAAGGTTGTCAATACTTATCAAAATCAATCATTTATTCATCATTATCTCAACATCAGAAATATATAAAGGGTTGTCTTTCCCTCAATCATGTGTTTTCCAAAAAGTTTAACATTCTAATAAATATATTTTTTTAGTACCATTCAACATATAGTCTCAAATACTAAATAAAAATTTACTATAGTACAATCCTCATATATTCCATAATTCCTATAACCTGTACATTGCTAATAAAATGTTAAAATCACATAATTCAAGAATATACATATAAATTATTCCTATTCATGTGTGGTAGTAAGATAACTTGATCATTATCCAATATCATCATTTGGGTTATATTACTCTGAGGCTTTTTACATTGATTCACATAGTGTCCTATCTGCTCATAGTTGAAGCATTGTAAATTGGAAACCATTTTTTTACCATTACAATCAGGAAATTGGTTTCATTTTTCTCTATAATTATAAAAAACTCCCATTCCCTTCAATCATTTTCTAGGGTTATTCTTTTCACAGTTATCACTTTTTGGAAAACCATTTGTTCCCTTCCTTCCATTATCTATATTTTCCTCTTTCATCCCTTTCTTATCTTGCTTCCCTTAAAATCCATTGGAATATTATAATTATTCACTTATCTTGTTAACATATGACATTGTTTCCTCATATGATGAGGATGCCTTGGAGACTATTTCCATTTGAAATTTTGGCTTATGACCAAGAAAGATAAGTTACTTCTTACACTTTTGATCACATGCATTAGTGGTGTTCTCCTTCCTTCTATTAGGTTCCATTTCTAGAAAATTCCATATACTGTAATATATCATAAAATTATTAACTTTATATAACTCTAATCATGGTATAGCACATAAAATAATTATATGTATCGTAACTCCATGAACCATATACTTTGGTTACTTTTGAAGCATAAATCCTTCATGATGATAAGTAAGAAAAATGATATTTACCCAGATCAAATTCCACGGGAGTGTCACACCATGTGTTTAGTAAGGTCTGTTGTCATCTACTAGGTTACCCTGAGTCATGCTCGGAACACTTTATCGAAGTTATTACCCCAAGGTACATCTGTTCCAAAACCACGCCCACTTATAGTATATATATAGGGATTTATTTTATAAGATGAACCAAATAATATATACCTTACCAAAATTAAAGGATTTTCTTCTATTATTATACACAATTTCTATCTTAGGTTTATGTTCCGTGGCCTATGTTTTCTAAATCTAGTTTCCAAATTTGATGGTAAACTTTCTTTAATACCAATAGCAACACCCTAACCCTAGAAGCCCAGAGCTAGTGAATTATTTTAATACAATATAATGATTACAAGGAATCAAATCTCGAAGTGATGATCAGTTTAGATTCCTTGAAATAATAGATTACCATCATGATACCCATAATACATTAGAAAAATAAAATAAAACTTGATACAATATGATATAAACTTCATCCTTGAAAGCATATTCAATGTTTTATTCTTCATAACCTAGGAAAGGAAATATAAGAAAGAGGTGAGCTCAGATGCTTAGTAAGGTTATGTGATACAGCAGAATATATCATAGATAATATATAAAAGTGAATAACTCATTCCACTAAAAGATAATCTTGAGCGTAAAATGGCAGGAAGAAAAAATTAATGAATAATTCCCTATAAATAATCACATGAAACATCACCGTGGATATTCTACCAGTCAAATAGTCATATTATTTATCAATTACTAATTTCATAATTTGGTAAGAAATATGTCGGACATCATAAAACCGGTGTCGAGGCCTCAGCCAAGACTTCTAAAAATACTAGGGTGGGGCCTCAGCAAAAACCTAAATATGTTTTCTCTAATGAGACCTAATGATGGATCTAGGAGCTATAGCAGGCCTCATCCATCTCTTTCTATGTTTAACTCATTCCTCAATGATGGAATCCCAGTGCTAACCTTTTCTTCTTCTTCCTTCAATGATGCATCAACACTTCTCACTTGTGGTTCTGATGGTTAACTCCTCTGTTGGATTCCATGTTGAAATCCTAGTGATAACCTTTTGTTCTTATGCCTTCAATGATGCATCAGCACTTCCTAATTGGACCTTGGTGGCTTTAGATGGTTT